>OY987306.1:33197452-34397452 GCA_963920635.1 Pseudeuparius sepicola
AATTCTGATTCTTCGTGGATAGTTAGAATAGGTGGCCTTAAACTAATTTCCCTGAAAAGAAAAGTCATGCAAGTGAAAACGGCGGTTTTCCCGATTTTTTAAAGTTTTTCTGTCTTGGGGGTGGAAAGGGGTGAATACGAGGTTCGCAAATTCTGATTCTTTGTGGATAGTTAGAATAGGTGGCCTTAAACTAATTTCCGTGAAAAGAAAAGTCATGCAAGTGAAAACGGCGGTTTCCCCGATTTTTTTACGTTTTTCGGTCTTGGGGGTGGAAAGGGGTGAAGACGAGGTTCGCAAATTCTGATTCTTTGTGGATAGTTAGAATAGGTGGCCTTAAACTAATTTCCCTGAAAAGAAAAGTCATGCAAGTGAAAACGGCGGTTTTCCCGATTTTTTAAAGTTTTTCGGTCTTGGGGGTGGAAAGGGGTGAATACGAGGTTCGCAAATTCTGATTCTTTGTGGATAGTTAGAATAGGTGGCCTTAAACTAATTTCCGTGAAAATAAAATTCATGCAAGTGAAAACGGCGGTTTTCCCGATTTTTTAAAGTTTTTCGGTCTTGGGGGTGGAAAGGGGTGAAGACGAGGTTCGCAAATTCTGATTCTTTGTGGATAGTTAGAATAGGTGGCCTTAAACTAATTTCCGTGAAAATAAAAGTCATGCAAGTGAAAACGGCGGTTTTCCCGATTTTTTTAAGTTTTTCGGTCTTGGGGGTGGAAAGGGGTGAAGACGAGGTTCGCAAATTCTGATTATTTGTGGATAGTTAGAATAGGTGGCCTTAAACTAATTTCCGTGAAAATAAAAGTCATGCAAGTGAAAACGGCGGTTTCCCCGATTTTTTTACGTTTTTCGGTCTTGGGGGTGGAAAGGGGTGAAGACGAGGTTCGCAAATTCTGATTCTTTGTGGATAGTTAGAATAGGTGGCCTTAAACTAATTTCCGTGAAAAGAAAAGTCATGCAAGTGAAAACGGCGGTTTTCCCGATTTTTTTAAGTTTTTCGGTCTTTGGGGTGGAAAGGGGTGAAGACGAGGTTCGCAAATTCTGATTCTTCGTGGATAGTTAGAATAGGTGGCCTTAAACTAATTTCCCTGAAAAGAAAAGTCATGCAAGTGAAAACGGCGGTTTCCCCGATTTTTTTACGTTTTTCGGTCTTGGGGGTGGAAAGGGGTGAAGACGAGGTTCGCAAATTCTGATTATTTGTGGATAGTTAGAATAGGTGGCCTTAAACTAATTTCCGTGAAAATAAAAGTCATGCAAGTGAAAACGGCGGTTTCCCCGATTTTTTTACGTTTTTCGGTCTTGGGGGTGGAAAGGGGTGAAGACGAGGTTCGCAAATTCTGATTCTTCGTGGATAGTTAGAATAGGTGGCCTTAAACTAATTTCCCTGAAAAGAAAAGTCATGCAAGTGAAAACGGCGGTTTTCCCGATTTTTTAAAGTTTTTCGGTCTTGGGGGTGGAAAGGGGTGAATACGAGGTTCGCAAATTCTGATTCTTTGTGGATAGTTAGAATAGGTGGCCTTAAACTAATTTCCGTGAAAAGAAAAGTCATGCAAGTGAAAACGGCGGTTTCCCCGATTTTTTTACGTTTTTCGGTCTTGGGGGTGGAAAGGGGTGAAGACGAGGTTCGCAAATTCTGATTCTTTGTGGATAGTTAGAATAGGTGGCCTTAAACTAATTTCCCTGAAAAGAAAAGTCATGCAAGTGAAAACGGCGGTTTTCCCGATTTTTTAAAGTTTTTCGGTCTTGGGGGTGGAAAGGGGTGAATACGAGGTTCGCAAATTCTGATTCTTTGTGGATAGTTAGAATAGGTGGCCTTAAACTAATTTCCGTGAAAATAAAATTCATGCAAGTGAAAACGGCGGTTTTCCCGATTTTTTTAAGTTTTTCGGTCTTGGGGGTGGAAAGGGGTGAAGACGAGGTTCGCAAATTCTGATTCTTTGTGGATAGTTAGAATAGGTGGCCTTAAACTAATTTCCGTGAAAATAAAAGTCATGCAAGTGAAAACGGCGGTTTTCCCGATTTTTTTAAGTTTTTCGGTCTTGGGGGTGGAAAGGGGTGAAGACGAGGTTCGCAAATTCTGATTCTTCGTGGATAGTTAGAATAGGTGGCCTTAAACTAATTTCCCTGAAAAGAAAATTCATGCAAGTGAAAACGGCGGTTTTCCCGATTTTTTAAAGTTTTTCGGTCTTGGGGGTGGAAAGGGGTGAATACGAGGTTCGCAAATTCTGATTCTTTGTGGATAGTTAGAATAGGTGGCCTTAAACTAATTTCCGTGAAAAGAAAAGTCATGCAAGTGAAAACGGCGGTTTCCCCGATTTTTTTACGTTTTTCGGTCTTGGGGGTGGAAAGGGGTGAAGACGAGGTTCGCAAATTCTGATTCTTTGTGGATAGTTAGAATAGGTGGCCTTAAACTAATTTCCGTGAAAATAAAAGTCATGCAAGTGAAAACGGCGGTTTTCCCGATTTTTTTAAGTTTTTCGGTCTTGGGGGTGGAAAGGGGTGAAGACGAGGTTCGCAAATTCTGATTCTTTGTGGATAGTTAGAATAGGTGGCCTTAAACTAATTTCCGTGAAAATAAAAGTCATGCAAGTGAAAACGGCGGTTTCCCCGATTTTTTTACGTTTTTCGGTCTTGGGGGTGGAAAGGGGTGAAGACGAGGTTCGCAAATTCTGATTCTTTGTGGATAGTTAGAATAGGTGGCCTTAAACTAATTTCCCTGAAAAGAAAAGTCATGCAAGTGAAAACGGCGGTTTTCCCGATTTTTTTAAGTTTTTCGGTCTTGGGGGTGGAAAGGGGTGAAGACGAGGTTCGCAAATTCTGATTCTTCGTGGATAGTTAGAATAGGTGGCCTTAAACTAATTTCCCTGAAAAGAAAAGTCATGCAAGTGAAAACGGCGGTTTTCCCGATTTTTTTAAGTTTTTCGGTCTTGGGGGTGGAAAGGGGTGAAGACGAGGTTCGCAAATTCTGATTCTTCGTGGATAGTTAGAATAGGTGGCCTTAAACTAATTTCCCTGAAAAGAAAAGTCATGCAAGTGAAAACGGCGGTTTTCCCGATTTTTTAAAGTTTTTCGGTCTTGGGGGTGGAAAGGGGTGAATACGAGGTTCGCAAATTCTGATTCTTTGTGGATAGTTAGAATAGGTGGCCTTAAACTAATTTCCGTGAAAAGAAAAGTCATGCAAGTGAAAACGGCGGTTTCCCCGATTTTTTTACGTTTTTCGGTCTTGGGGGTGGAAAGGGGTGAAGACGAGGTTCGCAAATTCTGATTCTTTGTGGATAGTTAGAATAGGTGGCCTTAAACTAATTTCCCTGAAAAGAAAAGTCATGCAAGTGAAAACGGCGGTTTCCCCGATTTTTTTACGTTTTTCGGTCTTGGGGGTGGAAAGGGGTGAAGACGAGGTTCGCAAATTCTGATTATTTGTGGATAGTTAGAATAGGTGGCCTTAAACTAATTTCCGTGAATAAAAGTCATGCAAGTGAAAACGGCGGTTTCCCCGATTTTTTTACGTTTTTCGGTCTTGGGGGTGGAAAGGGGTGAAGACGAGGTTCGCAAATTCTGATTCTATGTGGATAGTTAGAATAGGTGGCCTTGAACTAATTTCCGTGAAAATAAATGTCATGCAAGTGAAAACGGCGGTTTTCCCGATTTTTTTAAGTTTTTCGGTCTTGGGGGTGGAAAGGGGTGAAGACGAGGTTCGCAAATTCTGATTCTTCGTGGATAGTTAGAATAGGTGGCCTTAAACTAATTTCCCTGAAAAGAAAAGTCATGCAAGTGAAAACGGCGGTTTTCCCGATTTTTTAAAGTTTTTCTGTCTTGGGGGTGGAAAGGGGTGAATACGAGGTTCGCAAATTCTGATTCTTTGTGGATAGTTAGAATAGGTGGCCTTAAACTAATTTCCGTGAAAAGAAAAGTCATGCAAGTGAAAACGGCGGTTTCCCCGATTTTTTTACGTTTTTCGGTCTTGGGGGTGGAAAGGGGTGAAGACGAGGTTCGCAAATTCTGATTCTTTGTGGATAGTTAGAATAGGTGGCCTTAAACTAATTTCCCTGAAAAGAAAAGTCATGCAAGTGAAAACGGCGGTTTTCCCGATTTTTTAAAGTTTTTCGGTCTTGGGGGTGGAAAGGGGTGAATACGAGGTTCGCAAATTCTGATTCTTTGTGGATAGTTAGAATAGGTGGCCTTAAACTAATTTCCGTGAAAATAAAATTCATGCAAGTGAAAACGGCGGTTTTCCCGATTTTTTAAAGTTTTTCGGTCTTGGGGGTGGAAAGGGGTGAAGACGAGGTTCGCAAATTCTGATTCTTTGTGGATAGTTAGAATAGGTGGCCTTAAACTAATTTCCGTGAAAATAAAAGTCATGCAAGTGAAAACGGCGGTTTTCCCGATTTTTTTAAGTTTTTCGGTCTTGGGGGTGGAAAGGGGTGAAGACGAGGTTCGCAAATTCTGATTCTTCGTGGATAGTTAGAATAGGTGGCCTTAAACTAATTTCCCTGAAAAGAAAATTCATGCAAGTGAAAACGGCGGTTTTCCCGATTTTTTAAAGTTTTTCGGTCTTGGGGGTGGAAAGGGGTGAATACGAGGTTCGCAAATTCTGATTCTTTGTGGATAGTTAGAATAGGTGGCCTTAAACTAATTTCCGTGAAAAGAAAAGTCATGCAAGTGAAAACGGCGGTTTCCCCGATTTTTTTACGTTTTTCGGTCTTGGGGGTGGAAAGGGGTGAAGACGAGGTTCGCAAATTCTGATTCTTTGTGGATAGTTAGAATAGGTGGCCTTAAACTAATTTCCGTGAAAATAAAAGTCATGCAAGTGAAAACGGCGGTTTTCCCGATTTTTTTAAGTTTTTCGGTCTTGGGGGTGGAAAGGGGTGAAGACGAGGTTCGCAAATTCTGATTCTTTGTGGATAGTTAGAATAGGTGGCCTTAAACTAATTTCCGTGAAAATAAAAGTCATGCAAGTGAAAACGGCGGTTTCCCCGATTTTTTTACGTTTTTCGGTCTTGGGGGTGGAAAGGGGTGAAGACGAGGTTCGCAAATTCTGATTCTTTGTGGATAGTTAGAATAGGTGGCCTTAAACTAATTTCCCTGAAAAGAAAAGTCATGCAAGTGAAAACGGCGGTTTTCCCGATTTTTTTACGTTTTTCGGTCTTGGGGGTGGAAAGGGGTGAAGACGAGGTTCGCAAATTCTGATTATTTGTGGATAGTTAGAATAGGTGGCCTTAAACTAATTTCCGTGAAAATAAAAGTCATGCAAGTGAAAACGGCGGTTTCCCCGATTTTTTTACGTTTTTCGGTCTTGGGGGTGGAAAGGGGTGAAGACGAGGTTCGCAAATTCTGATTCTTTGTGGATAGTTAGAATAGGTGGCCTTAAACTAATTTCCGTGAAAATAAATGTCATGCAAGTGAAAACGGCGGTTTTCCCGATTTTTTTAAGTTTTTCGGTCTTGGGGGTGGAAAGGGGTGAAGACGAGGTTCGCAAATTCTGATTCTTCGTGGATAGTTAGAATAGGTGGCCTTAAACTAATTTCCCTGAAAAGAAAAGTCATGCAAGTGAAAACGGCGGTTTTCCCGATTTTTTAAAGTTTTTCGGTCTTGGGGGTGGAAAGGGGTGAATACGAGGTTCGCAAATTCTGATTCTTTGTGGATAGTTAGAATAGGTGGCCTTAAACTAATTTCCGTGAAAAGAAAAGTCATGCAAGTGAAAACGGCGGTTTCCCCGATTTTTTTACGTTTTTCGGTCTTGGGGGTGGAAAGGGGTGAAGACGAGGTTCGCAAATTCTGATTCTTTGTGGATAGTTAGAATAGGTGGCCTTAAACTAATTTCCCTGAAAAGAAAAGTCATGCAAGTGAAAACGGCGGTTTTCCCGATTTTTTAAAGTTTTTCGGTCTTGGGGGTGGAAAGGGGTGAATACGAGGTTCGCAAATTCTGATTCTTTGTGGATAGTTAGAATAGGTGGCCTTAAACTAATTTCCGTGAAAATAAAAGTCATGCAAGTGAAAACGGCGGTTTTCCCGATTTTTTTAAGTTTTTCGGTCTTGGGGGTGGAAAGGGGTGAAGACGAGGTTCGCAAATTCTGATTCTTTGTGGATAGTTAGAATAGGTGGCCTTAAACTAATTTCCGTGAAAATAAATGTCATGCAAGTGAAAACGGCGGTTTTCCCGATTTTTTTAAGTTTTTCGGTCTTGGGGGTGGAAAGGGGTGAAGACGAGGTTCGCAAATTCTGATTCTTCGTGGATAGTTAGAATAGGTGGCCTTAAACTAATTTCCCTGAAAAGAAAAGTCATGCAAGTGAAAACGGCGGTTTTCCCGATTTTTTAAAGTTTTTCGGTCTTGGGGGTGGAAAGGGGTGAATACGAGGTTCGCAAATTCTGATTCTTTGTGGATAGTTAGAATAGGTGGCCTTAAACTAATTTCCGTGAAAAGAAAAGTCATGCAAGTGAAAACGGCGGTTTCCCCGATTTTTTTACGTTTTTCGGTCTTGGGGGTGGAAAGGGGTGAAGACGAGGTTCGCAAATTCTGATTCTTTGTGGATAGTTAGAATAGGTGGCCTTAAACTAATTTCCCTGAAAAGAAAAGTCATGCAAGTGAAAACGGCGGTTTTCCCGATTTTTTAAAGTTTTTCGGTCTTGGGGGTGGAAAGGGGTGAATACGAGGTTCGCAAATTCTGATTCTTTGTGGATAGTTAGAATAGGTGGCCTTAAACTAATTTCCGTGAAAATAAAAGTCATGCAAGTGAAAACGGCGGTTTTCCCGATTTTTTAAAGTTTTTCGGTCTTGGGGGTGGAAAGGGGTGAAGACGAGGTTCGCAAATTCTGATTCTTTGTGGATAGTTAGAATAGGTGGCCTTAAACTAATTTCCGTGAAAATAAAAGTCATGCAAGTGAAAACGGCGGTTTTCCCGATTTTTTTAAGTTTTTCGGTCTTGGGGGTGGAAAGGGGTGAAGACGAGGTTCGCAAATTCTGATTCTTCGTGGATAGTTAGAATAGGTGGCCTTAAACTAATTTCCCTGAAAAGAAAAGTCATGCAAGTGAAAACGGCGGTTTTCCCGATTTTTTAAAGTTTTTCGGTCTTGGGGGTGGAAAGGGGTGAATACGAGGTTCGCAAATTCTGATTCTTTGTGGATAGTTAGAATAGGTGGCCTTAAACTAATTTCCGTGAAAAGAAAAGTCATGCAAGTGAAAACGGCGGTTTCCCCGATTTTTTTACGTTTTTCGGTCTTGGGGGTGGAAAGGGGTGAAGACGAGGTTCGCAAATTCTGATTCTTTGTGGATAGTTAGAATAGGTGGCCTTAAACTAATTTCCCTGAAAAGAAAAGTCATGCAAGTGAAAACGGCGGTTTTCCCGATTTTTTAAAGTTTTTCGGTCTTGGGGGTGGAAAGGGGTGAATACGAGGTTCGCAAATTCTGATTCTTTGTGGATAGTTAGAATAGGTGGCCTTAAACTAATTTCCCTGAAAATAAAAGTCATGCAAGTGAAAACGGCGGTTTTCCCGATTTTTTTAAGTTTTTCGGTCTTGGGGGTGGAAAGGGGTGAAGACGAGGTTCGCAAATTCTGATTCTTTGTGGATAGTTAGAATAGGTGGCCTTAAACTAATTTCCGTGAAAATAAAAGTCATGCAAGTGAAAACGGCGGTTTTCCCGATTTTTTTAAGTTTTTCGGTCTTGGGGGTGGAAAGGGGTGAATACGAGGTTCGCAAATTCTGATTCTTTGTGGATAGTTAGAATAGGTGGCCTTAAACTAATTTCCGTGAAAATAAAAGTCATGCAAGTGAAAACGGCGGTTTCCCCGATTTTTTTACGTTTTTCGGTCTTGGGGGTGGAAAGGGGTGAAGACGAGGTTCGCAAATTCTGATTCTTTGTGGATAGTTAGAATAGGTGGCCTTAAACTAATTTCCGTGAAAATAAAAGTCATGCAAGTGAAAACGGCCGTTTTCCCGATTTTTTTAGGTTTTTCGGTCTTGGGGGTGGAAAGGGGTGAAGACGAGGTTCGCAAATTCTGATTCTTTGTGGATAGTTAGAATAGGTGGCCTTAAACTAATTTCCGTGAAAAGAAAAGTCATGCAAGTGAAAACGGCGGTTTTCCCGATTTTTTAAAGTTTTTCGGTCTTGGGGGTGGAAAGGGGTGAAGACGAGGTTCGCAAATTCTGATTCTTTGTGGATAGTTAGAATAGGTGGCCTTAAACTAATTTCCGTGAAAAGAAAAGTCATGCAAGTGAAAACGGCGGTTTTCCCGATTTTTTAAAGTTTTTCGGTCTTGGGGGTGGAAAGGGGTGAAGACGAGGTTCGCAAATTCTGATTCTTTGTGGATAGTTAGAATAGGTGGCCTTAAACTAATTTCCGTGAAAATAAAAGTCATGCAAGTGAAAACGGCGGTTTCCCCGATTTTTTTACGTTTTTCGGTCTTGGGGGTGGAAAGGGGTGAAGACGAGGTTCGCAAATTCTGATTCTTTGTGGATAGTTAGAATAGGTGGCCTTAAACTAATTTCCCTGAAAAGAAAAGTCATGCAAGTGAAAACGGCGGTTTTCCCGATTTTTTTACGTTTTTCGGTCTTGGGGGTGGAAAGGGGTGAAGACGAGGTTCGCAAATTCTGATTATTTGTGGATAGTTAGAATAGGTGGCCTTAAACTAATTTCCGTGAAAATAAAAGTCATGCAAGTGAAAACGGCGGTTTCCCCGATTTTTTTACGTTTTTCGGTCTTGGGGGTGGAAAGGGGTGAAGACGAGGTTCGCAAATTCTGATTCTTTGTGGATAGTTAGAATAGGTGGCCTTAAACTAATTTCCGTGAAAATAAATGTCATGCAAGTGAAAACGGCGGTTTTCCCGATTTTTTTAAGTTTTTCGGTCTTGGGGGTGGAAAGGGGTGAAGACGAGGTTCGCAAATTCTGATTCTTCGTGGATAGTTAGAATAGGTGGCCTTAAACTAATTTCCCTGAAAAGAAAAGTCATGCAAGTGAAAACGGCGGTTTTCCCGATTTTTTAAAGTTTTTCGGTCTTGGGGGTGGAAAGGGGTGAATACGAGGTTCGCAAATTCTGATTCTTTGTGGATAGTTAGAATAGGTGGCCTTAAACTAATTTCCGTGAAAAGAAAAGTCATGCAAGTGAAAACGGCGGTTTCCCCGATTTTTTTACGTTTTTCGGTCTTGGGGGTGGAAAGGGGTGAAGACGAGGTTCGCAAATTCTGATTCTTTGTGGATAGTTAGAATAGGTGGCCTTAAACTAATTTCCCTGAAAAGAAAAGTCATGCAAGTGAAAACGGCGGTTTTCCCGATTTTTTAAAGTTTTTCGGTCTTGGGGGTGGAAAGGGGTGAATACGAGGTTCGCAAATTCTGATTCTTTGTGGATAGTTAGAATAGGTGGCCTTAAACTAATTTCCGTGAAAATAAAAGTCATGCAAGTGAAAACGGCGGTTTTCCCGATTTTTTTAAGTTTTTCGGTCTTGGGGGTGGAAAGGGGTGAAGACGAGGTTCGCAAAT
The DNA here is from genome assembly GCA_963920635.1 of Pseudeuparius sepicola. Lineage (NCBI taxonomy): Eukaryota > Metazoa > Arthropoda > Insecta > Coleoptera > Anthribidae > Pseudeuparius > Pseudeuparius sepicola. The sequence goes on from OY987306.1 coordinate 33,206,926, forward strand.
TCTGATTCTTTGTGGATAGTTAGAATAGGTGGCCTTAAACTAATTTCCGTGAAAATAAATGTCATGCAAGTGAAAACGGCGGTTTTCCCGATTTTTTTAAGTTTTTCGGTCTTGGGGGTGGAAAGGGGTGAAGACGAGGTTCGCAAATTCTGATTCTTCGTGGATAGTTAGAATAGGTGGCCTTAAACTAATTTCCCTGAAAAGAAAAGTCATGCAAGTGAAAACGGCGGTTTTCCCGATTTTTTAAAGTTTTTCGGTCTTGGGGGTGGAAAGGGGTGAATACGAGGTTCGCAAATTCTGATTCTTTGTGGATAGTTAGAATAGGTGGCCTTAAACTAATTTCCGTGAAAATAAAAGTCATGCAAGTGAAAACGGCGGTTTCCCCGATTTTTTTACGTTTTTCGGTCTTGGGGGTGGAAAGGGGTGAAGACGAGGTTCGCAAATTCTGATTCTTTGTGGATAGTTAGAATAGGTGGCCTTAAACTAATTTCCGTGAAAATAAAAGTCATGCAAGTGAAAACGGCCGTTTTCCCGATTTTTTTAGGTTTTTCGGTCTTGGGGGTGGAAAGGGGTGAAGACGAGGTTCGCAAATTCTGATTCTTTGTGGATAGTTAGAATAGGTGGCCTTAAACTAATTTCCGTGAAAAGAAAAGTCATGCAAGTGAAAACGGCGGTTTTCCCGATTTTTTAAAGTTTTTCGGTCTTGGGGGTGGAAAGGGGCGAAGACGAGGTTCGCAAATTCTGATTCTTTGTGGATAGTTAGAATAGGTGGCCTTAAACTAATTTCCGTGAAAAGAAAAGTCATGCAAGTGAAAACGGCGGTTTTCCCGATTTTTTAAAGTTTTTCGGTCTTGGGGGTGGAAAGGGGTGAAGACGAGGTTCGCAAATTCTGATTCTTTGTGGATAGTTAGAATAGGTGGCCTTAAACTAATTTCCGTGAAAATAAAAGTCATGCAAGTGAAAACGGCGGTTTCCCCGATTTTTTTACGTTTTTCGGTCTTGGGGGTGGAAAGGGGTGAAGACGAGGTTCGCAAATTCTGATTCTTTGTGGATAGTTAGAATAGGTGGCCTTAAACTAATTTCCCTGAAAAGAAAAGTCATGCAAGTGAAAACGGCGGTTTTCCCGATTTTTTTACGTTTTTCGGTCTTGGGGGTGGAAAGGGGTGAAGACGAGGTTCGCAAATTCTGATTATTTGTGGATAGTTAGAATAGGTGGCCTTAAACTAATTTCCGTGAAAATAAAAGTCATGCAAGTGAAAACGGCGGTTTCCCCGATTTTTTTACGTTTTTCGGTCTTGGGGGTGGAAAGGGGTGAAGACGAGGTTCGCAAATTCTGATTCTTTGTGGATAGTTAGAATAGGTGGCCTTAAACTAATTTCCGTGAAAATAAATGTCATGCAAGTGAAAACGGCGGTTTTCCCGATTTTTTTAAGTTTTTCGGTCTTGGGGGTGGAAAGGGGTGAAGACGAGGTTCGCAAATTCTGATTCTTCGTGGATAGTTAGAATAGGTGGCCTTAAACTAATTTCCCTGAAAAGAAAAGTCATGCAAGTGAAAACGGCGGTTTTCCCGATTTTTTAAAGTTTTTCGGTCTTGGGGGTGGAAAGGGGTGAATACGAGGTTCGCAAATTCTGATTCTTTGTGGATAGTTAGAATAGGTGGCCTTAAACTAATTTCCGTGAAAAGAAAAGTCATGCAAGTGAAAACGGCGGTTTCCCCGATTTTTTTACGTTTTTCGGTCTTGGGGGTGGAAAGGGGTGAAGACGAGGTTCGCAAATTCTGATTCTTTGTGGATAGTTAGAATAGGTGGCCTTAAACTAATTTCCCTGAAAAGAAAAGTCATGCAAGTGAAAACGGCGGTTTTCCCGATTTTTTAAAGTTTTTCGGTCTTGGGGGTGGAAAGGGGTGAATACGAGGTTCGCAAATTCTGATTCTTTGTGGATAGTTAGAATAGGTGGCCTTAAACTAATTTCCGTGAAAATAAAAGTCATGCAAGTGAAAACGGCGGTTTTCCCGATTTTTTTAAGTTTTTCGGTCTTGGGAGTGGAAAGGGGTGAAGACGAGGTTCGCAAATTCTGATTCTTTGTGGATAGTTAGAATAGGTGGCCTTAAACTAATTTCCGTGAAAATAAATGTCATGCAAGTGAAAACGGCGGTTTTCCCGATTTTTTTAAGTTTTTCGGTCTTGGGGGTGGAAAGGGGTGAAGACGAGGTTCGCAAATTCTGATTCTTCGTGGATAGTTAGAATAGGTGGCCTTAAACTAATTTCCCTGAAAAGAAAAGTCATGCAAGTGAAAACGGCGGTTTTCCCGATTTTTTAAAGTTTTTCGGTCTTGGGGGTGGAAAGGGGTGAATACGAGGTTCGCAAATTCTGATTCTTTGTGGATAGTTAGAATAGGTGGCCTTAAACTAATTTCCGTGAAAATAAAAGTCATGCAAGTGAAAACGGCGGTTTCCCCGATTTTTTTACGTTTTTCGGTCTTGGGGGTGGAAAGGGGTGAAGACGAGGTTCGCAAATTCTGATTCTTTGTGGATAGTTAGAATAGGTGGCCTTAAACTAATTTCCGTGAAAATAAAAGTCATGCAAGTGAAAACGGCCGTTTTCCCGATTTTTTTAGGTTTTTCGGTCTTGGGGGTGGAAAGGGGTGAAGACGAGGTTCGCAAATTCTGATTCTTTGTGGATAGTTAGAATAGGTGGCCTTAAACTAATTTCCGTGAAAAGAAAAGTCATGCAAGTGAAAACGGCGGTTTTCCCGATTTTTTAAAGTTTTTCGGTCTTGGGGGTGGAAAGGGGCGAAGACGAGGTTCGCAAATTCTGATTCTTTGTGGATAGTTAGAATAGGTGGCCTTAAACTAATTTCCGTGAAAAGAAAAGTCATGCAAGTGAAAACGGCGGTTTTCCCGATTTTTTAAAGTTTTTCGGTCTTGGGGGTGGAAAGGGGTGAAGACGAGGTTCGCAAATTCTGATTCTTTGTGGATAGTTAGAATAGGTGGCCTTAAACTAATTTCCGTGAAAATAAAAGTCATGCAAGTGAAAACGGCCGTTTTCCCGATTTTTTTAGGTTTTTCTGTCTTGGGGGTGGAAAGGGGTGAAGACGAGGTTCGCAAATTCTGATTCTTTGTGGATAGTTAGAATAGGTGGCCTTAAACTAATTTCCGTGAAAAGAAAAGTCATGCAAGTGAAAACGGCGGTTTTCCCGATTTTTTTAAGTTTTTCGGTCTTGGGGGTGGAAAGGGGTGAAGACGAGGTTCGCAAATTCTGATTCTTTGTGGATAGTTAGAATAGGTGGCCTTAAACTAATTTCCGTGAAAAGAAAAGTCATGCAAGTGAAAACGGCGGTTTCCCCGATTTTTTTACGTTTTTCGGTCTTGGGGGTGGAAAGGGGTGAAGACGAGGTTCGCAAATTCTGATTATTGGTGGATAGTTAGAATAGGTTTAAACTAATTTCCGTGAAAAGAAAAGTCATGCAAGTGAAAACGGCGGTTTCCCCGATTTTTTTACGTTTTTCGGTCTTGGGGGTGGAAAGGGGTGAAGACGAGGTTCGCAAATTCTGATTCTTTGTGGATAGTTAGAATAGGTGGCCTTAAACTAATTTCCGTGAAAAGAAAAGTCATGCAAGTGAAAACGGCGGTTTTCCCGATTTTTTAAAGTTTTTCGGTCTTGGGGGTGGAAAGGGGTGAAGACGAGGTTCGCAAATTCTGATTCTTTGTGGATAGTTAGAATAGGTGGCCTTAAACTAATTTCCGTGAAAAGAAAAGTCATGCAAGTGAAAACGGCGGTTTCCCCGATTTTTTAAAGTTTTTCGGTCTTGGGGGTGGAAAGGGGTGAAGACGAAGTTCGCAAATTCTGATTCTTTGTGGATAGTTAGAATAGGTGGCCTTAAACTAATTTCCGTGAAAATAAAAGTCATGCAAGTGAAAACGGCCGTTTTCCCGATTTTTTTAGGTTTTTCGGTCTTGGGGGTGGAAAGGGGTGAAGACGAGGTTCGCAAATTCTGATTCTTTGTGGATAGTTAGAATAGGTGGCCTTAAACTAATTTCCGTGAAAAGAAAAGTCATGCAAGTGAAAACGGCGGTTTTCCCGATTTTTTTAAGTTTTTCGGTCTTGGGGGTGGAAAGGGGTGAAGACGAGGTTCGCAAATTCTGATTCTTTGTGGATAGTTAGAATAGGTGGCCTTAAACTAATTTCCGTTAAAAGAAAAGTCATGCAAGTGAAAACGGCGGTTTTCCCTATTGCCAAAGATCATAATATTCAAGCATGATCTTTGCTATTGCTATCTTTGAAGTAAAACCATCCGTGCAAGCTGTACCCGAGGGCCGCCCGGGGAAGTCGTTGCTAGAAAACTCGTTGCTGCTTTCACACTCATTTACGGAGAAACAATTTTTAGTTGAAGAATTAATAAGTACATCTGGAAATTAGCAGAGGACAAAAATTTTGCGAAGAGGCTGCATCTTATAAGAAAAAGTTACAATCTGAACTAAGAATCTTGATAAATAAAATCTAGTCATTGTCAAAAAATTCCACAGCCGTGTAGTATCTCACTTCTATACGGTATTGGCAAAGATCATAATATTCAAGACCAATCCTGGGGGCACAGACCACTACTGGGGACATCTGGAGCGAGGAGGGACCAACCAAGGCCGGTGGAGAGAAACGGTCTCCGCCAAGTTCCTCCGGGAATGAGCAAATCGGCGGGAATTCCGCAATCAGGAGCGGGATGCAGTGGTTCAGGGGCAATCTGTATAACTAAATAAAAAAATTTAAACTTATCTTGTTTTTTATGAACTACCACAACATTTAAAAGCAAAAACGAATCATATATTTACAAAAATATCAAAGATTTCAACGAAATCTTTGTACAAGTACCGGTCGAATATTTGACCCATTCCTACAGCCTTTATTTTTCAAGAAAAAATAAAAAGTTGTACTGAACCGCTAGGATCTGTTAGCAGATGAAACAAATGAGCATCGCAAAGTTGTGAAAAAAAACTTTTTTATGGAACACCCTGTATATTTAGGATTTTTTTTTTTATTACGATATATACATGTTTGATTTCGCATGATAGTACATGATATAAATAATCGCAACCCTTCAATATAACTTGTTGATTTTTTGAAAAATAAAGGTTATGGTAATGAGTTAAAATGTACGAGAACACCCTGTACATGGTTCAATAGCTGTCAATGTTATCAATATAAAAATTTCGATATTTTTTAATATGACAAACTCAACTAATAAAAATTCACGCTAAAACATAAAAAAGTCGAACATATATTAAAATCTTTGTACTGACCTCAGTCCAGAGCATTGCTACTAAAACAACTTGATACTTCTGTTAATGGATGTACCTACCCAGATTACATAATAAAATCATATGATACTTAAATTACGCAATGCATTTCGCACTATGCTATATTTGCAAACCAAGGAACTCTCGCGAAACTAAAACGTGCTTCAGGCGTCTAATCCAGACGGTGAAAAGAAAGTGCTTTTTTTTCTGCAGAAATTAGAAAGCTGTACGTGTCTTTCATCAAATTAACAATAAGCTGCTAGTTTTACATCGTTATAGGGATATATTTTTACATTATGTACATCTCTTGTTTTCTAGAAAGCTGAAATGCAAATAACAACAACAAAAAATGAAAAGAAAGTGCCTTTTTCGGCATTACGTGGAGATGTACTTTCGCACATTATGTCAATGTAATACAGACAATTCCTTAGCGACATGTCAAAAGGATGCGCGCTTTTAGGCGAAATATCTTCTATTGGGCATTTTATTTTATTTTAGGTTTTTATGGGAGCATATTTTAAAATTATATGTCTTTTTTCTAGAAAGCGAGAATGAAAATATGAACAGCAAAAAATTAGTGCATGAAAATGCAATGTCGCATTAAAGACTAGTCAAACGATTCGATTGCGATTATTTTCGATTTGATATTAGAAAATAAAAACTAACTTACATTATTTGAATCTTATCTGCAGCTCAGAAGACACTAAACACTTTCACATTTGTAATTTGCACGTTCCATCAGGTATTTTCTTTTTGCAGAGTGAAATAAAAGCATAGAACGTTGGTTTCACTAACATTATTTATTAAAAAAAAAACTAAAGCTATATAATAAAAATAAAAAATATGTATAATAAAAATAAAAAACTACAACTATAACTTAAAACTACTTTATACAATATATACAATTTACAAGGATATGAAAATGGAGGAACTTACGCACACGCACACACATTCACACAAAAATTCATACTAAGAAGGGAATATGATTTTAATAAGATGATACTTGAAAGAACAAAACTACTCTTTAGGTTTTAATTTTGTTCTTCTAAGTATTATCTTATTAAAATCATATTCTTTCCTTAACTTTTCATGTTTGGCAAGTATCTCTCTCCCCCTCTCTAGTATTCTCTCTAGCTCTCTCACACCATACTCTAGATCCCTTTCAATCTCACCATTTCTCATTTCACATAGCTCACGTGTTCTTAACATGCTCTCAACAACAACACTCACACCCCCATCGCACTGACTCACTTGCGTAAGTGGCTCTATTTCCATATCCTTCTTCGGCCTCAGCACCTCCTTCAGCTGTTGCATCTTCTTCAAGCACCGCTTCTTCGTTTGACGGGCTGGCTCAGTTTTCCAGCCCAGCTCTCCCGAGATGGAAACTATCTCGATTCTGGATAGTAGTGAAGAAGAAGAGCTATTTATTAAAGATATGCAGTCGGAGATCCTCGGAATTCCGCTCAAGGATCTGAATCTAGTGATTTTTTAATTTTCTCGGGAGACGAAGAAGCTGCAACAGCTGGAGAAGGGAGCTTAATCTTCAGCTTAGGCAAGGGCTGCTTCTCGCCTCTGGTCACAGGAGAGCCGGGTGGTGACGGCCCCTCCTGGGCAGCTGGGGGCGGCGGCGGCTCTTTTGCCAACTCTTGACAGGCCAGCTCAGGGGAGGCGGGGGGCGAAGAAACGACAGCAGCCGGGCGAGGGAGCCTGATTCGCAGCTTCAAGGGCCGCTTCTTGCCTCTGGTCACAGGAGAGCCGGGTGGTGACGGCCCCTCCTGGGCAGCTGGGGGCGGCGGCAGCTCTTTTGCCAACTCCGGCAACTTGCACCCCTTGCAGTCGACACTGCCGGCTGCTCCAGGACGCTCTCCTGTGCCCGCTCAAGGATCTTGATCCCTAGTTCCCTGGTTATATCCTCCACCTCGTCGCTACTATCATGAATGGTAATAGCCGGGGAGGGTGGCTGAAAAGGAAAACAAATAAGTACAATACACAATAAAGCCAATAATTTTAAAAAATATGTATATAGAAAATTAAAAAATCACTAGATTCAGATCCTTGAGCGGAATTCCGAGGATCTCCGACTGCATATCTTTAATAAATAGCTCTTCTTCTTCACTACTATCCAGAATCGAGATAGTTTCCATCTCGGGAGAGCTGGGCTGGAAAACCAAACAAGAGATAAGTATAATGTGTACACGTATAAAATGTATCCAAAAATATTTTTGATATTTTACTCACGATATCTACTGGATACAACATTCTAACTAGGTTGGGCATCTTCCTAGTGGCGGTCGAGGTCGGGACCGTCCTTGGAGCCGTTGTTGAGGCCTATAAAAAAATATGTGATGAATATTATGCAATAATTAAGATATACAACTCAATGAACAAAATAAAAATGTAAAATGTACTTACGGGCCTCACAACTTGATTCCCCAAAATGATTATACGTGGAGTCTCGGCAGACATGATCACAGGTACTAGGTTAAATTTGCAGCTTGATATATAAACTGATGAACCTACTGGAGAGCGATTGCTTTTTATGAAGGAGAAAATGCAAAAATTGCATATGGCACATTGGTGATGATCGTCTGAGATCAAAATGCAACTATGCAAGATTGCAAGAATATAACACCGGATCTAAATCGATCGAGGTAAAAAAATTATGCTCCAATTTCTTAGGTCGTCACTCTAATGCGTCAGCTAGATTGAAAAATGCAACTCGACAAAAAAAAACGGAAGTAAAATCTAAATATGAGAAAATGGTGCACATGAAAACTAAATTTTTGAAATCTTAACGTGATTATACCACGTTTGAATAATAATTAATAAAAAATTTAGAGCACTTGAACTTTTTTCGGATAATTAAAAAAATTTTTGAGTAAAAATGATGGTATAAAAGTGCAAGTCAAAATATTTATCCCGCTGTACCCGCTTCCTTGAAATTTGATTTCTCAATTCACCTTCTAAATTTCAAATGAGAGAAAGTTGAAGATTAGAAAATACAAATCGTGATCTTGGAGGAAAGTTAAGATCTTATTTTTAAAATCGTAAATTGTTCGCAATGTTGCATCTTTCTAGCTTTGTCTCCTTAACAAACATTGTGCTCAATTATAATTATATGGCTTAGCACAACATTCGACGTCTTCTTTCCACTTCTCACGTGGAACCATAACAGTTTTTACTTGTTGCGGAAAACAAATTTGCTCAGTTTATTTCAAGTTTTATCGAAATAACTAAAAGTTACAGGGTTCCCATATTATAAGTATCCATTTTATTTTGTTCATAAAATTAAAACGAGGTAACTGACATTTTTCTTTAGTTGACCCTGATTTGTCATCTTCAGTATTAATTTAATTACTAACATCAAGCAAAAATTGTCACTGGAAAACTATCCTTCCCCCTTTCCCCACTCTCAGAGACAATTACAGCGATAAAATTGAAATATAGTGATATGATTAAAACACATTTCATAACAAAGTGCAAACCCACAAGTATATTCGCATCGCAGATTACTATTTAAAAACTTTGCTGCTTGTTTAGTAGCTAATATGCAAGAATTGTTAGTAAAACTTTTGTTCCCGAGGTGACATAAGATTAACGCATCAATCAATTTAAAACGGCGAACGTGGGAGAATAAAAAAATTACAAATCGAGACCTTGGCGGGAATTAAGATTTTAAAAATTTGTAAATTGGTGTAGTAGTACCTAATCTTTGAAATATTTACATTATTGCATATTTTGAACTCTTTCTTTGATACTCTTACTATACCAATGCTTTTACTATACCAAAATTCAAAAAATCTCTATGTAACAGGTTCGTAGTTGTGAAAATTTAGAAAAATTACTGCAAAATGCAAAATCTCATAATAAAAATCATCCCACAGATGTTATAAATAAATGGAAACGTAATGTTTTAGTAAAAATAGATTTAATAATTGGAATGTAGTACTTATTAATATTTGGTGACAGGCTACTTCAACACCGCTGATCTGGTCTGTCAAAGGTGACTGCTTATATGATTGTATAAAAATTTAGGTGGGTTCAGTGTGGCCCGTTTAGAATGGAGGCACCTCTGTACAATTTTTATCCTTCATCAGATTTTAGCCGGGTTTCTTCTAAAAATAGACCACAAAAAACTCTACGTTAGTGCAAAATTTCAGATCTTAACCTCAATCTTCAAGGCCTACTACGAATTTTTTTGTAAAAAAAGAAAATCATTTAGTGATTTTTTTTATTTAAAATCTGACACCACAGCGTTAATCAGGGCACCCCGAAACCCCCATATACAAAATTTGAATAAAAAATATACAGGGAGTTCCATTCTGGAATTACTTCGAATCAGTTAAAAATGATGAAGTGAACCACTCGCATTGTTGATGGGAAAAGATTCAATAAAAACTATACAAGGTGTTCTTCTCTGTGTCAACTCAATGCGATGAATTTTTTAAACTTTATTATGCTTCGCAAATCGAGTATATCAAAACCACCCCAGGCATTATACACGAACTATGTCGAAAAACTATAGAATCCTGCCAGTCAGTACGTCCATATTATGAGTTAACGTAGCTGGTGTGCCACAACAGGAAACACACCAAAAATGTATCGTCTTAGGCAGCAACTTTGTTAAGAAAGGTTCAATAATTTAAATTGTTTTTATTTGTTGGTTGACATTTTGTAGAACAATAAATTACTTTTGTGTTTATTAATATTTTTTCAATGATTTCAGAGCACTCCTGACCGGTATAAAGTTTCATAAAAATTTAACATTTCGAGATGGTCCAGAGAAAAAGACCCTGTACATTTTTGTATTGAATCTTTGCACACCAACACTTTGAGTAGTCCTGTTGATCATTCAACTGTTTTGAGGGGATTCCACGACACACTTGACTCGCCAGATGCCTTTAAGATTCGTATTTTGTTCAACTTTGACACCTTGCAAAATGGAATTCCTTGTATATTTTTGTTTAAACTTGGTATGTGGGGGTTTTGTGGTGTCCAGATTAACGCTGTGGTATCAGATTTTAAATAAAAAAATCGCTAAATGATTTTCTTTTTTTACAAAAAAAATTCATAGTAGACGTTGAACATTGAGATTAAGACTTGAAATTTTGCACTAACGTAGAGTTTTTTGTGGTCTGACGAAGAATAAAAATTTTACAGAGGTGTCTCCATTCCAACGGGCCATTCTGTAGATCCCAAAATATTCACAAGGCAAAATAAATGTGTGCAGGGTCGGATTAAAAATAATATCTAAAACATAACTAAAAATTAAAAAATGTAAATATTCACTGTCCAATCATCGAATGCCATGGAATACCATCAAAGGCCATTTAATGCATAAAATTCACGCTAAAACATCAAAAATTTTAAAAAATCGCACTAAATCAAAAATGCAAAATCTTTACACAGACATATTTCACCTTTCTAAGTCTGGCGCGTTGATGAACTTGATATTTCCGTTAGTAACGTGTCCCCAGATTACCCCGTAATATGATACCTATAATTACATTTCTCAGTATATACAATAATTTGAAACAATGAGACCAGCGCGCGAGATTCGCTCGCGAAAATAATACGTAAAAACACGCTTATTCCGACGACTGGCGAAAGTACTTTTTCTGCGGAATTAAAAAGAATTGTACGTGAATTTCACAGACATTCAACTTTAAGCTGCTATTTTTCTTTTATGATTCATCTTTACAGGATATATTTTTAAATTATGTTTCTCGGAAGCTAGGAAATGCAAATATTGACGCCAAAAAACGTGGATTCATTATTGCGACATTTTCGACTACTATGTGATATTATAAAATAGAAAGTTACTATACTTACAGTATTTTAACCTTATCTGTTAGTCCCAATTCTAATGCCTAGAAACATATTTCATATTTTTGGATATTCTAAAACGACCATGTCTAATTGTGGGTTTATTAAAATTTGTTTGCCTACGTTACCCAGTCTGTCGCCATAAGTCTCTACACTTTAACTTTGTACAACGCAGTGTAGAAATATGGATGAAATATATAAGAAGTAGATTATTGGGACAAAATCTCTGTGTATTTTCTTAGGAAGGTTCGATTCGCCTTTTGATAGGTGGTTTGCAAGATTTTTAATATTCAATGATTCAGATATAATTTTTAACGATATTTATCGTTTTTGGATGATTAATCAACTATATGCGCGAAACAAAATATTTTCAAAACTTAATTCATATGGTTTTTGCTAACCTACATTTTTAATAAGTGTTACTTTCGAAGCATTCTAGATAAGGGTAATGCATATTAGATTGTATACATATTTTTAAGTAAAGGGCACTTTGGGTTTCTAAAAATCAAACGTTTGGGGATCAACACGGCTTAAAAAATGTGCGCTACTAGGTACATAGAGTAGGTATGTATAGAGAAACAAACACTTATTTAAACATTTTTATTTATTGGATCACTAATAACATTCATAGCTACTAAGGTGTTTATATATATATATATAGCTGTTTCTTCCCCCTTTTGTAGAGCATTCCTATACATATCGACGATATCATTCGGATTGGTATTTTTATCCCATTTAAGCATTGGCTTAATGTTGGAAGTTGCTGGAGACTCCATTAAATGCAACTCTCTTAAAAATCTGGTTTGAGTTTTATTTCTAGATGGAAATAACTTTGATATAATGTTGATATATTTCCACGTTTTGCTAGGGTTTAGTCGTAATGCATTCCCATATCGTCTTTTGTGAGCATTAGTAATAATCAACAATTCTTTATATATTTTTAGGTCAGTGTCATTAAAACCTTGTGGTTTGTTCTTCAATAGAAGTTGAGACAGACCTGGTGTAAGGGTAATTTTTTCATCTCCAATACATAATACGTTACCTTCAACGGTTACTGGTATTTGTCCCATGACTAATCCGTCATTGGTGTGTTGGATACCATAACTCCTAGGTTCAATCTCAAGTGACAAAGACATGTCTTTAACTGAGAGTGATGATAATTATCAAAGGCTTATATATCTTTCGATCACAGAGCATCGATCACGGTATCGATAATTTCCTTTTATGCTAGCCCCGAGGCAAGTTTTTCATAGGGGTATCCAAGACCATTTATGGTATTCCGTGGTTTTCGATAGTATTCCATGGTCTTTGATGGTATTTCATGGTATTCGATGGTATTCCATGGTATTCGATGGTATTCCATGGCATTCGATGGCATTCCATGGCCTTTGATGGTATTCGCGGTTTGTCGCTTTTCGAGTCGTTTAGACGTTTTTCGAGTAGTCTAGTCGTTTTTCATAGTCGCTTCGAGTCGCTTCTTCCTTTGACCGTTCGACTTTTTGAAGCAATTCCATGGCATAATTCACTCACCTTTAAAATTCCTCTTTTGGCACCTTGCAGAAAGTAACTCCCGGTATATTTTTGACTAAAATTTTGTATCAATGACGTCAAAACCTATAGACGCGGTGCCTCATTGTTAAAATGCCCTTTATTTTGACTCCAAGATTAAATATATCCATACTACTCTAACATCATGCTTCAAACAAAGACAGAAAGTCAACCAACTGTACACCCGATGATTCCCGGTTGTAGTTCCTCCCGAGTCACACTAAGATATCGCATGTTTTTTCTTGTTTGAGGGCGCCGGAAGCATCGGAACCTCACCTGAAGACTCGCGGGATGGTCTAACGACGCCAGCCTCCGAGCCCACAGTCGAAATAAGTTCGCTACGGCTGGACAAAAAGGGACAATTTCTGACAATCTCGCGACATTTTCGGAATAATTTAATGGAGCGCTTAGATTGTGATTAGTTCTGGGCGTCAAGCGTTTATCAAAACAAACCTGTCTATAAGTTCTGACGTCATTGTTTGGTATACTGGATGTTCCGATTAACACCGTGATGTCAGATTTTAAATAAAAGAATTCGCTAAATGGTTTGAATGAGAACCAGGATATAAAAATCCCTGGATTTGCATTTTCAAAACGGTAGCAATAAATTAAAAGTAAAAAAATATTTTTAAAAAAAGCTTTTATTTAAATGCGCTAAAAAGAATAAAATAATCTTTTCTTTTAAAACTTTTACTATCAACTTATAACGTCATTCCACAATTTATATGATATAAAAGCTTGTCGCGAGATTTAAGTAGTGGTATTTACTTAGTTTGAAAACTTAAATCTCGCGACAAGCTTTTATATCATATAAATTGTGGAATGACGTTATAAGTTGATAGTAAAAGTTTTAAAAGAAAAGATTATTTTATTCTTTTTAGCGCATTTAAATAAAAGCTTTTTTTAAAAATATTTTTTTACTTTTAATTTATTTTGTAATTTTTAGTTTGGCCAGGTGTCTGAGTCTATTCATCTCAGTTAACGCATCATTGTTGCAAGGTCGTTTGCCGGTTAGTTTAGAACAGTCTAGCTTTTCAATGAGGAGACCTTCTAATGATCTAACCCTACTTAAGGCCACGTATGCTTGACCAGGCGCGAAGAGCTTGGAGCCTAAATATACAACGGCATGGTCGACAGTACTACCCTGCATTTTGTGTACTGTGCAAGCCCAACATAATATTATTGGCAGCATTCTGCGTTCTGCAGTGCCGTGACTATATTTGGCTGGGAATTGCACAGTCTTGGGTTCAATGAGATGAACACCGTCTTTACCGAAGTCTATACGGACAGATGGTATGTCAGTATCATACATTTGTGCTCTCCGGAAGCAGGGCCATATTATTTCTGTAATATGTCCAATGGCACCATTCACCAGACCTTTGGACACATCTACATTGTAACGCAACATCACCTTGGCTCCAACGAATATTTCTAACTCCTTAGGTAGCCCTCCTGTCTTGTTTATATCGGATGGTATAATATTATTTAAATCTATGTTGTCATTTTTTCGAGTACAATCTACTAGGCTATCCTGTGATATTATTTTGTTAATAATTACACCAGTAGCTCGGAAATGTTCGAGAACAGTTTTGTTATGATTGTATACTTGTTGGTTAGTAGGATAAATTCGCAGGGCCTTTTCAATCGAAAATTCACCAGTTGGTTCTTTATTTAACCGATTCATTAAAATAGCAAAATGTTCTGATTGAAGTTCACCAATTCGTAATGCATTCAGGAGGTCTTTAAAAGTTGTGCTACCTTGTTGTCTCATATTTTCGATCAATTCAATGAACGAGAAAGAATGCCAGAGGTGTATTGCTGGGACAAATCTAGAGGGTTGATCAAACACTTGATTTCCTCGTACTGGAGGTAACTGCATTAAGTCACCAAATACACAAATATTTATACCACCAAAGAGTAATTCATTGTTTTTGAGTTGTTTAAGTCGGGAATCAACCATACAAAGCATTTCATATGGGACCATAGAGATTTCATCGATAAATAAAAATTCAATGTATTGCCACTGTTGCCGCATCAAACGCAAGTAATTACCAGTGAGAATAGGCATTTGAACTATTCTACCATCCTTTTGTACAGGCAATTTTAGTGTAGAATGTAATGTAGATCCTCCCACTAAGCGCGCTGCCACCCCTGTAAGCGCGCAAACTTTAACAACTTGCTTGCCGTAACACCGATTCACTTGATTTTTCAATAAGTTAAAAAGGAAGGTCTTTCCAGTCCCAGCGTTACCTGTTATGAATAACCTAAGACGCTCATCGCTTTGATTATTTAGCTGTTCTGAAATACTCCTTGTTATGAATAGAAATACATCCTTTTGTCCAACATTCATTGCTCTTCTAGCATTGAGGAATTCGTCATCGCTCATGTGCTGTTCTGGGACCTCTAACTCTTGTTCCAAGTTTTCCTGTTGAGCTTCTTGATCCAACACTTCAAAGGCATGGATTTGATTAAAAGCATTCTCCAGCTGTCTGTCACGCTCTCTAAATATCTCCAAACGTGCGTTAGTTGCGCGGAGATCAGATTCTCTTGCCAGAAAAGCTTCTCTTGCTGTATCATAGTCAACGATTAATTCGCTCTCATTTCTGTACGGAACATACTGAAGAAGTAAGCTATAGTAATAGTTTTCTGGATCACTGGCAGCCACAAAATATGGTACGCGTACGACGGCTGGAACATTCCTGATTACCATTTTACTATTATCTATAAGTGTAATTATTCGCTGCCTGGATTGCCTTTCTGGTTCATATATATCAACACATTCTTCGGGTTCTTGGTTTGATTTTTCATAATGAGGTTCAAAGAGCATTGCAAATTCCAGGAGGCACATATTATCAAAATTGTAGTTGGAATTCTCTATAGGCCGTTTTTCGTAACGTTCGAAAATGTTACTGCAGTATCCGGTAGCTGTCCCATTTGAATCAAATTTAAGGACCCTATACCTCTGTTCTGGCTTTCTTGTGTTTAAAAAGGTACATTTTCTCGAACTATCCCTGAAATTTAAATGACAGAGCCTATAAGCACATTCACACGCAGACACTTGCCTTTCCTTTAATATTCTCATACATACTTTAAACAATTTACGAGATATATCTGTTTCTTCGCGTTGTATCTCACGTATTGCTTGAGCTACACTACTATCAAGCTGAGTAGGCTCAGATTTAGAAACATATTTGGCTATGTAAAATGCTATCGCGTCATTTGTTCCGCATGGCTGAATATCCATATTGGCATTCCAGACTTTTATAAGAGTTGGGTTATAATTATTAACCCATCCATCTTGTGGTCCTCGCTTCAGAATACATATTCTGCCTCCATTACGAATAAATTCGTCTGATGAATGAGACACGAGACGAGTTTCAGCGCATTCTTTTCTCGGAAAACCAAACCTACATGTTGGTGATTCAGATTTGTTCTTATAGCAGGTATGTGTATGTTTGTGTAATTGATTTTTCTTTACCAGATCGTGCAATTCAGATGTCTCAGGCGGTAGGTCACAACTACATACTTGATTAAGCTGATGCAGCCCCTCTTCCGTGTCAAAAGATGCGTGACCTTCCACCCAAACTACCATGTGAACATGGGGGCTCCCACGATTCTGGAATTCGATTCTCCACCAGTAGTCTTTTATACGACCATTTAAAACTCGATTGTTGTTTAACATAAATTTCATAAGGGCATTGAAACGATACATGAAATGTCTACTTACAATAACAGGATACTGTTCAATTAACCGCTGTGTAGCTATCATATCCAAATCTTGAGGATTATCCATTGGTCGTCCATCGGCAATAAGGAGAGCTTTACGCATATCCAACCAGTTTATGTCATTACAACTGAAGGTTAAAAAGTAAGTTGGTGGCCCTAGACATCGAATTTGTGCCAACAGTTCGTTTAATGCAGTGCGCCAATATGCCGCTGAGCCTCTAAGGTTTTTAAGATAAAGATGAACATCTTCGACTTTGCCATCTTGACCTTCGATTTTTTTGCAGCAAGCAGATATTGTTGATTTTACTCTATGGTACTCAAACATTGATAGAGCGTAAAACAAATAATCATTTCTTTGAAACCTAGTATCGTTTCCTAGAATTCTATATTGGAAATAATCAAGAGGTGAAATTTTGATATTTCTTGGTTGGTTTAATCCATTTACCCCGTAAGGCAGTAGGAAGAACCATGCGAACTCCTCTGATTTTCGTTCATGAGCCACATTAACAATGTTATCTGTTGTTTTTCTAGTAATTTTGTTGACATTATTTGATACATCTAATACTTGTTCTTCTGTGGGTTGTGTGCTGTCGATAGGAGCCATTACTGAAGTATGTACGGGAATGGTCTTAGTTTCACAGGTTTTGTCTCTTTCATTTTCAGATTGAGATATAATACTTGGTGAAATTAGTAATCTTTGATGTTGCTGTCTATTTTGATTGAAATTCGTTTCAATTTCGCGTGATGTATTGATTGAAGATGTAGCTTGGAGAGTAATAGATTGTTGCAAATTATGTTTTGTAGTAATATTTGCATTGCCTGTCAATCTGTCTGTCATGTAAACATCTATGTAATTGAGGGTATACTGTACGTTACCTGAACCAGTAGCGCGTTTGCAAAGTCGGACAAGGTCATCAAGGGTACCACACTCAATAACACATGCTTTGCCTTGGGTATCAGAGGCACTTTTACCTTTAGGGCCACACGCGTGGGAGTCAGTAAAATAGTATTTATTGTTATAGTTCATGACTCCTAGAGATTTAGATGTGGCAATTAGAACGCCGGCTTTGTGGTTTGTAAACATTGTCGTCAGAGCCTCTTTTAATGTCATCCCGAAATCTTGATTGTTCACTGAATCTCGCAAACATCCAACTAAATCAGTTTCCTCGTCATATTCTATTCTAAAAGAGCAACTGTACATCATAAAGCTGCCCCTAATGACACCAAAGTGGCGTATTTCTAAATAGCCTGTCGCATCAATAGGAGGTACGAGTGGGTTATCTATTGATAGTTGTCTTATTTTTGCATATATTGCATCTCCCTCCAGCATATTTGTATTAAGTATGTTGTTAGTCCATGAATGTGGTGATAATATTGCTGCTCTTGTAATGTTCGCCAACACCATAGCACAGCATTGGCTGCCTGCATGGTTTTTATTGAAAACTTGATTGTTCCCTTGATGCCAAGAAGCTCGTAAAACACGTATTGAATTGTTGATCATCGTATAAGCATCATTAGCGTTGGTTGCTTCTCGCACAACTGATACAATAGCAGGCTCTAATAATGTTTGATTCTTATTTTGAGCATTTTCATCATTAATAACTTGGGTTACTCGAATAAGATCTCCTTGCAATATTTGTGCATCATTATCTATTATTACGTCTTGATATAGGGGATTGTTACCTATGAGCCACCTCAACGCTTCATACAGTGTGACCCATTTGTTTTGGGGTCAGTCTGTAAAAAGTGTATCAATCGTGCGATTTGGCTGATTTTTTTTTTAAATTGTAGAGCTCGATGAACTGCACATTTTGAACAAAAATTGCCTGGTTCGCATAAAATCCAAAGCCTACTATGACCGTTTTTATGAGCAAAATTTTAAGAAACCATATTAGCGTTTTTTTTTTAAAAAATCTGTGTGCGCCAATGGATTGAGCACCCCTCGAAATGGGTATGTACAAAATTTCATCAAAATATTTCAAGTAATAACGATTTTGTAGAAAAATTAAAAATGCAGCCAAGGTACGTCTTTATTTTCAAAAATTCAAAGTTGGCCATGGAAAATAATTGAATTGTAATAATACAACCTTATGCTTATAAACACAAAACATAAAAACAATTAAAATTATAAAATTTTTGTAACTTCTACCAAGCCTCCATTTTCTACAATGCATTTGTCGTTCCTCTTGCGTACATTCAAAATTACATTTCGTATTTGCTGTGGAGTAATTTCCTCACAACTACGGTTTATCCTAGCTTGCAGTTCTTGTAAATTATGGGGTCTTGACTTATAAACATTTTGCTTAAGTGTACCCCAAAGAAAAAAATCTAAAGGAGTTAAGTCCGGAGATCTCGGGGGCCACTCACAGAAAGGACTATTTCGCCCTATCCAACAGTTTTCAAAATTATTATCTAGCCAGTTTCTGATTAAACGAGCATTATGAATAGGACTGCCATCTAACTGTAACTTTAAATTTAAACGGTATCTTAATGGTAACTCATCTAAAGCATTTCTAAATTCAATTTCTAGAAAATTCAAGAAGCCAGCCGCATTCAAATTCCCTTCAAAGAAAAATGGGCCAATTATTCTGTCGCGTAGTATTCCACACCAAACGTTAATTTTTTGTGAATATTGTCTCCTTGCATTTATTATAAACTCTGGATTTTCAGCTGACCAGTGACGGCAGTTTTGACTTGATACTACACCATTTGTAGTAAACGTGGCTTCGTCGGTGAATAAAATTTCATTTAAAAAGTTGCCATTATGGAGATATTCACCTTGCAGCCAATAGCAAAATTCTAATCTTCTCTCCTCATCTCCTGGTTCCAGGGTGTGCAAAAATTTTGGCTTAAACGGTTTTATTTTGTTTTGTCTCAAACATCTCCTTATACTCTCTCTGGGTATATGAAGGTCTAAACTAGCCGTTCGAACACTATTTCGAGGATTGTCACTAAAGTATTGCAGAATTTGATTGTTATTTTCAACAAGTCCACGGCGTCCATTTTGCCTAGTTTTTAATAAATTTTTAGAAATCGATCCAGTTTCATCAAAAATATTGTTTATACGTTGTACAGTACTTCGACTCACTGATCTACCTGGGTGTCTATTGTTAAATTCGGCCGCAGCTTCTGCTGCCGAGCGCTCGTTGTCGCCCACGAGTCGAACAATTTCTGTTTTGTCTCTTATGCTTAAATATTCCATAATTATGATAATTAATTGTATTGAGCACAAACAATTTCTGAACTCAATTTAGACAGTTTGACACTTAATAAAAGTAAACAATTCAATTATTTTCCATGGCCAACTTTGAATTTTTGAAAATAAAGACGTACCTTGGCTGCATTTTTAATTTTTCTACAAAATCGTTATTACTTGAAATATTTTGATGAAATTTTGTACATACCCATTTCGAGGGGTGCTCAATCCATTGGCGCACACAGATTTTTTCAAAAAAAAAAAACGCTAATATGGTTTCTTAAAATTTTGCTCATAAAAACGGTCATAGTAGGCTTTGGATTTTATGCGAACCAGGCAATTTTTGTTCAAAATGTGCAGTTCATCGAGCTCTACAATTTAAAAAAAAAATCAGCCAAATCGCACGATTGATACACTTTTTACAGACTGACCCCAAAACAAATGGGTCACACTGTATACACGTGGACGTGATATGTTATACTCCCGAGATATATTTAAATTTTCTAGATGTTCTGTAATGACAACCATGCCTATACTGTCAGTAGATCTAGGTAAAATGTTAGGCAGATTTTCAGTAAATTCAAATATGTCTTGTGCAAAAAGTACAGCTTGCCCTCTAAACCCATATTGTCCAAATATACCATCATATTTAACAATTTTTACAAATGGTATAATTCTTGATAATAAGCGTTGTTCGGGTTGTGTCAATTGCTTTATTACATCAGGCACTTCACCAGGATCTAAATTATTCCAGTAAGCTTTGGCTGGGTATAAAGTTTTTTTGCTTGTAAGATGTTTCTTGCAACGATGACACAGCAATATGGTTCCTTTCTTTCTTAATTCTGCAGGTAGGTACGAGGCAGTACTTAAATTTATTTCGTGATTTGTGATTTGATTTGGATAACACCTTTTAGTACAAATCTCGCATACTTTGTCACAGAATATATTTATGATTTTGTTAAAAGTTTCTATTTTCGACTCTTCTGCTGTTCGTACTTGAGAGTTATGCTCTCGTAAAACGCTCAAACGAACCTCTCGCTGTTGAGGAGTTTCGTCTGCTCTAACTTGAGAGTTATGCTCTCGTAAAGCGCTCAAACGAACCTCTCGCTGTTGAGGACTTTCGTCTGCTCTAACTTGAGAGTTATGCTCTCGTAAAGCGCTCAAACGAACCTCTCGCTGTTGAAGAGTTTCGTCTGCTCTAACTTGAGAGTTATGCTTTCGTAAAGCGCTCAAACGAACCTCTCGCTGTTGAGGACTTTCGTCTGCTCTAACTTGAGAGTTATGCTCTCGTAAAACGCTCAAACGAACCTCTCGCTGTTGAGGACTTTCGTCTGCTCTAACTTGAGAGTTATGCTCTCGTAAAGCGCTCAAACGAACCTCTCGCTGTTGAGGAGTTTCGTCTGCTCTAACTTGAGAGTTATGCTCTCGTAAAGCGCTCAAACGAACCTCTCGCTGTTGAAGAGTTTCGTCTGCTCTAACTTGAGAGTTATGCTTTCGTAAAGCGCTCAAACGAACCTCTCGCTGTTGAGGAGTTTCGTCTGCTCTAACTTGAGAGTTATGCTCTCGTAAAACGCTCAAACGAACCTCTCGCTGTTGAGGACTTTCGTCTGCTCTAACTTGAGAGTTATGCTCTCGTAAAGCGCTCAAACGAACCTCTCGCTGTTGAGGAGTTTCGTCTGCTCTAACTTGAGAGTTATGCTCTCGTAAAGCGCTCAAACGAACCTCTCGCTGTTGAAGAGTTTCGTCTGCTCTAACTTGAGAGTTATGCTTTCGTAAAGCGCTCAAACGAACCTCTCGCTGTTGAGGACTTTCGTCTGCTCTAACTTGAGAGTTATGCTCTCGTAAAACGCTCAAACGAACCTCTCGCTGTTGAGGACTTTCGTCTGCTCTAACTTGAGAGTTATGCTCTCGTAAAGCGCTCAAACGAACCTCTCGCTGTTGAAGAGTTTCGTCTGCTCTAACTTGAGAGTTATGCTCTCGTAAAGCGCTCAAACGAACCTCTCGCTGTTGAGGAGTTTCGTCTGCTCTAACTTGAGAGTTATGCTCTCGTAAAGCGCTCAAACGAACCTCTCGCTGTTGAGGAGTTTCGTCTGCTCTAACTTGAGAGTTATGCTCTCGTAAAACGCTCAAACGAACCTCTCGCTGTTGAGGACTTTCGTCTGCTCTAACTTGAGAGTTATGCTCTCGTAAAGCGCTCAAACGAACCTCTCGCTGTTGAAGAGTTTCGTCTGCTCTAACTTGAGAGTTATGCTCTCGTAAAGCGCTCAAACGAACCTCTCGCTGTTGAGGAGTTTCGTCTGCTCTAACTTGAGAGTTATGCTCTCGTAAAACGCTCAAACGAACCTCTCGCTGTTGAGGACTTTCGTCTGCTCTAACTTGAGAGTTATGCTCTCGTAAAGCGCTCAAACGAACCTCTCGCTGTTGAGGAGTTTCGTCTGCTCTAACTTGAGAGTTATGCTCTCGTAAAGCGCTCAAACGAACCTCTCGCTGTTGAAGAGTTTCGTCTGCTCTAACTTGAGAGTTATGCTCACGTAAAACGTTCAAGCGAACCTCTCGCTGTTCAGGAGTTATTTCAGATACGTGTCGACGAATTTTTGCAATTCGTGCGTCGTGTTTTTCCTGTGATTCCGCTGCTCTTAACCGTTGCATGCGTTGTTTAGCCTTATCACGTTTCAACTGTTGTTGAGTGTGTGTTTCGCTATTGTCCTGATCACGCCTTTTGCTGAGTCGTTGGCGTTTCGCGTCATCGCTTTCGGTGGCAAGTTTTTCTTGCCGTTTTAATTTCTTTTTCTCAAGCCTTCTCTTCCTTTGTGTTAATGTTTCTGTTTTTTCCATATTGTTCCCACGAGTATCGAAGAAATATTCGTCGACCCTCCCAGAGCTTCGTTTAGAAGGGTAAGAGCTAATATACAACAGGGTTCGCCCCGGTGCCCTGAGGCGGTACGTTCATGACATCATGTTACACCCTGATGCCACTCAGTCCTCGGCACGACCTCACCTTGACTTGGGTGTTTGGAGGAATGCGCCACTTATTTCAGCTTGAAGCTTACTTGTGCCTTACGAAACACAGTTCCGGGTTTGATTTTGGAGTTTCCTTCTCCTAGACAGGTTGCAGACCAATGCTGTTGACGCCTATCTCACCAAACTACACAAGTCAAAGTTAACTAGTCCGCCATCTTGGGTGTTCCGCCATGTTGGATTTAGAATGACGTCACACATATAATCATGCATTGTCATCCAAATTAAACGTGTGTACAAAATTTCAGCTCGATCGGTTGAAATTTAACTAGTCCGCCATCTTGAGTGTTCCGCCATGTTGGATTTAGAATGACGTCACACATATAATCATGCATTGTCATCCAAATTAAACGTGTGTACAAAATTTCAGCTCGATCGGTTGAAATTTAATTAGTCCGCCATCTTGGGTGATCCGCCATGTTGGATTTAGAATGACGTCACACATATAATCATGCATTGTCATCCAAATTAAACGTGTGTACAAAATTTCAGCTCGATCGGTTGAAATTTAACTAGTCCGCCATCTTGGGTGATCCGCCATGTTGGATTTAGAATGACGTCACACATATAATCATGCATTGTCATCCAAATTAAACGTGTGTACAAAATTTCAGCTCGATCGGTTGAAGATATCTGCTTCAAAATTGAGTTGCAAGATTCCACCCGAACAAATTACATACATACATACATACATACATACATACATTGCAAGTTAAATAAAAGCTTTTAAAAAGAAGCGGTTTTATAAGACCTTTCAAAAAAAAAAAGTTCATTCGAATATCTCCGAAATAATCAGTTGCTTATTTGTGTAAATTGCATCTATGTAGTAGAATTCACAATTTGTGTTGAAATATCTTATAAAATGGATTCCTTTCGCCCAGGTACCCGATGCTAAATTTATTTAGAAGTTTTGCGTACTATAAAATTAGAATGATACCTAAAAATCGTTCGTTTTCTGACACGGAATAGTTCACCCATTAAAAATCTATGATCTACTATATAACAAAATGTTCTTCATTATTGATTGTGAAATTGATTATTGGAATCATTCAGAGACTACTGATTGAACGACAATGGTTTACAAAAATATTAAGAAAATAAAGGTACACTTCTAAAATAAACATCTACGAACGGCAGTTCATTGTTGCTTGGGTTAAATAAACGATTAAAAAATAAACTAGCTACTTTTTTCAATTAGAGCGAATGCTATCCTAGTCTCTCAAAGACAATAGTAATTGCCACCCCTCCTCCGCAAAAGCATTTGCTTCTGGGGTACCTACTCTTAGTTTGGTTGTATTATGAGGGTGAGAATTATTATTATTTGATAACTAATTCTTAAATTTCACTAAACACTACACGATTCAGAACTATTTTATATGCTCCTTTAAGGAAACATTCATTTAAATCTAAGTAATTCTGTTGACATGCTTACAGCAGTTCTTTCCTTTTTATTCATATAAGTATCTTGGCATGGAGGACTCACAACTTAACAAGCTATATATGGTAAGAATATTACCTACCACAGATTACTGAATAGGTTAGGTTAGATTACCTACGAGAATTTTTATACTGCCGTCAAATTTGACAGATCAGTGGTGTTGAAGTAGCCTGTCACCAAACTCCGTTCCAATAAAAATATTAGGTTCTACATTCCAGAACGTTACTTTCCATTTATTTATAAGATCTGTGGGATGATGTTTGCAACGAGATTTTGCACTTTGCAACCATTTTCAAACCTGTTATACAGGGTGAGTCGCATTTAAAGGCAGGGCCGAAAACACAAGGTAGACTTCGCTTAACATATATTTTTTAATTTCTTTCGAGCCCGTTTAGGAATTACAACAAAATTTGATACATATTATTGGTTGTGCAATAATTTTGACCTGTTTAGATGAGCAGCGGCGTAGATATAAATAATTTTATTTTAAATGCTATAGCATAATCACCTTGGCACTAGTTTAAAAAATCCGAAATTACGAAGAAACTGTAGTAGAAATAAAAATATAGCTAGAGGCTCTTTTTGTTCCAAATTGAATGGGCTATCCAAAAAAGACAAAATTTTTGGTTTTGCACAGGACCGTATTCCTTTTTTTTTACAATTATTTAGAGTAACTATTTGTATCCACGCCGCTGGTCATCTAAACAGGTCAAAATTATTGCACAACCAATAATGTGTATCAAATTTGGTTGAAATTCTTAAACGGGCTCGGAAAAGATTTCAAAAATACGTTAGAATTTTCAACACGCTATATATGGAGAACCAAGCGTTTTTGGGCTAATGTTTATTAAGCATATGTGCTTATTTAATGAGTTCTACATTTTGTTTTCGGCTCTGCCTTAGATGTCACTCACCCTGTATAGATTTTTCGAATTTTTGGTATATGATTATCTGGAACTTGTTAATGTTAATTTCCATAAGTTTCTGTGCCAGGTAAGAGAGTGTAAGACTGAAAAGCATTATGAATATTTTAAAGATTACTTTGTATTTTCATTGTTCCACGTCCTTCATTTTAAATTGATTGATGCGTTTTAAACCTATGCCACCTGGAGGACTAAAATTCTTGTATAAATGGACAGAAAAGTTCTTAAGCAGTAATCTGTTATGCGAATAGACTTGCGGGTTTGCACTGTTTTATGAAATGTGTTTTAATCAATAGATGTCGCTATATTTCAATTTTATCGTTATAATTCTCTCTGAGAGTGGGGAGAGATAGTTTTTGACAGGCAAAGTTTATCATAATTTGGTAACAGATGGTCTACATGATGACAATATTTTAATTACTCTCAAAAATGATAAATCATGATCAACTAAAGAATAATTCCAATGCGCGTATTAAAACGAGTACTTTAACATGAGGAAGCCTGTACTTTTAATTGTTGACAAAAACATGAAATAAACCGGACAAATTTGTTTTTCGCAGCGAATAAAATCTGTTATGATCCCAAGTGAAAGTGCCAAAAATCTGTTAAAAAGACGTCAAAACTAAAATTTGAAGAGGATTTTAGTGTAGTATGTATTTTTTGATATCATTTTGGAGGAAAAACTGAGAAATGGAACATAAGTCGAAGAAAGTGGTCGGTAGATTAAAAAATTTCCATTGGCAGCAGCCTTTAAAATAACAAAGATATTAGAATACCCTGTCAAAATATTTAACTGATATCAATTTCTAGGTGAATATAACTCGTGTAACGAAAAGGATTGCAGTGACTGAATGTTTTTAAAATAGTGTGGACTCTGAGGGTATGTTATTATAAGATAAAGATGCAACAAAAATTGAAAAATATATTTGGCAGCTTTTAGCTAGCATACATAAAAATATTTGTAGACCCCAATTAACTTTTTCAACGCTGTTTTTAGTATAGGGTGGGAGGTTCGAACGCGAATTGGGAAGTCAAAGTGCAAGGAAGCGGGTACAGCGGGATAATTTTTTGACTGGTAATTTTATACTATCATTTTTAGTCAAAATTTCTAATGATCTGAAAAAAAGTTAAAAATATCGAGTGTTCTCTGTTTTAAAAATCCAAACGTGGTATATCCACATAAGATATATCAAAAGAAAAAAATGTGTTTTCAACGTACATAAGATTTCAACAATTTTTTTCATGCGAAATATTTTCTTTTTGTAGAGTTGCATTTTTCGATCTAGCTGACGCATCAGATTGACGACCTAAGAAATTGGAGCATAGATTTTTTACCTCGATTGATTAGATCCGGTGTTCTGTTCTTGCAATCTTGCATAGTTGTATTTTGATCTCGCACGATCGTGCGATATGCAATTTTTGCATTTTCTCTTTCATAAAAAGCAATCGCTGTCCAGTCGTCGAAAAAACACTTTCTTTTCATTTTTTGACGTTGATATTTGCATTTCCTAGCTTCCGAGAAACATAATTTAAAAAAATATACTCTATAAAAACGTAAAACTATCACTTTATACTATTAATTCCAACAAAATGTGTGAAAGTACATATCTTTCTAACGTAATGCCTTCGAAAAAAGCACTTTCTTTTCACCGTCTGGGATTAGACGCCTAAAGCACGTTTTAGTGTCGCGCGAGTTCCTTGGTTTGCAAATATAGCATAGTGCGAAATGCATTGCGTAATTTAAGTATCTTATTATTTTATCACGTTGTAATCTAGGATGAACGAACGGAAGTATCAAGTTTTAGTAGCAATGCACTAGACTGCGTAAATTTTTATTAGTTGAGTTTGTCATATTAAAAAAGATCGAAATTTTTATATTGATAACATTGACAGCTATTGAACCATGTACAGGGTGTTCTCGTACATTTTAACTCATTACCATAACCTTTATTTTTCAAAAAATCAACAAGTTATATTGAAGGGTTGCGATTATTTATATCATGTACTATCATGCGAAATCAAACATGTATATATCGTAATAAAAAAAAATCCTAAATATACAGGGTGTTCCATAAAAAAAGTTTTTTTTTTCACAACTTTGCGATGCTCATTTGTTTCATCTGCTAACAGATCCTAGCGGTTCAGTACAACTTTTTATTTTTTCTTGAAAAATAAAGGCTGTAGCAATGGGTCAAATATTCGACCGGTACTTGTACAAAGATTTCGTTGAAATCTTTTATTTTTTGTAAATATATGATTCGTTTTTGCTTTTAAATGTTCTGGTAGTTCATAAAAAACAAGATAAGTTTAAATTTTTTTATTTAGTTATACAGATTGCCCCTGAACCACTGCATCCCGCTCCTGATTGCGGAATTCCCGCCGATTTGCTCATTCCCGGAGGAACTTTGCGGAGACCGTTTCTCTCCACCGCCCTTGGTTGGTCCCTCCTCGCTCCAGATGTCCCCAGTAGTGGTCTGTGCCCCCAGGATTGGTCTTGAGTTCAAACTTTGTCTCAGGATTGATCTTCACCCCAAGATTGGGATTCGGTAGCAGCGCCTTCACCCCATTGGTCTTCTTCGCAGTCATGACTTGGTGGAATCTCCAGTCACCTCGACTTCCATCTCGTCTTGAGTGTCTAAATCCATATAGGAGTGGTAAAACGATAGGTTTAGACTTACAACTTGATACTTTTTCAACATTCTTTCGATTTCTTAACATTAATGTGCCTACTAAAATGAACTTAAATGGTGGAAAAAATATGAGGAATTAGCGTAAAGCAACCACACTGGAAATTCTTATTAATCTGATCTTAAAAATATCAAGTGCTCTAGGTTTTAATATTCATGTGTCGACAGCGCTCTAGGTAAATTTTAATATCCATGTAAATCCACCTGTTGAATGGGACCTAGAAGTCCTAATGTTGATACAAGTACGTTTCTGTAATAGTTTTGTGGCGTTTAGATTTTTGCCGACAGGTGACCCGGCTGTTCGGAACCTAGATTCCACGTTTCTGCAAGTTTCTTACAGGTGTCGCTCGCACACGGTTTCCGATGGAAAAGTATCACATTATTTGTCACCAAACGCATTAGCTGAGTCGGTAACACGGCTTTTCGCCTGGTAGCCTCTGGGATCTAATCACGTCAATTTTAAATATGGTTTTTGTTAAATTCGTCTAGATATAAATCTGCGTTGAGGATATCTGCAGCTCTACCTCGCCAGAATCTTTTGGATGATAAACGAAAACTGAGTTATCAATTTCTCAAGAATTAATAAGTATTGGTTGACAAAAATGCGTTTTGTGACGCAACCAAGCGAAATACGCAAAAATACCAAGAGACATTTTTTGTTCATAGTGCATTGGAGAATGTAATTTTACTTTTTGGAAATAGGTACTTGCGCTAAGCACATTTTTTAAAGAAAAAGTTGAAACCCCGTATCTACGCCACTGATGGAAGTTTGGAGCTCATATTGTTCACAATGGTGACTAAACTGCTAATACATACCAAATTTCAAAGCGATACTATTTGTTTAGAAATAAACTTTAAAAAATCGATTTTTTTTAATTTTCAACCTGTATGTCGAAAACGAAGGTAGATAGAGCATATGTTTATAGGAAAAAGTCTTATTTTTAGCCAAGGAATCTCTAGTTAAATTTATTTCCAACAGTTGTGGGACAAACTGTATAGATGTGTTCCCGGAAACACGTCTTTGCATACCTATACCGTATAGAAGTGAGATACTACACGGCTGTGGAATTTTTTGACAATGACTAGATTTTATTTATCAAGATTCTTAGTTCAGATTGTAACTTTTTCTTATAAGATGCAGCCTCTTCGCAAAATTTTTGTCCTCTGCTAATTTCCAGATGTACTTACTAATTCTTCAACTAAAAATTGTTTCTCCGTAACGCAATTTTTGCCATCCAATTACGGCTTTTAAAGTTTTAGAAACTCGCCAGCTCATTCACCAAGTATTTAAATTCCCCGAAATTTTGACATATTGACATCACTTCCGTCAACTGCGAACAAAGTTCAATCTTTTTGCAATTCAAGGTACCACGTGTCAAGGTGATGAGATCATTGTCGTTAAATTTCATTGGTCTCCAAGGTGACCCCTTAGAGATCTTTAACTTATATGTGACCTTCATGTCAAGGTAACCCCATCGCATTTTCAAATTTCCCGCATTTTTTGCCATATTGACGTCACTTCCGTCCGAGAACTGCGAGCAAAGTTCAATTTTTCCAGGTAAAACTCAAGTGCCACGTGTCAGGTGACCACGAGATTATTAACCTTCAGGTGACCCCTTAAAGATCATCGGTCTCACTTAATTGACAACCACAGGTCAAGATCATTTTCAAATTTCCCGCCTTGGCGGCCTTGTGACGTCACTTCCGTTCCCAGAACTGTGAGCAAAGTTCAATTTTGCAAGGTAGAACCCAAGTGCCACGTGTCAAGGTGACCTCTTAAAGTTCATTGACCGGTCAAGGTTAACAAGGTGATCTATTAAAGTTCATTGAACCCGCGGGTCAATGACCCCTTAAAGGTTATCGATCTGATAACCCCTTGACCTCTAGATACCCTTCAGGTCAAGGTTAACTGGACGTGACCCCTTAAAGTTCATTGACCTTCAGGTCAAGGCCATTTTCAAATTTCCCGCCTTGGCGGCCATATTGACGTCACTTCCCAGAAAAAGTGCCACGTGTCAAGGTGACCCCTTAAAGTTCATTGACAGGTCAAGGTTAACAAGGTGACCCCTTAAAGTTCATTGACCGGTCAAGGTTAACAAGGTGACCTCTTAAAGTTCATTGAACCCGCGGGTCAATGACCCCTTAAAGGTTATCGATCTGGTAACCCCTTGACCTCTAGATAACCTTCAGGTCAAGGTTAACTGAACGTGACCCCTTAAAGTTCATTGAACCCGCAGGTCAAGGCCATTTTCAAATTTCCCGCCTTGGCGGCCATCTTGTGACGTCACTTCCGCCCTGGAGTCCCCTTTGCTATACTACTAGTGTGGAAGGCAGGATTTGTTAGAAAAAACACCCACACAGCTTTTTATTAATTATAAAGTTTGTTCAATGCACTTTGAAAATAGTATGTTTGCAAACCAGTCGAAGTCTGGGCTAAAGAAAACAGCAATACCAACTGTGTTCTCATCATGTAAGTACCTTCATTGGTAATTATGGAAATTAGTGTATGCACCGCCCGATTTTCTTGACATTTTGACCCCATAATTACCCCTTCATTATTAGATAATAATATGTATTTTTTGCTGATACTTGTAATTTTGCTGCATTTAATTTTTTTTACTAGGTTATATCGATGAGGCTTCTTCACAGAGTCCTTCTGTGTCTGTATGCAGCAATTTGACTTTGTTAGAACCTCAACGAGAACTTGATCAACCAGTCTCGATCGCTCAACCTTTGGATCAACCAAGTACACCCCATCTGTCACAGTCACCTATAGGCGATCTTCACAGCATTACCGAATTTTCAGTTGCATCAAAAGGTAATGATATATATTCACAAACTGTTATTATAGTATACACACCCAAACTTATATGACATCACGCATTATTTGCGATAATTTTTTTTGTCAAAAAAATTATATGTCACGGAAAGTCAAAAGTGTTTACTAACAAAAACAGTTAAATGTGAAAAACCCGACAATATAAATTGTAATAAATATTAAGTGATTCCATATTATAAGTTTGTGTGTGTGTACATATATTGTAATTTTTTGTATTACTTATTTTGTTATTGAATAATTCTATTTTTAGATGCTAGTCAACAAACTTCTCTTAGTTTGAGTGCACATAGTCCGAGAAAGCATTCATTAAAGTTACAAATAAAAAAACTCCAAAGAAAGTTGCATCCGAAGTTGGAGCAAGCTGTCGACAGTGCCGACACTGAAATAAATGACGAACAATTTCTTGCCATTTGTGAGAAAAAACTGTCTGCTTCAATGCTACTATTTGTAAGGCATTATTTAGAAAATCCCAAAAAAGATCCACAGGGATATCGTTACTCTTCAGATATGAAACAATTTTCCTTAACAATTTATTTTCTAAGCCCAAATGCTTATAGATTTTTAATGAAACCACTTTATTTGCCATCTAAAAGCACTCTTCAAAGAATAACTAGCAAATGGCATATAACTGCAGGTCTTAACAGTTTCATTTTTGAGGTTATTAAATCAAAAGCTACAAATTTAGAGGGTTCTTCAAAACAGTGCATTCTTTGTATTGACGAAATGTCATTAAAAATGTTTTTATTTTACAATAGATCTTCCGATACCATTGTTGGCTTTCATAATACATTGAAGGAAAAAAGATATGCTCCTGCTAAATATGTTTTAGCTATTATGGCTAGAGCAATATTTGCTAAGTGGAAGCAACCAGTTGCTTATTTCTTTATTGATACTTGTTCAGGGGAGGAATTAAAATTTATTATTTTTGAAGCAATAAGGAAACTTAAATCTGTAGGATTACTAGTAAGTGCGTTAGTGTCTGATCAAGGATCAAATTTTGTACAATTTTCAAAATCAGTTGGTATCTCTCCAAACTCTTCACATTTTTATGTCGATAGCGAAAAAATATTTTATATTTTTGATGTGCCGCATCTCTTAAAATCAACACGAAATAATTTTTTCAATTACACATTCGAAACCTCTGAAGGATGTACAAATAAAACGTATAGGTATTGACCAAATTTATAATAAACAAAAACATAAGCCTTTGGCTCTTCGGCTGTGTCCAAAATTTACAGATGAACACATTAATTCGAATCCTTTTAAAAAACTGAAGGTTAGTTTAGCCGTCCAAGTTTTCAGCGCAATGGTAGCTGCGGCACTTAATTCCTTTATTGAATTCGGACAATTCCCCCCTTCGGCAAACGCTACAGTGTCATTTGTAGAAAAAAATGATAAGTTATTTGATATCTTAAATTCCTCAAAAATATCAGGCAGTAATACAAGTACAATAGACCTTTCAAAGGAGCAGATTACCAAGTCGATTTTTTAAAGGAAATGTTTACATATTTTGAAAATATTAAAATTTTAAAACAAAATATAGAGGTTACCAATAAAGTTAAATTTTTGAAAGGGTGGCAAATCACAATAAATTCATTTTTAGGTCTTTGGGAAAAATTTCATTGTTTAGAGTTTAGTTCCTTATACACTCGACGCTTAAATCAAGATTGTCTCAAAAATTTTTTCGGCACTATTAGGCAGCAAGGGGGAAATTGCTTGAATCCAACCCCCATCCAATGCGAAAGGGCTTTCAAAAAATCATTTTGTTTAAATTATTTCCAACACGCGGATGGGGCTAATTGTATTGAGGATTTTGATTCATTATTGTCATACGTAACCACCGAACATACACAAATTTACAACAAAGTTGTTGTGGGAAATGCAAGATCTATTTTTTCTGATTTAAGTTCGGTGGCACCAGATTATATTGATTTCGAACTACATGAATCAAATAGTATATCATATGTTTGTGGATATTTATTAAGAAAGTGCTTGGAACAACATTCATGTGAAGTTTGTATTAAATATTGTAAACGTCATACATTAGGGGATACTGATTTGTTTACTTATTTTAAAGCATACAAATCAAGTGGTAACGAAACCTTTGGACATTTATTTTCACCTCCTGATAATTTCCTAAATTATATTAAAACTCTCAAAGTTAATTTTTGTACCCTCTTTCCAAAGTTTGCTTTAGAAGAAAATGTTGGTGTGAAATTAAAAAATAAGCTGCAAAACATTTCATATCAACATCCATGCCCTAGTTTTAATCATGCCTATTTATTATCCCTTTATGTAAGATTTAGAATCTATTCTTCTTTAAAATTTTTAAATCGTGATATTGTTTCTAATAAAACTAATAAAAATTATAAACTTCGAAATTTACATTTATAAGTGCTGCCAGGGGTCATTATTTTTAAAAATTAGGCTAAGTTGATAATGTATAGTGTGCATGTGCATAATATGTACGTAAGTAGTTTATAATATCTTTTGTATTTATAGGTATTATATTTTATATGTGCTATTGTTTTTGAATTTTTTTATAGATTTTAGTAATAAACATTTTTGATAAATAACCTTTTTTTACTACCAGTGATACGAAGGTCAACCAATTTTGCAAATAATAATTGTTATGGATCTATATAAAAAAACAAATTAATTGCCAAGCTATGAGTTTGGACGCAAGTCGATTGAAATATTGTAATATTTCAACCACCCAAGTAGAATAGTTCACTTGAACCTAAATCATAGTTGTTTCTAATTAATATAGGTAAGTATAAAATAATAAAGAGGAAATATTGTGAAATTTCCATGTACAATAAAAAAATGTATTTTTCTCTTTAGTAAAATATTAATTTATAATTATTTATTAATTTATATTTTTTTCGTCAGTAAAATACCTACTTAAAATCACTTCTGGAGATTCAAATTTAACTAGATCTAATCCCAGAAAAAAACTTTACTATTCTAAAAATTAATTTTGCTATATAAAACACAAAATTTTCTATAGCCCGGACCTGATCGTGCCAACGCAATGGGCAAGTTCTACTCTGTCCAAAATACGGTGGGCGTGGCCAATGCGCAGATGTCAACGGCGGAGAGTTCATTTCCTATGCGCGAGAGGGGAAATTGGAACCGCGACATCAAAGGCGCCGAAAGCAAGTGCCACTTCTGATTCGTCCTTTTCTGGGATATAAAACAACCAGCAGTATAACTTACTCTTGAGAAATCATCCGCAAATTCAATGATCTTGAGCCATATTGGTGGAATAGAAGTCAGAGGTGTAGTCGGGAAAATCAATTCAGAAATACAGAGTAGTATTAGTAAAGTATATAGTGTGTGGTGAGCACGAGCAGCTTTTACTCCTTCCTGGGATTCTTTATTTAAAGATACTAGCAAAAAGCACAATTTACAAAAGGCACACTCCACGGCACTGTAATATCTCTCATACAGCCAAAAAGGAACTGCCCAATCGCCCCGACACTGCATCCCGTTGACAGAATCTATTCCCAAATGGCGGCTGCGCGAAAAGGTGCGCAGAATTTTCCCGCCATGGGGAGTGATACTGCTGGTTGTTTTATATGCTCTGCTTGAAGCCCCGCCCCCTAGCTTAGGGCTGTCGCCGATAGGTCATACCTACCTCCTCTCCAAGAACGGTATATCAGTATACCGTCCAAGAACGGTATATCAGTATACCGTTCTTGCCTCCTCTCCACGTCCGTTGCTTTGTTCGTTTCTCACTTGCACGCAAGCGATTTGACATTTACGAATAATTTTTTTATATTTATTTTGTCTCGACAAAAGGAATTTATGGAGGGTGTTACAAAAGAGCACATCAAATGACCACGTATTCTTTGAGTTTAAACAATGGTATTTTATGGTTCTTTGACCTGCTTTTTGTACAGCCCAATCGTTCCAAAGGTTACACCACTTAGGGCTGAGTCAGCAGGGTAGAAGTAAGGTTAGATTCATTCAAATTTCAAAGCTACAAGAAAAATTTAAATCCACACTTTATTGGAAAAATTTTACTCAGTGCTTACTGATGGTAACTATAATGTGGACGTGGGTATGTTTTGGTGAAAATGGGTACTTATTTTGAAAGTACTGGCAAAGGGCACTGTAGATATATCAGATAAATTGGCAGTTTCGATTAATGAATCACAATACTGCCATCATATTTCGAAACTCTGACCTGCCGACTGACTATAAAATGGTGCAAACTTGTTCTACACTTTCATAATTTGAAATCAAACACCAAATATATTTTCCCTTTATTTTCGACATGAGTACATGCACAATCTGCATTCAGTTACTTGGAATCGATCTCGTAGATGGCGATCGCCGGCGGTTCGCACCTGCCACATTTCGTCACCGCGTATATAGTTATCTGTATCGTCCTGCTCAAATCTAAAGAGTACACCATGGCGCTCGTCCTTGCTCCGCTCATGACCTTAGACGACATCACTCCGTTCACAAATATGTCGTACCCGCATATGTCCTCGTCGCTCGATGCCGTCCATTTCACAATTATGCTGTCGTCTGTTATCCTTCTTATGTCTGTTACCTCGAAATTGCCTAGGTCGATCTTCTGACAGTCCTTCTCTTCTTTCTGTGTGACGTGGTGCTTGCCACATTTACAATCTCTCTTGGTTCTTCTCTTCCTTTGCCTGCTATCGCCCTCTCTTCGTTCTTCTTCGACCGGGTACAATATCTTCGTTGACGGTTGATTCCCCACGCCTTTACCTCTCACGTCGTCACCTTTGTCGTAGTCTGGAACTGTACCGTGCTTCTGAACGTTGTTAAATACTTGGTCCATGGTTTTCTCGCTCGTACGTAGTTTCAACTCGCCCGCCATGGCGTCGATCATTCTATCCTTCGCCTTGCATTTGTCTTGGAGGTTCGTGAGGGCCATCTTCAACCCCGACATCGTTTGTCCGAACTCTGAAGCTTTCTTGACGAACGCCTTGTTGTTCATGGATCTTTGTTCTGCCTGGTCACACGCGCATTTTATCTTCGCCAAGGCGTTCTTGATCTCTTTTATCTGTTCTTTACATTCGCAGTTCTCCTTGCGCCCGGCTTGTATCTTCATTTGCAACGTCGCCGAATCGATCCCTTTCAAATCAGCTGGTTCCACGTCTTGCTTCTGGTCTCTCGACTTCGGCGCCGTTGGTCTAGACCTCGATGTCATCTTCCTCTCGCAGGTGCAGGCGTCGGAAGTCTTCATCTTGCTGCCCTCCCTTCTCGAAGGTTTCGGAGACGCCGATGAGGGCTCGCCGACAGCTTGTCCACTCAACATAACGTTCCCCATTAGATCTTCCGGGCAGGTACAAGTAGGACAATCGCAGTGAACCGGTGACGTCGGTCTTGCTACGTCCCTTCCGACATTCTTGGCCCTCTTCGGGGTGACTCTCGCGCTGCCCGGCCTACCTTGTCCTTTCGTCGAACAAACCTCGCAACTGCACTGCCTGCAATCACAAGGTCCCGCCGCTGGCGCCTCGAACGGCGGCGGAATCTCCATGCCCGCTTTCGACGAGGATTTCACGGGTTTCGTTTCCGCCTTCGGCGGAGATTTCGCAGCCGGCGTGTCCGCTTTGGACGAAGACTTCGCGGCCTTCGCGTCTGTCTTCGACGAAGATATTTCGTCCCTCTTCGGTGTGACTTGCGCCTTCTTGCCCGAACAGTCGGAGCAGATGCAGTCTGCGCACGTGCATTCCGTCGGGTGGCGTGGAGCGCTGAATTGAGGCGTCATCTCTTGCGGTGCCTGCTGAGAACCTTGGGCATCGGCGGCGGTAATCTCCTTCTTGGGAGAGACGTGGCCCACTGCTTCTCCTGCGACCGCCTGGTCCGGGGCAGTGACGACTTCGATCGTTTGGGTGACGTCGACATCGACCGTTTCCGTTGTCGCGTCCGGTACGAGTGCGACGCTTTGGGTGACGGTCACTTCACCAACCTCCGCACCTCCGGTCTCGGTCGGAAGCCCGCTAGCATCGATGGCTGGGACACTCTCCTCTTTGGCCATTTGCACACTCTGGACGGCAGACACCTTCGAACCAAGTTCTGTGGTTATCATCTGGACACTCTGTTCCGCTACAACTTGCTCACCTGGAGCCTGGGGCGCCACTTGTCCGCTAACAGGTACACCTGGTTGTGAACCAATTCTCATACTTCCTTGAGGTACCACTTGTCCACTCGCAGCCACGCCTGGTTGAGAACCAACCCGCATACTTCCTTGATCAACCACTTGTCCACTCGCAGCCACGCCTGGTTGAGAACCAATTCGCATGCTTCCTTGGGGCACCACTTGCCCGCTGGCGGCTGCAGCAGTTCTCGAACCGAGTTGGGTGCTTCTTTGCGGCACCATTTGCCCACTAGGAGCACCCGCAGCCGTCATGGAACCCTGCTGGATGCTTGGAACCAGGCCCTGTTCACTTTGATCGTACATTACGACCATTTGGGCGGCGTCCGCGTTTTCGATTTGTTCTGTAGTCATTTCCGCGGTTCCATCGTCTACGAAGTGTACACTCTGCGCAACGTGTATGCCAGTGCCATGTTGTGTTATCGTGGTGTCGCTGAAAACTTGGGAACCGACTTTCATGCTTCCTTGAGGCATCACTTGCCTGCTCGCAGCCACACCAGGTTGCGAACCAACTCTCATACTTCCTTGTGGTACCACTTGTCCACTTGCAGCTACGCCTGGTTGAGAACCAACTCTCATGCTTCCTTGAGGTACCACTTGTCCGCTCTGCGTAACGTACATGCCAGGACCATTTTGCGCTATCGTGGTATCGCCGAAAGCTTGGGAACCGACTCTCATGCTTCCTTGAGGCATAACTTGTTGTCCACTTGCAGCTACGCCTGGTTGCGAACCAACTCTCATACTTCCTTGGGGTACCATTTGCCCACTCGCAGCTACGCCTGGTTGGGAACCAACCCGCATACTTCCTTGAGGTACCATTTGTCCACTCTGCGTAACGTACATGCCAGGACCATTTTGTGCTATCGTGGTATCGCCGAAAGGTTGAGAACCGACTCTCATGCTTCCTTGAGGCATCACTTGTTGTCCACTGGCAGCTACGCCTGGTTGCGAACCAACTCTCATACTTCCTTGGGGTACCATTTGCCCACTCGCAGCTACGCCTGGTTGGGAACCAACCCGCATACTTCCTTGAGGTACCATTTGTCTACTTTCACTCGCTGCTGTTTGAGAACCGAGTTGCCCGCCTGCTGGTGGAGTGCAGGAGCAACATGCGCAGGGGTCACCCCCTGGCTGGTGGGCGGCACTTATCGTGGGTACTACTTGCCTACTCGCGGCCGGAGCGCTTGGTTCCGCCATAACTTGTTGTCCTTGATCGTACATCATGACGCTTTGGGTGGCGTCTAAGGGTTGCGAACCAACTCTCATACTTCCTTCTGGTACCATTTGTCTACTTTCACTCGCTGCTATTTGAGAACCGAGTTCAGCTCTCTTCGGCTTTGCCATTCTCTGCCCCTCTGTTAACTCACGCAGAGGTTTGTTTATAACTGACGGCACGATCTCACGACCCGCTGGTATAGCAGGACCGTACCTTCCCAGATTCGGATCGCCGAAAGGTTGGGATCCGACTCTCATGCTTCCTTGAGGTACCATTTGTCTACTTTCACTCGCTGGTGGTTGAGAACCGGGTTCAGGTCTCTTCTTGTTTACCATTCTCACCATAACCTTCTGCGCTGTCTGCACCGCAGCATTAAGTCCAGTTCCTGCTATATGCACTTTGTCCTCCTCTGTGAACTCACGCAGAGGTTTGTTTATAATTGTCGGCACGATTTCAAGACCCGCTTGTATAGCGGGACCGTACCGTCCCAGATTCGGATCGTCTTCGGCTACGTGCGCGATCGCGGTGATCGCCTTATTGACGATTTGGGCGCCCTGCTCCAACGTCAGATCGCGTAGAGGTTGGTCCATCAATATCGGCTCGATCTCGCCAGCCGCCGTTATTATCGGATCGATATCGTAGTGCTGTCTGTCCATTTGTACTGGATTAAAACCACGAATACCCATTCCCACCGGGCATGGGATGTCTAGCAGGCCCACTTGTAACCCTGGTGTCCCACCGTCAGTAGCTCCTGCCAGCGGGCTGAAATCGAACGGGCCTCTTTTCATTTGTGCACCGGTATTCCTGCTTCCTTGAGGCGTCACTTGTTGTTCACTTGCAGCTACGCCTGGTTGAGAACCAACCCGCATACTTCCTTCAGGTACCATTTGTCTACTTTCACTCGCTGGTGGTTGAGAACCGGGTTCAGGTCTCTTCTTGTTTACCATTCTCACCATTACCTTCTGCGCTGTCTGCACCGCAGCATTAAGTCCAGTTCCTGCTATATGCACTTTGTCCTCCTCTGTGAACTCACGCAGAGGTTTGTTTATAATTGTCGGCACGATTTCAAGACCCGCTTGTATAGCGGGACCGTACCGTCCCAGATTCGGATCGTCTTCGGCTACGTGCGCGATCGCGGTGATCGCCTTATTGACGATTTGGGCGCCCTGCTCCAACGTCAGATCGCGTAGAGGTTGGTCCATCAATATCGGCTCGATCTCGCCAGCCGCCGTTATTATCGGATCGATATCGTAGTGCTGTCTGTCCATTTGTACCGGATTAAAACCACGAATACCCATTCCCACCGGGCATGGGATGTCTAGCAGGCCTACTTGTAACCCTGGTGTCCCACCGTCAGTAGCTCCTGCCAGCGGGCTGAAATCGAACGGGCCTCTTTTCATTTGTGCACCCGCTGCTGTTCTTGAACCGAGTTGCCCGCCTGCTGGTGGAGTGCAGGAGCAACATGCGCAGGGGTCGCCACCTGGCTGGTGGGCGGCACTTATCGTGGGTACTACTTGCCTACTGGCGGCCGGAGCGTTTGGTTCCGCCATGACTTGTTGTCCTTGATCGTACATCATGACGCTTTGGGTGGCGTCTAAGGGTTGCGCAACCACGTTCGCACTTCCTTGAGGCATCACTTGCCCGCTCGCGGCCACACCAGGTTGCGAACCAACTCTCATACTTCCTTGTGGTACCATTTGTCTACTGCTTGCACCCGCTGCTGTTTGAGAACCAAGTTCGCCTCTCTTCGGCATTGCCAGAGTAAGTCCTCCCCGGGGACTGAAACTGAACTGGGTCTTCGTCCCTAACCCTGTCGTCCATTCGCGAGTAAGTCCTGCCTGGGGATTGAAACTGAACTGGTTCATCTCCACCTCTAACCCTGGCGTCCATTCACTAGTAAGTCCTGCCCGGGCATTGGCATCGAACTGGTCTCCCTTCACTTGTACACCTGGTATCATACTGAGAGCGAATTGCGTCACGGGATTCTCCATGACCATTGTTATTGGATTGGGCACCATATTACGAATTGCCGGTCTTATCAGTCCTTCGTCCTTCTTTAACCCACCCATCATATCGGCGATTGCTGTTACGCCCAGGTAATCTGGCGAGATACCGTCTTCCTGGCCCCTTTTCGCTTGTGCACCGAGCTTCACGCTTCCTTCAGGTACCGTTTGTCTGCTTGCGCCCGCTGCCGGTTGAGAGCCGAGTTGAACGCTTTGTACGGCTTCGATCTTCGCACCGATTTCCGTTTCGATCGTTGTCACGCTTTGCCCCACTGCTACCTCTCCCGTGGCACCGCTGAAAGGTTGTCCTTGTGCCACTTGCCCGCCGGCGGCCGCAGCTGTTCTTGAACCGAGCTGCCCGCCTGCGGGTGGTGCGCAGGTGCAGCACGCGCAGCGGTCGACGCCTTGCTGGTGCGCGGAACTTACCGTCGGTACCACCTGCCTGCTCGAAGCCGGAGTTCTCGGTTCCGTCATGACTTGTCGTCCTTGATCGTACATCATGACGCTTTGGGCGGCGTCTAGATTTTCGCTCTCCTCGGCAATCACTTCGATAGTTCTGTCGGGTCCAAAGTGTACGCTCTGCGTGGCCGTCACGCCGCCGCTTTGTTGTCTTTCCCCGATTTGTCCAGTGGATCCTACATACGCGGTATCGCCGAAAGGTTGGGAACCAACTCCTTGAGCCACCACTTGCTGCCCGCTCCGCGTAACGTACATGCCGGGACCGTTCTGTGCTATCGTGGTTTCGCCGAAAGGTTGGGAACCGACCTTCATGCTTCCTTGAGGCATCACTTGCCTGCTCGCAGCCACACCAGGTTGCGAACCGACTCTCATACTTCCTTGTGGTACCACTTGTCCACTTGCAGCTACGCCTGGTTGCGAACCGACTCTCATACTACCTTGGGGCACCATTTGTCGACTAGCAGCGCCCGTAGCTGTTCTAGAACCTTGTTGGATGCTTGGAACCACAACTTGTTGACCTTGATCGTACGTTACGACGCTTTGGGTGGCGTTCATATTTTCGCTCTTCTCCGCAATCACTTCCATGGTTCCGTCGGCTCCGCGGTGTACGCTTTGCGTGGCGAACATGCCACCGTCCTGTTGTCCTTGGGGCACTACTTGCCTGCTCGCGACCACACCAGGTTGCGAACCAACTCTCATACTTCCCTGTGGTACCATTTGTCCACTTGCGCCGGCTGCTGTTTGAGAA
Source organism: Pseudeuparius sepicola (assembly GCA_963920635.1). Lineage (NCBI taxonomy): Eukaryota > Metazoa > Arthropoda > Insecta > Coleoptera > Anthribidae > Pseudeuparius > Pseudeuparius sepicola. Next base: position 33,247,979 of record OY987306.1, read on the forward strand.
CCGAAGTCGCCTCTCTTCGCGTACGCTTTTTCCAGAAACTTCTGAGCCGTCTGCGCCGCAGCGTTAATTGCAGTTCCTCCTATATGCACTTTATCCTCGTCTGTCAACTCACGCAGAGGTTTGTTTATAATTGTCGGCACGATTTCACGACCCGCTTGTATAGCGGGACCGTACCGTCCCAGATTCGGATCGTCTTCGGCTACGTGCGCCATGGCGGTGAGCGCCTTATCGGCGATTTCGGCTTTTTGCCCTACCGTCAGATCGCGGAGAGGTTGGTCCATTAATATCGGCTCGATTTCGCGAGCCGCCTGTATTAAGGGTTCGAAATCGAAGTTGTCTCTGTCCATTTCTATTGGGTTGAGAACACAGGCCGCTTTTGCTGCTAAGTCTACTGCAGCCTCTACAGCTAGTGCTGGTAGTCCACCTGTTGCTGCTACTCCAGCTAGATTAAGTATATGCTCCATTTGTATATCTGTGGTAAATTCGATCCTTTTCGCTGTTGCCGCATTCGGCCCGCCCGTAGCCATTTGCACCATCGGCGGACACTTGCAGCAATTGCATGGTTGAAGAGTACCAACTTCCTGTCCACCCGCAACCACACCAGATTGCGAACCAACCGTCGTACTTCCTTGGGGTACCACCTGCCCGCTCGCGGCGATAGTGGGTTTCGAGCCGAATTGGGAACTTTTCTCCTTTGTAACTATGTGAACACTTTGGACGGCGTCAACCTTGGTACCACTGTCCGTTACCACATGTACGCTTTGCTCTGCCTGTACTGTCTGCTCATCTCCCGTGTCAGCGCCCACTTGGGTACTTCCTTGAGGGATCACTTGCCCACTTGCAGCCACGCCAGGTTGCGAACCGACCCCCATACTTCCTTGGGGTACTATTTGGCCGGCGCTCTGACAAGGTGGAACCAAACCCAACGGGCACTGGCCGCAAGGACAGATTTGACCACCGGCTTGCGAACCAACTCCCATACTTCCTTGAGGCACCACATGCCCACTTGTTACTATGTGAACACTTTGGACAGCATCAATCTTAGTACCACTGCCTGTTACGACATGTACGCTTTGCTCTGCCTGTACTGCCTGTTCATCTCCTGTGTCGGCGCCCACTTGGGTACTTCCTTGAGGTATCACTTGCCCACTTGCAGCAACGCCAGGTTGCGAACCAGGCGCCATGCTTCCTTGCGGTACCATTTGGCCGGCGCTCTGCGAAGCTGGAACCAAAACCGACGGGCACTGGCCGCAAGGACAAGGACCAAGTTCATCGAATTGGTCTCTTTTCACAAGGCCTACGTTGTCACCACCCGTTTGTCCTTGGTCTGTCCGATAATAAGGATATAATACTAGGGAATTAGATGAGTCTGAAGAGGAGCTGAAGGCATCATCATCTGGCCTGCCAGTACCTTGTGGAGGCCTCTGCCAACCACCTGGAGGTTTCTTTGCTTTCGGGGGCTTGCCAGCAAATCCTGGTGGCAAGTTATCAAATGTCGGAGGCACTGTAGCACCTTGTATGATACCACCTTTTGGAGGGCTGTGAACAATCTTACTCTCTGAAGGCATGAAACCACCACCTGGAGGCATTTTACCACCTAGTACGCCTGTAGGCCTGTCACCAGATCCTGCTAATGCTACTGTTGGTATCTTTTGTCCATCTGCAGATCCTATCTGCTTACTTCCTTGAGGTACTACTTGCCCACTCGCTGCCACAGCGGGTTTTGAACCACCGTGCATACTTCCTTGAGGTACCATTTGTCCACTGGGAGCCACAGCGGGTTGTGAACCACCGTGCATACTCCCTTGAATTGCTATTTGTCCACTACCAACCACCTCGGGTTTTGAAAACTGCACGCTTTTTTCGGGTTCCAGTTGTCCACTCGCAGCCACACCGGGTTTTGAACCACCGTGCATACTTCCTTGAGGTACCATTTGTCCACTGGCAGCCACAGCGGGTTGTGAACCGCCGTGCATACTTCCTTGAGGTACCACTTGTCCACTGGCAGCCACAGCGGGTTGTGAACCACCGTGCATACTTCCTTGAGGTACCACTTGTCCACTGGCAGCCACAGCGGGTTGTGAACCACCGTGCATACTTCCTTGAGGTACCACTTGTCCACTGGCAGCCACAGCGGGTTGTGAACCACCGTGCATACTTCCTTGAGGTACCACTTGTCCACTGGCAGCCACAGCGGGTTGTGAACCGCCGTGCATACTTCCTTGAGGTACCACTTGTCCACTGGCAGCCACAGCGGGTTGTGAACCACCGTGCATACTTCCTTGAGGTACCACTTGTCCACTGGCAGCCACAGCGGGTTGTGAACCACCGTGCATACTTCCTTGTGGTACCTGGGGTTGCGAAAGTTGCACGCCTTGTTCGGGTCCCAGTTGGGCACTTGGTGCTGGTACCGCTTGTCCACTGGCGGCCGCGGTCGGTTTGGAACCCGGTTGCGAGATCTGAACGCTCTGCACCGATTTAACTTTGGAACCTTGTTCCGATGCGACGATGTGCACGCTTTGTTCCGCGGCTATAGCCGGTTGAGAACCGGGTTCCTGCCCCACACCTGCAGACAATAATAATAATGATTTATTTGGCACAGTGGCTACTAATTATACACATTACCCATAGTCAAGGGGCATTGGACGCAAGTGCAGCCTGGTATCCTGGGCGCTACTTGTCCACCGGGTTGCGAACCAACTCTCATGCTTCCTTGGGGTACCACCTGCCCGCTTGCAGCCACGCCAGGCTGTGAACCAACTCTCATGCTTCCTTGGGGTACCATTTGTCCGCTCGCAGCGACAGCAGGTTGAGAACCCAGTGGGGCGCTCATCTGAGCAACTATTTGGACACTCTGTACCGCTTCAACGTTGCTACCAAGTTCCGTTGTCATTATTTGCACGCTTTGGCCCGCTGTTATTTCGGTCGTTGGCACCTCCTGTTGTTGCATGCTTCCTACCGGTGCCACGCCGGGTTGCGAACCAACTCTCATACTTCCTTGAGGTACCACTTGTCCACTCGGCGTAACGTACATGCCAGGACCATTTTGTGCTATCGTGGTATCGCCTAAAGGTTGCGAACCGACTCTCATGCTTCCTTGAGGCATCACTTGTTGTCCACTTGCGGCCACGCCAAGTTGTGAACCGCCGAGCGTTCTTGGTTGCATTTGTCCACTCGCAGCTCCGGAATCCAATCCTCTCTTCACCAGTGCGGGATTTTGACCGCCCATCTTAGCCAGGCACGTGCAGCACGTGCAGTGCCCCACCTGTTCTCCGCTTTTTTGCGGAACCATCGCTGGTTGGGAACCCATTTGGGCGCCTCCTTGCACCTGTCCGCTCGCAGCCACAGCAGGTTGGGAAGAACTCGTCGCCACTTGAAGACTCTGCAGGACTTCGACTTGTGGACCGCCCTCGGTGGTAGCTTGCACGATTTGAATGGCGTCTATGCCCTCGTTTGGCACCGCTTGTCCGCTGGCAGCCATTGGTCCCGGAGAACCAATGACGCTTCTGTCCGGCACGAGGGGCGCCCCCAGGTTACACAAGCAACACGTGCACGGCGCCATCTGGGCGGCGATCGCGGGTTGGCTCTTGGTTATCTGCACGCTCTGGACGGCTTCTATTTTCGAACCGCTGCTCGTCATCATTTCCACGGTTTGCTCGGCAGATGTTTCGCCTTCCGTCACTTCCACCGCCATCGCCATGTCGATGATCTCGTCCCTTTTGGCTGTGGCGACGTGTACGCTTTGGATCACGCCGATCGCCCCGCTGGACGGCTGTATTTGTTGCAGCGGTTGTCCGGCTTGACTCTGGACGGCGGAGAGGAACGCGTCTTCGAGGCAGGCGTCGCACAAGCAGAAGATGCACTTGCACTGCGACGCGTCTCCCTTTTTCTGTTTGTCGGCGACTGCTCCGCCAGACGACGCCGTCGGTTGGAGGGTGCGCCCCGCTTGACTTTGGGAGGTGGCGATGAACGCGTCTTCGCCGCAGACGTCGCACATGCAGAACATGCACTTGCATCTGGACGTTTCGCCTTTGTCGCCCATTGCCCTGCCCGGTTGGGCCGGTTGCCCGGCTCGACTTTGGACGGCGGAGAGAAGCGCGCCTTCTCCCGCTTTCGCCTCGGCCTGGCCTTCGACGTGGATCGCGTCTTCGGAGCAAGCGTCGCACAAGCAGAAGATGCACTTGCATTTGGACGTGTCACCCGTCGAATAAGCGTGCATCGACATCTTTCCCCGAAGCGGCGACGGTTTTCCTTCGATTCCCCCACCGATATTCTGGCAGCCGTCGCAACGGCACTCGGCGCACGCGCAGGCGCCGTCCGCGCCCTTACACATCGTCATTCCCGTCATTCTCGTCATTCCCGTCATTCCTCCTCTGATATTCTGGCAACCATCGCAGCGACACTCGGCGCAAGCGCAGGCGCCGTCCGCACCCTTACACATCGTCATCCCCGTCATTCCTCCTTTGATATTCTTGCAACCATCGCAACGACACTCGACGCACGCGCAGGCGCCGCTCGCATCTTTAACACACACCGTCGTCGTCGTAACTCCTCCCGCGATATTCTTGCAACCATCGCAACGACATTCCGCGCAAGCGCACGCGCCGCTTGCATCTTTATTACACACCGTCGTCGTCGTTACCTTCATCGTCGTATCAGAACAAACCTCGCAGACGCACGACAGACAGCCGCACTTCGTCGGGTCGTCGCCTCTTTTCGGGCAAACCTTCTTCTTCTTCCCCCCTTTTCCCTCTTCGACGCAAACGTCGCACTGGCAGTCGTCGCACCTGCACACGTCGCCGGCGGGCGGCGCGCCCTGCAGCTCGCCCGCCTTGGTCGGATCCGTACAGACGTCGCACGAGCAATCGATGCAACGGCAGTCGCCCGACACCTTCTTGTCTTCCGTCTTGTCCTCCGTCGTCTTGGGCGTCGTCTGCGAACTTTCCGTCTGCAGCCGCCTCCGGTCGATCTTCGGCTTGCAGCATTCGGCGCACAGGCAGTCGGCGCACGCGCACGTGTCCCAACACGTCGGCTGCGGCGGCAGCCCGTGGATGCACTCCTTGCAGAGGCACTGCTTGCACTGGCAACCGGGCGGGTGGCCGGCCGTGTCCGCGCCGCAGTCCGAACACGTGCACGCCACGGCCGGTTCCGGTCTGTTCTTGCAGTCCGCGCACTGGCACGTCGCGGAATCCGCCGCTTCGATCTTGGGGGCGTCCGGACAAAAGCACTCGTCGCATATGCAGTCGGGCGAGTGGGTCTCCTTGTCGGATTCCTTTGCGGGTCGTTGCGAGTGGGTCGAGGTGCCTCCCGCGATCGGTGGCACCGAGACATCTTTGTCGGAACACTTGCATTCGGCGCACGTGCAGATCTGCGAGTGGGTGGAAATCTCGTGGGTCTTTATCGTTTTCTCCACGGATGCGACGCGGGTCGTGATGGTTTTTTCCGCGGATGCGACACCCTCGGTCCGCATGATCTCCTCCATGCAGGTGCACTCGGGGCAGTCGCAGTTCTCCGGGTGGGGCGCGGGCGTCTTCCTCGCGAAACTCGTCGTCTTGCTCATCTTGCCGTCGATCACGTCGATTTCCTTCTCGCACGCGCACAGCGGGCAATCGCAGTCGGCCGGGTGTTCGGCGTGGCCTTCGCCGCGTTTCATGTTGGGATCCATGCAGGGATCGCACGTGCATTCGCCGCAGTCGCACGGCATCAGCGGTCCCGTCGTCGCCCTCTTCGGTATGTTCGGATCTGCGCACGGGTCGCATTGGCACTCCGTGCAGTCGCACGGCGTCACGCCAAATTCTTGTTCGCCCGCGCCAGGTTGTTGTCTGCCTCCCGTGCCGGGTTGTTCTCTTTCCGCCGCCCCCGACGACGGTTCTTTCTCTCTGGACTTGGTCTCCTTGGCGGACTTCGAGCATTGGCAGCAGGTGCAGGTGGGCGTGCAGTCGCATTCACCTCTGTCGCGCGCCTCCGTCACCGACACCTGAACACCGCCTCTCGGCATTGCGGGCTTTAAGTCGCCCCTGCTCGGGCAAGCGCACGTCTAAAAACAAAATAAAGGAAGATGAAAATTTCGAGGTTAACTTTTTTGTGAGAAGTGATCATTAACAATTTTGAAAGTGGCATTTTCAATGACACTATGGATTTAATAGGTAGGTAGTAGGTAGGTCAAGGTAAAGGATATCCCAATTAAGACGTTGCGAGCTATTATCTTGGTAATGTTTAAGATAAATTTGGATGATTCAAAAACGAAGCTTGTGTAGTTTTTCCAAAGAATTGAATTTCGATAAGAAAAAACAATTGAATTAAAAACAAAAAGTTGCGTTGTAAAATCAAGATGGCGATCTTGTTGCATTTTTCATTAGACTAAGAGGTTATATAAGCGATTATATTATATTCTTTTGGAAGAGTTACCGAAAATTGGTATTAATGGAGTTGCATTCAAATGGTTAAGAAATTATTTAAATAATAAGCATCAGATTGTGAAATGTAAAGAAAGTGTGTCTAACAAAATTCCTTGTAAAATGGTGTACCACACGGATCTGTCTTGGGACCCCTTTTATTTATTATTTATATTATTAATGAAGTAATAAGTTATATAAAAATGTCAAACTTAGCTTTTTGCTGAAGATACATTAGTTGTAATATGTGTTACATTGGATGAAATTGAAAATAAATTGAACATATTTTTATGTAACAATACATTAAAATGAAATGTTTCAAAAACAAAATGTATGATTACTTATCTCCAATAAGAAAATTTTTTACACATAATACAAATTTAAATTTTAAAGAAGCATTTATTATTTGTTTAAAAAAATAGTAAAAAATTGGCTTGCTATTGAGAATTAAACCTTACAATATTTTCCAAACTAACTGTATTTAATTCTATAGTGTTATTGGTAATTTGATACAATCCTTTGGATATGTGATAGGGGAGAAGGTAAGGAATAAATTTAGTCCTAATATACATTATGCAAAACTCAATAGTTTTTGAGATATTTCAATTTTTCTTTGTAGGCAAAAAAATCCACAGAACTTTTTTAAACTTTTCAACTGGATTACTTGTCTTATGTTTGAAATGAAAAAAGTACTGAAACATTTAGATCATAGTAAAATTTTAAATAAAAAGTTGTTACTTAAAAATATTTTAAAAAATGATCATACGTATACGTAATGCCCACGTAATGGGAATTATAGGATTACTAAAGGTGATACAGGAAAAATCTGGTTGCAATTATTGGGACAACTACAAGCGGCCGCATTATCTTTAATTGACACATCTGAGTATCTGGAAGTTAGAAAAGTTAAAAATTGTGAATTATGATGGGAAATATTGTGCCTCCTTTAGAATCTATGGCAAACTTCCCCTCAAGGCTTCACTTTTCCTATGTGATATACTGTGACATGCTGGGTTCCCCTATTTTGAAGAGTCCCTGGTTCATTTATACTTTACCAGGGTAGCTCGAGAACAGGCGCCCCGGCAAAACACTTTTTTAACCATATTAAACTGAACCTGGTATTAGTAGTAAAAGAGATGAAGGAGACAGAGAAGATAGATATTGTAGTAAAAACAAGTGACTGCATGCTCGCCTAATATAATATCACCAATACTTGCATGCGTAACACTGTTCGACGGCTGGCCACTTGTGCAGCGAAATGCGGTGGATAGCCGTGCCATAATTTCACAGATCTTAGGATATACTTGCGTAAATAGTTATAATCGATATGGCTTTTTAGAACCTTAAAAAATCTTAAAAGTAAAATATTATGTTGCTTGTAGAATATCTAGATTTTTGAAAATTGGGTGACGCTTATATGTCCTATATTCTTTTTGTGACGCCAATTATAGTTTTTTTTTTATGCTGTTTCAAGTGATTTTAGCAAAACTATACCACGGGAGTTTTTTTTTAATTTTTTATCTTTCTCGAAAATTTTCAAGTTTTTGCCTTTATGAATTATTATTTAGGATATGCATTGGAATTATTATTTTTCCCAAGACCTATAAAACACAACGATGCTTTTAAGTTGTTATGATTAAAAAGAAGACAGAGATGTTTGTACTAAATTTTTGCCAGGTAAAATGTTATTAGATTTTATGCTATACAACTTAAAAAAATACGAAATCTAACGTCATTTTCGCTGTCGGCAACCCCCACTTAATTAAATCAGTATTAAACAAAAAAATAATTTTCAAATATCAAAATTTTGTCTCGATTCTTATTATACATTTTTGGTGATATATTTTTTCTCGTTTTTTCCTATACCCCACCTCACGAGCTGTCAACACCAGGAAAAGTTGAAGGGAACGAAGCAAAGGAGGGTAACATTTTTATTTTTTTGTAAAAGTCACCAAAAAAGTGACTAATTTAAAATCCTACGACTAACCTGAGATTATTATTTATTATTATGTTTTTATTTAGTTCAGGGACTCTTTAAAATAAGGGGACCCAGCATGTCACAGTCTATCACATAGGAAAAGTGGAGCCTTGAGGGTAAGTTTGTTTTCAGTAGACTCCAAGGAGACTACAAGGGCGCTGGTACAAGGTTATGATATATGTCAATGTCCAACTGTCATCAGGTTTTATGTGACATGCCAGTGCCATAGATTCTAAAAGAGGCAAAATATTTCCCATCATAATTAAGTTTTCTAACTTCCAGATACTCAGGTGTGTCAATTAAAGGTAATAAATGCGGTCAACATTGTCAAGTCTAATTTTTAGAAATCATGAAAACCATTATTAATTTTTACTAACAATCAAAATACCTGTTATATTCATAGATTCTCCAAGAAAATGGCATACTTGGCATCACTGATACCATTAGAAGGAGGAAAGAATAGACCTCACTTTGGAAAGTATAATGCTGGGTCCCCTTACTTTAAAGAGTCCCTGATTTAGTTACTTGCTCTTTTTAACAACATTTATTGAGTTTTGAAATTACATGAAGTTTTGAATAAATTTGTTAAAATATGCGTGTTATTTATTGGAAAAAAAGTTGACTCAACAAAAACTGCTAGCCGGAGCTACCTTTTGTGTGTTAGTGGTTACAATACCAACATCAAAGATCTACTTACGGGACAATCGCACTCTTCCCCATGTTCCTCACCGCCTGCCACCTTAGACGGCACCCCGGACACGATTTTCTGTTCCTCCCCGCCCAACACCTTGGACGCCACACCCGACACGGTCTTCGTCAGCGCCTCCGCGTTCGGACACGTGCAGACGTCACAGTCGCACGCTTCTTCTCCCGCCGCCTCCGGCTGTTCCCCACCGCCCGCCTTGGACGGCACCTGCGACACCACCTTCCTCAGCGCGTCCGCGTTCGGACACGCGCACACGTCGCAGTCGCACTCGTCGCCGTGCTCCGACACAGCCGGCCTCAGCCGGCTCTCCGCCTGTTTGATCTGACTCTCCGCCTGCTTCAGCTGCTCCTCCGCCGGTTTCGAGTCCTCGCCATTCACTTTCGTCTTCAACCAACGGCCGAGCTTCGACTGACTCTCGGCCGTCTTAACCTGGTCCGTTCTCCCTTCAAGCGCGCTCGCGTTCGGACACGCGCACACGTCGCAGTCGCACTCCTCGTCGTGTTCTTCGATGCGCACCTGCTTCGGCTCTTCCTCGGGGATGGCGCGCTGGCGCAGCAGCAGCGCCTCCATCGGACACGTCACGCACGTGCAGTTGCCCTGGCAACAGCAGTCCATCGCCCTGCCCACGTCGAGCTTCATGCGCTTCTTCTCGCCGGGGTCGACGCTGGTGTCGGAGCATTCGACGCAGTCGCACGCCGGCTCGCAGTCGCACGGCGGCGTCTGGTAGATGTCCGGCGACGTCTTGCTCAGTTCCTTCTTCGGCAGTTCGTTGGAGCTTTGCTGGTTGCCCTGCCGGGAGGCCGACGCCATCGGCTGCTGCTGTCCCCCGCCGTGCTGCGACGCGATCTTGCTCGCCGCCTTCTTGGGCGTCTCCGAACAGGTCCTGACCACGTCGGCGCAGGAGGCTTGCGGCGCGTGTTGCGAAGCGATCTTGCTCGCTTCTTTCCTAGGCGCGATGGCGGAGGCCGACCTGACTCCCTGTTGCGAGGGACCACCCTGTTGCGAAGCGGCGGCCTGCGAGGGACCACCCTGTTGCGAAGCGGCGGCCTGCGGGGGACCACCCTGTTGCGAAGCGGCGGCCTGCGAGGGACCACCCTGTTGCGAAGCGGCGGCCTGCGAGGGACCACCCTGTTGCGAAGCGGCGGCGGCCCGCGAGGAAGCTCCCGAAGCGCCCACAGCCGGGTATCCTGGTGGCGGGCTGTTGAAGTAGCAAACTTGACACTTGCACGGGTCGTCGCAGTCGCAGAGCTCGCTGGCCTGGTTGTTCGCCGAGCGCCCCTCTTCCGTTTTGATCTGGAATCGAAGAAAATTTTTATTGGAACTAGACCGGTGCCCATACATTTTTGTAAAAATTATATTAGCGACAGGCAAAGGTTTAGATTTTTTTAATATCTACAATACCTATCTTCAAAAATTGTGCTAGCCCCCCCCGCGATCATTTTACATCATAGAGATCATATTATACAGGGTGACCCTGTATAGGTAGACTGTTGGACGACGTTTTTATACGTAGGATGCGCGGAAAATCTTTGACGAATTTAAAATCATAAAAAAGTAAAAAATAGTAATAAATAGGCCCAGTGGACATGCGCATTTGCAATTTGAGGTATATAGTGTTTTGTGAAACTTGACACTCTTTGACAGCCATTTGACAGCGACAACCTAAGTATAACCTACCGTTGTTTGCATCATAGACGCTTAGTGGCATAATTTTTTCGATTTTCAGGTAATTTTTAATAGTTTCTTCGCGTTTTAGTTGTTTTTGTGTTTTATCTAGTTAAGTAATCATCTCGAATATGTTCTGCTCATTTTACACCAAAGTGTTTAAAAACGAAACGAGTCAAAATGCAGCTAATTGAAAATGCGGTACCAACTCTTCTATTAAAACCACCTAAACCATAATTTAAGTTAGTATATTAACATGATTGTGGTGTAAGAAACTATTAGTAGCTTATTTGTTTTAGTGTTAAAGTTATAAAGGTAGATGAAAACAAGTCAAGTTCTAGCACCAGTGAAGCAAATTCTAGTAGTTTGGACAAAACTAGTTTTACAAGTATAAACAAACCTGGTTGTAGTTATCGAAGTCTTGACCAGTCCACGTTGAGGTGAGCTTAATTTATTATCAAGATACAAGTTTGTGGGGAGATAGTAATTCAGAAAACCAACCACTGTTTTGGATTGCGCGGTCTGAAGGTCTAATGCGCATGTTCCATAGGCCCATGCGCAGATCCACAATTTGCCATAAAAAGGGACTTGTTCACCGCTCTACCTATACAGGGTGTTCCAGCGAAAACGTAACAAGCTCTGTAACGGCCAGGAAATTTTTTTCTTGGAAAAACGCAAAAATAGGTCAATTTTGTTTGGCGGGGGGACATCTTTTGGCATAAAATTGATAGATCTATCTGCAACCCCCTGAACAGGGGTTGAACCCCTTCAAAAAATATAAATGGGAAGGGGGTTCATGTCGCACACTTTTGGAAACGTCTCTATACACCTGCATCAGAATTTCGAAAATCGATGGACATTTCAAAAAGATACAGCGAGTAAAATGCAAAACATTCATTTTCAATTATTGCCTGGTATTGTTAAACACTTAAGCCGAAAGTGGTGGTCGGGGGCAGTAAGTTATAGAAAGCATGTTCAGCAACATTATTTTGACGAAAATTTGATAAACGGGAGGAAACTGAAACCTTATTGTAATAAATGCTCAAAATGTTGCCCATTCACTTCCACGCAATAATAAAGATTTTGTTCAAAACGCTGCCGAACATTATGCAACATTTCAGGGGTGATTTGTCGACATTCGTTTATAATACGAAGACGCAGATCTTCTATTGTTTAACAATACCAAGCAATAATTGAAAATGAATGTTTTGCATTTTTCACGCTGTATCTTTTTGAAAGGTCGATCGATTTTTGAAAATCTGATGCAGGTGTATAGAGAATTGAGAGACGTTTCCAAAGGTGTGCGACATGAACCCCCTTCCCATTTAAATTTTTTGTAGGGGTTCAACCCCTGCTCAGGGGGTTGCAGGTAGATCTATCAATTTTATGCCAAAAGATGTCCCCCTGCCAAACAAAATTGACCTATTTTTGCGTTTTTCCAAGAAAAAATTTTCCAGGCCGTTACAGAGCCTGTTACATTTCCGATGGAACAACACCCTGTATATATGATCTCTATGTTTTACATACCTTCGATGGACCCTGCGAACCAACGGGCACGGGTATCTTCGACTTCCTCTCGGCGACCAGTTTCCTGGCCGCCTGGGCATCGGAACAATCGCACTTCACCTCGTGCACGCTGTACACCTGCTTCTCGTCGAACACGACCGGAAATTCCACCGTCTCCGCGAGTTCCCTTATCGTTGGAAAGCACAGGCAGTCGACGCACTCGCAGTTCGGCGGGTGCCTCTTCTTTCCCCTGTCGCCGGCCGCGCACGGCCTCTTCTTCGGCGGTTCTTCGCCGGGCGGCTGGAGAACATCCGCCATCTTCTTCGGCGTTGCTCCCGCTTCGAACGTGGTGCTCCCCAGCAGCTGTTCCCTGGAGAACTGTTGCGTGGGACACGGGGCGCAAGGCGTGCACCTGCAGGCGTCGCACCTGCACCCCACCGGGTGCGTGGAGGTGGTCTGCTGCATCTGGTACGCCATCTGCGGCACCTGCTGGTATCTGACGTGCGGCGGGCAGGTGCAGCCGCCGCCGAACGCCTCGGCGCGGGCGATGGACGGGCTGAGCATCGCCCTGCGTTTCGCCAATATCTCCGGGGAGCACACCACGCACTGGCAGACGCCCGGACAATCGCACTGGATGTCGAAGCTCTTCGAGGATCGTTTCTTCCTGTGGGTCTTCGACGGAGATTTCGAGACGGGGGCTCTGTCTATGTCCGACAGTTTCGATATGCTGTCTGGGACTTCCGATGATCTGTCCTTCTTCTTGCGTTCTTTGTCTTCGTCGTCTGGAGAGAGGTCTTTCTTCTTTTTCTTCTTGCCTTTGTCTTCTGAGCCGGAGGAGGACGATTCGTCCGATTTCTTCGTCTTGGATTTGTCGCTTTGGATCGAGACGGAGCGGCTGCTGGCCTTTACTTGGACTTCTACAGGTTCTGGCACACCTGTAAGATAACAGAATTTTAGGCAATTGTGCTAAAGAAATTATTTTATTATTATTATTACCTTGCAGCATTCCGGTTGACGTTTGCTGTCCCCTTTTAGCTAGATCCGTCTGCATGTCGCGACTGGCAACCGCCATCAGACCGTCTGGGCCTACGTGTTGATCGACACCATGGGCCGAGGTCGCCAGACCAATCCCAACGCCTTCCTTCCTCTCCTTACTTTCCAGCGACTTCCTCTTTTCTTCCTCCTTGATCGACCTGACCTGATCTTGTATCACGTCCAAATCTACAAGACGACCGTCAGACAACGCATTAGAAGGCAACATCCCGCTACCTGATTCCTTGGAAACGTCGCCGAATGTAAAGTCGTCCTCCTTCATCATTTCGCTGAGGGTTTGGTTGACCGGACCTCCCGATCTGCTTTCTTGGGTCTTCATTTCGGAAACCTTTGTTATTTCGGCGAGGGTATCTGAAGGTCCCGTTTTTGAATCGTCGCCGAGCCCTGCTTGCTCTGTAAGGAAACTACTAAAAAGAACACGTAGAAAGTAAGACTGTTACCTGTGGCATCACCGCTTGGCAATTCTTTCAATGTGCTGACTTCGTCCAAAGTTCCTCCAAGTGTTTTCGAATCTCGCGGTGTTGTACCCGCCTCCGCCATATCTTCAGTTACCGATACAAACTCAGAATCTGATTCTTCTTGTTCTTGGGGCGCCATCTCTCCTGTGAATGTTTCCTGCGGAAAAAACACGGTTGCACCCCATCCAATATTTTTGCGGCGCTACGCCAGCGGTAAGTGACACCGACAAGTTCCTAACCGCCCGCCGTACCTACCTTTTCCCCAGATGTTGTTATCCCCACGTCTTTACACTCGCAGCATTGACATGACTGGTCGACAGTTGGAACTGACTGACAGCCGCAGTCTTGCGTTTGACGTATCTCGGATATCTCGGATTTTTTGTCGGCCATTGTTGCCGCCGACCTCTGTTCCACCTTTCTTCTTTCTTCATCCTCCGAGGCCTTCTCCAATGCTTCACCTTCCATCATTTCCCTCTCGAGGGCTGTAAGGGATTCTTCTTCGATGCCGGATAGGACCGTGTCGTCGTGCGAGGGGTATGCACCTGTACCAAGACATTTTTACAAGAAAAAACACGCAAAATACCACCCTTACCTGCTACGCTAGCGAAGCCTTCGCTTCTCGAGGGCAAGCCGCCGTCGTCGTCGTAATCAAACGCGATGTTCAACTTTTCGGACACCTCCTTGAGCTGGTACCCCGGTTCTGTCGGAGTCGGTACGTCTATGAAAGGTCCAAGGTACGTCTGGCTGTTGAAAGTAGACGGCGGAGGCTCTTGGTCGCTCGCAAACAACGGCGTCGCCTCCTCTCTTATAAAGGACTGCGTCATCAGCGTCTCTCCGAAGACGCCCATGTCTTCGTCACCAAACATGTACATTTGGTCGCCGGTGGCGCCCTCGCTGCTTGGCGCGACCACGATCTTATCCTGAGTTTCTGCTTGGGTACTCGGTCTGAACTCTTTGAAAGATGACGATTCTCCAAGCTTGAAGGTGACCGATGGGGTTTTGTCGCCTTCCACCCTTGGTCCTGGACCAAGGGTGCTGGTACCGGCGCTTTCCAGCTCGGAAACGGGCGTGGTGATGCCGGATGTTCCAGATGTCGGTTCTTGGGTACCTTTCGAGCTTGTGTACGAGGTTATCACGTTGGTGTCCATGCTGGGTTCTGCTGAGGTCGTTTCCAATCCAGTAAGTCCGGAGGCGCCTGCAAAAGTACCCGTTACTTCGTTCCTTAACGCAGAAATGAAACCCTACACCTACCTGACAGCATGGAGTCTTTCTGAGCGGCCTTCATCTTCTCCCTTTCTTCATCGAACTCCTTCTGTGATGTTAGGGAGAAATCTCCTCTTTTAGCCGTACCTCTCATGCGCATTACATCCAATTCACCCTCCAAAGTCTCCTGTTCTTCTTTACTATCCGACATTAGTGTGGACACCAATATCCTTCCGCTGTCGGTGTAGGTCAGCGTGGTTTCTACAAGGGCACAATCAAAAGACGGTTTTAAGTATGTTTCTACTCACCTATGAGTCCCTCGGGCCCTTCTGTAATAACTTCTAGTGTTCCAGAACCTGTAATCGTTGTGGTAATGTGTAGACCGTCTGGTGGTTCTTCTGTTACTAATAGTTCTGTGCTGGCATCAAATGGAAAGTCTCCCGAAATTTTTTCTTCGATCCAAGTCTTCTTTGGTTCCATTTCAGACGCAGGCTCTTCGGGTTGCTTTTCAGGTTGTTGCATGTCAATTTCTTCCTCGATGATTTTGGGCTTTTCTTCGGCTTCTTGGGATATTTCCGTGGCGTGATCGACACTTGGTTGCTTCATCTCTTGGGACAATGCTTTACGATCTTCGATACTTGGTTGCTTCATTTCTTCTGGCATTATCTCGTGGGACATTTCCGTAGCGTGATCGATACTCGGCTGTCTTATTTCTTGTGGTGCCGATTCGCGTTTTTCAACACTTGGTTGCTTCATTTCTTCTGGCATTACCTCGTGAGACATTTCCGTAGCGTGATCGACACTAGGTTGTCTTATTTCTTGTGGCATCATCTCTTGGGATGCTGGTTCACGTTTTTCAACACTTGGTTGCTTCATATCTTGCGGCATTACCTCTTGGGACAATGCTTTACGATCTTCAACACTTGGTTGCTTCATTTCTTCTGGCATTATCTCGTGGGACATTTCCGTAGCGTGATCGACACTCGGTTGTCTTATTTCTTGTGGCATCACCTCTTGGGATGCTGACTCACGTTTTTCAACGCTTGGTTGCTTCATATCTTTCGGCATTACCTCTTGGGACAATGCTTTGCGATCTTCAACACTTGGTTGTTTCATTTCTTCTGGCATTATCTCGTGGGACATTTCCGTAGCGTGATCGACACTCGGTTGTCTTATTTCTTGTGGCATCACCTCTTGGGATGCTGACTCATGTTTTTCAACACTTGGTTGCTTCATATCTTGCGGCATTACCTCTTGGGACAATGCTTTACGATCTTCAACACTTGGTTGCTTCATTTCTTGTGGCGTTATGCCTTGGCTTGCTACTTCTTCAATGCTTTGTTTCTTTACTTCCCCTGAACTTTTTTCACGTTTCTGGGTATCTCCAACACTTTCTTGTTCGACCCCTTGGTCGCCTCTTTTAGCATACTCGTGTCGTATCATTCCCGTGAGGAAACCATCCATTACTTCAACACTTGGTCCCTTCGCTTCTTCAACGGCGTCATCTGGAAGTATAGCCCTCTTAGCTAACATCATCTTCCCCTTCGTATCACCTTCCGCATCGCCCAGGGCGTCTCCAGATCTTTGGGATCTGGATTCTTTTAAGAAATGTTCGCAAGGTCTGCCAGAGATAGCGCATACACCATCTTCTCCGCAGGGCGAAGGGCAAGGTTCGAGTCCGCACTCTGAAACGATCGGACCCATTTCGCTTGGTGGGGCTCCAGTTTCAGAAGATACGGCGGGGCCTCGTTTCGCTGTCGCACCTTTTAATCTCGGTTCTTCTTTTTCTTCTTCCAACGTCGTTACCGCAGAAACGTACTGTGTGGGAGGTAGCGCTTCTTCTGTGGGGCTTGCCCTTTCTTCAACGATCGGTGGTTGATCGCCAGCCGCACTTGGTCTTTTTTCTGTATCTTCCTCGACCACGAGCTGGCTGCTCGGACCTTTCTGTACGAAGCTAGGCGGTACCGGCAACAACGTTTCGACATCTTTGGCCTTCTCTTTGTCCGGTTTCTTTACTTTCTTAGGTTCGCCAGCGCCGATATCTTTCACGCTTTCGCAACAGGTGCAGCACCTGCCTGAAGACCGTTGTTCGGGCGTTTGACAGGAGCAGCATCTCGACGATCGTTTGTCCAGCTTTCTGCTCATGACAAGGTCCGTGAGTTCTTTGATGCACCTCGCCGCACCAGCTAATTCCTCTGGTAGTTTGGAGCATTCCTCGCACGGCGCGCTTTCCTTCAAGGTTTTGCTGAGTTGCCTCGCGATGTTTTCAAGGTTCGAATCGCACTTAAAAGGTTCGGGTTCTCGTTGTTTGCTCTGTGAATCTTTCGAGGCGGAAGCAGACCTTCTGGCGGTTAGTCTCTTCAACGTTTCGGCCTCGCTCAATTTCTGCTTGATCAAGTCCTCTTCTAACTTCGTGCACATGCAATCCATGGCGTTCAATTCGTCGTGCAGCTTCGTGTTTATCTGGTTCAGCTCCGTGATGTTTGAACAAGCCATGCACAGCTGCATTTGCAACGCGTTCTTCTCCTGAAGGAAATTCCCTTGGTTTGTCATCATATGTCGCGAAGTATCCTGCAAGTCTCTTTGCAGTTTTTCGCATCTGCACCTTTCGTAGTCTAACTTCTGTTTCATGGGACCCTCGATCTTCTCGAGGCAATGCTTGAGCTCCAACTTCATCTCCATCAGTTCCCCCTTCAACATCGAGTTCTCCAATCTCAGGTCTTGGCTCAGTTTCTGCAGGTCGCCCTGGAAGTTTTGGTTGCTCGCCATCTGACAGAAACACCTGGCGCTGTTGTTTATCGACGTCTGGAAGTTGTTGTACGCGCCGCTGTACTTTTTCTCCTTCTCTTTTAGTTCTTCTACCTGCTTCTTTATTTTTTTCTGTTTGTCGGCTAACTCCGTTATCGTTTTCATTTGTAATATGTCGCTCGAATCCAAGGAAAAAACGCTTGGCACTGCTGCCATCCCTGCTGTTGCCGCAGATGCTGTCGCCGTTGCTGCCGTTTGCAGCTGCTTATCGCTGGCGTCGCAGATGCAAGCGGTGACGGCATCTGACGTTTTCACAAACGGGGTTCCTATGCTAGTCGCTGTAACGGTTTGTTTATCTATCGCTTGACATATGCAAGCACTTGTATCTATGTCGGCAAAATGTATAGGGGGAACGCCCACGCTGTCAGCTGTGGTAGTTTCTTTATCTGAAGGAGCACAGTAACAAGCACTAAAATCAGTGTTCATGGGGGCAGGAGTACTGCTGGCAATTTCCGACGTTATGACAAATGCTGGCGTCTCTCCTTGGCCCGTCTCTCGTGGAGGCAACGTTGAAGTACCACCCACAAAGCTCAGATCAGTTCTGTTTATCAGTGGTGATCCGACAAAGGCACACTGGTTGTCTTTTGAATTCTGCACGCCCAGCTTCATACCTCTGTTAAAGGGACAACGCGCGTCCGAGCAACAACGTTGTTGCACAGTGGACTCTCCAAAGCCTCCGTCTTTTTTTCTGGGACAAGGAGGTAACTTACATAAAGCGGCGCGCGATACCAATTGCACGTTCGCGGTTTGAGACGTTTGATAGCCGCGCGGAGCACTCGTAGAAACGGCTGTAGATACGGCAATGTTATTTGGACAGGTGGGGAAATTGCAACAACTCACACCCCTATTTTTGCCTTCTTGTATTGTAACGCTGACGTTCGTAGACTTGACAGCGAGATCTTGCATGGTCAAGGTTCCCATACTTTGGTTGTTTGGACAGTGCGGTTGAGTGCAAACACACGAAGTAGTTCCCTCGGAGTATTGAATCATTTCCGTCGATGGTTGCGTATAAGTATCCTCCATGCCTTCGCTGATTAACGATGAAGGGCAATGTCGGCAGTTGCAACGGTTTCCAGACGAATTGGTGGGTATTTCTTCGACAGTGTATGTTCTTTCGTCCTGTGTATCTGTGGTGTTGCCTCTGTTAGAACTGCTTGTATTAGTTGCTGGGTGGTTGGCCTTACACATGCAGGGACCTGTTTTTTCAACACTCCCGCTAGTAGGAAAAGTGTCTGTTGTGTGCTGCTTGTAAAAACTGTTCGAGTTGGTTTCAGTATGTTCTGGAAAATTGGTCGGGCCTGTTTTGTCGACACTTCTGCTAGTAGGAAAAGTATCTGTTGTATTCTGCTTGTAAAAACTGTTTGAATTGGTTTCGGTATGTTCTGGAAAATTGGACTTACACATGCAGGGACCTGTTTTGTCAACACTTCTGCTAGTAGGAAAAGTATCTGTGGTATTCTGCTTGTAAAAACTGTTTGAATTGGTTTCGGTATGTTCTGGAAAATTGGACTTACACATGCAGGGACCTGTTTTGTCAACACTCCTGCTAGTAGGTAAGGTATCTGTGGCGTGGTGCTTGTAACTGTCTAAATTCGCTTCGTTATGTTCTGAAAAATGAGACTTACACATGCAGGGACTTACACACGCACTCCTGCTAGTAGGAAAAGTGTCTGTGGTGTCCTGCTTGTAATTCGTTTCATTTTGATCTGGAAAATTCGACTTGCACATGCAGGGGCCTGTCTTCTCAAAACTCCTGCTAGTGGGGAAAGTGTCAGTGTTGTCCTGCTTGTAATAGCTGTTCGAATTCGTCTCATTATGTTCTGGAAAGTCGGACTTGCACATGCAGGGACCAGTTGGATGGTAATCGCCTTGCAGTATACCATTGTAGGTAGGGGTCTCATCGTATCCGTCATCCATACCACACAGGCAAACGCTCTCGGACGTCATGTAGCCCGATTGGGTCAAATGTTCGCTGTGTTGAGTTACTCCTTCGGCGAAAGTGTTGTAACTTTCGAGGTTGCTATCCGGAGTAAACTCCGCCTGGCAAGAACAGTTGTACTGTGAAGCGGTGGGGTTGCTGGCGGTGGTCTCATTCGTGAAATCGTTCCTAGTGTTGCTGTCCGTGCCGCACAGGCAGATGAGGCTCGAAGTCTTCTCCGTTGCCGAGAAATCCGTCGCTTGAGAATGCTCCAGATCGCAGGCGCATGCGTCGACTTGCACGCGGTTCTCCGGAGCGCACTTGATCGACAGGATCGACTTGGCGTTCTCCATGAGGTTCTGGAAGAAGCCCGTGCATTCTTTCTTGGTAGCGACGTCTCTTACCGGGGTCTCGGTGTTCGTGGTGGGGGATCTCGAGGGCGTGCTCTGCGCGGTTGAGTACGGGGTGGTCTCCTCCCTTCGCGAAGAAGAAACATCTCTTACGGGGGTCTCGGAACGGTTCGTGAAAACCTTGGGGATGCTCTTGGACCTCCTGCCGCTGGCGTAAGCTGGGACGCAGCTCCTATAAGAATCTTCGCTTTCCTCGTTGGCGGTGACGTACGATTCCATCTGTCTGAGTCTGGAGCTGATCGCCCGCTGCTCCTCCTCCAACCTGGCGGTCTTTTCGACGTACTTCTCCCTCATGGAGGCCAGGAACTGGTGCGGATCCGCGTCTTTCATGCAGTAGCAGAGGTCCGGACGGTCCATGGCTCATTTTTGATCATCGACTTTAAATTTTGCGCGCACAAAAAATGTTGGGTAGATTTCGGGACGGACGTCAGGAAATATTGAAGGGTCTTGGGAAAATGTCAGATTTATAGGTGGGGTTATTGTTGGAAAAATTATACAGGGTGTTCGCAATTTGCATAGGTGATAATAATATTTTTTATTATACTTCTTTGAAAACACCTTATTTTCATCTGTTTTAGCAATAATGAAAGATGGGGTTTTTCGGGCTAGCGCACGGAAACAGCGCACGGAAAAACTTTCCGTGCGCTGAATAAAAATACCGAATATATGGCTTTAAAATAGAAATATACAACAAAGGAAACTCTATATGCTCTCTGATATTTAACATGTACCTATTTTGTATTTTAATTCGTAAGTGTTTCAATATTTAGATACATTTCTGTAATATTTTTGACGTTTTATTCACCTTATCTGACAATAACTAATTTACAACAAAGCACATTTGAAATAATTTGAGAGTACCTAACCATGGAAATGCATCATACATACCAAACACTATATTGTCTGCATTTTTTATTTTTTGTCAATTAAATTTATTATAATATGCCGATAAAATGTTTTAAGTTTCCGTTTTCAAAGAAGTATAATAAAAAATATCGTTCATTACACGTCCAGAAATAGATTTTTCCGTGCTTGCATGACTTCCCGTGTTCGGTTGAGGCTCACACGGGAATTTGTCACGCGCGCACGGAAAAATCTTTATTTACAGACTCGTAATGAAATATTCTATATCGTAAGTAATATTATAAGGGCACCTAACTTTTCCGAAAAAAAAATCGAAAAAACACGTTGCTAAGTAATATTTAACAAAAAGCATGAATTATGTCACCACCGATCCCGAAGAAGCGCTGACGCTGCACAAGAAGACACCACCGAAGCGTCCCCTATAAAAGCGGGACTTTGCTATATTGTATACCTCATTCTAATTCTACACTTTGTATTGTAACTTTATGTTCGATAAATAATTTTTGGTGGCAACAAAAATCCGAGTCGAAGACGAGGATTTTTTCTCCTGCACGAATGCATTTTGTTAAAAAAATATTACTTTTTAAATTAGACTTTCGACTTTCGGCACTACCATAATAGATCTGGCAATGCCGCTTTTTTATCGTTTTCTACCGCCTGACACTAAGAGATCGTATTGTATACATAGAGTGCTGGACAGTGTTTTTTTTATGAATAGGATGCACCGAAAATCAACAACTAAAGATGAATATAGTTGACATATGCCCCAAAATGCATTCGCATTTTGTAGATAGAATAAAATTGAAAATAAAAAAAAACCTTTTTAAAAGCAAGCTTTTATTTAAGCCATGTACTAAAACGAATAAAATAAGTGTAGGTTTTCGTTAAGATAATTCAACTCCAGTTTTTGCAAATTGAAAAGCTTGTGGCGCGAAATGTTGATGAATGTAGGTACCAATTAATTTTATTGGACAGTGATTGATTGATAAGCAAGTACCTACCTATTTGCCAAAGTATGCATTTTTTTCTTTATAATTCGCGCGACAAGCTTTTCAATTTGCAAAAACTTGTCGCAATTTGGAATTGAATTATCTTAGCGAAAACCTAAACTTATTTTATCCGTTTTAGTACATTGCTTAAATAAAAGCTTGTTTTTAAAAAGGTTTTTTTATTTTCAATTTTATTTTGTGATTTTTAGTACCTATTTGATTCCCATGTCAGGAGCGTGGTAAAGAAATTTAGTCCGCCATCTTGGGGCGGCCGCCATATTGAATTTCGTATGAAGTCATTCACCTTATTGTTTTCTACCCGTCGAGCCTTTTCATTTGATACCCATGTTGGGTATCAAATAGGTAATCCGCCATCTTCAATGAAGCGGCGGCCATTTTGAAAGTATTACAATACTGAGTATTGCATATTGTATTGTCACCGGAACTAAAGGTGTATGCAAAATTTCAGCTCAATCGGATGTCAGGAAGTGGTTCTAATTCAGCTTGCAAAATTCGACTCGCACTAACAATAAATTCTTTCTATAGTCCCTTTATTAGTGACTGCTCCTTCTCCTTCGTCATTGGTCGCACTTCTTGTTCTCTGGTCGCACTGTAGCGGGAATACGAGCAGTGTTGCCGTGTGTTTGACCCAATAGTAACGGAAATTTTTGAATTTTAATATTTATTTTTTTACGGTAAAATTTAAGAAAATATCCATACGATCGGACAAACAACTAAAAAAGGTGGTGTATTAGTCCATTAAAATGCAATATGCAAATTCTGTAGTTCTTTATTTCGCCTTCAAACATGAATGAAACTCAATTATATTCATAATAACATAATTTATTATGAAAGGTTCACATGACAATGTATTGCAGAAAATAAATTACAATCTACTTGAGAAAATACAATTACAATACAAACTACTCAATCTCTCGCATTAGAATAATAACAATTACCTAACAAAATGCATTTAGTTACAATAATCATTAAAACAAAGAAATAAATCCGTTATTTTACTGGCATAGTCCATAGTCCATATAGTTATGAGACATTTAAATTTTGGCCTATTATAAAAAATTTAATTGTCTCATAAATAGTGTCTTTCTAATTTTAGTATCTATAACCGCCAAACCCTGCCCCTCCTCCTTGATAAGCACCCGGCCTATACTGGCCATCATCCCCTGGATTGGCTCTGTTGAATTCTATCGATCTAAATCAGAAAAAAAAATTAAGAAGAACAAAGCACCTATATTATTTTCTATGCTGCGTAGTTATGTTCGTCAAGATCTCAAGTCATAAGTCGTAATAGTTCATTATTCCAGTCTATAAAATTTGTTCGAGCATACGGCAATTTGAAACGTAGGTAGTCTAAACGTTCATGTTTCATAGCTGGAAATAAAATTTATTCCTTCAAATTGTAGTCACGTCATTCAATACGCTTGGTATAAATCTCAGAAGTATAAATACATGAAACAACAATGAGGCACAAAAATCTTGGCAAAATATTCACAGGGTGTCCCAATTTAAATGTACTCTTGCCATTAAACCGTTATTTTTGGTGTAAAATTTTTCGGGGAATTCCTGTATCAAATCAAAAATTACCTACAGAGAGTGACATAAAATTGTCAATTCCCATCATCACTTGGTTATTTATTGAGACACCCTGTACATTTTGTGTATTTTTGTTTAATCCTTTTGTTCTCCCAATTTCAACAATATACTATAATTCAATTTTAATATTTAAAAATAACTATAAGCAACGAATTTTAATTTTTTTGATAAAAAACAATATGATAAATATGCTAAAAATATATTATTAAAGATCACTATTAAAACTATGCATCAAAGAGAACAAATATACCGGGTGTTTCAAAAATCTGACAGGAAATCTGACAATTTTCTGTTACTATTCTTACACTCGTTATAGTATGACTCGTAATGAAATCATTACGAGTCTAGAAATAAAGATTTTTCCGTGCGCGCGTGACAAATTCCCGAGTTCGGCTGCGCCTCACACGGGAAGTCATGCAAGCACGGAAAAATCTATTTCTGGACGTGTAATGACCGATATTTTTTATTATACTTCTTTGAAAACGGAAACTTAAAACATTTTATCGGCATATTATAATAAATTTAATTGACAAAAAATAAACAATGCAGACAATATAGTGTTTGGTATGTATGAAGCGTTTCCGTGGTTACTCTCAAATTATTTCAAAAGTGCTTTGTTGTAAATTAGTTATTGTCAGATAAGGTGAATAAAACGTCAAAAATATTACAGAAATGTATCTAAATATTGAAACACTTACGAATTAAAATACAAAATAGGTAGGTATATGTTACTATCAGAGAGAATATAGAGTTTCTTAAATTTAGTTTACTTTGCTGTATATTTCTATGTTAAAGCCATATATTCGGTATTTTTATTCAGCGCACGGAAAGTTTTTCCATGCGCTGTTTCCGTGCGCTAGCCCGAAAAACCCCATCTTTCATTATTGCTAAAACAGATGAAAATAAGGTGTTTTTAAAAAAGTATAATAAAAATAATATTTCGGGATGAAATTTAAATTATTTTTTTATGGATAATAATTGTGCATTAAGTTTGATTCATATTCGAATTCCTCGGAAAATTCTACGCATGTTTGGTCTTTGTTTAGTCTTATTAAGATTTATCGGTATAATCTAGATCGAGAGTAACGTCATATATGGAACACCCTGTACAGGGTATCTCAATTTAAATGTACTTTTGCTATTATTGCTGTTATTTTTGGACTGGAAAAAAAAACAAAAACTGGCCAAAATTATTATACAGGGTGTTGTTAAAAAGTGCGAAAAAAAAAACATTTTTGCCTGAATTTTCGAAATTAAATTTTAACACGGGATATTATTAATAGATATACAGGAAGTAACATAAAATTGTCAGTTTCAATTTCTACCTTCCGGGTTGCCCAAAAGTGGGCATCACTTTGTTAGTTTTTTGAGACACCCTGTATTCTAATCACATACACATATTTCTATAGTTATCCCTAAAAATAACCAAGCAGCGAATTTTCTAAAAATATCCAAAATACACAGGCTGTCTCAAAAATCTGACCAAGTGCTTCCCCTTCCGTTTAAACCGGAATTCGAACCTGGACCTGGCAACTGACAATTTTCTATTATTTCCTTTGTACTCATCAGTAATACTTTAGTGATGAAATTCAATTTTTTTTTTAAGTGTATTTAACTTTTAAACAATACCCTGTATATTAAGTTTGACTTCATATTCGAATTCCTCGGAAAATTCTACGTTGGTTTAGTCTTTGAAACATCAATTTATCTTAAAAATTACAGTGATAATCGAGCGTAACGTATCATCCGGGACACCCTGTATAGGGAAATCTCAAAGTTCTCTGTCTTCTTCTTCTTACCTTAAAATAGCTTCTGGTATGGGCGGCGGAGTCGGCAAGTGACTACCAACAGGCCTGAACCCATTCTCGTCGGCAGCATACTGCAAACTTATCCTCTGTCCATCAGGCGCCGTATAAGAAAACGACCCTGTAGCCTTCGTGCCGTCACCCCTGGCGTCGCCCCTCTCGTCGGCGCTGATCCCGTTCCCCGTCTCGTACTCCCAACTGTACGTCCCATCTCCGTTATTCACGTTATTGTACCTGAAAGGCCACGGTTTAAAACGAAACTTTCGAATTTCCCGCGCTCCCCCCACCTCAATATCGGTATCTGGGGACCTCCTCCCCTGTAGGCCCCGCCCCCGCCGCCAATCACGACGCCGCCCGCGCCTCCGCCTGGCAGTCGCGGCGGTAGGTACGCGACGTCGCCGACGGCAACGCCCAGGACGCCGGCCAACAGGATCTGGAAAGGGGCGTGGTTTAGTCGGGGCCGGCCAATGGGGTTGCGGGGTGGGAGTGGCGAAGTGGGCGTGGGAAGTGGGAAGTAAGCAAGGCGGGGTTAAATTAGCTTCGTTCCAACGACAGTTTCGAACCAGTTCTCGCGAAACAGAATTCGATACTGTTTTCGACCAATTAGATCGCTGAGAACCGGTTCAGAATTGCTGTTGGAACAAACCCTATATTTTAATTAATTCATTCAAAGCAAACTCTTAACAGGACACTTTGAAATATGAGACTACAAAATTGGCTGGTAGTAGGTCATGATTGCAGATAAAAAAATATAGTAAAATAGACCTGGACCGACACTATATTAATATAATGTTGGTCCAGAATTGACTGAGTATTTTGAACCTAAAAAAATATTCCGAGGCGAAAATAAAGCTTACTTTGGCATCTTGCAATGTATTATTTACAATTTCAGATTATATTATAGGTACTTTGAATTAAGAATTAAACTGTAAATACACTATGGAGTAGAGTGTGAGTAATAATCTTCATATAACATCCATTGTTCAGTTACTAAAAATGATAATCAGTGATACTGATAAATATAAGACGCAGAATGTAGCGATAATAAAAAAGTCAAATTTGGTCTGTTAGGATCTATTCATTGGTTAGGATGCTTTTATTAGTAGCCAGGGAAATATTGATATTAATTTTTCTTTGGTATAATTCGTTCTCGTTTCACATATTATATTTTATTAATGGTTGTAAAGCGAGTACCTATATCTTAGACAAGAAAAGAGAGAGAACACCGCGCTTGCCTAACCTGTCGTGTATAGATTTTGTTACGTCGCTTTGAAGGACGGCCATTTTATATGTGGCAGACAAAGCGAGTACGTTGAGTTAATTTCGTGAATTTGTGAATTAAAAGTAACAGTGATTAAGGGGAATACTCTCACGATGGTGAATTGTTCAGCGTTTGGTTGCAAAAGCAGAAGTGAAAAGCAAGAGCCCGAGATTTCGTTTCGCAGGTAAATATTTAACAAGCTACTTTTGAAAGATGCCCTAAAACTTTATTTTTTCTCAATATAACTTCTTCAAATTCGTCCTACCTTTTAGTATGACAAAGTGCATTGTTTTGTTTGTAAATAGGACCAATATAATTTTTCTTTAACATCGTTTTTATTGAAAATTTCTTAATTGATTATGATAGTGTCATAAATATGGGCTGGTTTCCATGGGCGTGCATTATTTATTTTATTTTGATTGATTCGAAATCGCCGCAAATATAGTTACGAGTCTGGAAATAAAGATTTTTCCGTGCGCGCGTAACAAATTCCCGTGTGAGGCGCAGCCGAACACGGGAAGTCATGCAAGCACGGAAAAATCTATTTCTGGACGTGTAATGAACGATATTTTTTTATTATACTTCTTTGAAAACGGAAACTTAAAACATTTTATCGGCATATTATAATAAATTTAATTGACAAAAAATAAACAATGCAGACAATATAGTGTTTGGTATGTATGATGCGTTTCCATGGTTACTCTCAAATTATTTCAAAGGTGCTTTGTTGTAAATTAGTTATTGTCAGATAAGGTGAATAAAACGTCAAAGATATTACAGAAATGTATCTCTAAATATTCAAACACTTACGAATTAAAATACAAAATAGGTATATGTTAAATATCAGAGAGCATATAGAGTTTGTTAAATTTAGTTTACTTTGCTGTATATTTCTATTTTAAAGCCATATATTCGGTATTTTTATTCAGCGCACGGAAAGTTTTTCCATGCGCTGTTTCCGTGCGCTAGCCCGAAAAACCCCATCTTTCATTATTGCTAAAACAGATGAAAATAAGATGTTTTCAAAGAAGTATAATAAAAAATATATTTCAGCTTTAGTCAAATATAACTTTTTCATTTTTAACATTTTTATGATATTGGCCAAGAACGCGTTTCATGCTACGCCACTGGCCTGTTGTGCGATGTGGCAGACGGTAACACGGCCGCGAGTACTGTTAGGCGTCCTCTCTATTTCCTTGTTTAAGACCTTAATATGTAAAGACTACTTATACAACTGACTATAAAACAGAGCAATACTTGAACAAACAACAATCACCAACACCAAAAAAGCTTAAACTTCAATACACTGACATCATTTTGTCACCAAAATGTCATCATACATAAAATGACATTTAATTTTTCATAAAAAAATTTCACCATGCTTTATCAAAGATGCATTAGCAGTTTTAGACGACCTCTAACAAGATGCTTACATTTTTCAAGGACGTACGCCGATGGGAAAGGTTGTAGAGACGATTCTAAACCCTTACTGGACTTAGACAATAAAGTAGCTGCTATCATTGGTGGCACTGGAGGAATTGGTTTTGCCACTGCCCATCAGCTCTTGGAGAACAAACTTTGCCACGTAGCGCTTATCGACCAGGACATTGCCTGTGGTCAGGAAGCCGTATGCAATCTGAACTGCGCTCATGGAAAAAACAAGGCCATGTTCTTTAAAGGCGACATCCTAATCGGCAAGGACATGGAGGAAGCCTTAAACAACACCATGAAGGAGTTTAAACGTCTGGATATAGTTGTAAACGCTGCAGGCATATGGGATGGATGTGGTTGGGACAAGGAAGTAAACGTCAACCTCAAAGGAGCGATAAACCTTTTGTTGTCCACTCAAAAAATCGCTTGTGGCAAAGGGCAAGAAGCGTTTCTTCTGAACTTTTCAGGAACCCAAGGAATAGAACCTTTTCCCCCATCGCCAACGTTGGCCGCAAGTTTTTCCGGTGTCGTAAACCTCTGCAGGAGCTACGGGCACGTGTCTAACCACGAGAAGAGCAAACTGAGGGTCGTGACAGTTTGCGTGGGAGCGACGCAAACGGACTTCGTAAAGGACGTGGCCGGGAAAGCGTTGAACGAAGACATGAAGAAGAATCTGGAGTTGTACTTGAAGGGGGCGTGCTGGCAAAAGCCAGTGGCGTGCGCGAAGTCGGTGGTGCACCTGGCAAAGTTTGGGATATCGGGGACGGTGTACGTGATGGAAGGTTCGAGGTTGTTTTTGTTGGAACAACCGCACTGGAGAAGGTGCAGCATATTGGTGAAGCAATTCGTTTGAGGTGTTGCTTGTAGATATTTTTTAACGGGTAAATAAGTAGAAGGTGCAAAAAAATGCGTTGCTTATTTTATTTTAGATGTTATGGCATTTTTGAAGATTTTTTTCAACATCAGACGCAGAAAACAATAAGGTAAAAAAACAGTTTAGTGGCAAATATTAACATTGAGTAAAAATATTATACCAAAAGAGGAACAACAAAGTAGTTTGTCGCCATCTACGGAAAACTGTTTATGACTTATGTGGAATAAACCACATGAGTCATAAAAAGAACTTCAGTGCCGAGGTACAAATTATATTTTTTAAATCGGAAAAAAAAATGTTTTATTAGGCAAAAAGATAATCATAAGGGATCGCCCGTCCATGAACCGACTACGCGCGGCGTTGCTTGACTTTACCGATCGCTCTACCTAGGACAAGTATAATGATGTACAGCACATTCTGACAGAAAAACCAAACTGCTGCTTCTTGTGCAGCCTACACAACAAATCTATTGATTTTCAAATTTACTAAAATATTTATACTGAAAGATTGCGCTTCTATAGGAAACAATTTCGCAATGTGTACGAAAAGTTAAATGAGCCTTTATCGGCCGGGTTTTGAATATTTGGTCACTTTTGACGGGCGATTTCTCCGCGTCTGACGTTTGATGTTTACATCTCGCCAAGGCCTACTTATTGAAAAAATCGTACAATAATGGGCTACATTATTGTACGATTTCTGTGCTTTTAATGACGATTTTGGGACATTTTAATGCCGATTTCAAGAAAAATCTATTTCTGGACGTGTAATGAACGAAATTTTATTAGGTATACTTACTTTGAAAATAAAAACATAAAAACGAAAGGAACTTTGAACATTTTTATTTTCGAAAATAAACCACGCTGACAATACAGTGTTTGGTACGTATAGTGCGTTTCCATTGTTACTATCAAATTGTTTCAAAGGATATATTATTTTAAATTAGTCTGTCAGATAAGGTGGATGTCAATATATAAATCTCGTCTATGGTGGATGTAGATAAAACGTCAAAAAATATTACGGAAATGTATCTATCTACAGTGTGACCCATTTGTTTTGGGGTCAGTCTGTAAAAAGTGTATCAATCGTGCGATTTGGCTGATTTTTTTTTTAAATTGTAGAGCTCGATGAACTGCACATTTTGAACAAAAATTGCCTGGTTCGCATAAAATCCAAAGCCTACTATGACCGTTTTTATGAGCAAAATTTTAAGAAACCATATTAGCGTTTTTTTTTTTGAAAAAATCTGTGTGCGCCAATGGATTGAGCACCCCTCGAAATGGGTATGTACAAAATTTCATCAAAATATTTCAAGTAATAACGATTTTGTAGAAAAATTAAAAATGCAGCCAAGGTACGTCTTTATTTTCAAAAATTCAAAGTTGGCCATGGAAAATAATTGAATTGTTTACTTTTATTAAGTGTCAAACTGTCTAAATTGAGTTCAGAAATTGTTTGTGCTCAATACAATTAATTATCATAATTATGGAATATTTAAGCATAAGAGACAAAATAGAAATTGTTCGACTCGTGGGCGAAAACGAGCGCTCGGCAGCAGAAGCTGCGGCCGAATTTAACAATAGACACCCAGGTAGATCAGTGAGTCGAAGTACTGTACAACGTATAAACAATATTTTTGATAAAACTGGATCGATTTCTAAAAATTTATTAAAAACTAGGCAAAATGGACGCCGTGGACTTGTTGAAAATAACAATCAAATTCTGCAATACTTTAGTGACAATCCTCGAAATAGTGTTCGAACGGCTAGTTTAGACCTTCATATACCCAGAAAGAGTATAATGAGATGTTTGAGACAAAACAAAATAAAACCGTTTAAGCCAAAATTTTTGCACACCCTGGAACCAGGAGATGAGGAGAGAAGATTAGAATTTTGCTATTGGCTGCAAGGTGAATATCTCCATAATGGCAACTTTTTAAATGAAATTTTATTCACCGACGAAGCCACGTTTACTACAAATGGTGTAGTATCAAGTCAAAACTGCCGTCACTGGTCAGCTGAAAATCCAGAGTTTATAATAAATGCAAGGAGACAATATTCACAAAAAATTAACGTTTGGTGTGGAATACTACGCGACAGAATAATTGGCCCATTTTTCTTTGAAGGGAATTTGAATGCGGCTGGCTTCTTGAATTTTCTAGAAATTGAATTTAGAAATGCTTTAGATGAGTTACCATTAAGATACCGTTTAAATTTAAAGTTACAGTTAGATGGCAGTCCTATTCATAATGCTCGTTTAATCAGAAACTGGCTAGATAATAATTTTGAAAACTGTTGGATAGGGCGAAATAGTCCTTTCTGTGAGTGGCCACCGAGATCTCCGGACTTAACTCCTTTAGATTTTTTTCTTTGGGGTACACTTAAGCAACATGTTTATAAGTCAAGACCCCATAATTTACAAGAACTGCAAGCTAGGATAAACCGTAGTTGTGAGGAAATTACTCCACAGCAAATACGAAATGTAATTTTGAATGTACGCAAGAGGAACGACAAATGCATTGTAGAAAATGGAGGCTTGGTAGAAGTTACAAAAATTTTATAATTTTAATTGTTTTTATGTTTTGTGTTTATAAGCATAAGGTTGCATTATTACAATTCAATTATTTTCCATGGCCAACTTTGAATTTTTGAAAATAAAGACGTACCTTGGCTGCATTTTTAATTTTTCTACAAAATCGTTATTACTTGAAATATTTTGATGAAATTTTGTACATACCCATTTCGAGGGGTGCTCAATCCATTGGCGCACACAGATTTTTTCAAAAAAAAACGCTAATATGGTTTCTTAAAATTTTGCTCATAAAAACGGTCATAGTAGGCTTTGGATTTTATGCGAACCAGGCAATTTTTGTTCAAAATGTGCAGTTCATCGAGCTCTACAATTTAAAAAAAAATCAGCCAAATCGCACGATTGATACACTTTTTACAGACTGACCCCAAAACAAATGGGTCACACTGTACATATAAATTCAAACACTTACGAAATAGGTACATGTTAAATATAAGACAGCATATTATCTAGACGTTCTTGAATTTAATTTACTTTGTTGTATATTTTTGAATATTATTTACAATATTGTATGTTATGAATTTGTTGTGAGAAATTTTGAGATATTACCGTTAAACACATTTAAAAACACACCTGGCATGACTGATTTTGAAACAGTTGGCAAGTTGGTCAGCCTAAATTTTATATCTACAGGGTGGCCCATTTGAAATGGAAGCACCCTCGTAAAATTTTTATTTTTCATTTGATTTTAACCGGTTTTTGCTAAAAATAGGTCACAAAAACTGTACTTTGGTGCAAAATTTCTTAATCTCAATTTTCAAGACCTACTACGATTTTTTTCTACTAAAGAAAAAATTATCGACTTTTTATTTCAAATCTGACAACTCAGTGTCAGTCAGGACACCCTAACACCCCCACCAATGAATAAAGAACTTATTCATTGACCCCCACGTAATAAATTTGAACAACAAATATACAGGGAGTTCCTTTCTGCGGGTTGTCAAAGTCGACCAAAATAGGAATTTTAAAGACATCTGGCAAGTCAAGTGTGCATTTGAATGGTCAACAGGATCACTTAAAGTGTTGGTGTGTAAAGATCAAATAGAAAATATACAGGGTGTCTTTCTCTGTGCCATCTCAAAATACTGAATTTTTTGGGGTCAAAAATCGAGTAGGTATATCAAAACCGTCCCAGGCACTATAAACGTCAGTAAGTAACTCTATATGAGTTAAGGTGGCTCGTGTGCCACAACAGGACTTTATTGAAAAAGGTCCAATAATTAAAATCGGTTTTTATTTGTTGGTTGGCATTTTGCAAAGAAATAAATTACTTTTGTGTTTATTAATGTTTTTTCGATAATTCTAGAACACTCTTGACCAGTATAAAGATTCGTATAAATTCAGCAATTTGGTATGGCCCAGAGAAAAAGACTCTGTACATTTCTGTATTGATTTTTTGCACACCAACACTTCGAGTAGTCCTGCTGATCATTCATCTGTTTTGACTGGATTCCATGGCACACTTAACTCTCTAGATTTCTTTATTATATAATTCCTATTTTGCTCAACTTTGACACCCTGCAGAATGGAACTATCTGTATATTATTTGTTCAAATTTGGTATACGGAGGTTTCAGGGTGTCCTGATTAACGCTGTGGCGTCAGATTTTAAATTAAAAAATCGCTTTTCTCTATTTTTTACTAGAAAAAAAAATCGTAGCAGGCCTTTAAAATTGAGATTATCTTCAGAAAAAAAAATTCTAAAATCGGAAGAAAAATTAAAAAATTACAGGGGTGCTTTCATTTCATATGGGCCATCCTCACCCTGTATGATGTGTGTTTTTGAAATCCTAAATAGTGCACAGCCATTTTTGATGTAAAGCTTTTCTATCCCATATATTTTTTTAAGAAACTACACTTACCAAAAATACAGAAAGTAAAATAATTTTTTTGAATATACCTACATTATAAAAGTAGTTTACACCAAACAACGACACCACCAACCGACAAAAATAAAATAAAAAACGAAAAATCACTTACCGCTAACTTCATTCTTAATAATAAGTCCCTACGCCGCCTATTTCAAACTGTCGCGAACGTCCGACTTCTTGGCACACCGCTCCAATTATTTATAGACCGAATTGACCGGCCGCATCTCTTTTACATAACCTCACACCCTCTCTAATAATCCGACGGCAAGGTCCGTGTAGGCGACTCCCTGCATTCCTATGCGATCCGGTGCATCCTCCCACACCCTTTCTGCCGTCAAAAATACCCTAGGACGGTATAATTTTGAAGAAGAAGCGTTTCGCTGTCAAAATTCGACGTCTCGAGGGGTCGCCGGCGGCCTTGAACGCGACCTTGAGGTTATGTCACAATAGGTCAGTTGTCAAAATTCGACGCCAAGGTAATTAGTTTTTAAAAACTTATAGCTTTAATAATAACAACCGTATCACCTGTAATAACAATTTTTCCTTTTGCATGATCAGAGAAAGGCAGAAGGTTCTATAATATAGTAACTATACGCAGCAATTTGGCGTCAAAAATCCGCGGTCCATCGTGATCTAGCAACCTTGGCGATGTTCCTTTGTTTCCTGACGCTATTGACAGGCGAGGTTAGTCGGGCGACTTCGATGTTGGGTTTAAAGACGCGTCCCGCCGGAAAGCGAGTTGCAAAATAATTCGCAATCCGCATTCCTTATAGAATTAGAATTAGACGCGGTGAAAATGTAGATTGCCAATAATTGAAATTGAATATATTCAGAAATAAAATATTTTCTAAACTCTATTCAAACTAAACGCAAGTGAAACATAAACACAAGTTGTTGCATGGCTAGAGCGTGATACGCACGTGATCGGCTTGCTATTGACCAGCGGGCGGGTGCAGAGAGTCGGCATTTCTTACAGAGGTGTATTGAGTTGCAAGTGGACCTTTATTTTTTCCGTTGTAATTATTTCGCTGTTTATTAATTGTTGGAGCTACGATTACATTTTCAAGAAGTCTAGGTGTGCCATAAAAGTTTGTTTTTGAAGTTCTTAATACTGGGGCATATTATTTTAATATTTTATATTATAAAATTCATAGAGATCGTCCTTAATGCGGCCCTGCCTCGTATTAGCCCTCAGAAATTGTTCACGTGCTTCCATCGCGCCACTTGCATTTAGTTTGAATAGAGTATAGATCGAAAACTTGTTATGTTTATGGGCATAAAGCGCCACTCGTGAGTATCAGACAAACTATACGGACCTAAGGCGGGAAATTTAAATAGAATATTAATCATAATTGAATTATAAGGAAAGAAGAAGTTACAGTTTTAGAAGAAATTATAAATGGGTTATTAGAAAGCAATTCTACAGTGGATAAATTACAATAAAATTTGTAAATTAGCTTTTTGTGCATGTCCTGATGAATATTGTGAGGATATAGTTAATCAATCATTGAGAAATGGTGACTTTACAGATGCCACCATTTGAAAAAGTGTTAGCAATAATAATTATTGTAGTTAAAAACCAGTTAAATGAATTTCTGGATAAGGCAGATATTTTAACAATTATAATTATCAAGCTGTGTTCTTGTGAAATTGCTCCTCAAACATTAGTTTGTAATTGAAAATCCGAAATTGATAAAGGTAAAATTTTTGAGGTTATCTTTTTAGATCTTAAACGTTCTTTTGAAATAGTTAATAATGAAATTCTTTTGGAAAAATTATAGAAAATTGGTATTGATGGAGTTGCAATCAGATGGTTCAGAAATTATTTAAATAATAGGCATCAGGTTGTAAAATTTAAAGAAAGTGTGTCTAACAAAATTCTTTGTAAAAATAGTGTACCACATGGATCGGTTTTGGGACCCCTTTTATTTGTTATTTATATTAATGACGTAGTGAGTTATATAAAAAATGTCAAATTCAGCTTTCTGCTGATGATACGTTAATTTTTTATTTAGGTGATACATTGAATGAAATTAAAAATGATTTACAAGAAGATTTAAATAATTTGAACATATTTTTATGTAACAATAAATTAAAATTAAATGTAAAAAAATATATGATTATCCCTAATAAGAAAATAAATGAAAAGTTTCACACTTGATTTGAAAATAAACTTGCTTTGTTTTATAGTCACATACAGTGTGTCACGGGAAGTCATGCAAGCACGGAAAGATCTATTTCTGGACGTGTAATGAACGATATTTTTTTTATACTTCTTTGAAAACAGAAACTTAAAACATTTTATCGGCATATTATAATAAATTTAATTGACAAAAAATAAACAATGCAGACAATATAGTGTTTGGTATGTATGATGCGTTTCCATGGTTACTCTCAAATTATTTTAAAGGTGCTTTGTTGTAAATTAGTTATTGTCAGATAGGGTGAATAAAACGTCAAAAATATTACAGAAATGTATCTAAATATTGAAACACTTACGAATTGAAATACAATACAACTACAATACAAATACAATATTTTGCTGTATATTTCTATTTTGAAGCCATATATTCCGTATTTAGAATTAGACGCACGGAAAGTTTTTCCATGCGCTGTTTCCGTGCGCTAGCCCGAAAAACCCCATCTTTCATTATTGCTAAAACAGATGAAAATAAGGTGTTTTCAAAGAAGTATAATAAAAAATATTTTTTATTATACTTCTTTAATAATATATCCTACAAAAAAATACCGAATGCTAATATACAGCAAAGTAAACTAAATTGAAGAAACTCTATATGCTCTCTGATATTTTTAACATGTACCTATTTTGTATTTTAATTTGTAAGTGTTTCAATATTTAGATACATTTCTGTAATATTTTTGACGTTTTATTCACCTTATCTGACAATAACTAATTTACAACAAAGCACCTTTGAAATAATTTGAGAGTAACCATGGAAACGCATCATATACATACCAAACACTATATTGTCTGCATTGTTTATTTTTTGTCAATTAAATTTACCTACATCATTTGGAAAAATAATTGTATTTTGGACGAGTGATTATATACATATATTATGTAGTTTAATATATTTTTGAGGTCAAGGAATTCAATTTTGGCATTATTTTTAAAAAACAAAGTGGTTGGGAATGGTTTCTAGTCCAAAAAAAGTGTCGCTACGCTTTATTTATGAGTTGGTAGCCCCATACGTAAATATCTGCTGTTCCGAATACCACGAAAAATAAATTAAATATTGACAGAGGGATCACACCTACAAGCCAATGATTATATCGAATTTAATCAGGTCAATAATTGATCTTTAAAACAATAAGATTCGTCCCGTGGTCGAACAATGGGCCGATCAAGATGGAAAAAAAGGAAATTCTGAAGTAATTGCGGTTGGATTAGCATAATAACAGGTGTAGAAGGAACTTCCTTCGACGGAATGTTCTCCTTGCGCAAAATTGATGGATTTTCTGAAATGTCGATCATAATATTTATGCGCAATTTCGATTAAAAGATTTTTGTTCAGGTTAAAACAACTTTTGATCGTTAATCGGTACTGTTATAGCAGCTGAAATGAAAATATGCTATAAAAGTAATGTATGCATACCGTCTTAGCATTACAAAAACAATTTGATATCTCATTTAACCATATTCCTGTTCTAGATGTGATATTAAAAACATTTACGTTTAAGGATATGCATACCTATTCAAATTTTTAGTACATTATCGCCTTAAGGTTTGCGATGTAAAGCAATCTTAAATTTAACACTCTGTGTTAAAAACCACTTATTTTCAACTAGGAAATGGATTTTACCAACAGGAATTTGAAATTGTTATGGGTCTCCTTTATCAATTTATTCATGGCAGATTTTGAACAAAATGAGTTGACTAGATATGTTCACCAACCGAATGTTTGGTCAAAGTTTACAGAACAAATATTTTATTCTGTAAACTTTGGTTTGGTGGAGATGTGTAGATGACATATTTATTATTCCCATGGGAACATGGAGTAGATGAATTAAATTCATTATTAATTATTATATTATTATATCAAATCAAATCAACACATACTAATAGATTTAACTGTGAAACGAAATCCCGGACTGTTGCTTTTCACTTCTGCTTTTTCAACCAATCGCTGAACAATTCACCATCGAAAGAGTATATTTTCCCCGTAACCACTGTTACTTTTAATTCATAAATTCACGAAATTAACTCACAACGTACTCGCTTTGTCTGCCACATATAAAATGGCCGAAGTAACCACGTAACATTACTAAACACTGCAGGGTAGGCAAGCACGGTGTCATCTCTTTTTCCTTGTCTAAGGTTCATTTACTGTTAAGCATTTATGAATTATTTTCCTTACAAATTGAAAAAGTTTTCTTTGAATCAGTTTGGTTTTAATCTCAAATTTGAATTAGATAATTATTATTGTTAGTGACCAACAAAAAGTACCATATAACCGTGATTTTTGAAACAATAAAACCAGAGGAGTACAATAATTTCATTCATTTCTGTAATCAAATTCCAAGTAATGGACTATATTATTAATCCGTTTATTTCGCAAGGCATGCACCTCATTCATTTCGAAATGTTTCTGGCCAGTATTTACCTAATTTTATTATAAATCCGACTAGCCTCCTTTCCGAGTAATCACCTTAAGGTGGGACTCGAAACAGATAATCTTCTGCTGAAGTCAACGACTGAACAACATGATCAGTGGATGCGGGTTTTATTTTATTTTATTGCCATATTAATGTGGAGCCATTATTTTAGAAACGCCCTGTATCAGCAGCGGCAAAACCTGTTTGATATTTTTTGTAGGTATTTATTTAAATTTTAATTGGGGTTTTCCCAACAAAAACCTGAACTTAACTAATTAAAAGACAACTTTTTCTAAGAATAATTTCAACAACTTTGTTTTCTGGGCTTTCGGGGAATAAATAAATAATAACACAGACCTATATAGCTTTAGCGAAGCTATATATAATATAATATAATATAATATAATATAATATAATATAATATAATATAATATAATATAATATAATATAATATAATATAATATAATATAATATAATATAATATAATATAATATAATATAATATAATATAATATAATATAATATAATATAATATAATATAATATAATATAATATAATATAATATAATATAATATAATATAATATAATATAATATAATATAATATAATATAATATAATATAATATAATATAATATAATATAATATAATATAATATAATATAATATAATATAATATAATATAATATAATATAATATAATATAATATAATATAATATAATATAATATAATATAATATAATATAATATAATATAATATAATATAATATAATATAATATAATATAATATAATATAATATAATATAATATAATATAATATAATATAATAGATATAACACAGGGTATAATTATCAGACGATAATTATACCCTGTGTTATTTCTATTTACAAGCTTTTATTTAACTTGCCCTGTTATGTAGTATAATGTATATGTTGTTGGGTCGAATCTTGCAAGCTGAATTAGAACCACTTCCTGACATCCGATCGAGCTGAAATTTTGCATACACCTTTAGTTCCGGTGACAATACAATATGCAATACTCAATATTGTAATACTTTCAAAATGGCCGCCGCTCCAAGATGGCGGATGATGTATTTTGTTGTCAAACCCCTATCAAATGAGAGATTTTGTTGTCAACAACAGAAAAATTTCCGTATTAGTTGACCATTGTTTAACGTATGGCAAAATTAAACTATCGCAAGTCCATGCCGACTTGAACTGTCCTTTGTGCCTGGTCGGGTATTTAACGTCACAACTCGCGCTGAATAAGATTTATCTGTTTGGAGAAAACCAACCTGCAATTACCGTTTTCAGTATAGCCGCGAACGGTGTTATTGATTCGAAATGTCGAAAATCCTAAGTGATTTTTGCTATAAAAAGCGAACCGCCAACATTTAAACTTATAAAGAGAGGTGATTGCAATTAGGAGAAAACATCCTGTTGGCATTTGAAGCCTTGGCCGCTCGTAATATCGTACGGACGCTTCAGTTTTTGCCATAAAATAGTTCAAGGGTGCTGTTGTTGAAGACGCAATCAAGAGTTATTTAAAAAATCGTTGGCATCTAATTGCCGTTTACAACTTTTTGAAATTGTTAGAAGTAGTCTGATCATATACAAAGCACTGTCGGCATGGGCGTACCAAGCTTTTGGCCCAAGGGTGCGTAAATACACACACACACACCAATTTTTTTTGCAAAATTTTTGGTTTTCGACGTTTTATAACATTTGAAACCGATTTAGTGAATAAAAATTGTTGCATTTTTTACCGAAACCATTAAAACATTTTTTAATGACTTTTTATTAAAAGTTACCTATTTGATATCCAACATGGATATCAAAAGAAAAGAATAAGGTGAATGACTTCATACGAAATCCAATATGGCGGCCGCCCCAAGATGGCGGACTAAATTTCATTACCACCTCCTGACATGGGAATCAAATAGGTACTAAAAAGTTCCAAATAAAATTGAAAATAAAAAACCTTTTTAAAAACAAGCTTTTATGTATGTACTAAAACGAATAAAATAAGTTTAGGTTTTCGTTAAGATCATTCAATTCCAAATTGCGACAAGTTTTTGCAAATTGAAAAGCTTGTAAATTGTAAAGAAAAAATGCATACTTTAGCAAATAGGTACTTGCTTATCAACCAATCACTGTCCAATAAAATTAATTGGTATCACCTACTTTCATCAATATTTCGCGCGACAAGCTTTTCAATTTGCAAAAACTTGTCGCAATTTGGAATTGAATTATCTTAACGAAAACCTAAACCTATTTTATTCGTTTTAGTATGTGGCTTAAATAAAAGCTTGTTTTTAAAAAGGTTTTTTTCATTTTCAATTTTTTTTAATATTGTAATATTATTTACTAAATTCCACTGAGCATTCATCAACACAGTTGTCCCTATATTACATACTTCCTACTCTTCTTTGAGAATTGGTTGGGATCTATCCCACTATATTCTATAATTATTATTATTAAAAGAGTGATGATTAGTATTAAAAGAGTGGGTATATAAGTCTTCCCAACGTAGAACTTTCTAAATGTAATTTTTTGAACTTTGGACCTTATTAAATGTTTTCGTTTTAACTAGCATCGATCTTAATGTATTTTTGGTTCTAAATACCTACTGAAAAGAACATAAAAATTATGTAAAACTGTGGGGTCTATTCTTTCTTCTTGTGACCGAAAATTTATGATAATCCACAATCAGCTTGTCTCACAACTAAACCAATTAAGTAGGTACCTACTTAAGAACCATTTGCGATTGCCAAACCACTTCTGTACTCAACCACGCGTCATTTTTCCGCAATTATCGTATTTTTTTTTGCCAATTTGTGGTGCTTATAGAAGGCATCCTCTTTTACGCATTGTAGAATAACAATAATTTATGGCTGAATGCTTCTTTTGTAGACGAAACTACGTAAGTACTGAACTGGGCTTGCTATTGAATTTGAAATGCCAGTACATTATTCAGCACGAGATGCACTACAAAATGTTAACTTAGATAATATCTTCACCCCATCACAGTAGACACCTCAGTAACAATCAAACAACTATGTTTCTGTTCCAATCCTCGACTTTTCACCTTCCGCGGTGATTGATTCGATAATTAATTCTGATTTATGGGTACCCATTAGAAGATAACGCGGGAAATTTATTCGAAACAATTAAACCGTCCATTCAGAGATGATTTTCGTAATACAAAACCTTTAACCCGCATCGTGAAATGTTAGTACATCATGTCGGTCACTTTTTTATGCACCGATTCTGCGCCCCAGGGCAATAATCAGACGCTGTTTCAAAATTTCGATTGATGCTCCTGTCATTATATGAGAATTAGTTTGGATTTAATCACAACGTTGAGGAATTGAAATAACACGTAGGCGGCTTTGGATGTTGTTGTCATGGTGACACTGACGTAGGTACCAACTATTAACCACCTGTTTAGAATCATACAGAGACCCTTTAAAGTAAGGGGACCCAGCATTATACTTTCCAAAGTGATGTGTATACAAGTGTATACAAGTGCAGAATGTGGCAACCGTCAAATGAAAGAAATCTATTTTATAGTTGAAATTGATTTCCAGCAATTATTTCCACGAATTTAAGTAATAAGTATGGTAAGTCAGTAGTGCCGATTTTGCGTATGTCGCTATTGCACCTTGTTAACCAGGTTCCTCAATCCATTTGTAATATGTATACTTCAACTTTCTTCCCTTGTTGAATGTATCTACCCAAAGAACTTTCACAGATTTCGGGATGGACTAATAAGATTAGGTCTAGTAGTTCTAATGATGTAGTTTTTCTCGGTGTTTATTATAAAATTTTTGTAATTTTATTTCTCTCCCAAGGAACCTCACAAACTTAAAATAAACTTGTAGTCGTAGATAAAAACTCTTTAAAAAAAGACCTGACTGAAGCCACCTGCTTAATAATTTAAAATTTTCGAAATACGATTTTTGTTTTGAACTACCTACTTATAGGTAATGCCCACGTAATGGGAATTGTAGGGTTACTAAAGGTGATAGGAAAAATCTGGTTGCAATTATTGGGACTACTACAGGTGGCCGCATTACCTTTAATTGACACATCCGAGTATCTGGAAGTTAGAAAAGTTAAAAATTGTGAATTATGATGGGAAATATTTTGCCTTCTTTAGAATCTATGGCACTGGCATGTCACATAAAACCTGATGGCAGTTGGACACTGACATATAACATAACCTTGTATCAGCCAACTTGTGGTCTCCTTGGAGTCAACAGAAAACAAACTTCTCCTCAAGGCTTCACTTTTCCTACGTGATAGACTGTGACATGCTAGGTCCCCTTATTTTAAAGAGTCCCTGGAATCATCTCTCATTCTGGGGTACTCCTAGTTTGGAGTATTGTACGGATGAGAATTATTATTATTATTGTAAGAAGACCTTATACGAATGGTTGATGTTTTGTTCAATTTTTCATGTTGTTAAATACGTAAATTACAACCAACTGGCAGTAGTTACGTAAAACGAATTACTTATTATCTAAAATGTTCATCAATACCTGAGCGAATTTGCATGTTGGTGAACTGGGTCATCAGACTGCACTATACTTTACACTCTCACTATTATAATAATTTGTTTTACTTCGACATATATTTTTTTATATCTATCTCGTTATACTTCTAACGAAATAGTAAAAAAAAATTTTTTTCGCATTAAAATTCCGACAATTTTTAATGCACATTAGGTATATTAATAATAAAATTATTTTGTATTAATTATTGTGCGCTTGATAAAGAGTTCTCGAGATTCTCGTCAACTATTATCGAGTATTATTATTATAAAGGAATGTATGAAGCACATATGGGATATGAGTGTACATTGCAAAATGCATAAGTAGTTCAATAGCGTAATATTTTAAAAAGTTGCCTCAAGAAGATCCAAGATTCGCAGGTTTATGTACGATTTAAGGATACATAACCATTTAATTTATTGTTTTATAGATACATTCCTTTTTATGTGCAATAACAGTTTTAAATTGAGCACATATTTTGCTAATTTGTGAAAGTCAACTTTAAATTGCTGCATTTTCTTGTAGGTACCTACGTTCGAAGAAAATTGGCATAGAAAGGAAAGAAGGCTCAAAAGCAATACGAAACTTTTCGTTGTGTACTAAATTAACCCACTTTCTGAGACAGTTTATGCACCTACATAGATTGCGATCTGTGACATTTTATGCTTCAAGACCATGGAGGGTCATGAAAATCCATGAAATATTAAATTCTCGATATTTATTAGGTTACAAACGTTTATTAAGCGGCACTGCCTCGGGTATCTAAATGCCGAGGGAGTGCTGAGTGAAATATTGTTGTTATTATTAGAAGACCTGAGACGATTCACTTTTTATATCGTTTGTGGTGTATCCATGTTGAAGTGGACAAAATTATGTCCACAAATTTTTGAAAATATTACAGTGTAATAGTATATTACATAGCGAGGATTGTAAATAGCTTATTACGTATGAGTGGAAAAGTTGCGCACGAGCCGCGCAGCGGCGAGTGCTGCAATTCCACGAGTATGTAATAAGCTTACAACTCGAGTTTTGTATTATAATTTTTCTTCGACGAAAGAAAAACTATTATAATAGATAAACTATACTTCTGATTATCTGACAGGCAACAATTAGTATGTTGGTTGGTTGCTATGGTGACGCGGATGCCGCGCTAACAAGGCACCCGTGATAATTTCGTTTTAATTAAAAACAGATACGTAATTTTTTTTATTACGTGTCAGTCATTATGTGTCAGTGTTCGTAACAATGGACTTCTTATAACCTAAACCGTCACTTAATAGGTATGTTACTAGCATAGGAGTAGAAAAAATATAATTTTAAGTATTATACTCTTAACAGAACGTAACATTACAGACAGATAGGT
This sequence comes from Pseudeuparius sepicola, assembly GCA_963920635.1. Lineage (NCBI taxonomy): Eukaryota > Metazoa > Arthropoda > Insecta > Coleoptera > Anthribidae > Pseudeuparius > Pseudeuparius sepicola. Next base: position 33,291,902 of record OY987306.1, read on the forward strand.
AAATAAGTGGTTACTTTGCCTATTATTGTCCAGGTCAATAAGAATTTTATATACTTACACTTTCAAAATGACAAAATTAATAGGTACTGTTACAAAAATTTAAAGCTAAAATACACTTATTAACTTTGTAACATTGTTGGCTTATTCTAAGATTGACTCATCTTAAACGTGACGCAGTATATGATTTTAATAATAAATTGGCTGGAGATGATTCGATTTTGCCATCTATTTAGATCGAGGATGCAACGAATATTGCGTTATTCCATAATTAAAAGGTTTTTATTACGCAACAACTTTACATTGCTTTGAAATGGCCAATCACCACTTTGGCCAAGGGGGTGGTGGTAGACTATTATAAAACACAAAAGTGATTTAATATTACTCTATAGTACCTAAATTATGTTCTAGGGATAAAACGATGTTATTGCTTTTTTCGCTAATAAAGCAGGTAGCTTATTTAAAGTAAAGTGAACCTGTAGACGTTGTGAAAGATTTCCTATCTCAAATGCCAGAATATTTGCCTAATGCTATAATAACACGGTTACTTTAGTAATTGCTCAAGTACATCGCATTATTCGATCTTCATCAGCGCTTTAAGTGAAGGGGCAAAAAATGTATGTGTATCGGAACATCTTTTTAACAATCACGAAGGTCGGATTAAAAAAAAATTGAGAAATTCTTTTTTAGTATGAAAATAATAGTTATTTATGTACGAAGGCACTGAAGTTCAACTTTACTTCAGTGCCGAGGTACATATTATATACAGGGTGAGTTTTTTTCTCGATGCCCACTATGGGGATCTCGGAAACTACCAGAGCTAGAACAAAGGTTAAATGGGGAAAGAATTGCAGTTTTGAATGCTCAATCTAATGCCCACTAGATATTTTGAAAAGAGTGATTTTTTGCTATTTCATCAGATCGCTGTGCTGTAGCTCAGTTATTATGATTATACAGAAAAACAAAAATTGTAGATAATTTTGGGCTTAATAAGATAATCAAAACTGCAATTCTTTCCCCATTTAACCTTTGATTTAGCTCTGCTAGTTTCAGAGATCCCCATAGTGGGCATCGAAAAAACTCACCCTGTATATTATGACGATATATATACTTTGACGATCGCTCTACCTAGGTCGAGGCACGGCGCTTCCCAACAGAAACTCCAAACTGCCGCCTGTTGTGCAGCCTCCATGAAAAATAGATTGATATTCAAACCTACTAAAATATTTCTACTGAAAGATTGCGCTGCTAAAGGTAACAATTTCGCAATGTGTACGAAAAGTTAAATGGGCTTTTATTGGCCGGGTTTTGAATATTTGGTTTTGGTTACTTTTGAGGGGCGATAGCTCCGCGTCTGACGTTTGATGCTTTTGAAAAAATCGTACAATAATGGGCTAATTCGGTGCCGATTTTTGGGCTTTTAATGACGTTTTTGAGACACTTCACTGCCGATTTCAAGAAAAGTATATAATATTCGATAGTTATAAAGTATAATACATTGTAATATACCGGATACAAAAGACTTGAGACCATTAATAATGTGCATACTATAAGATTGCCAATGCATTGCGAAAACGCCGTACAAATATAGAGTAAATGCTCTTAAATGTTAGCAGATTCACCATGCCTAGACCTCTCCGAACAATGATAGTTACATAAAGTGTATCTGCTTCATTATTTACGGCTGAGGCGTATAAATCTTCCAAATGTCTTCCTTTTGTACGGACCAGTTATCTAATAAGACTAGGTTAGTAAATGATAGGTTAAAACTTTAAACAAAGGACAAATAGTTACCTACATCTCTATTACCAAAAAGTTTTTGTCTGTCGATCAATCAAAAAATTAATTTAATACTAGGTATGCGGCACTTTGGCTTATGTAACGTTAAATATTTTGTTTTTAATTAATATAAATGTAAGCACTGAAATTTGATGAGCCTGATCCCCGACCCCTGTGAAGAAATTCGGTTGTAATGTGTTGATTGAAAACTTCATAATAATTCATAAATTACGAGCTTCAATTTAGTGCCTTGCAAGGTAAGCTATTACAAGCACCAGGAGTTTAATGTTGTGAGAGCAGAGGCAGTAAAATTGAAAATAAAAACCTTTTTAAAAACAAGCTTTTATTTAAGCCATGTACTAAAACTAATAAAATAAGATAATTCAATTCCAAATTGCGAGTTTTTATAAATTGAAAAGCTTGTCGTGCGAAATGTTAATGAAAGTAGGTAACAATTAATTTTATTGGACAGTGATTGGTTGATAAGCAAGTACCTATTTGCCAAAGTATGCATTTTTTCTTTACAATTCGCGCGACGAGCTTTTCAATTTGCAAAAACTTGTCGCAATTTGGAATTGAAATATCTTAACGAAAACCTAAACTTATTTTATTCGTTTTAGTACATGGCTTAAATAAAAGCTTGTTTGTTTATTTTCAATTTTATTTTGTGCTTTTTAGTACCTATTTGATTCCCATATGTCAGGAGGGTGGTAAAGAAATTTAGTCCGCCATCTTGGGGCGGCCGCCATATTGGATTTCGTATGAAGTCATTCACCTTATTGTTTTCTACCCGTCGAGCCCTTTCATTTGATACCCATGTTGTGTATCAAATAGGTAATCCGCCATCTTGCAGCGGGGGGCATATTGAATTTAGTGTGATGTCACTAACTTTATCGGTTTCTATTCTTCAAAGCCCTTTCATTTTATACCCATATTAAGAGGGTTGACAAAAAAATACATCATCCGCCATCTTGGAGCGGCGGCCATTTTGAAAGTAGTACAATATTGAGTATTGCATATTGTATTGTCAGGATGTGGTTCTAATTTAGCTTGCAAGATTCGAACCAGACGTACATACTAACAGGTGAAGTTAAATAAAGGCTTGTAAAAAGTATTGTTTTATACCTAGGAATTAGGAATATGGCTGGTTATGGAATTGTGTGTTTCTGTTGGCTGTACAACTATTACTTTTGACATTTCAAACTAAATATTACCCTTTATTGTTATATCTGAAGCAACATCAATTTGACCGCAAAGTAATGGTCAGAGATTAGATTAAACGATGACAAATTATGTGTATATTAAGATTATTATGGCTTATTTTGTCTTAAACCTTCTCTACGCGGATAATTATTTGTTACGACACCTAAAAATCGACAAGGCGCTATCCATGTCACCTCACAATACACCAAATTAACGTAGGTGTACAAGTGTCACTTTTTTGGAGAGCCTAATTTGTAGAAAAGAGCTTTACCCAAACGCCGGACTGTTTGAAGAAGGTTGCACAACGTTTTTTTACAATAGAAGCATTAATTACAAAAATATGTTGGTGTATACAGCACTTTTTCTTTGGTAATTACGAATACAATGTTCTCAAGCACTGTAGATTTTAGATAAATGGGTTTACATGAAGACTCAGGTCGACAGGCATTCATGAAGACGACCTAGATTCATGGATTGTACAGGGTGTCTACTTTTAAACATATGCACAAATCCACGAATTCTTTATTTTTGGAGATACCTAATCGCCTGAACTTGTGCCAACGTTGAGCAAACTAGCAATTTTAAAGGCATCTGACATGTCAAGTGTGCCATGGAATCCCCTCAAAACAGTTGAGTGGACAACAGGTGTTGGTGCGTAAAGATACAATGCAAAATATACCGGGTGTCTTTCTCTGTGCCATCTCAAAATACTGAAATTCTTGGGATACAAAATTGAGTATACATAGGTAGGTATATCAAAACCGTCCCAGACACTATAAACGACCTAAGTCTAAATAAATTAAAAGTAAAAAAATAATTTTAAAAAAAGCTTTTATTTAAATGCGCTAAAAAGAATAAAATAATCTTTTCTTTTAAAACTTTTACTATCAACTTATAACGTCATTCCACAATTTATATGATATAAAAGCTTGTCGCGAGATTTAAGTAGTGGTATTTACTTAGTTTGAAAACTTAAATCTCGCGACAAGCTTTTATATCATATAAATTGTGGAATGACGTTATAAGTTGATAGTAAAAGTTTTAAAAGAAAAGATTATTTTATTCTTTTTAGCGCATTTAAATAAAAGCTTTTTTTAAAAATATTTTTTTACTTTTAATTTATTTTGTAATTTTTAGTTTGGCCAGGTGTCTGAGTCTATTCATCTCAGTTAACGCATCATTGTTGCAAGGTCGTTTGCCGGTTAGTTTAGAACAGTCTAGCTCTTCAATGAGGAGACCTTCTAATGACCATCTTGGGTGTTCCGCCATGTTGGATTTAGAATGACGTCACACATATAATCATGCATTGTCATCCAAATTAAACGTGTGTACAAAATTTCAGCTCGATCGGTTGAAATTTAACTAGTCCGCCATCTTGAGTGTTCCGCCATGTTGGATTTAGAATGACGTCACACATATAATCATGCATTGTCATCCAAATTAAACGTGTGTACAAAATTTCAGCTCGATCGGTTGAAATTTAACTAGTCCGCCATCTTGAGTGTTCCGCCATGTTGGATTTAGAATGACGTCACACATATAATCATGCATTGTCATCCAAATTAAACGTGTGTACAAAATTTCAGCTCGATCGGTTGAAATTTAACTAGTCCGCCATCTTGGGTGATCCGCCATGTTGGATTTAGAATGACGTCACACATATAATCATGCATTGTCATCCAAATTAAACGTGTGTACAAAATTTCAGCTCGATCGGTTGAAGATATCTGCTTCAAAATTGAGTTGCAAGATTCCACCCGAACAAATTACATACATACATACATACATACATACATACATACATTGCAAGTTAAATAAAAGCTTTTAAAAATACAGAAGCCTGCCAGTCAGTAAGTCCTCATGAGTTAAGGTGGCTGGTGTGCCACAACAGGAAACGCACAGAATATGTATCATTTTAGACAGTGACTTTATTGAGAAAGGTATAAAAAATACCCTGTACATTTTTGTATTGAATCTTTGCACTCCAAAACTTTGATTGGTCCTGTTGACCATTCAATTGTTTTGAGGGGAGCCCATGGCACACTTGACTCGCCAGATGCCTTTAAGTTTCCCATTTTGGCGATTTTGGTCAACGTTGACAGTGGAGTAAGAGGTTTTCGTGAAAATCGGGGGTAGAATGTATTTGTTTAAAAGTAGACCCCCTGTAGATGCAGTTATAACACGTTTTTTAACTTCCATTATATTTTATTTAATTAATATTATTGTGAATTTATTGTTTTTAAAATCTTTAAAAAACTAATCTTCCCTCTTTATATTGGCCATCATCTGTGACTCCCCTTGCTTCATCTGCTAAATTTGCTTGCACCGACTTCAAAATAGCTTCGGGCATGGGCGGAGGTACAGGTAAATGAGCTCCTTGTGGACGAAACCCATTTTCATCAGCAGTATATGACATGGAATACTGTTGACCTGAAATTATATATTTTTAAATAAATACCTATTAATTAAATGTTATTCTACTTACCATCTGGCGCAGTATATGAGAAAGCACCCCTAGCAGTACTGCCATCCCCTTGTCCTTGTGCCAGAATTCTATTTCCAGTTTCGTAAGCGTATTGGTAGTTTGGCCCGTCGTGGTTGTTTTCCATTCTCAATATCGGCACATGTCTAAGTGGTGATGCTGGTTGAAAATCGTTGGAGGCAAACCCTCTTTCTAATCTTAGTTGGCAAACCACTGACGAGAACGTTATGGCTAGAGACAACAGCATCTAGAAAAGATAATTTAGGTAGTGGTAGTGGAAAATTAAAAGAGATATTCCAAAGATTTTCACGGCATCTTAATATCTTAATGTAGGTACAATATTTCAGTTAAACTTAGAATGGTACCTTCAGATTTTTAAACATACATTTGATATTTTTATACGGAGGTTAAAAAAATCGTATCCATAGGTGTCTACTTACCAAGACAATATTATGTTGGCCCATGGTCTGGTATTACTGTTGCAGTTCGAACACGAAAATTGATTGTCTCGAACCGATTTAATGTGGCTTATATCCGTGTACCCTCCCATCAAATTGGCATATGTAATTCGGAAAAAATCTTGATTTAATAATTGTAACCACGTTTACAAGGCGTAAATGTGAGTATATTCAAATATGCCCGCATGAGCGTAGTAGAAAGATTTTGCCATCCGAGTAGGGTATTTGGTCTTTTTTTAAATGTATAGCCTGAAGCATTAGTTTTTTCGCTTTAGACACTGGATTAAAGCCAACGTCACCGATTTGGATACATTTTGCAACTTAGTAAGGTTATGATCTTTAACCCAGTGCCGTAGATAGACTTTGAATGGATAGAATAATTCATTTGATAAATTATTATAAATGAAAAAATCTAAATCTTTAATAGAAATATTATTATCTATTTATTAATATTCAACAAATCACATAGGCAGGTATGGGATAAATGAACTCACTTGGAACAACATAATAAAATTAATAGTAAAAAATATTTTTAAAAACAAGCTTTTATTTAAATGCTCTGAAAAGAAGAAAATAAACTTTATAATAAATCAAACCAAGGCAAACCCATAATTTTGTTACATTATACAACTGTATATGATATAAAAGCTTGTCGCCAGATTTTCGTGTGTAAATTTCTTTTATAGAAACATACAATTTCTACTTATAATTACTTTCAAGATATAAATATATATTCTCGCGACAAGCTTTTATATCATATACAGTTATATAATGTAACAAAATTGGGTTTGCCTTGGTTTGATTTATTATAAAGTTTATTTTCTTCTTTACAGAGCATTTAAATAAAAGCTTGTTTTAAAAAATATTTTTTACTATTAATTTTATTTTCAACTTTTTAGCTCTACTCTTCAAGCCCTTTTATTTAATGCCCATATTAAGGGAAAAGAAAATGTAATCCGCCGTGTTGGAGCGATGGCCATATTGAATTTAGTGTGATGTCACTAACTCTATCGTTTTCTACTCTTCAAGCCCTTTCATTTGATACCCATATTAAAGGGGTTTACAAAAAAATACATTCTCCGCCATCTTGGAGCGGCGGCCATATTGAAAGTATTACAATATTGAGTATTGTATATTGTATTGTCACCGGAACTAACGGTGTATGCAAAATTTCAGCTCAATCGGATGTCAGGAAGTAGTTCTAATTCAGCTTGCAAGATTTGACCTAAACATACATACATACATACATACATACATACATTGCAAGTTAAATAAAAGCTTGTAAAAACGCGTTTAAAAAACTTTAAATTTTTTACTGGTGATTTCTGCTGATAAGTCTGCTATTTTTAATAGTAGCAGAGCGTGGTAAATGCTATGAGATAGATAGCGCCCCGTGTTCCAAGTGAGTTCATTTATATTATACCTACGCAAGACCAGTAAATCTTAGTTTACGAGTCTTGATACCTACCACTAAATATGTATAGGTAGGTACGCCAATGTTAGATACCAAACATTCTGGGTCATCTACCTAGTCCTATTGTTAATAAATTTCATTCGCTCTTTCATTTTCTTTGTCTTATTAGTTACAGCAAGAGTGAACCGAATATAAATAGGTAAGTACCTTACCTTTTCTTCACTATGCCCGTTTTTTTTACCAGTGAAGAGTCTACTAAGAAAAAATCATAGAACTCCTTTGAATGGACTCAATATCATAGACGAAACCTCGTCATATTATTAAGAAACTTACATCACAGTGCAAGCTAAAACTTTGGGTACCCTACCCAAAGTTCCCAGTTCAAAAGCGGTGGAAATGTCACATCATGTAAATTGTCTATGGCGACCTGCGCTCGGTGCACTCTCCTTTAATTTGAGCGAAGAACGCCGTGTCAGATGTCAATACCTATTGGGAAACGTTAGAATCACCATCTGGAAGACCTCAGAGTCGAAATAGCGTCATAGAAGGCTATTGGCTATTTTACCGCACTGTAACATGTAACACCGTACAATACAAATAATATAAAGTCATAGAATAGAGCAAACATACTGCTGGGGACTGAGACAACACTCTTGGTCCAGATAGTTCAGTCACATAAAGAAATTTTGTCGATATCTGTTCTCACGGGGAAGCCATATTATGGCTTAGGTATTTGTTTGCTCTGTGTGTTGGTACCGAAGTTATTTGAATTCAGATTAAAGTCAGACCATTGGAAATGTATTCAAGATGCACTCCTACAGCCCACTGACCTTGTTGTGTGCAATAAATAATTGAGAAATGACGTTGTTACATTAGTTCAATCTTAAATGCGTATATACAATGAGAAAAATAACTTTTTAAACGACTTTTCATCATCAACCCCAAAGTTTGAATTTAAAAATAAATCTTTAATTAAAAATAATGTTCCTCCTATTATGATGCGAAATTTTTGGAGGACACTGTACATTAGAAGAGTTCTGTACGATGCAACCGTTCACTTGAGAATATATTATAGTGATTAAAATATTGTTCAAAACGATTAAGAAATTGTTTAATATAACATATTCCACAATTTAAACGCTAGCTCTGGCTATGTGTATATAAAACAAATAGTATACAATTTGTCTATTGCCTCACAAAATCTGAAATCAAAAGATACCTACACGAAATCCGACCTATGCTCATCTACTTCGTGAAAGTACCTTTAAATTTCGACACAACTATAACCAGGAAAAGCCCAGGCATCTTCAGATTATTCACCAAGATTTATTAATTAGATTTTCTTCTGTTTGAAGAGCCAGCTTGACTCCAATCATGTTGGGGTAACGCCTGTTTTTTTAGGCATTTTTTTGAACGGGTTATGTAATGTATGTACATTCACCGATAACACAAACTCATCTGTCTACATGGTGTTTTATGGACTCCTGAGAAGGAGTTTATGGTTTGCTTTATAGAAATTCATACAATAACAGAACAATGTTCGCAACAAATGAGATTTTTTTTATTGTTGGGTTATTTGTGGAAAGCCAGAAAAAAATCATATTTTTTGCGGAAAATACATTAGGAACAGCTTTCTGCTTCTATTTAATTGAAAAAAGTTAACATTTTCTGAATAAGGAAATAGTATATTTCATTACGAGTCTGGAAATAAAGATTTTTCCGTGTGCGCGTGACAAATTCCCGTGTGAGGCGCAGCCGAACACGGGAAGTCATGCAAGCACGGAAAAATCTATTTCTGGACGTATAATGAAACATATCTTTTATTATACTTCTTTGAAAACGGAAACTTAAAACATTTTATCGGCATATTATAATAAATTTAATTGACAAAAAATAAACAATGCAGACAATATAGTGTTTGGTATGTATGATGCGTTTCCATGGTTACTCTCAAATTATTTCAAAGGTGCTTTGTTGTAAATTAGTTATTGTCAGATAAGGTGAATAAAACGTCAAAAATATTACAGAAATATATGAGGCGTCTATAAGCCAAGGGGTACAAGTGCTTTTTTTTTAGTTTTGAGAAAATCAGGTTTAAAGTTTAACATCTTTTCTAAATTCGACCGCTTGTTTTTTAAGTATTTTGATGACTGCTTGATCTTTTGAACTTTGAGAACTTTTATGTAATAGTATATTAATTATGACAGATTTAAAAAAAATACCGTTTAACAAGATATTTTAGGTTAAGAAATGGCACTTGTACCCCCTGTCTTCCAAATAAGTAATATCTAAATATTGAAACACTTACGAATTAAAATACAAAATAGGTACATGTTAAATATCAGAGAGCATATAGAGTTTCTTAAATTTAGTTTACTTTGCTGTATATTTCTATTTTAAAGCCATATATTCGGTATTTTTATTCAGCGCACGGAAAATTTTTCCGTGCATCTTTCATTATTGCTAAAACAGATGAAAATAAGGTGTTTTCAAAGTATAATAAAAAATATTTTTCAAAAATTGTAAATTAATTTAAAATATTGGTATTTATTTGCAGAAAATTTCCCAAATGTAAAGCTAGTGTCAAGTGCTGAAATATATTTATTTACGGAGATTTCGAATCAATCAAAATAAAATAAATAATTTTTAAAAAAATGGCTTGTGGCATATGGGACAAAATGCTTTGGTAATTGGCCATACATAATTTCCATTAGATATTGGAAACTAGTTTGGTGTTTCCAATTTATAATGGGGACACTAAATATTCATTTACACACTAAATATTCATTTTGTTAAAATAAATAATGCACGCCCATGGAAACCAGCCCGTATTTTATGAAACTATCATAATCAATTAAGAAATTTTCAATAAAAACGATGTTAAAAAATAATTATATTGGTCCTATTTACAAACAAAACAATGCACTTTATAATACTAAAACGGAGAAGGAATTTGAAGAAGTTATATTGAGAAAAAAATAAAGTTTTAGGGCATCTTTCAAAGGTAGCTTGTTAAATATTTACCTGTGAAACGAAATCCCGGGCTCTTGCTTTTCACTTCTGCTTTTGCAACCACACGCTGAACAATTCACCATCGTAAGAGTATATTTTCCCCTTAATCACTGTTACTTTTAATTCACAAATTCACGAAATTAACTCACAACGTACTCGCTTTGTCTGCCACATATAAAATGGCCGCCGTTCAAAACGACGTAACAAAATCTATACACGGCAGGATAGGCAAGCGCGGTGTCCTCTCTGTCTTTCCTTGTCTAAGGTTTTTGGACATGCAGAACTGATTCCCCAGAATACTTTTTTTTGTCAACAATAAAAAAAAATCCCATGTGTTGCGGACTCTTTGGATCACAGTGTATATTTTTACAATGATGCAAAGCATAAATACAAACTTAGAAGTCTCTAAACCCCCTTTATAAAATTTGATAATCACTATAATGAAGAATGCTATAAATTTGAACAAAAATACATATAAAAAAATATATTTTTTAAAATTCCTCGTTCTTCAATTAGCTGCTTAAAAATATCGTGATAAGTAGGTACCCAACAACAACAAGGTATCAATCAAAACTCTTGAACGAACAAAAGACAAAGCTCACCATGAGATTTCCTGACGATAACAGACGAATAAGTAAAAAAACTGTAGTAAATTTCTAGGTCCTAGATTCAGCGATAAAACTCGAAATAAAAATTTGCACAATGGCTTCAACTTGACACTAGAAGGCCGTATCTTCGAGTTTGAGCAATCAAAACGAACAATAACTTTTTCGGTCTTGCAGAATCTCAAGCATTCGACATTAGAATAAACCATAGCATCATAACTATATTGTTTCTTTACTAAACTCGAAATATCATTTATTCTGCTAATCATCATAAATGATTCGAAATTGTACGCGACCTATTGACATGAGGAAGGCAAGAGGTTAGGCTTATAAGTTGACATACAATAACTGGCCATTTACGTTAGTAATCATGATATAATTTCGTAGTTATATAACTGTTCTGGGCATCTAATGATTGACAAACTAGGCTATGTAGGTACCAACGGGAAGACTACAATTTGTCTAATAGCTTTTTCATCCTGAAAAGTATGTCATTTTTTAGTAAATTTTTACAAGCTTTTATTTAACTTGCAATGTATGTATGTATGTATTATGTATGTTTAGGTCAAATCTTGCAAGCTGAATTAGAACCACTTCCTGACATCCGATTGAGCTGAAATTTTGCATACACCTTTAGTTACGGTGACAATACAATATGCAATACTCAATATTGTAATACTTTCAAAATGGCCGTCGCTCCAAGATGGCGGATAATGTATTTTTTTTGTAAACCCCCTTAATATTAAGGGTATCAAATGAAAGGGCTTGAAGAGTAGAAAACGATAAAGGGCTTGAAGAGTAGAACTAAAAAGTTGAAAATAAAATTAATGGTAAAAAAAAATTTTTAAAAACAAGCTTTTATTTAAATGCTCTGAAAAGAGGAAAATAAACTTTATAATAAATCAAACCAAGTCAAACCCATAATTTTGTTACATTATACAACTGTATAGGATATAAAAGCTTGTCGCGAGAATATATATACTTATATATATATCTTGAAAGTACTTATAAGTAGAAATTGTATTTTTCTATAAAAGAAATTTACACACGAAAATCTCGCGACAAGCTTTTATATCATATACAGTTGTATATGCCTTGGTTTGATTTATTATAAAGTTTATTTTCTTCTTTTCAGAGCATTTAAATAAAAGCTTGTTTTTAAAAATATTTTTTACTATTAATTTTATTTAATTGGGTACTTGGTCTTGGCCACAATCTACTTCATAGTGTATTTAAAGTTTAATTTAAAGTACCTATAATATTAAATTGTCGGTAGCAGGAAAAATTTAATACATTACTCCATGTGTAAGTTCTTTTTTGGCCTCGGTGGTCAAAAAGTGCACTCTTACAATGTAAATAACTATTTATATCTCTTACTACCTAGTAATATTCTAAATATACATATAAATTGTCTCTACGGAATACACAATAAAAAATGCTGTCTGAAATAGACAAAAATAACAATTAAATGCTTCTCTCATAACAACAAAAATAGCAAAAAAATTGGTCAGAAAATATGTACCTACATCTTTTGTAATGTTAATCTGTTTCCTTCACAAACTAAGCATCCTTTAGCCGAGCCAATGAAGATGGGATCATATTCTAAGTTCACACGTATAGTAATTAGTGCAGATCTACCACCACAATAGCCTCGGGCTCGTCGAGATGCTGCAAGATGCATCAATCGAGAGTGGGGTCTTGCCTCTTACTTATAAAAGACAAAATTTGCGGGTAATATACATCACACTTCGGTTGTGCATCACACAAAACATGAGACAGGTTAGTCTCTAGTTATAGTTTTTTTTATAGTGAATCGTGGAAAAGTGTGGGCTTTGTGCCAATTTAGTTGAGATAAACTCTGTTCTTTTGTATCAAAGTGATTAATTTTTTACTAGATTTTCGATGCGTGGAGATTTTTTCATTTACTGGAACAATAGGAAACAAAAAAATGTCCTTTTATTTTAATTTTTTTAAATAAGATATTAGCGTAGGAATAGTGAGAATGGTATATTTTCTAACAAGTGCGGAAAGTGCCACTTTTCCGCACGCGATTGCAGTTGGCTGAACGACGCGTAGCGGAGTTCAGGCAAGAAATCGAGTGTGGAAAAGACACTTTCCGCAAGAGTTAGGAACACTTATTTTTTCTATAAGCGTGCGGAAAAGTGTACTTTTCCGCACGCAGTGCGAAAAAATACTTTTCCGCACTAGTGCTAAAACTACTTTATTTTTGTTAGTATTTTTTTATTGTAAACTATAAGAACCAATGCGGACCTCGTCGCTACTCGCCTCGGTCGATCTAATGCACCCCTCCTCTTCTATCTAATATTTAACTGTGATGTTATTGATTTTCTCTGCAATTTTTTTTCTCAGATAATAATAGTGTCGGCTTTCGTCAGTCTGGCCGCCTGTGCCAGGCTGGACAACGTCCAGTACCTACCTCCAAGCCAAAGACCAGGGGCAGGTGGGGGAGGGGGAGCTGGAGGGTACTCTGGAGGTCGACCTGGTGCTGGAGGTTTTGGAGGAGGTAAGGACACGACAAAGGAGCATAAACAACCCAGCGAATTTTCTGTATTTCCAAGATATCCGTCGATTTTTGGATGTTTTCTCAGGTAGTCTCATTTTTTTCAGGCGCACCAAGACCCGGTGGTTTCGGCGGAGGTCCGTCAGCCCCTGGAGGCGGATATGGGGCACCAGGTGCGGGGGGTGGTGGTGGAGGAGGAGGATTCGGCGGTGGTTTCGGAGCTGGAGGTAGGAAAAGAGTTTCCCATCTTCATTTAACGCGACGATCTAAATATTCGTTCTAATTTCTTATGTACCGAACAACAAATGAATGGCTTTCTTCCGTTTAACTTGACCCGCTGGCCTTGGCAATGGAACGAAAGCGCACATATTTATCTAGAGCACTGGTTCAGATCTCCACATAAGCACGTTATATAATACATTTCGCTTTCGTTTCATTCAAGTCTATTTATAGAACTATAATAATTTATAACAGTAACATGGAGGAAATAATACTATTATTTTTTAGGCGGTGGTAGACCAGGAGCTGGCTCAGAAATTCCCATAGTCAGATACGAAAATAACAATAACGGAGATGGCACTTACAACTACCTGTACGAAACTGGAAACGGCATAAACGCTCAAGAACAAGGAGATGCTAGGGGCGATGGTAGGTGAAGTCATCAACATCGTCTTATGATAACATTTCGTATTATTCAGGTACAAAAGCTCAAGGATCTTTCTCCTACACATCCCCCGACGGACAGCAAATCCAAATATCTTACACGGCGGACGAAAATGGTTTTAATCCTCAAGGAGCTCACTTGCCAACGCCACCACCAATACCGGAAGAAATCCAGAGGGCCATCGAACAAAATTTGGCAGATGAAGCTAGAGGTAAGTTCTCTGTTTCAAGGTTTTGATCCATGCTCGATCGTAAAATTCTTTCAGGCATTGTGGATGATGGCCAATACAGGCCAGGGCAGGACGAAGGCAGGGGCGGTGGGTTCGCAGGTGGAGCGGGTGGCTATAGTGGTGGGGGAGGAGCTCCGTCGACTTCCTACGGTACCCCCGCGCAAGGTGGTTTTAGGCCTGGAGGTAAAAAAAATTGAATTTTTTTTTTCGAAATTTTTATTATATTTTTTTATTTTTCAGGTGGTGGTGCAGGTGTTGGAGGTCCAGGTTCAGGTGGTTCCGGAGCTGGTGGATACAGGTACTAGACGACAATCCCGCGGAGTGATGCAATGCCATAGATTTTTTTAACGGAATGAATGAACATATTTATATTATTTTTATACAGCGTTTTTTTTGTATATAGACGAAAACTATACAAAATGACATGTGAATAAAGAACTATTTTTGTATAAAAAAATATGCTACCTTGTTTTGTTTGATCCCAAAAATATCACAAACCCTTTAAAAGTTTCTTTCAAAAGAAGGATTTAAGTAACTTACTTAAAAATACATAATAACTTAATATAAAAAGTACGTTGTCAAATCAGCAGAATCTTCAAAAGTCAATATCAATGAAAGGACCTTAGACAAGGAAAGAGAGGGGACACCGCGCTTGCCTACCCTGTATAGATTTTGTTACGTCGTTTTGAAAGGCGGCCATTTTATATGTGGCAGACAAAGCGAGTACGTTGTGAGTTAATTTCGTGAATTAAAAGTAACAGTGATTAAGGGGAAAATATACTCTTAAGATTGT
Source organism: Pseudeuparius sepicola (assembly GCA_963920635.1). Lineage (NCBI taxonomy): Eukaryota > Metazoa > Arthropoda > Insecta > Coleoptera > Anthribidae > Pseudeuparius > Pseudeuparius sepicola. The sequence goes on from OY987306.1 coordinate 33,307,059, forward strand.
GAATTGTTCAGTGTTATGTTGGAAAATCAGAAGCGAAAAGCAAGAGCCCGGGATTTCGTTTCACAGGTAAATATTTAACAAGCTACCTTTGAAAGATGCCTTAAAACTTTATTTTTTCTCAATATTATTTCTTCAAATTCCTTCTACCTGTATGATAAAGTGCATTGTTTTGTTTGTAAATGGGACCAATATAATTATTTTTTAACATCGTTTTTATTGAAAATTTCTTAATCGATTGTGATAGTTTCACAAAATATGGGCTGGTTTCCATGGGCGTGCTTATTTTGATTGGTTCAAAATCGTCGCAAATAAATATATTTCAGCACTTGGCACTAGCTTTACATTTGGGAAATTATCTGCAAATAAATACCAATATTTCAAATTACGTGTAAGTCAAAATTAACTTCCTTTTCATTTTTAACATTTATTGTGATATGTCTAAGAACGCATTTCATGCTGCGCCACTGGCTGTCGTGCGATGTGGCAGTCGGTAACACGGCCGCGAGCGCTGTTAGGCATATTCTCTTTTTCCTTGTCCATGTTATTATAACATAACCTTATACTAAACGAATACAAATCTATTGATTTTGTTACTCATATTATGACGAAAGACTATTACTTTTAATAAATATGGTCTGATGTTAATATTCTTCAAACAATTCTTCCTTATGATATTTTGCATCAAACATAAACGTTCTCTATAGAAACAGTAATTAGTTGTTTGCATTGTATATATTTTTTGCAATCTGGTTTTAAAATGCCAGAAGTAGGAGTGCAAAGTTATTTCTACTTGATACCCAACGGGTAAAATTGCATGTCATATACTTAGGTATGATTTCAGCATGTAGGCATTAAATGAAGAAATGTGAGTGCTCTTACTAGACCCACTGTTAGGTCGATTGTGAATTATTATGACGTAACACTTCAATAGAAATGATACTTTAAAACTGTGATAATTTTGTATATGTATATGTACCATTTGATCACGTATATTTTCTATATTTTCAAGGTTAGGAAATAAAGTTTCAGATAAAAGTTTTAAAGCCAAACCAAGCTTTTTTCCGCGTTTATTTACTCTTATACAGGGTGTTCAGAAAAGCGGTGCCCAACCAAACCTATGTTTTTTTTTTAATTGAACGCCCTGTATATTTTTAGATATTTCAAATCTGCCCATTGTCACAATTTCAATGATGTGTGTTTATTTCAAGCGTTTGGAAAGTATTCGACCTTGGAACTTCCAATTTTGCACTTTTGATGTCACTTTTTTCGAAAATGAAACCTTTGCGGGTGTACATACCTTATAGGAAAAGATGTAATGAATGTTTATGAGTATTCGCCCATAAAATATGGTTGTATTTCCCCATAGTCCAAATTTGTATGCAACCTGTTGATTCAGTAAACAAATTAAATTGAACTTCAAACACTCCAAAGTTCATGCATATATGAACTTATCATCATTTATGACATTTTTTCTTATACTTCTAAGTTCTAAGCAAACATTAGGATTCAAAATAAGTTCAAAGATGTATAGTTAAGAAACGACTCTATAGAGAATTTATGCCGTCTGTCATTTTAAGGGAAGAGAAGAAACAATATTTTTAGAAAAGAAAGAGAAATATAGGGAGAAGAAAAGAGGGAGGGGAAGAGAAGAACAATAAATAGAAAAGAGATAAAAATATATTAAATGAGAAAAAACTGTTGGAGCTGAATCAAATGGGAATACATTTACGAGAATCAATATTATCATAGAAAAATAAAAGAAATAGGTAAATAAAAGCGAATATTATTTTTAATAACAACTGTAACATATGAATAAATAACAATTTCCAAAACTGGAAACCCAAAGTTTTCTACTCAAGAATAAGTTACTATACGTTACAGAAATGAGAATGTTCGAATAAATATACATTTCTACATACAATAACCACTTGTGTTTTCCTTTTTAAAAATTGCTGTGACAATTTTTATAGGGTGTCAGGTTTTGGGCTCATCAGATTCAGGCTAATTAGCCTCTAGTCAAAAATCACTATGTCAGCTACTGGATAAAAAAATATAAATTTTAAAACATTGTTTATAAAAAAATATATTGCAAATTTGATTTGGGCTGTTGGTAATTATTTCCAGTGATGTGTCTCCTACTTACTTCAAATTGATTTTTATAAATTAAAATTTAATAAATCAATCCTTAAGGTGTCAGGCACTGGTAAATTTACGTTTCTACCCGCAAAAGTTTCATTTTTTAATAAATAAACATCAAAAGTGCAAAATTAAGAGTTTCAAGGTCGATTATTTTCCAAACATATTACATGTATACATCATTGCAATTGTGACAATGGGCAGATTTCAAATATCTAAAAATATACAGGGTGTTCCACTTAAGAAAACATATGTTTTTGTTTCACTGTACAATTTTCTTACCGAGTACCATAAGTCTCCAAATTATTATCAGGTGATGTTTACTAGTGTTATTAATTTGTACATTACTACTATCGAAACTACATTATTTTTATTAATACCTCCAAAAAAGGAATGTCCGCATACCTATACTATACTCTTCAAGGAAAGGTAACATCCTATTGTTCAATCCGTACATCGACTACACTTTTTACCCAGAAGATCAAGATCGCATTTCAAGGTGCTCCGCTGCATTCTTTTATTCGGCTGTTCGCCCATCTTCACACTTGGGAGTGTCTTCCCAGTATAAAAACCGACCCGCCGAAATTTGGATCATCATTCAACCTTCATCAGCGCCACAGATCTGCCAGTACCATGATCAGAGTAAGTGCTATTGTCTGCGTGTTGTTGTCGGTGTCAAAATTCGATCTTTTCTAGATCACAGCTGCTTTGGCCCTACTGGGAGCTGTCTCCTGTGGAAGACTTGATCACCTGTATCTCCCACCCGGTGCCAACTCCAACGCTGGTGCTTCAGCGAGGTTTTCCGGGGGTTATCAAGGTTCCTCCGCGAATGCCAGGATCCCAATCTTGCGACTTGACGCCAACAACGAAGGAGACGGTAGCTACAGGTAAGATTGTTTCGCCATTCTCTCGAAGAACCTTCTGGATTGTTTCTCCTCCTTCCTAGATACGCCTACGAAACTGGCAACAGCATCCAGGCGCAAGAACAGGGCGATGCACGTGGTGACGGTACCAAAGCTCATGGTTCTTACTCTTACACCGCGCCAGACGGCCAGCAAGTGTCCATAACCTACACTGCCGACGAAAATGGGTTCGTACCTCAAGGCAGTCACATTCCTACTCCACCTCCGATTCCAGCGGAGATCCAGAAGGCCCTTCAGCAAAATTTGGCCGATGAAGCGAGGGGTTTGGTTGACGATGGCCAGTATAGACCAAGCGGCGACGAAGGGCAATACAGTGGAAGGAATCAGGGAGGTTTCGGCGGCAATTTTGGAGGCAACGGTGGAAACAATGGAGGATACAGATATTAAACGATGACAATATGGAAGACTCGACTTGCAATTGGACATTGAAGTGATTAATTTATTGTAATATATTATAGTGTAGTTGCTTTGCAAAATAAAGTGGGGACCTGATAAAAAAATCTTGTATTTATTATTACTTCTATTTACTTTTATACAGGGTGATACAGAAATGATGGTAATACAGCGTTAAAAATTGTTTTGTATAAAAGGGTACCTATTGAAATTGGACTTTCTCTTTGAAACTAAAGTGTACTTATTCTTTATGCTGTATCAGCGTTGACCATCATTTTTTGTAGCAGGATTTTAACAGTCAATAGAAAATTTATTTTAAGAGGAAAATTTCATGTCCAGATAAACGCTTCGTTTATACAAGGTGTTGAAAGGTTATAAAAATAAATATATCGATTATTTTTATAGTGTCCCAATCATGGGAGATATTTAAACCAAATTTAGTGTGTAGCACCACTTTGTAGGGTGGAAGATTTGGTGATAATGCGGCCCTGTCCAAAATTAAATTTGAAGCTTTATTCCAAAAGGGCGATTTAATGTCAATAAAAAATGTCTCTTAATATTTTTAAATTGTGCTTGTTTGCTAACAAACAATAGTAGCAAACAAGCACAATTACAAATTTTAAAAAATATTCCAGTTAACTAAATTTAAGGGTGCGCAAGGCACCCTAACATAATATACTCTTCAATAAGTTCTGACTATCAATTGTTTCCATGGCTAGCTAGATTTCGGAAAATGATTAGAAAAATTCCATGTTGTTTTGTTTTACATATTTGACCCTGTAGATTTTGAACAATAAAAGATACAGAAAATCTTTTCCAACAAAAGTTGTTGAGAATGATAGGGACTTTCAATGTATATAAAAAAAATGGTTTGTTTCTGGGAAAATAATATCGATGACGTCACGGCGGCCATTTTCCCATACATCAAACAAGCTAATTTTCTGTCATAATTGGACCTTAGTATGTCCCATTTAAGAACCCCTTTTCGAAATTTTATTTTGACTTTTCGTGTCCTCGCTGCAGGCCTGGGACGTCGAATTTCGCTCACCCTGTACATACAATCCATTAGAAGTCAGTGTGAATTAATTGTAATTCATAAATTCTTTAATAATAATTTTCATCCAGTATATAGTAAGGCAAAAAAAGAAATAATGTTCACAAACCTCTGAAGATACACACATTACCACAGACAATGTCTCTAAAACATAACATCAGTGTCTGTGAGTGCGGGTCTCTTACACGCAATGCTGTAACATGTAGCGTTATGTAACACAATCGAATTAGCGACGCTAAAAATTGTTGTATGGTTATTGAGAACGAAAGAATATATGCCAGACATACCGGGTAACATCCATTTGATCTTTATATTAAGAATCTTCCTACGGTTCTTTCATATGCAAAAATTTTGCAGACCAAAATCGCAGCAGTAGTTGTGAAACGAATACTTCAGTACTTTCCAGCGTTTTAATACAGTAATTTATAAAGTAAATACACTTTTACTATGATATTATGCTGCTAATTTTTACACCTCCTTATGAGCTCTTTTGTGAAATTTGAAACCCATTTATTTTCATTTTGGTTTAATTCATTTTTATTGGGACTTTTTTATAACATTTTTTGCAAAAGGCTTCAAAGTTACCTACAGTGTGTTATCATAAATCATAGATCTAGGCTAAAGAAACATGTATCATACATAAAACCATTTGAAATACTTATACCTTCTATTTTGTACTTTTATCGAACACGCATTTTTTTTGTGAAACAAGGAAACATATTTCTTCTTTGGCATTGATAAGTAAATTATGTTAAAAATCAAGGAAGCCCCATACATCTTACGGACCAAACAAAATAAATACCCTAGGCAATGTAGGTATTTACTGTACCTATTCATTTAAAGCAATGCATTTGCAAATTCAAGGTGAGCATATAGTTAATCGCTTCAGCCGAATTACATCGGTCCATTTTAGTCATCAATCAAGCCGATATTACACATTTGATTTAAATGTGGTTTACGTAGAGATGGTCCTAACCCGGGGCTATCCCAAAAGTACAATTTCGCAACCTGCAAGTGTATTGAGATCATCTTCGCTTCAGTGGGAGGTAAGAGGACCGGTATAAAAGATTGTTGCCGAATTTTTTTCGGTACACACTCAACAACGTCCGAGTTTGTGGTCACACGAGACATTCACCATGAGACAAGTAAGTGAGATGATATGGGATATTACCTATAATTTAGGTAGCGTAAAATGATGATACTTCACTTTTCGGCTAACATTTTAAACTAGCTCTTTGCTTACAAAGATACTAAACTAACATTTCATGAAAAATTTATTCTATGTTAATGGAACAAGCCTACCTACATATTTACAGTAAAATAAAAATTAAACCCTTAGTAAAATTTTGTTAATGCCTATCTCAAGTATTGGGGTAACTTGAAACAGGCCTTTATATAATAATATAATAATTACAAATAAAATTGGTTAAAAACTCCACTTCTAGGTTAAAATAAATCCAATAAAAGTTAAGAAATACATTTATTATAAAAAAATAAAAATATGCATGGTTGGTCCCGTTGGTCCAAATAAATAAAAACAAAATATTCTCAATAAACTCAATAGAACCTTATTTTCAAAAAAATACAGTTACATTGACCCCTAAATTCCTTAAATGAATATTATTGTTCTATATTTATGTTAACAATTTTCAAAACTTGAAGAATATCACTGATTGAGACTACAGAAGGGTATTTGTTCCTTACATCTTCTATAGCTTTATTCAAATTGTTTTCGGAAAAGCCATAGTATTTCCGACTACCGCCTTTTTGTGAGTTCTTAGTATTTTGCGTAAGAATGGGCAACTGAAAAATGAATTTAACTAAAATTATAAACAGAAAACACAAGAAAGTTGTGATAGATCTTCAAAAAATAACCACACTTTCTCCTATAAACTGTATGTTTTTAAGACTTTATAAAAAAGTTACAGGGTGTTAAAGTTTTAAAAAATATCTGGACTTTACTGAATATTTACCAAACTAGTTGAGATATTTAAGTCAAATTTGGTACTCGTTATAACGGCATGGGTTAGTATAAAACCTGTTAATATCAAACACTCTGAACAACCAATGGCGGAGAAGTGGGTAATTTTTTTAAAATTATTTTAGAAAAAAAAGAATCACCTTGTATAGTAATAAAATGTAATGTTTTTTTATGTAGATTTTAATTGTAAACAAAAATAACCTCTTGTCAATTTTCGTTTAACGGCAAATTTGATTTTTTTGTATTATTTTAGTCTAGGTATTTCTGAGAAATTAACTAAAAAATTTGCTCCATAAGTAAGACTCAAAGTAGAAAAAATATGTTTCTTACTTTAAATGCAGTAACTTTTTCCAATAAGCTTACCTATTTAAGGCTACATTTATGAAGATACAGGGCCAAACATATTTAGGGAAGATAAAATTACGCTCTGTATCTCAAAAAGTAAAAGTTTATTGGAAAAAGTTACTTTATTTAAAGTAAGAAACACATTTTTTCTACTTTGAGTCTTACCTGTTGAGCAAATTTTTTAGTTAATTAGAAATAATACAAAAAAAAATAATACACTTTATTACTATACAAAGTGATTCATTTTTTTCCAAAAATAATTGTACTAATTACCTAATTACCCACTTCAATTCATACGAGAAAGTGAGGTTATTTTTTGACGATCTATCACCTGTTACAGTTTGGTTTTTTCAAGTGAACCACCCTGTATGTTGCAAAGTTTTTTAGGGTACTTGACCATTTAAGTTGCTTGGAGCTCAGATGAGTTGCAAAAACAGGTACCTTGCCAACTGATCGCGCAGTTTCAAGTAGCCAACTTTGACACTGACCATTTTTCTCTTCTTTTTCAGTTTGTCATCGCTGCCGTCCTCGTAGGCATCGCCTCCTGCGGCCGTCTCGACAGTAGTCAGTACCTCCCTCCAAACCAGGGTTCCTCCAATGGCGGGTACTCCAATCAGGGCTCCAACAGCAACGGAGGCTTCTCCAACCAGGGCTCCAACAGCAACGGAGGCTACTCCAACCAAGGCTCCCCAAGCAACGGAGGCTACTCCAACCAGGGCTCCAACAGCAACGGAGGCTACTCCAACCAGGGCGCAACATACTCCAACCAAGGCGCCTACTCCAACCAACAATCTCAGCAGGTTCCCATCTTGCGATTGGACAACAACAACGACGGGGACGGCGTCTACAACTACGCCTACGAGGCCGGCAACGGTATCCAGGCCCAAGAACAGGGGCAGGCCAAGGGGGACGGTACCAAGGCTCAGGGATCGTACTCCTACACGTCCCCAGAGGGAGAACAGATTCAGATCAGTTATTCGGCCGACGAGAATGGTTTCAACCCTCAGGGGAGTCACATTCCTACGCCTCCCCCGATTCCGGAGGAGATCCAGAGGGCAATCGAGCAAAACCTGGCGGACGAGGCCAACGGCGTCGTGGACGACGGTCAGTACAGGGCGGAGCATCAGGGGGGCGGGGCGGGGCAAGGGGGGTACAACGCGGCGCAGAATCAGTACATCCCGCCGAGTCAACCGCAGCAGAGGGGCAACAACGGGTACAGATACTAGATGAAGACTTCCGCCATATTTGTTAAGTGTCTATAAAATAATAAAAAAATTATTTATTGATAAATTTGGTTTTGCTTTGTGCCGTGAGGTAGCGCAACGCTTCCTACGTAAATCGACCAGCCGATTCGATTTGGCACTGCTCGATTTTGGAGGTTTCGGGCAATTTTTTATTTCCAATATGCCAAAACCTCGAAATCGAATAGAGTTTAATATTTTTGGAAATTCAAAAAAGTGGCCATTTTATGTAGAAACTAGAGTTCCCGGAAAAAAACTAAATAAATAATATATTTTTTCGTTTTTGAGCTATTTTGAAAAAAAGTAAAATTTTGAGTTTTCGATTTTATTTTTTTCTGAAGTTGTTATCACAGATAGAAAAAAAAAAACACTTTCCTATGGCAGTTTTTAACGCGCTTTAAGATGGCGTTTTTAGATTTGTTCTACAACATTTCGTTTTTGAGAAACCATTCTGTAACTTTACATTTTTAAATAAGGACCTGGATTTTTTGTACAGATTTTGAAAGCACTTTTCATTGCAAATACCATGATGTATGAATGTTTTGAAACAATTGTACTGAAAATTCCTTTTTTCCATTCATTTTTTTCTATTGCGGCCCTGTATTTAATAATAAGAAGTCTAAATATTAATCAGTATTGTCAACAATTTAACTTACAGTTTTATTTTTTACTTCGAAAACTTAATATTTTTAAATACGGCCCTCTCTGGTAAGTGTTTTCCTCTGTTGTTGTACAGCAAACAGTGTCGCATTGTGTTTTGGAGCAAATTCTTCGCTTTTTCTAATTGTGCGAAGAAAGCTTTAAGTCAATGAAACCAATAACTTTTGCCATTTATTAATAATTGCAACAATACATTAGTTCGGCCTCTACACTATTTCTGTGGCGCAAGATATAACATGCTAACATGTTAAATTTGTCTTCATTTGAAAAAGCACTCCCCATTTCTAATAATACAAATTACTAACTAAATGATACAGTGGGAGTTATGACAAATGACAAGGGGTTGGTTTCGTTGTTTCAAAGCCTTCTAGGTGGAGGATGTTTATTTATTTTTTTATTATTGTATTAATCTTTGCCGTCCTTTTTTTGGTTCTCCAATTGAAAGATAAGTTGTAAGTTAAATTGTTGACAATGACAATACTGATTAATATTTAGACTTCTTATTATTAAATACCTACTGAGCCGCAATATAAAAAAATGAATGTAAGAAAAGAAATTTTCAATATAATTGTCTCAAAACGTTTTAAAAATATTTCGTGTCGTACATTATGGTATTTGCAATGAAAAGTGCTTTCAAAATCTGAAAAAAAATCCAGGTCCGTATTTAAAATAATAAAGTTGAAGATGGTTTCTCAAAAACGAAATGTTGTAGAACAAATCTAAAACAGCCCAGTAAAAAGTGCCGCAAAAACGTGTTTTTCCTTTTTTCCTATCTGTGATAACAACTTCAGAAAAAAATCAAAATTGCGCAGCTTTTTCCCCATTTACCCGTTGTTCTATCTCTCACCGTTTGCAAGATCCCCACGCTGTTCATTCTTATCCGGGACACATTGTATACGTACGAGTACACACCTAACGGAGCAAGTTAAAAAAAGCTTGTAAAAATATCTTTCAGTACAAAATTAGTTATATAAAAACTGAATAAGACTACATACATACAACATGCTTTCTTGCGCAAATCACTGCAATCTCATATTTCGTTCATAAGTTGGGAATATATTATTTATGTCCACACTAATCGGAGATTCCTATCTCTATTCATGGAGAAAGGCTTTAATAATATACTTGTTAATAGTTTTAATTGGACATTTACCTCATCTTTTTTACTTCTGATACTTGCATCAGACTTTTTTGGCTTTGAACCTACCACGAGTGCCAATTTTGTTACTAAAATTTAATGAATTATTACATTGCATGTGGGTTACATAAAATTAAAAAGTTCTCATTAAAATATATGTAATTTCAATAATAATTAATTTACATAGTATTCCCATGGTATATTTTGTTGAGAATTCATATATATATATATATATATACCTACCTTCTCCAGAGTGTTCTTCATGTTCGCAAGATTTGTCTTCAGAAATGAAAAATGAACTTGACCTTTTTAGGTAGCATCGTTTAAAAAATATCAAAACATTATTCGGCAAATTGCCTGCGTGTTCTTACCATATTTGCTTCAGTTGCGTAACTATAAACACGAAAACCAACAACATGGTCATCGAAGGAAGACGTGGAGATATTTCAGAAGAAATAAGCCATCTTTAATCGTAATAATACTTGCGTTTTGCCTAAACGGAGTGACCTGAATACCGCTTGCTTTTCGCAGTACGATGCATGTGAACAGTGGATTATAAATTATTGTAGAGATCATAACATGCTCACGTTTAAATCTGGTAGATAAAATAAAAATGCTACCTACCTATTATAGTATTGTCGGTATTAGACAATTTTTTGCAGACTTTGTTTTGTCGTTTTAGAATATTTTTTTGACTAACATACTTCTACTCAGAGTGTAGTATCAAAGTCTAGAGATTCTCTAGACTTTGGTAATACAGGGTGTTCTGCATAAGAACCGACACAGAGCAGGAGCATACAGGGGAGCCCAAAATAAGGTGATTTAAGGCAACTTAAAAATCAATATCTCAGCTATTTTTGAACTTGAAAAAACCAAATTTGGTACACGTTGTGGGTGTATCAAGGCCATTAATCGACAGAAAACATAGTTCAATTGTACCATTTTAAAGGGTTGATACAGAGTGATGCAATCTAAAAATGTGACAGAACTTTTTTGTCCGTTGGCGGGCTTACAAAATTGTTACTTTGCGTTATGAAGAATTTAATTCTAAAACTTTTTTTACTCCTGTTATTTTTCGAAAAACTTTATCGCTTTCGCCAAAAACGCGAATAACTGAAAACACGTATTGCATATGTGATATTGAAAGAAGTGACATTTGTTGAGATTGGTGACCGTAGTGGCCAAACTTATGGACAATTATTTCCTCTTCAAATCCATTTATTTGGATTCGTTTCCATTAAGTGGTTGTTATTAAAGTTTGACGTTTAATTTCATAGCCAACTTTTGAATTTTCAAAGATTTTAAATATCACATCTGCAATACGTGTTTTCAGTTATTCGCGTTTTTGGCGAAAGCGATAAAGTTTTTCGAAAAATAGCTAGAGTAAAAAAAGTTTTAGAATTAAATTCTTCATAAAACAAAGTAACAATTTTGTAAGTCCTCCAACGGGCAAAAAAGTTATCACATTTTTAGGGAAATTTCAAAGCCCACTTTGAAGGCCTATAACTTCTCACGGGTGCAACTTAGTATGGAGGTAAGTTGCGTTAAATCGCCTTATTTTGGGCTCCCCTGTATGCTCCTACTCTGTGTCGGTTCTTATACTCTGTATATCGTCGGCCTTTACGTTTGTTTATTTATATTGAATCTTCCTTTTATATTTTTTATTTACAAGATATGTTCAATACCATTTTAATAACTGAAAATTGCCAATCATTGTAAACTGATTGCACACTTGCACTTAGCACACTTGTCAATTTTTATGATATTTTTATTATATATTTTTTCCATAGGTGTCCCAATAATTTTTGCAAAATTTTAAGTCGCTTTGCTACAATGAAATCATTAAAAAATAAATTAGGTACCTACCTATCTATTAGAAGTGTTTCACCTACCGCTTTCAAATGTTACATTCAAAATGAAGAAAAAATGTCAAATGGACCTTGGTCAAAACACCATTCGTTATCTTGAAATAAGGTGTCCAAAGTTTTGCAGAGTTTCATCAATTCGTTCAATTTTTGATACATTGTTTATAGGGATTTTTTTATCACTTTAAAATGTATTTAATGTATCTCGGTAATCATTGATATTTGACCGGTAGTTATTAAATAATAAAAACAATAGTATACATATTTCATTACGAGTCTGGAAATAAAGATTTTTCCGTGCGCGCGTGACAAATTCCCGTGTGAGGCGCAGCCGAACACGGGAAGTCATGCAAGCACGGAAAAATCTATTTCTGGACGTGTAATGAACGATATTTTTTATTATACTTCTTTGAAAACGGAAACTTAAAACATTTTATCGGCATATTATAATAAATGTAATTGACAAAAAATAAGCAATGCAGACAATATAGTGTTTGGTATGTATGATGCGTTTCCATGGTTACTCTCAAATTATTTCAAAGGTGCTTTGTTGTAAATTAGTTATTGTCAGATAAGGTGAATAAAACGCCAAAAATATTACAGAAATGTATCTAAATATTGAAACACTTACGAATTAAAATACAAAATAGGTACATGTTAAATATCAGAGAGCATATAGAGTTTCTTAAATTTAGTTTACTTTGCTGTACCTATATTTCTATTTTAAAGCCATATATTCGGTATTTTTATTCAGCGCACGAAAAGTTTTTCCATGCGCTGTTTCCGTGCGCTAGCCCGAAAAACCCCATCTTTCATTATTGCTAAAACAGATGAAAATAAGGTGTATGGACCATTATTAATAAAACACTCTGTATTCCCTGGTTTCATTTGCGCCTTATTTACCAAAGAATTGCACATTTTAGGAAAAAATGTATATGGTAGGTATCCTTAATATTTCTACCAATTTTCTTCTATTATAGGTCTACATTAAGAATGCCTTTGCACTAAACTGTTTGTAAACGAATATTGAATATATTTATTGTAAATTTCTTCCCTGACGAGTCGCCAATGAAGGTACCTACAGCTATACAGTGCGTAATATAGCATTTGGCAAGATGACCCGGTGTAAGGTACTTACTAATTTCGATAATTAGAAGACGCGGTCTTCTGAAGGCGAATACTTCTTCTAATTAGTACTAAAAGTCAAAGCTATATCGCAACCAAACGAAACAATTATATGGATCATCTTCTTTGATATACCGTTGCAGTGGGAGACCGAAAATTGCCATTATATAAAGGATGGTGTGATTTTTTTGGACACAGTACCCAGTGAACATATTAGAGCACAGACGCGATGAAGCAAGTAAGGTTCTTTTGTGTGAATTGTTTAGCGTGAGAAAATGGCGAAACTTGCGTGAATTTACTGGATATATATATATATAGTGTGAAACGACGTGGACACCCTGTATTTGGTGTCATCAGTTGTCTTGCCAAAAAAAAAACCTCTTGACTGTGACCTTTGTAACATTTGTTGTTTTTTTTTCAGGTACTCCTGACCTGGGCCTTCATAGGCATGGCCTTCGCCGGACGTCTGGACAACAACCAGTACCTACCGCCCCACCAACAGCCGCATCAACAGTCCGGCCACGGCCAGCAACAGAACCAGCAGAATCAGGTGCCAATCCTCCACATGGAGAACAACAACAACGGGGACGGTTCCTACAACTACGCGTACGCCACGGGCGACGGTACCCAGGCCCAACAACACGGCGACCAATCCGGAGCTCAAGGTGCGTTCTCTTACACCTCCCCGGAAGGGCAGCAAGTCGGCGTCAGCTACAAGGCCGACGAAAACGGTTACCAACCGCAAGGCGACCATTTACCCACGCCCCCGCCCACGCCCGAGGCCATCTTGAAGTCGCTGGAACATATCAAGGCGCACGGCGACCAAGGGTACCAGCAGCAGCAACCGAGCCAACAACACGGCACCCCCTCTCAGCAACAGGGTCCTAGCCAACAATACGGAGCCCCACAGCATCAGCAAAAGTCAGCCGGTTTTGGTCAGCAACAGCAACAGGCTCCTAGCCAGCAATACGGAGCCCCGCAGCAACAGCAAAAGTCAGCCGGTTTCGGTCAGCAACAGCAACAGGCTCCTAGCCAGCAATACGGAGCCCCGCAGCAACAGCAAAAGTCAGCCGGTTTCGGTCAGCAACAGCAACAGGCTCCTAGCCAGCAATACGGAGCCCCGCAGCAACAGCAAAAGTCAGCCGGTTTCGGTCAGCAACAGGCACCAAACCAACAGTACGGAGCACCTCAACAACACCAAGCGCCCAGCCAGCAATATGGCGCCCCACAACATCAGCAAAAGTCGTCCGATTTCGGCCAGCAAAGCAAACCCGGTCAACAGTATGGCGCCCCGTCTTCTGGCCAGCAACAGGCACCTAGTCAGCAATACAATGCTCCCCAGCAAGCTCCTAGTCAGCAGTATGGTGCTCCCCAGCAGAAATCTAGTCCCAGAAAACAGTATGGTGCTCCTTCTTTTGGACAGCAACAGGCTCCTAGCCAACAATACGGAGCACCCCAACAAAAGTCATCCGGTTTTGGTCAGCAACAGGCGCCTAGCCAGCAATACGGATCACCCCAACAAAAGTCAGCCGGTTTCGGTCAGCAACAGGCGCCTAGCCAACAATACGGAGCACCCCAACAAAAGTCAGCCGGTTTCGGTCAGCAACAGGCTCCTAGCCAACAATACGGAGCACCCCAACAAAAGTCAGCCGGTTTTGGTCAGCAACAGGCTCCTAGCCAACAATACGGAGCACCCCAACAAAAGTCAGCCGGTTTTGGTCAGCAACAGGCTCCTAGCCAACAATACGGAGCACCCCAACAAAAGTCAGCCGGTTTTGGTCAGCAACAGCAACAGGCTCCTAGCCAACAATATGGAGCACCCCAACACCAGCAAAAGTCGACAGGTTTTGGTCAGCAACCCAACCAACAGTATGGTGCCCCACAACAGCAACAACAGAAGTCATCCGGTTTTGGCCAGCAACAAGCGCCCAGTCAGCAATACGGAGCGCCCCAGCAAAAGTCGTCCGGTTTTGGCCAGCAACAAGCGCCCAGTCAGCAATACGGAGCGCCCCAGCAAAAGTCGTCCGGTTTTGGCCAGCAACAAGCGCCCAGTCAGCAATATGGGGCGCCCCAGCAAAAGTCGTCCGGGTTTGGCCAGCAACAGGCTAAGCCTAGTCAGCAGTATGGTGCTCCTCAGAACAAGCAAGCTGGAGACAATCAGCAATATGCTTCGAATGGGGGTTATCAGTATTAGTTGCTGAAAACAAGTGCCATTTTTTGTGTAGTAGTGTGAATTTTGTATTTTTTTGTACATAGTTTTGGAAAATAAGGAAAATCAGATGAAATAAAACAAGTATCTGAAATATTATGTTTTTGTTTCTCCTGTTTCGTAGTTATATCATATCCCTGCTCCAAATATTTTTTTATCGAATACAGTAAGGAATTTGTTAATATTGAATTTTATAGATAGGTACTCATAGCGCCATCTACAAGTAAGAGGACAAAGTAGGTTTTCATAAACAAGTACTTTCATTGTTGTTGAAATGTACACAATATTTATTTATAGAAAACCACTATTTTCTATAGTAAAACCGTAGAACCCTTGTTTCTGTAATAGAATCAAGGATAGTGGAACTAAATTTCCTTCCTCTATCGACGACTAAATTATCTAGCACCAATTTTAATAATTATAGTGTAGAATATAGTAATTAATTTTAAAATGTCTTTTTTATCGAAATATTGTTAATTTTTTAGTTTTCGAAATCTCGAAGCAGCAACCTCAGTAAAATTTACCTCCAGTATCAAAAGGACATTGTAGCGTTTCACCCAACGGTTGTAGCTTATTTAGTGCTTACAATAAGCTGTTATACGAAGCGACAAAAAGCCTTCATAAACATAAATCATTGAGTGAAATATTAAGATTGTTATTTCAGGCCGAGGCTTAAATGCCTTCAAATATTTGGATTTCTGTTAGTCTAGTGGACAATCGAAGACAACATTGTGTTGTTGGAACGATAAGCTAATCCTGAAGAAAATAATATACAGCGGTCTCAGCAGGTCAAACATTCTCAGAGAATGAAAGTTTGAAAATTTTCCTATAAAGCAGTACTTTCATTTTTATTTCAAAATAAAAAAATATATATGTAAAAATTGATTCAACCTTAGACAAGGAAAGACAGAGAACGACTAACAGCGCTCGCGGCCGTGTTACCGACCGCCACATCGAGGCCAGTGGCGTAGCATGAAACAAGTTCTTAGGCAATATCACAGAAATGTTAAAAATGAATTCAATCAAAAATTCAATTAAAAAAATTTCAATAAAAACGATGTTAAAAAATAATTACATTGGTCCTATTTACAAACAAAACAATCCACTTTATCATACTAAAAGGTAGAAGGAATTTGAAGAAGTTATATTGAGAAAAATAAAGTTTTAGGGCATCTTTCAAAGGTAGCTTGTTAAATATTTACCTGTGAAACGAAATCCCGGGCTCTTGCTTTTCACTTCTACTTTTGCAACCAAGCGCTGAACAATTCACCATCGTAAAAGTATATTTTTCTCTTAATCACTTTTACTTTTAATTCACAAATTCACGAAATTAACTTGCAACGTACTCGCTGTCTGCCACATATAAAATGGCCGCCGTTCAAGACGACGTAACAAAATCTATATACGCGGCAGGGTAGGCAAGCGCAGGGTCCTTTCTCTTTCCTTGTCTAAGATTTAATAACTGTCAATTTTGTCATTGTAGAGATCGTTTTTAGTCAATGTCTCCGAGACATCCTTCTTTATTCTCTGTATTTTTATTTTGAACGAGGGACGTAGAAAGAATTGTGTGGGCATTAAAACTCGTATCCAGATTCACGTTTGTATTCTATCAAAAAAATTCCCGCATGTACATTTACAAGTTACAAGGAACTATTACAAAGTCTTATTCTGCATTACAGCGATACAAATTAAGGAAATTTACAGTGAACCTGGCAAAAAAATAGCAAATATACATCACAAGAAGTACTTTTCTCAATGCAACGGTCGATAATATATAACCAGTATACAAATAATATTAATTTATGTTACATTATAATACAAGAGGATTGTACGGGGTGTTTGAGAGAGTTTTGGTAAACTTTATCGAACACCCTGTACAGGTTGGGGGGGATATTTTTACATTTTTTTGCCAAATTTACAGATTTGTAAATTTACAAGTCATTTCGGCCAATTTCTTTTTTATCATTTCATATTACACAAGTAAGTATTCATAATGTGAACAAAATCCTACCTACCTATTTTTAAAAGTAATTATCCACAAAATATGTAAAAATATCCAGTAAACAAACTAAAAACGGCATTATATAAAATTTTCTCCTTACAACTCCTAAACAAAAATTGACAGAATAAGGAAAATGTACAGTCTAATAGTCATTCTCTAAGGATTATTAAAGCAATAAGCTGCTATATATCTTCTTTTTTACATGTTACAATATTGTTCCAAAAAATTGTAATATTACTTTTTAAATTACAATTTTCCGAACTAAGCAATTTTTTAAAATAAACAAGTACACGTTTACACATATCCTTGTATTCTAAAAAAAATATTTACGCTTTTTTTACATTTTGCACACGTTTTTTGTGCTGAAAACACCGATTTATAATTATTATTTTAACCAAAATATAAATAAAAAATTACTAAAAATTTTCTCCGAAATATATTATGTAGTACAACAATAAAAAAACAAAAGCTATATGCTAGGACATTTATAAAATTAAAATTGTTACTCACTCTACGATTTTACCAGTTTTCGTACCGATATATTTTTTTCTACAGAGTGGTACTGTCCACGTATAAAAATAATATACATATTTTTTTTTACTTTTTCTCTCAAAAAGCTGCATTTCGAATATTCTAACTATTATTTAGAAATGGAAAAAATGTAACTCATGTAATTTTTTTGTAAAAAAAATTACATAAGTACGCAACATTAGAAAAAAAATACTTTTTTAATTTCTATTATATTAGCATGCTGTGGTTGTCAACAAAATAAAAGAAAATTCGTTTCAAAAGTAGCTAAAAATATAGGTAGTAATCTAATAAAATAAATGGAACAGTTTTTAAATTATGAAATAAATAAGTAGATTGTTCTAAATATTCACAAAATATTCAGGCAATAATTTTTTTTTGGAATGATTTTTTTATTTTAGTTCTATTTATTTTTGACTAGACGTACACTTGACTATTTTAGTGACCTGCTACTCAAAAAATATTTAAAAAACACTGGTCACATAATATATTTTATTTTAGCTTTTATTTCTTTTTTTATATAAAAAAATCTTAACTAGGTTAAGTAGATAAATACCAAAAATCTTGAAACGAATTTTCTGTCAACATAATAAGTAAGTAGTAAATATGCACCAATAGTTAATAATATAATAATTTATTTCAATCTTATATTGCTCTGAGATTCATATTTTCTGCACCATAAAAAATCGTGCATACAGAGTGGTTAACTTCTAAGGGACCAAATTGTAACAGGTGGCCTTATAAAAGTCATAGTTACAGTTAAATTTTAAAAAAATGTGTATTCTTTAATGATTATTTACCAAACTAGTTGAGATATTCAAGTTATATTTGATACAAGTTATAACGGCAGGGGTTAGCATAAAACCTGTCAGTATTACACACCTTGGACAACCAGTGGCGGAGAATTGGGTAATTAGTATAATAATTATTATAATAAAAATGAATCATCTCATATAGTAATAAAATGTATGGAAAATTGTATGTAGATTTTAATTGTAAACAAAAATGTCCACTTGTCATTTTTTCATATGTGTCATGGTTTCATGGCAAATTTATTTTTTTTGTACTACCTACTTCAGGGTATTTCTGAAAAATTAACTAAAAAATTAGCTTTCTAAGTAAGACTCAAAGTAGAAAAAAAGTGATTCTTATTTTAAATAAAGTAACTTTTTCCAACGAACTTACCCATTCAAGGTTTTACTTTTCGAGATACAGGGCGTAACATTAATTTTATCTTATATTTTAGGCCCTCTATCTTCAAAAGTATAGGTTTAAATAAGTAAGTTTATTGGAAAAAGTTATTTTACTTAAAAAAAGAAACACATTTTTTTACTTTGAGCCCTACTTATGTAGAAATTTGTTAGTTAATTTTCCATAGACAAAGATAATCTATACCCGAAATAATAAAAATAAAATTTGCTATTAAACTATAACACATACTAAAAAATACCAAGAGGATTGTTTACAATTAAAATCTGCATAAAATACATTTTATTGATCAACGTATTTTATATTAACAGGTTATTTTACTTTAACAGGTTTTATTCTAACACATGCCGTTATAACGTGTACCAAATATATAAATTAAATATCGAAACTAGTTTCGTAAATATTCAATAAAATCCACATATTCTTTAAAACTTGAACACCCTGTAAAGGCCTTAAAAAGATACAGTTTATAAGCAAAATTGCGGTTATTTTTTGGAGATCTTTCACCTGTTACAGTTTGTTCTCTTAAAAGTGAACCACCCTGTACAACAAAAGAAATTAATCATTGATATTTTGAAAAAAACAACTAAGTAAGTCTATTTTATATTTTTTTTCTTGAAAATATCACTTTTTTGGTTGTTGCGGAGTGGTAGTGCTTGCGAACTGAAAGTAGCATAACGGTATTTTTTTGATTTAAAGTTTGTACTCTATAAAAAAGTTTAGGTACTATACTATTTATTTTTAGTCAAGCGATAGAGAACGTTCTTATTTAGAAAAATCGATAATACACTTTTAGGATTCTTGAAATCGACGCAAAAATAACATTTTCGTACTTCGTACTTCGACTTCTCTGATGCAATTTTTTCATTCGGTTAACATTTAAATTGTTTGCGACCATCTCGCACGTTTTTTTTCTGTGACAATCGCCCATAACACGCCTCCAAACGTCGAACCGACGGTTCTATCCGCCCAGAAATCACAGAAACCGCCCATTCCACACCGCACGCCCCGCGCCCCGCCCCCCCTCAAGCCACGCCCCCCGCCCACCGTCACTGTATCGCGCAGCACTCGCACTTCGGCTTCTTCTTGATGGTGACGCGTTCGGCCTGCGTGCCGTCGTCCGGCCTCACCGTCTCCCGCCTCACCTCGACCCCGCCCCCCGGCTCCGCCCTTGCCGCGCCGTTGGTCCGCTGGACGGGCGGCGCCGCGTTCTGATTGGCCGCCGACGACTTGACGGGCGTGGCCGGCGCGCCGTCCGGCAACGAGGGGAGGGGCGGGGCCTGCGCGCCCGGCGTCGGCGTGATCGGCTTGCCGCCTTTGATCAGTTCGACGATCTCGTCGGCCTCGCGCGACAGGTCGCCGCCGGGCCGGAACGGGTTGTCCCAGCCGGAGTCGGTGCTGCAACGAGGGGCAATAAATAAAAAATAAATAAATAAAAAAAACATAAAATCTTTGGTTTTTTTTTGGAGATAATCGCCCAAACTTTCGTCATTGTTTGAAAAGCCTCAGAAAGCCCCTTCTTTTGGCCTTGCTGCCATTGTCAAAATGCACGTCCAGGGCCGGCTACGATTTTTTTATACCCCCGATTTTCACGAAAACCATTTAGCGATTTTGTTATTTGTCCAAATAAAGATGTCAGTTTTGCAAAAAAATCCACACATCAAGGTTGTTTGCTTGCTACGAATTTAGCTTCTTAATAGGGTGGTTTCCTAATCAATATACAGGGTGAGTCACATCTAAAGGCAGAGCCGAAAACGCAAGGTAGAATTCGCTAAAATAAGCACGTATGCTTAATAAACATTAGCTCAAAAACGCTTGGTTCTCCATATACAGCGTGTTGAAACTTTTCCAAAAATAAAATATATATTTTTTTTATTTCTTTCGAGCCCGTTTAGGAATTCCAACAAAATTTTATACATATTATGGGTTGTCATTTTGTGCAATAATTTGGCCCTGTTAAGATGAGCAGCGGCGTAGATACAAATAATTTTATTTTAAACACCAGCATAATCACCTTGGCACTAGTTAAAAAAAATCCGAAATTACGAAGAAACTGTACCAGAAATAAAAAAATACAAAGTGGCGCTTTTTGTTCCAAGATGATCGGGCTATCCAAAATTTTTGGTTTTGCTCAAGACATTACTACTTTTTTTTCACAATTATTAACATTAACTATTTGTATCTACGCCGCTGGTCATCTAAACGGGGTCAAAGTATTGCACAAAATGACAACCGTCCAATGCATGATGTGTACCAAATGTGGTTGTAATTCCTAAATGGGCTCGAAAGAAATTTAAAAAATATATTATTTTGGAAAATTTTCAACACGCTGTATATGGAGAACCAAGCTTTTGTGAGTTTATTAAGCATATTATGTGCTTATTTTAGCGAGTTCTACCTTGAGTTTTCGGCTCTGCATTTAGATGTGACTCACCCTGTAGGTACAGTGTGGTCATTTAAGTGTGCAACATATGGGATTTTTTAAATAAAATATTCCCGAAAGTTGGTGAATCTTCGATAATCATATTAGGCGCACTTAGAATGGTTGCAAGTCAAACAGCATACAGGGTAGGTAGGTCAAAAAATATAAAAATTGTACAAGAGCAAAGTACCCTTATTTAAAAAAATCAGCAAAATGTTATTAAGAAAAGTTGTCTAGAATTAAAAGTTATGACGAAATACCAAAACATGGCCTCCTAAGAAGAAGAAATATATAATATATATTTTTTAAAACAATAATAATTTCCTAAAAAAAATGTTTTAATATTCACTCTAAACAATTTCATAAATCAATCAAAATTATATCAGTTTCGTATAATTTTGTTCAAATTCAAGCATATGTTTGTAACATTAACTTAGATTTTTAATTTTTTAGGGAATCACAAACTTCATGTTTGTTGCAACGTTGCAACAATATTAAACAAAACTTAAAAATTTCGCAAAAATTCTTCTGAACAAGGTAAAACAGTAGTAATGATAATGTGTATATTAAAAAACTCTCATTTAAGGTGCAAAATTTTTATTTTAAATGTTTATTAAGAAACTGGAAATTAATCGACGAAAAATTTTTTTTCTTGGGAGGCTATATTTTGGTATTTCGTCATAGCTTTTAATTCTAAACAACTTTTCTTAATAACCTTTTGCTGAATTTTTTAAATAGGGGTACTTTACTCTTGTGCAATTTTTATATTTTTTGACCTACTCTGTATGCTCTTTAACTTGCAACTATTCTAAGAGCACCTAATATGATTACTGAACATGCATCAACTTTCGGCAATGTCTGTATTTTGATTGTGCAATTAATAAAAAAAAAGTCCCATATGTTGCACACTTAAAAAATGACCACGCTGTATGTAGTTGGTTTCCTAAACATTTTTTTAGAGCAAACTTACTCTAATAATAGTTGTAGGGGATCAAAATCAATCAAATTTACTTCACTTCACTTATTTCTGGGACACCCTGTATACATATATTAGTAGCTTCTAATTACAGGATAAATATTTTTCTTATCAAAATGTTATCTTTACACATTTTTGTTTGATAAAATAGTACCCGTACAAAAATAGAGAATAATACAACATTTTTTGAATTTATTTTATCCAGAAAACCATGACAAAATAATGTGTGCTTTCCAGGTTTCCTATATTTTTAGTCTATGAACTAATTTATTTGACAAAGTAAACAAACCGCAAATTTTTGCATCACATTTCAATATTTGTAAATGTTGTTAGTAAACAACTGATAAAGCTTATTTAAATCAACATATTTTCCAAAAATGTCTCGGCAATAAAATATTATGTGGTGGGTGAAAATAATTATTATTATATATTTTACCTATTTTCTTGTTGGTCCTTAGGTACCTTCACTACGTAGTAGAGGACACCTCCATGGGACGCATGTGTAGCAGTACCCATTTTAAACAAAAACTGGGGAAGTTTATTTTTGTCACTAACTAAATTTGTCCTCAAAAATTATAACTTCTCTTAGCAGCACTATATCACTATATATCTCCATTTTCGTTGTTTAATAAATATTCTTCTATGGTGGTCTCCCTGAATTTGGTTAGGTAGGTTGGTTTTTGCTGGTGAGGTACCTTACAAAACTAATGACTGGAAAATTTTTCCATTATATTTTCCAGTTTGTTCTCAAAACATAGCGGGCCACATTGCTATAAACACTAACAGGAAATGTCATTTTCAATTTGGAACGGCTGCGTACGCAGTATGGGCTAATTTTAAAATGTGAAGTGCAAACACACTATCCATTGCTTCACTATAATACTACATCTGAAAGTATTGGGACATTTTCTTGGGAATAATAGCAAGTAATCCCCTCCTATAAAAAATATGTGGTCGTAGAAAAATTATAGTGTGTAACACCTGCAAAAATGCCAGTTATTGCACCATAAATAATATTTTTACGTCACGTTTTTTAAGCTGTTTCCTTGCACTTTCAAAAAACACCAGGAAAAGTTTCATTTATATCCAGATTTCGCCGATTCACTGTTGATCACGCAGGATGTTCTCACAGACTGCCAAAAAATATCCACAAACATATATCGGCCCACACAGTTTGGGGTCACTTAAAAGGTCAGCCAGAGAAACGTAACAGAGTAGGCGTTGAACATTACTAATAAGGCTCTATCAACATAATATCTAGATACCTGGGGCAACTAGTCCATGCTAGTGGGGGGGGCTATGTATAATATTTATACAGGGATATACAGGGTGAGTTTTTTTCGATGACCACTATGGGGATCTCGGAAACTAGCAGAGCTCGAACAAAGGTTAAATGGGGAAAGAATTGCAGTTTTGAATGCTCAATCTACAAACTTGTGTTTTTTTAAATGTAAATCATAGTTGGCTGTGGCCTTATCAAATCGGCCGTTTTTTAAGCTTTCCAAAGATATCATACTCGGCATAGTTATTATACAAAATAAAAGAGCTATGGCTAATTTTCTGTTTTTTTTTTTAATTTTCACATAGTCAGCCATGGAATATTTTCATAATTACGTTCTATTTTATAATAATACATACTTCAAACTTTCAAATATTTTATTTTTAGCTGGTAACAAAATGTAACAAAATAAAACAAAAATTATCATGATGGAGCTCCACCACATAATTATTTGCCCATAAGAAATTACCTAGATCAGTTCTGTCCAAATAGTTGGATAGGGAGAAATAGACCTATTTCCTGGCCGCCCCGATCATCCGATTTGTCTGTTTTGGATTTCTTTTTGTGGGGAACAGCACAAAATAAAGTATGTGACAATTGTTGAATTAAGAGCAGCTGTTTTAGAAGCAATTGCCAGTACTGACAGGCGCTCTCTAAGAAAGGCGACAAATTCAGTTTTAAAAAGATGCAATATTTGCATAAATAATAATGGTGGATTGTTTGAACACCTTTTAAAATAATATTAATTTGAATTTGAGTTTTTTAATTTTTGTTTTATTTTGTTACATTTTCTTACCAGCTAAAAACAAAATATTAGAAAGTTTGAAGTATGTCTAATTATAAAATAGAACGTAGGTAAATATGAAAATATTCCATGGCTGAATATGTGAAAATTAAAAAAAAAAAACAGAAAATTAGCCATAGCTCTTTTATTTTTTATAATAACTATGCCGAGTATTATCATGTTTGGAAAGCTAAAAAAATAGCCACAGCCAACCATGATTTACATTTAAAAAAACACAAGTTTATGTCATATCTCAAAAATCACAAACAACATAAAAAATTTGATTAGATTATCGTGTTAAGCCCAAAATTATCTACAATTTTTGTCTCTACAGTTTTTCTGTATAATCATAAATAACTGAGCTACAGCCAGCGATCTCATGAAATAACAAAAAAATCACTCTTTTCAAAATATCTAGCGAGCCATGAACTTTTTAAAAGCTTTTATTTAACTTGCAATGTATGTATGTATGTATGTATGTATGTATGTATGTAATTTGTTCGGGTGGAATCTTGCAACTCAATTTTGAAGCAGATATCTTCAACCGATCGAGCTGAAATTTTGTACACACGTTTAATTTGGATGACAATGCATGATTATATGTGTGACGTCATTCTAAATCCAACATGGCGGATCACCCAAGATGGCGGACTAGTTAAATTTCAACCGATCGAGCTGAAATTTTGTACACACGTTTAATTTGGATGACAATGCATGATTATATGTGTGACGTCATTCTAAATCCAACATGGCGGAACACTCAAGATGGCGGACTAGTTAAATTTCAACCGATCGAGCTGAAATTTTGTACACACGTTTAATTTGGATGACAATGCATGATTATATGTGTGACGTCATTCTAAATCCAACATGGCGGAACACTCAAGATGGCGGACTAGTTAAATTTCAACCGATCGAGCTGAAATTTTGTACACACGTTTAATTTGGATGACAATGCATGATTATATGTGTGACGTCATTCTAAATCCAACATGGCGGAACACCCAAGATGGCGGACTAGTTAACTTTGACTTGTGTAGTTTGGTGAGATAGGCGTCAACAGCATTGGTCTGCAACCTGTCTCGTTGTATATTTAGGCTCCAAGCTCTTCGCGCCTGGTCAAGCATACGTGGCCTTAAGTAGGGTTAGATCATTAGAAGGTCTCCTCATTGAAGAGCTAGACTGTTCTAAACTAACCGGCAAACGACCTTGCAACAATGATGCGTTAACTGAGATGAATAGACTCAGACACCTGGCCAAACTAAAAATTACAAAATAAATTAAAAGTAAAAAAATATTTTTAAAAAAAGCTTTTATTTAAATGCGCTAAAAAGAATAAAATAATCTTTTCTTTTAAAACTTTTACTATAAACTTATAACGTCATTCCACAATTTATATGATATAAAAGCTTGTCGCGAGATTTAAGTTTTCAAGCTAAGTAAATACCACTACTTAAATCTCGCGACAAGCTTTTATATCATATAAATTGTGGAATGACGTTATAAGTTGATAGTAAAAGTTTTAAAAGAAAAGATTATTTTATTCTTTTTAGCGCATTTAAATAAAAGCTTTTTTAAAAATATTTTTTTACTTTTAATTTATTTTGTAATTTTTAGTTTGGCCAGGTGTCTGAGTCTATTCATCTCAGTTAACGCATCATTGTTGCAAGGTCGTTTGCCGGTTAGTTTAGAACAGTCTAGCTCTTCAATGAGGAGACCTTCTAATGACCATCTTGGGTGTTCCGCCATGTTGGATTTAGAATGACGTCACACATATAATCATGCATTGTCATCCAAATTAAACGTGTGTACAAAATTTCAGCTCGATCGGTTGAAATTTAACTAGTCCGCCATCTTGAGTGTTCCGCCATGTTGGATTTAGAATGACGTCACACATATAATCATGCATTGTCATCCAAATTAAACGTGTGTACAAAATTTCAGCTCGATCGGTTGAAATTTAACTAGTCCGCCATCTTGAGTGTTCCGCCATGTTGGATTTAGAATGACGTCACACATATAATCATGCATTGTCATCCAAATTAAACGTGTGTACAAAATTTCAGCTCGATCGGTTGAAGATATCTGCTTCAAAATTGAGTTGCAAGATTCCACCCGAACAAATTACATACATACATACATACATACATTGCAAGTTAAATAAAAGCTTTTAAAATTAGAGCAGATCGAATGTTGTTTTGGTCAAACCAGGAATTTAACAGGAAATCGTTTAGTTTGTATATAGGAATAAAATTGTTAGGTACAACTTTTGAAAAAATGCCCAAGTAAAATAAAGAACACTCTCTGTATATCGAAATTCTCAATTCCCAAATATGTATAAATAAAATGCTTGCCTAGATACCTGCCTACATACTTTGCCCTAGTTCCATTTGACCCTACTTAAGAATTTAAATGTAAACCGTGGTTTTATTTTTATTTTGTATTCTAAATACCTATATTATATTCTTATTCGTAATATATTTTTTTACGTGTAAACACCCATAATCTAAACTATTTCAATTATCAGTAACAATTAAATATCATCTAAACAATAAATACTTCCAAAACAATAGTGTGCGCAAAAGTACAAGCGCGCTACTGGATTCATACTGTGAGAGAGCAATCCTAAAATTGACCTGCTCAGTAATAATCGGCCGTCGCATGCATTAACACTTTGGGTACCCGCCGTCAAGTTGTTGTTGATTGAAGTGTGGTTTTCTGTGATTTTGAGATCGGGAAAAGTCCTGTTTCTCGAGGTGATGTTGATATGAATGATAGTGGTGCTTTTGATACACCTGGCTTTTATGAGTAAGTCCGTACAGATCTGTTACCGCACATTTGGTGCCGGCACAATGGGTGCGAAAGCCTCTGTCCATTTTGGGGACGATAGCTTGTTCCTCGAGTGCTGACTGGTGAGATTAGAGGCCTCACTTGGGGCTCGATGACACGAATAAACATGTGGGGTGTCAGTACCACACCCCCTGTCTAATTCGTTGGGATGCTTTACTGTTTAGCGGCAGTTGAGTATCCGGGGAAGCCTTTACTTATTTTAGGTGACACTAGCTAGTCGTCGAAGATATTATATGATAGTAAAATGCTAAGAAAGATATCCGATATGACGGACGCATGGAGGTTAACCGGGAGTAAAGGGGCTAACAACCCCCGGTGAGTATACCATAATTTTATCAAGGTAGCAGGTCAGTAACTGTTGCTTTTGTCTTTTTCATATGCCCGAGTTTGTACAACAATATAAAGTATTTAGCCGTCGAGTGAATTTGCATTGTGAAGACCCGCTGATTGCGAGCCACTGACAAGGTAAATAATCTACATTTCAAATGATTTTTACATTCAGGTGTGGGGTAAAACAATCAATTCACTCGAATGGCATTTTCAAAAATTGTTAAATCCTAAGGTACCTAAATTGCCAAAAAACTTAATTAAAATTATGAACTCGTATACTGTTGAAATTTAATCGTTGCCCGTGGGCCGCTGAAAGTAAACAACTTGGCGCGCTTGAGGAAAAGAGGCATAATACCCATTCAGTTATCGACAAAATAAGAGTTCTAGTTTATATAATAACCGATTGAATGCCACCTTAGTCTTCAAGACTAATGAAATATAATATTTGGGTTATAAAGACGAGACTAAAAGCCCAATGATTAAAAGTGTTAAGACTGACTTATAAAAGAACTTTGTCGGGGCGACGGATTTTATTTTAATCAGTTAGTATGCTATCCGTTCGTATTACGATACGCAGTAGCCAAGTCGTGAAGTGATATACCTACTGTCTCTTGTTTGCGGAGTTAGTTCTAGACTTTTAACTTGTTTTGAGTTTTTACCTGACATAAGAAAACTTGAGGTAAGTTTACATTGTTGTTAGGTATATCATCTTGTGGTGGAACGATTTATGTTTTATAATTTATTTAAATATGCAACAAGTACAGTGCGCGTTTGGTTTAAGGATGGCGCAGGAAAATCGTATGGTTGTCCAAAAAAGAAAAAGGATTTGCGTGATAGAATCCTCTTCAGATGAAGAAGATTCAGTGCCTACCACCAGCTCAGTAGATCCAACCAATGACGAAAACATTATTTCTGAGTTGGCAGGGATGGTTAAAAATTTAGTGAGGACGATTGAATTACAAACAACTGGCAAAAGAGTTGTTCATGAAGAGACCAACTTTCGAGCTAATATTGTACCTGTATTCAATCCGGAAGATCAAGGACAAACTGTAGAAAGATGGTGCGACAGAATCGACGAACTCCGAAGTCTTTACAACTGGAGCGACGAACGAACGAACTACAACGCTTTACTAAAACTGGAGGGACTTGCTAAGACATGGTATCAGAGCCTACCGACTATTAGTTTCACCTGGGAAGAATGGAAATTAAAATTGAAATCAGCTTTTCCCTCTAGGCGTGATTTTTCCTATCGTCTACAAGAAATGATGCAGCGTACCAAACGAAGGCACGAGTCTTACATAACCTATTATTATGAAAAGGAAGCATTATTGAACCAATGCAAGATAGTTGGAGCAGATGCAGTCTCATGTCTGATAAGTGGAATCCCAGACCCAACGATACAAGCGGCTGCTCGAGCAAAGGATTGTGTAACTTGTGAAGCTTTGCTCAATTTCCTCCGGACTTGCGAGATGTCACCACCTGGCACTTCGGGTCAAGCACATCAAATTACCTACAGAAGTAACAAACCATCAACTAATGTAAAACAATTTGGAAAAAGACAACTCTTTAAGGCCAAGGAACGAGTCATTTGTTTTAAATGCCAGGGCAAAGGACACCGAGCAACAGAATGTAGAAGGTCAAATTTAAAATGTTTCAACTGCCAACGCTTTGGGCATCGAGCTCACGACTGTACAAGCCGACAACCCCAGAAAGACCAAAAGGGCGGACCTACCACCGAAAGAGTCTTGTGACTAGAAACCCAAACCAACAAAAAGTACTTTAAGAATATTCTTGTCAACAATACGCCTCTCCGTGGTTTTGTGGATTTTGGATCAAGCTGTAATCTTATTCGGTTGACTGATGCCAAACGACTTGATCCCAAAATTTCTACGGATTGTGACGTCATAATAAAAGGATATGGTCCGAATTATAGTAAGGCTTTGGGCAAAATACAGCTAGACATCAAGATAGATGACGTCAAACGCTCAGTGAATGCTCTTGTGGTTCCAGATGATCTCCAAGAAATACCAATTTTAGTAGGTCAACCATTTACTGAACAGCCGGGTTTACTGGTACTAAAGGATAACCAAGAATTAAAATTTATTGAACAAAATCCCAAAGTAAACCCAAAGAAAATAGCACTCTGGTTAACAGACTCGGTTTTGATTCCTGCGAATTACGTGGCTAACTTGCCCGTGTATAGTAAGGAACCGTTTGAAGGAGATTTGTTAGTGGATGCTTGCTGTAGATCTCAACCTGGATGTGAGTATGCTATACCTCGAGTACTGATTCACGTTACTAAAGATACAGCTATTACCTATACTCAATCTTTCTGGAAAGGATCTTACGCTAAATTCAAAACACCCAATAGCACGTGGGTTTACATGTGAACTTGACTACAGAAACTACCAAGAAAACGTACTAACTGTTGAAATAGGTAAAATACCTCCACTTAAGGAAGAAAATATTAATATCGGAATCACTGACTCAGCAATGCGCACAGAATTGCTTAGTTTACTGCAAGAATTTCGTGATCTGTTTGGAGACAAACCTGAAGATCTTGGTATGGCAAAATCGGCACAGATTGAAATAAAATTAACAAACGATAAACCATTCACCTATCGGCCTTATCGAATGGCGGAAGCAGAAAAGGAGAAAGTAAGAACCATAATCTCAGAGTTGTTAGGTGCAGGAATTATTCGGGAGTCTATGTCTTCATATGCTTCTCCAGTGCTGATAGTGAAGAAAAAGAATGGAGAAGATCGCATGTGCATTGACTATCGGAAATTAAACATGAAAACTCTTAAGCAAAAATTCCCTTTGCCTAGGATCGATGACCAAATCGATAGATCAAGTGGGTGTAGCGTTTTCACTAGTTTAGATCTAACCTCCGGCTACCATCAGATTCCAGTGGAAGAAATAGTAAGCCTTACACTTCGTTTGTGACCACCGAAGGACAATATGAATACAACCGTATGCCGTTTGGTCTTTGCAATGCCCCAGCAGTATTTCAACGTTTGATGAACAGAATTTTGGGACCTTACCGAGATATTGCTGCGGTATATTTGGACGATGTCGTGATTCCTAGCAAGACATGCAAAGAAAACTTAAATAGTCTACGCCTTGTACTTAATACTTTCCGCAACGAAAACCTAACGTTAAATCTTAAGAAATGTGTATTTCTGTCCTCATCGATCAACTATCTGGGATTTGAAATTGACGAGTTAGGTGTACGACCTGGACAAGGAAAAATTGAAGCAGTGAGACAGTTTCCACAACCCAAAAATGTTAAGAACATTCGCCAATTCTTAGGCTTAACTGGTTACTTTAGAAAATTTGTTAAAGATTACGCTTCAATTGTTAAACCACTAACGTTGCTCACTCGTAAGGATTGTATCTGGAAGTGGGAAGAACAGGAAGATAATGCATTCAGAAGTTTGAAGGCGAAGCTTACAGAACGTCCAATTTTAGCCTTGTATGATGTTAACGCACGAACAGAACTGCATACAGATGCGAGTCAGAGTGGAATTGCAGGAATTTTACTCCAGGAACATCACAGTCAATTGCGACCTGTAGCTTACTATAGTCGCCATACAAATAGCGCAGAAAGCCGATACCACTCATACGAATTAGAAACACTGGCGGTAGTCGAGACTCTACTTAAATTCAGGGTGTATCTACTTGGGATAACATTCAAGGTGATAACAGACTGCAATGCCCTTAAAACTGCCAGTGCCAAAAGAGACCTAGTACCTCGAATAGCACGTTGGTGGCTTCAACTTCAAGAATATACGTTCACCGTCGAATACAGACCAGGTTGCCGTATGCAGCATGTAGACGCATTAAGCAGAAACCCATGTGGAAGTGAGGTAGCACCACCAGAAAATATCGTCTTAAAGATCGAAGAAGTGGATTGGATTTTATCTGCCCAACTAAGCGACGAGAAGATTAAATTTATTCGGGAAGTATTATCAAAACCCCCAGAGACGGACTACGACAAAAATATATACAAGAACTACGCACTCAGAAATGGAAGGGTATATCGAATAACAGTATTGGGCGTTCAGTGGGTTGTCCCACAGGGTTTCAGAAATCAAGTGGTACGGTGGGCTCATGATGACGCCGGACACTACGCTTGCGAAAAGACACTGAAAAACTTGTGCCAAAAATACTGGTTTCCACGGATGCGGGAATATGTAGAGAAGTATATCGCCAGCTGTATACCATGCCTTTACAACAAGCTACCATCTGGTCGCCGTGAAGGTTACCTTCATCCTATTGCAAAAACACCTATTCCATTTCACACCGTGCACATTGATCATTTAGGACCATTTCAAAAGACAACAAAAGGAAACATGTTTTTGATAGTTACCATAGACGCTTTTACAAAATACGTTTTGTTAAAGCCAGTAAGATCGACGAAAACTAGACCTGTAATAACTCAACTAGAATACCTGTGCAAGACGTTTGGGCTGCCGACACGCATTATAACAGATAGAGGAACTGCATTTACTTCAAAAATTTTCAAGAAATTTTGCCTACGGCACAACATTCAACTCATCCTCAACGCAGTTGCTACACCTCGGGCCAACGGTCAGGTCGAAAGGCTCAATAGAACTATTCTAAATGCTCGCGCTACTACGAGTGATACTGAAGATAACTGGGATTGTCACGTTGATAGTATTCAGTTTGCAATTAATGATACCGTCCACCAAATTACGGGGAAATCCCCAAATCAACTTTTAATGGGATATTCTCCACGAGCCAAAAATGACATTTTATCTGTGGAGCTTGACTTTTCTGTCATGACAAGGGACATGAATTCTTCTAGGGAAGAAGCTTCCAAAAAAATAAAAGAAAATCAAATTAAACAAAAAGAAAGTTTCGACAAAAGGAGAAAGAAAGCCAAAGCATATAGAACTGGTGACCTTGTGCTCATAATGAAGAATGCTCAAACAGATGGCAAGAGTAAAAAATTAAGGCCCAAATATGCCGGTCCAATGGTAATCATCGAAGTGCTGCCCAACGACAGATGGGCAGGATATGCCATCATCTACACGAAGTGCTACAAAAAAATATGATAATATTGTAGCAGTTGATCGGATGAAGCCTTGGATCCCACCGGGCGGGGTTTCTGATGATACCGACGATCATAGTGGGGAAGATGGTGTGCCCTTAACTACTGATTCAGATTAATTCAGACTAGGTTGCGAGGACGCAACATTTTTTCAGGTTGGCCGAATGTAAACCGTGGTTTTATTTTTATTTTGTATTCTAAATACCTATATTATATTCTTATTCGTAATATATTTTTTTACGTGTAAACACCCATAATCTAAACTATTTCAATTATCAGTAACAATTAAATATCATCTAAACAATAAATACTTCCAAAACAATAGTGTGCGCAAAAGTACAAGCGCGCTACTGGATTCATACTGTGAGAGAGCAATCCTAAAATTGACCTGCTCAGTAATAATCGGCCGTCGCATGCATTAACACTTTGGGTACCCGCCGTCAAGTTGTTGTTGATTGAAGTGTGGTTTTCTGTGATTTTGAGATCGGGAAAAGTCCTGTTTCTCGAGGTGATGTTGATATGAATGATAGTGGTGCTTTTGATACACCTGGCTTTTATGAGTAAGTCCGTACAGATCTGTTACCGCACATTTGGTGCCGGCACAATGGGTGCGAAAGCCTCTGTCCATTTTGGGGACGATAGCTTGTTCCTCGAGTGCTGACTGGTGAGATTAGAGGCCTCACTTGGGGCTCGATGACACGAATAAACATGTGGGGTGTCAGTACCACACCCCCTGTCTAATTCGTTGGGATGCTTTACTGTTTAGCGGCAGTTGAGTATCCGGGGAAGCCTTTACTTATTTTAGGTGACACTAGCTAGTCGTCGAAGATATTATATGATAGTAAAATGCTAAGAAAGATATCCGATATGACGGACGCATGGAGGTTAACCGGGAGTAAAGGGGCTAACAACCCCCGGTGAGTATACCATAATTTTATCAAGGTAGCAGGTCAGTAACTGTTGCTTTTGTCTTTTTCATATGCCCGAGTTTGTACAACAATATAAAGTATTTAGCCGTCGAGTGAATTTGCATTGTGAAGACCCGCTGATTGCGAGCCACTGACAAGGTAAATAATCTACATTTCAAATGATTTTTACATAAAGTTAATTAACCAGGCATATCATCACGTGTGAAATATTTTGTACAAATTTGTACGATAATGGTAGAGACCGTAACGCTATGTTAACAACGCTAAAAATAAACCTGACGTAACTCCTGTATATATGTGTATTGTACGACCTTAATTTTATAAACAAATACGGTAGAAACATAATACATAATAGCCACCTAACATTTTGTGGGCTTGGATGATTGTTTGTTGTTATGTAATGTTGATGTTGCGAAGAAACAACAAATAAAAAATGTCAAGACATCAGCAGGTGGGTATACGTAGTATCACATCAATAAAATGCCAATCAAGACATCCTGAAAGCTTTTTGTCGATATTTATCGAAAAAATATCGTTTTACTAAGTAAAACACATCCTGTTTTTCTAGAGCATTAACTCCAACTTTAACCCAATTTTGTATCGACCAAGTCTGTAGAACAATGAACTCCATGATATATAAACTTTGATTAAAAGATGCCATGCGATACTATATTACTGAGGTGAAAAAATTTCAATTGCAGCATATGGGTGCGTTAAATCGACCTAGCAGAATCAGCTATAGTCAGGGGCTGTAATGAAACTTTCAAAAACAGTCTTAATTTTATTGACATATTTAAAAAGATTAAATATTGCATTAAAAAATCAACATTGGATTAAAAAAGAGTTCAACAGGATCTAACTTAAACTTGCAACATTA
Source organism: Pseudeuparius sepicola (assembly GCA_963920635.1). Classification (NCBI taxonomy): domain Eukaryota; kingdom Metazoa; phylum Arthropoda; class Insecta; order Coleoptera; family Anthribidae; genus Pseudeuparius; species Pseudeuparius sepicola. The sequence goes on from OY987306.1 coordinate 33,341,392, forward strand.
GTAGGTATACAGGGTAACCGTATTTAGAGTCTATGCATGGGGATCTTGGTTATATTAAGAGATACGAGGTCGGTTAAATTGGGGCAAAGTTGCAGAATTTGATGCCGAGTAACATGGTAAAAAGAAATTTTGGCTGGCCCTTTCGTTTTGAAAATAATGCGAAAAAACTGAAAATTAGTTTTCGTTTTTATTTTTTTAAACGAAAACGAATGGCGCTGGACATTTCGAAGTTAAACATTATTAAGGCACTTTTTTACAAGGAATCTAAATATGTCCTCGCATTTTTTTCTCGCCTCCCTGGACAAAGATATGACGATCAGCTTTTATTTTTTCTTACGGGCGCCATATTGGATTTTTGTATTTTTGAAAAGAGGATTTTTTTTCTGGTTAAAATGATATGTCACACATTAGGCTTTACTTTGTTTTTCTTGCCGTAATAACAAATTAATTGTTTTTGCATAGAGCGCCTTGGAAACGTAAACCCCATAATGTTTGACGTTTTTGCATAGAGTGCCTTGGAAACATAAGCCCCATAATGTTTGACGTTTTTGCATAGAGTGCCTTGGAAACATAAGCCTTGTTACCCATTGTTGCGAAGTGTGCTTTGGAATATTGTTTAAAGGTTCAGTAAAAATTCAGTTAATGTTAAATTTATTGATTAAATACGGTCACCCTGTATAAAAATAATAGAAACCAAACTTCTAATAGGAATGTTATGAATCCTGCCTGCCATCTAAAATTAGTTCAGTCTCAAGCAACACACTATTAGAAACAAAGCCCAGCGGCAAGGGCTAAAACTTGTAAATGAAAACTATAAACCTAAAAATAAATAGAAACATTCCAGGAAAAATATATTGCGAGTTTCGCAAACATGCGAAAGGTTGTTCAATAATAATTTTTATGGCATTTTTATACCTTCTAAATTTCGAATGGACTATAAGCTAGCAACCAGCAGTTTCTTGTAATTCTGTAAAGGAAATCGATGGCAAACTAGGGTAAGTATCGCATTCATCGTCTGAGAACTGAACAATTTTAATTTTGCCTTCCCTTGAAAATATTTATTATATTATATTTCGGTTCTTTTATATTGTTTCTCTATTTCCATTCACAAGATATTTACGGTAATTCAAATGTAAGAACTTTGAACGTTATCTTTAACCTGACACCACGAAAAATGTACCTAAATGCCGCATATAATAACCTGTCAATAATGACAGATTTCGGTTGTTTCCTATTCCACCGCGTTTGTAACACTTATTTCCAAATTCTTCAACCTCCAGAAAAACTCCCGGCCAGCAAAAACCGACCGAAATCACCTCCAGACAACCTCAAAGACCGCGAATATTTTCACTCAAAGCCCCGGAATAATCCGGCAAACCGGCCGAGCCGGTAGGTACAGCCTGAAAGGCATCGATCGGCGAACTAAACTCAAACTCCCGACCTAGTTGAGTTGTTGAGTGGGAGGGGCCATCCCATCCCCACCACCTCCACCCTGTGACGTCATAGATGCACGGCTTGCTTGACTTTGACAGACTGGCTTCGGCGTATAGAAACTTTTGTCACCCTGTACACGGATACGCCTATTTTCTTTTGATGAGATTACCATCATTTATAGATTATTCACCTCCTTTTCAGAAGACACCATTGCAAAACGAGTGAAAAGATTGCATGGAGACATAGGTACAATACTTGCGAAGCGCAATAAAAAAAATTACGTCACCGTATAGACTTGAATGATAACTCATTCAGTCTGCAAACGGTACGAGCATCTGTTTATGAGATGTGAAGCCGGATAGCCTTGTAACATTTTTAAAACACATGAAAACAATATCCACACATACAGAGTATGGATGTTGTTTCATGATACAAAATGGCTGAATTTTGTAACTTTGGAAGCATCTATAGGAAAAACGAATAGAGCTACAGCTTTCAAAAAACAACTGAAACTTATGTAACTTGTTTTATTGCAAAAATCTATAGGTACCCAAATACAATAAAACCGAAATTTCATTGTCATAAATATTACAATCAAACAATCTTTTAGAATCTTGTTTTTCACGTTTATTTTCCAATTCGCTTTATTAGCTTGAATTTTCCTCACTGTAAAATTTTCTCGTGACTATTAGGATTTCCCTAAAGCCATTTTCTCATGCAATTGTGTTCTATTTATAGATCTGGCACGCATACTGATGTAGGAAACCTATAGACAATTTTTATTCTAAACAATTTTCCCCATACATTTTTTAACAACTAGATGTATTGTTTAAGCAAACAATATAGCTGAACTAATAAGCTTTAAATACCTCTATGACAAGTATAACACTGCGTTTTTTATTTGGATAACAATAAGGTGGGTATTATTGGTATAATAACTGTTCAGTATTTTTGTGAAAGGTGCTAACAACTTGTAGCATGAATCACTGGCATTCAAACTTGAAAAAAAGATCAAAAGTTGGTATGATGTGGTTGACTGGAGATCTGACTATCTTGCTGCAGTGGATAAGAAATAAAAGTAAATAATGGAGTCTTAGGGAACATTTCTTGAATGCATTCAAGATAAAAATATAGGAAATGTTTCATTTTTATCAAATAATACCTATATATAAAACGTCAAAATTTTTAGCCATTCCACAGTGTTTTTTTATATTCGTCGGACATCTGGTCTGAGAGGTCACTGACATCTCTTGCTTAGCAACAGAATGTCAACAGAAATTTGCGTGTATGATAATATTACTTTCCATTGGTGGCTTTGACATTTGAACGAACTTGTGACTGACCAAGCAAGACTTGCTATTTAGATACCTGCCTGATTATTTTCGTCGAAGACTACTGTTATTCATAGCTGCAGCAGATGGAATGAGTAGGTGTTATTCATACACTATATTGTTGTTCAGTACACAATCCAATGAAAACAAACTTTCAAGAAAAAATGCACACTATACAGGGTGACTTTTTTCGATGACCACTATGGGGATCTTGGAAACTAGCAGAGCTAGAACAAAGGTTAAATGCGGAAAGAATTGCAGATTTGAATGCTCAATGTAATGCCAATTTTGGATTTTTAAAAAAGTTCATGGCTCACTAGATATTTTGAAAAGAGTGATATTTTGCTATTTCATCAGATCTCTGTAGCTCCGTTATTTCTGATTATGCAGAAAAACTGTAGAGACAAAAATTGTAGATAATTTTAAGCTTAATAAGATAATCTGATCCAATTATTTATGTTGTTTATGATTTTTGAGATATGACATAAATTTGTGTTTTTTAAATGTAAATCATAGTTGGCTGTGGCCTTATCAAATATGCCATTTTTTGAGCTTTCCAAAGATATAATACTCGGCATAGTTATTATAAAAAATAAAAGAGCTATGGCTAGTTTTCTGATTTTTTTTAAATTTTCACATAGTCAGCCATCGAATATTTTCATAATTACGTTCTATTTTATAATTAGACATAGGTACTTCAAACTTTCTAATATTTTGTTTTTAGCTGGTAACAAAATGCAACAAAATAAAACAAAAATTAAAAAACTCAAATTTAAATTATTATTATTTTAAAAGGTCACCTTTTAAAATAAAAAAGGTGTTCAAACAATCCACCATTATTATTTATGCAAATATTGCATCTTTTTAAAATTGAATTTGTCACCTTTCTTAGAGAGCGCCTGTCAATTGCTTCTAAAACAGGTGCTCTTAATTCAACAATTGTCTCATAGTTTATTTTGTACTGTTCCCCACAAAAAGAAATCCAAAACAGACAAATCTGGGGATCGGGGCGGCCAGGAAATAGGTCTATTTCCCACCATCCAACTATTTGGATAGAGCTGATCTAGGTAATTTCTTACGGGCAAATAATTATGTGGTGGAGCTCCATCATGATAATTTTTGTTTTATTTTGTTACATTTTGTTACCAGCTAAAAATAAAATATTTGAAAGTGTGAAGTATGTCTTATTGTAAAATAGAACGTAATTATGAAAATATTCCATGGCTGACTATGTGAAAATTTAAAAAAAAAAATCAGAAAATTAGCCACAGCTCTTTTATTTTTTATAATAACTATGCCGAGTATTATATCCTTGGAAAGCTCAAAAAATTGCCGATTTGATAAGGCCACAGCCAACTATGATTTACATTAAAAAAAAAACACAAGTTTATGTCATAGGTAGGTATCTCAAAAATCACAAACAACATAAGAAATTGGATTAGATTATCTTATTAAGCCCAAAATTATCTACAATTTTTGTCTCTACAGTTTTTCTGTATAATCAGAAATAACGGAGCTACAAAGACCTGATGAAATAGCAAAAAATCACTTTTTTCAAAATATGTAGTAGGTACGTCTTGAACTTTTTTAAAAATCCAAAAGGGGCATTAGATTGAGCATTCAAATCTGCAATTTTTTCCCCATTTAACCTTTGTTCTAGCTCTGCTAGTTTCCGAGATTCCCATCGTGGTCATCGAATAAACTCACCCTGTATATTTGTAAATAAATCTTACAAATCATCTTTTTTGTCCATTTAGCTCATATGCATGGAAATTGCCTTCATGAAATATCTACATAATTTTGAAATTAATTATACAATTGCGAGCGAATTGATTGCACCCGATCAACCGGTTTTAAAAATATATTACTTTTTAAGATAGATCTACGACTCTAGAATAACTTGCATTTTCTTTTGACTTGAAGACCTCTGAAGCTGACAATTTTCTTGTCGTTTAACATTTATGAGTGTAGAGTTGAATGCCTTCGCTTTATACATTATTTTTTGGGTTATGTTTACCGCAGACTGATGAGTTTCTTTTAACCAAGCCAAGACCTTACAGACTGCCCAAGAAGTAAGGTAAGGTAGATGAATGAAAATGTTTGCCGTCTTGGGGTAAAAAGAATATTCAAGTAGAAGAACAAAGGAACAAGCAGTGTACTAAAAATACGGTGTGGTACGCAAAAAAGAGCTTACGTATTTCTAAAAAGCCGTTATCCTTGTCAACATAAAATAATGAAATAAAAATAGATTTATTGCCTTAAAATGCGCGTTACGTCACTAAATGGCCTAAAAATATGCCTTAATTTCCTGTGGACCTTCCTGCTGTGACGAGCTCAGGAAATATCAAACATTTATCGTTTTTATTGTGGCGAGTCTCAGAAATCGACTTCTATAATTTATGATGCATTGCGAAAAAATAATATATAGGTTTCTAGGGCACTTTTATAAACGGATGTCTTAAAAATATACAATAACATATACCGCAAAAGTTTAAGTTAGGCACTAAGTTTTCTTTTGCTCGTATTTTTTCTAAACAAACAAAATGAAAAAAAGTCATTAGTCATTAGTAAAAGTTCTAAGGAAAAAATCAAGCTGCCGAAAAATTCAGAAACAGGTGTATACAGTGTGTCCACGGATGGACTTAACTATACTTGTAAAATTTTTTATTTTCAATTCTTCGAAAAAGTCATTCTTCATAAAAAAGTCTGCTTGTTCTTAAAATAAAATTGGCATGGAAAAAGTTGACATTACTTATAATGGGTGACCAGAAAATTAAAGAAACGTTAGGTAATTAGCATAAGAGTAAACTACCTCTATTTGTAGAGATCATGAAAAAAGTTATAAAGAAAATTTGCTCAGCGTGGCAAGCTACTTAAGTGTACAAAGCGTTAGGCCTACTTCGATTTTTTGATTTTTTTCTTCTTTTTCTTCGATTAAATAATTTTCTGTAGGTAGTAAGACAAAACTTATAAATAAAAGTTACTCAGAATAGGAAACTGTGTATGATGGAAAATTTTTTGCGTATTTTCCAAAATACAAAGTAGGCCTAGAATCGTACAATTTTGTCATCATGCGCAGTTTTCCATTCTGGGGAAGTTTTCTTAATATGGTTTTGTCGTACTATTTACAGAAAACCATTTATTTGACAAAAAAGAGAATACAATCAAAAAATCAAAGTAGGACTAACGCTTTGAAATTTTGTACACTTAAGTAACTTACCACGCTGAGCAAATTTTCTTTATAATTTTTTTCATTCATTATCTCTACAAATAGAGGTAGTTTACTCTTATGCTAATTAACGTTTCTTTAATTTTCTGGTCACCCAGTACAAGTAATGTCAACTTTTTTAATTTTAAAATTTTATTTTAAGAACAAGCAGACTTTTTATGAAGAATGAATTTTTTCGAAGAATTGAAAATAAAAATTTTACAAGTATATAGTTAAGTCCATCCGTGGACACACTGTATGTTTCTGGAAAATATGTTAATATTATTAAAAGTATTCAATGAAATAATAATAATTATTATCAAAAGTAAAAGTGTTGCGAAAATGTTAGGTAATTAAAAATATTTTCATGTTTTATTATAAGTATGTAATTATTTATAATGTGTAACAAAAATCTTGGACTTATGTCGTACTTTCAATTAAAATAATCTCCATTTTGCACAAAATGACAACCGAGGCACCCGTATAAATTATTTCAAACTTCCCGCCTTATTTAGGGCTTAAAATGGCTGCCAAATATTTATTTGAAATAATATACTATACTAAATATACTATATAGTATTTTATAATACACATAGAACTTTGACTCCTTCCTGGGATTCTTTATTGAAAGAAATAGATATACACACAATTCATTGAAACAATTTCGAATAATCAGAGATACAATTGCGAGATCGCCCATCCATTATACGACCGCGCTCGCTATTGCTGCACTTTCCGCATCTTCGTTTTTGTCGTTACTATAAGAACCCCCACTTATCTCTTGATTGCATCCACATGTGAAAGGCGTTATTGCATTATTTTTAAGAGCCCACAAGAGGAAGAGGATCTATTTTCAGCACGCCACGTTGATTGTGTTTACCAAGGGCGCCGATGATTAATTTACTACATTCTACATGATATGTGTGAAGTATGCCCAAGATGTCTACATTTAAACTGGCTTTGAAAGCACTGGAATTGTTTTATAGGATTCGAAGAAAGTATCTTTGAAGTAGGTGGCTAGTTTGTTATCTTAATATTTATTACCGATAACATCAGACCATTCAGGCTTTCAAAATTGACCTCAGTTAACGTAATTAACGAATTCGATTTAAAAGAGCCAACTATATTATTTGATTACAGCTAATGGAGTAGGCTCTTTGAAGTACTATATAATTTTTGATTGAATACATACAAGAATAGATTTTCGATAATTCTAGTACAATTTTTGCAAGTTGCAAATTTCAAAAGGTTATGTTCCTTTTCGTTATAGACTTGTGTGTTTTGTTTCTATGGATATGATCAACTGTCAAACATTAAAACCTAATTTTAATGTTTTATTTGTATAACCTCGGTCAGTGACAACATGTTTTGTCACAACCTTCTCAAGCTTACAAGCCCTGTGCAAACATGTGGCAACGCCGCAGCGGGACTGTTCAACGGGTCTATACTGTATGGAACAGTCTGCACTTTGGCTTAGTTTATCTTTTCTAATAAATGTTCAACCCTCTTTTTAATTATAATTAGATACATTTGTGAATTTTGTTTTAATAATCGGGTACCTACCTAAGTAAGTAGGTAATAAAAGCAGTAACAAGTAACAAAATATACACAGAAGTATAAGTATTTATAATAAGTACGATTCCTGGTGTAGATAGGTACACTTTCGACAAATAATATGGTAAATTTGGGCAAATAGAGGGGACTACATTTTGTTGCAAGTCGAATTTTTGTGAGAATTTTTCGCAAAGTGCGCCATCAGAAACATGATGATTGCCTATCTTACCTTATGGTTAAATTTTCATAAAAATACAAACAACAAGCGAACAGAGAACAGCATGTTGTAAAGGAGAGTAATAATCTCTTTTGATTGAAATGGCAGTTAGGGACAATTTCATACCTAATACATTCAACTAAATTATCTTTTGACTTTAATATTAGGTAAAGAAACTTTTGCAACAAACAATACTGAATTGCCCATGCAATTGGCCCTTAATCATTTTATTTCCAAATTTTCGTCCTTTGGAAAGCCCAAAACGAATACAAGTTGACCGCTTGCCGTCAAGCAAAGAAAACCTAGCTACTTCAAGTTATTATTACGATTTGACTTACAGCCAGGTATATAACTAAGTTCTAGCTTCCCTCGACGGTTCTAGGTATCTTGAGGCTTGAAATTGTAAAGGAACTATTCTTCACTTGCAACTTTTAGAAAAATGTTTCATTTTTTCACAAACAAAACAAATTTATAAAAAAGCTGTCGCCAGCCCTTCGGGCTGTCTGTTTCCACCCAGAGACACACTGCCTCGTCGTAGCAATCTGGCGACGATAACACTACCCGCACTGCACAAATTAATTCTGGTAAATTTCTTGTGAAATCAACTAACAGGGAGTGACAGGCCACGCCGCGCTCAACTTCGGGGCTTTCCTAGAGTCGGCTGTGGTGTTGTGGGGAAAAGTGACAAACGACGCGGTGACTGGATAATCTTTATAAACAACATACAGGGTGTTCCGTTAAAAGGCAACAGGGACTCACCTTTCCGTACGGTTGTAGGCAACATGGTTGGAATCGTTGACTGCCGGCGAGGCCATCATGAAGTCAGTTTCCAAGAAAAGTGACTCATCCGGAAGGTCGACCTCCAGAGGCTTGGACTGTTGGAAGAATGTGACTCGCACCTTCTCTCTTTCTGCCCTGGATGGGAGAGGAACGACATTACTATTATTTTTTTTTTTGGGAAAAATCATAGACATATAAACAACAATAGACGGATTTGTTTACAATGTTAACATTTTTAATTTAATTCACCATTGAACAACGGTGTATTTTGTAATGTTTTTACCTTCTAAAATAAAGACGATGATAGTAAAGTATACATACAATTACGAAATACGCCCAAAATATGCCCCCAGGTTACAAAGTGCCTCGTTTTCACTTTTGACTTTTATTTAAAATTCTCTGGAAATGCTAAAAGGTCCTGTGCCCTCGAAAGGTCACAAAAGGAATCAGACTAAGCAGGAAATTGCTTTTCAACGTCGAAATCGCTTGCTAATTGGCTGTAGATACAGGGCGATTTAAATTTCGAATTGAAAATCATAAGAAAGACGCAGATTGTTAGAGTTCGAATTAATTAATAAAACTCAGTGACACTTCCCACTTGGCTAATTTTTTTTTATCCTACTGGTTGATTTACGTCATTTTGCAAGCTTTCTTTAAAAATTTATAAATTAAAAACCCACTATTTTTTTACAAAATATGTTATTGTAGAAACCGTTATTTTGCAGTCTTTTTAATCTCAAGACTTTTTCTGCCATTTTGTGTGGTTGCAACTTAAATTTTGGCCTCGTTCCAGAAGTCCACGTCATTCCGTTACTTCTGTAACGTTAGCCTGTTGATATCTGGAACAAATACCGAAATCCGAATCTAAAAATAAGAACTCAGTTTCTGGGAGTTCTGTACAACATGTTCGTGGTTCGAAATCGTCAGTTTCTGACCTAAATTTATTTATAGGCTGTAATTAGCATATTTTTTATGAGTTTTGAACGTTTAGAAAAGCATAGGATCAATACCCTGACACACCAGCAAATTTTTTTAGTGGTATCACTCAATGGTGCTATTATAAATAGGTATCTCTTCATTTTTTAACGGGTAAATGAAAATCTATGGTTAGGTTAATTGCTGCTAAGTAAATACAATGCACTAAAACTATATACGGGGTCAGTTTTTTCGATGCCCACTATGGGGATCTCGGAAACTAGCAGAGCTAGAACAAAGGTTAAATGGGGAAAGAATTGCAGTTTTGAAGGCTCAATCTAATGCTCCTTTCGGATTTTTGGATTTTTAAAAAAGTTCATGGCTCAGTAGATATTTTGAAAAGAGTGATTTTTTGCTATTTCATCAGATCTCTGTAGCTCCGTTATTTGTAATTATACAGAAAAACTGTAGAAACAAAAATTGTGGGCTCAATAAGATAATATAATCAAATTTTTTATGTTGTTTGTGATTTTTGAGATGACATAAACTTTTGTTTTTTTAAATGTAAATCATAGTTGGCTGTGGCCTTATCAAATCGGCCATTTTTTGAGCTTTCCAAAGATATAATACTCGGCATAGTTATCATAAAAAATAAAATAGCTATGGCTAATTTTCAGATTTTTTTAAAATTTGCACATAGTCACCCATGGAATATGTTCATAATTACGTTCTATTTTATAATTAGACATACTTCAAACTTTATAATATTTTGTATTTAGCTGGTAACAAAATGTAACAAAATAAAACAAAAATTAATAAACTCAAATTCAAATTATTAATTTTAAAAGCTCACCTTTTAAAATAAATTTTATATTAAAAAAGGTGTTTAAATAAGCCACCATTATTATTTATGCAAATATTGCATCTTTTTAAAACTGAATTTGTCGCCGTTCTTAGAAAGCGCCTGTCAATACTGGCAATTGCTTCTAGCTGCTCTTAATTCAGCAATTGTCTCATACTTTATTTTGTACTGTTCCCCACAAAAGGAAGTCCAAAACAGACAAATCGGGGGATTGTGGCTGCCAGGAAATAGGTTTTTTTCTCCCTATCCAACTATTTGGATAGAGCTGATCTAGGTAAGTTTTTACGGAAAATTTAAAAAAAAATCAGAAAATTAGCCATAGCTCTTTTATTTTTTATAATAACTATTCCGAGTATTATATCTTTGGATATCTCAAAAAAATTGCAGATTTAATAAGGCCACAGCCAACTATGATTTACATTTAAAAAACACAAGTTTATGTCATATCTCAAAAATCACAAACAAAAAAAAATTGGATTAGATTATTTTATTAAGTAGAAAAATTATCTACAATTTTTGTCTCTACAGTTTTTCTGTATAATCAGAAATAACGGAGCTACAGAGATCTGATGAAATAGCAAAAAATTGAGCATTCAAAACTGCAACTCTTTCCCCATTTAACCTTTGTTCTAGCTCTGCTAGTTTCCGAGATCCCTATGGTGGGTATCGAAAAAAACTCACCCTGTATACCTATACTGAGGTAGATTAATATACTAATGCAACGTTTTTTTTGTACCTAGGTAATAATTCTGATAAATTAATATTCCTTGACTAGACAAATTGCAAATTTACGAAGAAGAACGAAGAAATCCTCACAACAAAACATTGCGGAAATGTCGCAAACCATTTTTGCTATGAAGTCTACTCAATCACATCGCGTCTAAGCACTAACAAAAGCTTCTGAAGTCAGGATCTAATTTAAAAATTAGCGTAGGTGTCGATAAGTTTTAAATTCGCATGATAACCCAGTCGCGTGGCATTGAAAAATGGCGGCAATCGACCAAAATAGAGCCAAAAAAATGTAAATATCGGCAGACTAGACGAATTTTCGCAACGCTTTATTACACTATTGTTCGTTGATTTCTGACGTAGCTGTCGCGTTGTAGACGCTGGTTATTTTGGGGTAGAACGTCATAAATATTTTTAAGACGAAATACAGGGTGTCCCACCTACTCAATAATATTCTGGAAATAACTAAATGTATAGGGTGAGCAAAACTCGAGGCTTACAGCGTGAACACGACAACTCAAAATTAAATTTCGAAAAGGGGTTCTTAAATGGGACACACTAAGGTCCAATTATGACCGAAAATTAGCTTTTTTGATGTTTGGGAAAATGGCCGCTGTGACGTCATCGATATTATTTTCCCAGAAACATACATTTTTCCCCCCTATATATTGAAAGTCCTTATCATTTTCGACAACTTTTGTAGGAAAAGATTTTCTGTATCTTTTATTGTTCAAAATCTACATGGTCAAATAAGTAAAAAAATTGAATTTCTTCTAATCATTTTCCGGAATCTAGCTAGCGATAGTCATTGTTAGGGTGCCTTGCGCACCCTTAAATTTATTCAACTGGAATATTTCTTAATTTTTTTAAACAAACAATAATAGCAAAAAAGTTAGTAAAAAGCACAATTCAAAAATTGGTCCCATCCTATACATATTTATCAAACATTTATTGCGGCAATTAACTTTTATCTATATGAAAAAATTATGTATGTAATGTAAAAATTTGCGTATAAAAACCCTTTTGTAAATATTACTATCTAAATTCCAATGCAAGCAAAGATAAGTAAGTAAAGGTAGGCAAGTGGGCAAATAAAGCATATTACTTGTCTTTAGAACTTAATAAAAAAATTTGTGCTAAGACGCAAAAAAAATGTGGGATTTTTATGATTTAAATAACTGTTTACATGAACGTATTGTTGATAGCAAAATTTAAAAATACCTCTTTAAATATTACACACATATTATCTTTTCTTCCACAGTAAAACGTATTTACTCGCCGAAATTTTTATAGCAACTGAAACTAAAACTTTGTTTATTAATTCTAGAACATTATACCAACAATTATTTATTTTTTTCCAGTCCAATGCTAAGAAAAGCAGGTCACAAATAATGTTACGAATTTGGTGGTGGCAGCTTCGGCTGTCCTTAAACTTGACTGGAATAAACAAACAAATAACAGTCGGTAATTTATTTCAAAAGGAAATACCAATTTCAGTAATTACCATAAATTAAAATTAAATTTACTCGACTATTGGTACCATCCATAAAAATATATAATAGCTTGTAAGTGGTATTAAATTATTATTCATTGTCAGGTGGTTGCTGGCAACGAATTTTTGTAATGTCATAATATTTGAAATTGGCAAGGTAATTACTTGAAACAACTGTAAAAGTACAACTGATTTTCCTGTAATTCAATTTTTAAAAAAGGTTTGGAAAAATAATATTGGAAGTTCGTTTATTTTAGGAGAATTTTCCTCAAAATTGTGAAAAGTACTTTTAGCAAAAAATTGCAAACTTTCGAAAAAATTGAAAAAATCGGGGTACCTACATTTTTGGGCCACCATTTTCAAAATATGTACCCTCCAAATAATCTGTTTACACCAGAGGCCTACTGGCGCCAAAATCATCGATTTTTTCTGCGGCCCTTTGTCCTATACACTACTCACCCGCAGCCGTCTACCCCAGGTCACCCGCACGCGTCGAAAACTGTCCCAATATCTCCGAAACGGTCGGAGTTTTTGAAGGGACGTGTCCGAAGCCTGTATGAAAAACCGGACACGCAACTTTTTTTTGGAATACTTAGGTTAGGCGGTTAGGCGATGCGAGAGATGAACTAACCTGGTGCTTGGCGAAGGGGGGTCCGCGAAACGAATGTGAAGCGGCGTTGCCACGTTTAGTTTTTGAAAAATCTTGGAAATTTTTTGATTTTTTTTTTAAATTTACTATTTTTTTATGTAACAAACATACAAAAAGCCAAACTTAGTTAATTTCTATGTTATAAAGCCTGAAATTTAAACAATTAATAGTCAAAAATTGTAATTTTCAATACCTATTTTTTTTTACAATGAAAAATTTTTTTTAATATCTACCTCAAATTTTGCACAAAGGTCTAAAATTACATTTAAAACAACTTTTTCAAATAACTTTTTATGATACCTCGTCACTTAGCCTAACTTTTCCTAACTTAATCGTAATTCTTTTGAAATTGCCGCCATATTGGTGGTCATTTGACATATGTTGAAACCGATTCTTAGGTTCTTGGATAGGCAGAGAAGATTGCCCAAAATATATTTTTAAATATCTCATCAATAAAAACACTGTATAGAATATTTTTATAATAAAATTATTATCAATTTTTTAGTTACAAAAATAACAATATGTACGTCAAATTCAAAATTTGTACTACAAAAAATCTATGTTTTCACAAATTTTATGCTCAAATCTAACCAACTGAAACGTATTTTACTAAAAACCGTCACAAAAACCCCTCAATTTTAAAATCTCAATTCTGCCACTTAAAATTCAAATTCCCAGACTTCTCCCGCGGACCACACAACCCGGCAACGCCGCCTCCAACCACGCCTCGGCGTTCATTTGTTTCTAGTTGCCAAGGCGACCGCGCGAGGCGCGCGCACCGCCTGCTGGATACCTCTCTTTAAATTTCGCCCGGCGCAGCTTCTCCGGCTTCCCGCCAGATGGCGCTGGCAGTGCCGCTCCGATGTTTCGGGGCGAGGGGGTTGAATTCAGACCCGGGGAGGCTGGGGGGTACGGTCCGAAAATAGGTTAGGGATGGTGTTGTCACATAATAAAAGAAGTGTTGTTTTTAAACGATAAGACGATGACAGTAGTTGTAGTAGGCATGGATATAACAAATGACAGCAACCTATTTGAACGTTATACCTATACTAATGCGTTAACAACAGAAAATAAACCCTGGCGGGGTTGTTATGGCTTGACTTAAAATAACTTCTGGATTGTACCTGTGCAGAATTTGGCCGCCATTCTCGCCATTTCATGGCCAACACTGATGTATTTTCATAATATGCGATTCAAAACAAATGCACGGATTGAAAACAAAGACACCAAAACAAAAACAAAAACAGTCAACACAGTATTAGAGTAAACAAATAAAAATGTCAAATGCCGTTGTCCTTCATATTTTTCTGTGGTAAATAAGACTCGATATCATACAAAAGGCAAATTCTGGTCGTACAGATAAAAGAAATACCGGTCCAATATGAAAAGACCAAAGAATAAAAGCGGAGAAAAGCTTATAAGGGCACAGAAAAACTTCAGAGAAAGGTCCATTCAGGTCTAGTGATTGTGTGATTAATCATCAGATAGGCTCAAAACTGAATATATCAACCTGTCTTCTGTGAATCAGCACAAAACGTGTAGAGAAAGGAAAATCGCGTTTTGGGTTTATTTGCCCTTGATTGTTTGTGAGAGGTTATTGTCGCTACTAAATATGTTTTGGATCTTGAATCTTGAAAAGGAGGATTGTTGGAAAATGTTACATTTTATAAAACAAAGTGAACATTATGCAAACAATAGGTATATATTAATATTTTTGTATATACTTACTCGTTTTGATCGTGTTCTTTCGTAAATATGTGTCCCTTCTCTGGAATGGGACTTGGTTCTGGCTCCTCTTGTAGAGGACTTTCGAAGATAAGGGTTTCCACCATCGATCCTTTAGAGCTACCAAATGACACTCTGTAAACAAAATAATATGTTGTGACATTTCTATTGGAGAATTCAATATGAACAAATGAAATGACATCATTTTTGAAATATTAACCAATCAGGTGATGATTTCACCGACTATTTCCCTCGTCTTAATTTCCACCAATCACAAACGCGCAATTTTGAATTACAAATGGTTTCTAGATGGAAACACTGTATGACAGCACCTGTCAGCAGTTTTTCGAGTTTACCCGCGGCAAAACTTGACAGCTGTTGTATAATAGGTAGTAGGTATATGTTTTGTAAGCTATGTGTATGCAGAATAATCTGTTACTCCTATGAATAGACTTGTCAAATACCATTCGGGCATCTAATTTTTCCTGTGAAAAAATCCAAAAAAACACAATGCAAAGTAATATTTTTTTAACAAAATGCATTCGTGCAGGTGCAAAAATCCTCGTCTTCGACTCGGATTTTCGTTGCCACCAGCACTCGTGCTTCTTGTTAAAATATTACTTAGCAACGTGTTTTTTCGATTTTTTTTTTTGGGAAAAATTAGATGCCCTTATGATATTACTGACGACAATAGGCACACACTTGTTATATATTACCCCGGATAATGAGTATAGGTTTATTAAAAATAAATATTCCAATAAAGTTGAGCTTGGCTAATATAGGGGACGCAAAAAAAATCCAAACAGTTTCCTAAACATTTTTTAGAGCAAAATTCCCTATAGCGCAATTCGCACCATGAGTTCGAGTGTGATCTGTTGGTTGGACACTCAGGAGGCAGTCCCCAAATAATCCTGAAAAAAACATCCTGTTTGTATTTTTTTGCAAAACTAACATCGTTATCGGAATAAAAATTTAGTTACAAAAATATGTATGGTCTCTTCATGCAATGTTCAGCGCAATGTTACGTAATTGTACACGGAAACTGTATGCCCTGTATTCCGCATATAAAGCATTTTATTACAACTAGGAAGACTTATAGCGCCCGTTTGAAGCACAGGGTTGGGCTAAAAAAATTCTTTTATAGAAAAATACAATTTCTATTTCTACTTGGAGCTACTTTCGTCAAGATATATACAGGGTGAGTCAGAATGTATAGTAAATACTTTAAAGGAGTGTTCGGCAGGTGGTTTCAAGGGGGGGTCTTTCATATAAAATTTTTCGATTTGGGCAATAACGGCACTACTTAAAAATTTGAAATTTGGTACGTGTTATCTACTTACTGGAAGACGCCTTGGGGTAGTTTATTTATTTACACACTACCCTAAAAATTGGTAAAAACTAACAACCGCTATTAATTTTTTTGCTCGAACTTTTTTGCGGATCATTTTTACGTATAACAAAAATAAGATTTGTGTATTTAAGAAACTTTTTTCCCTCTACATTTTTTCTCGAAAACAGGATATTTTTCCTACAAAAAAATAATTTCATGCCAAATACCATTCCCCTGACTGTTCCAGAAAATCAACTAAAAATTTATAGTAGGCGGGCGTCAAACTAACAAAAATATCAGGTAACAACAAAGATGTCATGGACATAGCAAACATAGTGGACATATATAAAGTCCATCCAAGTTACAGCGGCAGTAGATATAAACAAAGTCACATGACCGCCTTGCGATTGATTACCAGGGTCGGACTAATATGAGATTCCAAATTCTTTTAGAAGTTCTAAATAATTTGTGTTTCTACCTTTCGTGGATCTTTATAAATTTCCTTAAATTAAGTAGCAAAATAAATTTACAGAATATACTGCTCGCGATCCGCTCTAAAATATTCAGGAAACTCGACTGAGGGAAGAGCCGGCCCTGCATTCTGCTGGCCGCGTAAACACTTGACATTTTATGACGGCCAGACCAATAAGAGAATAGGTCACGTGGTGGCCAATGTTTTGATCCACTGCCTCTGTAACTTGGATAGACTTTAGTTCAAACCTTAGACAAGACAGAGGACACCGCGCTTGCCTACCCTGCCGTGTAGATTTTGTTACGTCGTTTTGAACGGCGGCCATTTTATATGTGGCAGACAAAGCGAGTGCGTTGTGAGTTAATTTCGTGAATTTGTGAATTAAAAGTAACAGTGATTAAGGCGAAAATATACTCTTACGATGGTGAATTGTTCAGCGTTTGGTTGCAAAAGCAGAAGTGAAAAGCAAGAGGCCAGGATTTCGTTTCACAGGTAAATATTTAACAAGCTACCTTTGAAAGAAGCCCTAAATCTTTATTTTTTCTCAATATAACTTCTTCAAATTCCTTCTACCTTTTAGTATGATAAAGTGCATTGTTTTGTTTGTAAATAGGATCAATATAATTATTTTTTAACATCGTTTTTATTGAAAATTTCTTAATTGATATAAAATATGGGCTGGTTTCCATGGGCGTGCATTATTTATTTTATTTTGACTGATTCGAAATCGCCGCAAATAAATATATTTCAGCACGTGACACTGGCTTTACATTCGGGAAATTATCTGCAAATAAATACCAATATTTCAAATTACACGTAAGTCAAAATTAACTACGTTTTCATTTTTAACATTTTTGTGATATTGGCTAAGAACGCGTTTCATGCTACGCCACTGGCCTGTCGTGCGATGTGGCAGTCGGTAACACGGCCGCCTGTTAGGAATCCTCTCTCTTTCCTTGTCTAAAAAATTTAAAATCTAGCAAAAAAACCCGAGTACTGTCCTGCGACTTGGTGCAGAATATTCGTAAAACGGTCGAGTTATTCTCGTCTGGAATGCCAATCGAACACGGAGCGCAGGTTGCTTGATACACCAACACGGGTATGTACGACACGTGTACAACGCTCGGTGCATATTCTCCATTTGTCGTTTTGAAAGAAGACGAAACGTTTTAGACCGTCAGCCAGTGACAGATTTTCCTTACTGATTTTCTCATTTATGCCTTGGAGAGGGTTGAAAGGTAAATCGATTCCGAGTCGGAAAATAGTAATTTTAAGTTTGGCCCCCGAGGAAAACATATGGAAAATTCGATTTTTCAAAACAGAAAAAAGGTACTAATTCTCACTTATGCCATGTTCACCGTATGATTGCTTATACTATTCCGACCTCGAAAACCCAAAGGCATAAGTGTAGCGTGTGGAAAAAGGGTTGAATTAAGGGTTTGGTAGATCACACAAAAAAATGACTTGGTTTACTGACTCCGTCAGTTATGCCGTTCGAAATGGTGAAAACTTATACCTCACTAGCCCAAGAATTGATTGGCAGAAGTGTCGCGTGGGGAAAAATGCACTTTTGGGTCGGAAAATAAGTCGGAAAAAAAATTCTATTTCTACTCCATACCCTAAAAGGAAGACCCCGAAACAACACCGCATCTCATCATTTATGCAGATTGTATTTTGTCCGGTCGCTTAGCCATAGCGGCAACGAAATTATAGACGTTCATTGTCTCTGGCAAATGAAAAAAATCTTAATGCTCTTCTAATAATAGAGTTTTTGCCCGAACGCGGAACTGACATAGACTTTCCACGCCGCAGCGACTTCGCTAATAGGCGTAAACGCCGCCGTTTCAGCTTTTGTTTTTACGTCTCGATTTTTTTTTTATGTTCGTCTGGGTCTTTGTGGGAAATGAAGCAAGCGCAGTGGTGGCCATCGACGAGATTGTGTGAATAATTGAAACACGTTTGCATTCATTGGCGGATCTAGGCTGGAATCAAGGGAGGGGCTTCTATTTCCGAAATTTTGTAATAAAATATGAAACACATTATTTATTCATTTTGTTCGTTAAAATACAATACTATTAATACATTAATATTCTTAGTTTCGTTCAGTTCCGTTCCGCTGTTCCAGTTCCGCTCTACTCGTAGTAATAGAATAGAACAACTGTGAACGTGAACTGTCGATCGGTGAAGGCGGTGACTGGACCCGTGTTCTGTGCCGGGCCCTGTCCCAATCCCATTGCGTTCACCAAATTTTTAAATTTGTACTATAAAAACTATTTAGCGTACCCTCTTTAGAAACGGAAGCAATATTTATAAATATAAATGATTTAATATTCAATAATAATAGTTACTTTGCGACCTTCACGCCCACATAACCTCAAAATGGCATGTTCCTGTCAGCGCATTTACAACCGGTCCGAAACGAGTTGTCAGCGAGTGAATCAAATCGTACCTGTTGTAAACGATCTGAGCGCTGTAAGCACTGACAGCGCGATTCGGACCACGGCCTTAGAAGACTAGAAGTCGTAGAAGTTAATAATATTGGAACAATATTCAATTGCAATTCCATACCATCTCTAATTGTCAGACATATTTTTTAAGTGCCTACCTTACGGTATTAGGCCAAGGGGGGGGGGGCTATAGCCCCTGTAGCCCCCCCCCCCCCCCGTAGATCCGCCACTGTTTACATTCGAACCAAAAGCCCGCAGCTACGGCACCACGCGTGATTGTACCAACATCTACGGAATAAAACCATTTCTATGTGTTCCATAAATCAACCATATAATATCCAAAACGTTAGCGCAGGCACGCCTGCAGCGTCGATCGTTTTATTGTCGATTTTGTTTTATACCTACCTAGTTACTGTTAGTAACTTCCTCAATTAATTGCACAGATATAATATGTACTTCCATTGAATGCGATGACAATGATAATAATAATAATTGGTGTCCCTACTTTCACAGTAGGGTGTCTCAAAATTCAAATTTCAACTTCACACTCTGCTTACATAAGGGACCCTTTTGTAGGAACGATCCTTGCGGACAATAGGGCTTGTCTGGAGGTATATTTAACAGCACACTATAAGCTGATAAGTGTTACAGGAAGCAGCAAAATAATTAATGATTCCTTCAGGCTTTGGGGTAAACTTTTTCGTATTCACAATGCGGCAAGGATGAAAAAAACTTTTTGAAAACAAGCTTTTATTTAAGCCATGTACTAAAACGAATAAAATAAGTTTAGGTTTTCGTTTCCAAATTGCGACAAGTTTTTGCAAATTGAAAAGCTTGTCGCGCAAAATGTTGATGAAAGTAGATACCTATTAATCTTATTGGACAGTGATTGTTTGATAAGCAAGTACCTATTTGCCAAAGTATGCATTTTTTTCTTTACAATTCGCGCGATAAGCTTTTGAATTTGCAAAAACTTGTCGCAATTTAGAATTGAATTATCTTAACGAAAACCTAAACTTATTTTATTCGTTTTAGTACATGGCTTAAATAAAAGCATGTTTTTAAAAAGGTTTTTTTTATTTTCAATTTTATTTTGTGGTTTTTAGTACCTATTTGATTCCCATGTCAGGAGGGTGGTAAAGAAATTTAGTCCGCCATCTTGGAGCGGCGGCCATATTGAATTTAGTGTGATGTCACTAACTTTTTCGTTTTCTACTCTTCAAGCCCTTGCATTTGATACCCATATTAATGGGATTGACAAAAAATACATAATCCGCCATCTTGGAGCTGCGGCCATTTTAAAAGTATTACAATATTGAGTATTGCATATTGTATTGTCACCGGAACTAAACGTGTATGCAAAATTTCAGCTCAATCGGATGTCAGGAAGTGGTTCTAATTCATCTTGCAAGATTCGACCCACACAACCTTGTAAAAATAACAGTTTGTAGCTACAGAATATCAGTGGCATCTTCACAAATTGCCCATAATGACAGCGCCATCACATAAAATTGTTGCTAAGTTGTATAAACATCCGAGAGAATTGTTTCATCCCAGTTGGCAATCTGCATAAATAAATTTTAAGAGCAAGTAGGCTGTGTCCAACGCTTTGCATATCATTCGCCTGTTTTAGCCTGCTACTAGATAATTCAGGATAATCATTGAAAATATTCAAGAATATTTTTATAAAGGTTTGAGGTCTTTCACATTTTAACCTTGGATGATTTAACTCTTCTAACGCAGCATATCTAATGGTGAAATAAATTAACTTATCCGTGGTTCAATCGACAATTTGGTGCGTTTCCAATCAATAATCCGTTATAATTTAAAAAAATTCTCGACCAAATAATTATTTTTAACACACCAAGTGCCACAGATACAGATCTTCAAGTGTATGTTCTGACATTTACAAAATAATCTATTCTAAAGTATGTATTTTTAACGTTTGTTATTATTTTCGTCGAACGTATAGATATACCATTATATTTTGATTGCGAATAAACGTATTTTCCTGCTAGCCAAGAAAACTATCTCCGTAGGAGAAAATAAAAGAAAGCATTTCCAGACACCACCACATCGAACATAGTACAGAACAAACAAGTCAATAACGGGATCTTTTATATTCGATGCCCCCCCACTTGGTGGTTGCTAGGGTGTAGTTTTTGACGTCATTGAAAATAAGGGTGAAAGACAATCCCCTATTATTTAGAAAGAAGACCTGTTGTAGCAAGGTGCTACTTTGTTTTTCTTTTCGCACTAGAAAATTTCACACAAGTAAACCACAAATCGGCCTTCTATTAGAAGATACCGTCGATATTTTTCTTATTAAAACCACAACCGAGGTCTTTGTACCAATTGTACCTACATTGTGCAAAACTGCAATACGTTTCAATCTAAACTGTGCCCGAAACGCATTTGTATAATGGAAAGAAAACAAACACGCACGCGCCGCCTCAAATTAAATGTAAGCTAATTATAGAGAGGGCCCCGGGACCTAGCCCTGAGGCACACCGGCAGTGGAGACACACAAAAAAAAACTATTTTCGTCACGTAAGTTGCACCGTTAGCTTCGAGCTGCAACAGTAAACGCAATTAATAATTTTCTGACTTCCGCTTTGGCGGATGGACAGCATAATGGTGATGGAATGCTAAATAGGTTATAGTTGGGAAAGTAGAAAACGTCAAACGACTTGCAATAAAAATATTTCGGACCATAGTCTAGGGTTTGCGCTTAGTCCGGCTGCTACGATCAATATAAGGGTGCATCTACCCCCCACTCTCTATTCTGCGCAACGATGCACTGACCTAGCCTATGACCTTGGCCACCCCAAGGGTGCGAAACTGTTGTTTTGTTCGGAAATCGAGGGCTTACTTCATGAATTGTAATTGCATCGCTCATATGTGACGGTTTCCTTTGTCACTGGCTCTAGAGGGGCTATAGGAAATGTCATAATTGAATGTGTTACCCTTGTCTATCTACTAACGAAAGTTATCCAACCACTGGTTAGTATGAAGAGTTCAAGGGCAGATGGCGCTGTCGGCTGGAAATGTTTCGTCGATTATTACCACTAGCTCAGAACTGGGTGACAATGCAATATTAACTCGCTGTATACGTATTATTATTATTTTTTTTGTTATTATAAAAAAGTATGAATATTACATACAAATCTTATGACATTAATTTTGATTCCTTCTTCGTTTTATTTTCCAGGAAAATAACAATAAAACAGATTGATATATTATTGGTAGGTCAGTCACAGCCGGCTCTAGGAAAGCCGTGAAGTTGAGCTGGCAACATGGCTTACGGATCTGCGCGGCGTGGCCCGTCACTCCCTGTCAGTTGACTTTACAAGAAATTCACCAGAATTAATTTGTGTAGTGCGGGTAGTGCTATCGTCGCCAGATTGCTACGACGAGGCAGTGTGTCTCTGGGTGGAAACAGACAGCCCGAAGTGTTGGCGACAGCTTTTTTATAAATTTGTTTTGTCTGTGAAAAAATGAAACATTTCTCTAAAAGTTCGAAGTGAAGAATCGTTCCTTTACAATTTCAAGCCTCAAGATGCCTAGAACCGTCGAGGGAAGCTAGAACTTAGTTATATACCTGGCTGTAAGTCAAATCGTAATAATAACTTGAAGTAGCTAGCGGTTTTCTTTGCTTGACGGCAAGCGGTCAACTTGTATTCGTTTTGGGCTTTCCAAAGGACGAAAATTTAAGAATAAAATGATTAAGGACCAATTGCATACACAAACTAAAGTACCCTTTAAAATTAAAGGAGTTTTCTAACAATTCAACCATTATTATTTAGTATTGTTGCAAAAGTTTCTTTACCTAATGTTAAAGTCAAAAGATAAAGATAATTTAGTTGAATGTATAATGAAATTGATCCTAAACTGCCATTTCAATCAGAAGAGATTACTCTCCTTCACAACATGCTGTTCTCTGTTCGCTTGTTATTTATATTTTTATGAAAATTTAACCATAAGGGAAGATAGGTAATCATCATTTGCCTGATGGCGCACTTTGCAAAAAATACTCAAAAAAATGTACTTCCCTCGATTTGCCCAAATTTACCATATATTATTTGTCGAAAATGTACCTATCCACACCAGGAATCGTACTTATTATAAATACTTATACTTCTGGGTATATTTTGTTACGTGTTACTGCTTTTATTGTCCGTTAAACAAACGTACCTACTTACTTAGGTACCCAATTATTGAAACAAAGTTCACAAATTTATCTAATTATAATTAAAAAGAGGGTTGGACATTTATTAGAAAAGATAAACTAAGCCAAAGTGCAGGCTGCTCTATACTGCATAGACCCGTTGAACCGTCCCGCTGCGGCGTTGCCACATGTTTGCACAGGGCTTGTAAGCTTGAGAAGGATGTGATACAGTAAATAACATATAATGTTGATAGAGCGCCACCAGTGAATGGTGTACAAACTAGGTACTATCTCAAGGCGGGAAATTTAAAATATGTTCCAATCAGAACACAGAACACATAAACGAAATAGTTGTGGGTGGAAAAGCTGTGCTCCACATTGAGTGGATGCGAATCATGGCAATCGAAAAATGAAAATAGAAACTTGTGGAAGAGAAATTGTCCGTCCTGAGCAGAATAAATGCATAATAAATTACGTCGATGCTTCGGCGACCTGAAAGTTACAAATGTGCGATTGTTCCTGTACCGAGCGTGCAGTATTTATGTGTATTTGAGAGCCACAACATTTCTATGAAGACATATTGTCTTTGAATGTAGAATAGTATATTTCATTACGAGTCTGGAAATAAAGATTTTTCCGTGCGCGCGTGACAAATTCCCGTGTGAGGCGCAGCCGAACACGAGAAGTCATGCAAGCACGGAACAATCTATTTCTGGACGTGTAATGAAAGATATTTTTTATAATACTTCTTTGAAAACGGAAACTTAAAACATTTTATCGGCATATTATAATAAATTTAATTGACAAAAAATAAACAATGCAGACAATATAGTGATTGGTATGTATGATGCGTTTCCATGGTTACTCTCAAATTATTTCAAAGGTGCTTTGTTGTAAATTAGTTATTGTCAGATAAGGTGAATAAAACGTCAAAAATATTACAGAAATGTATCTAAATATTGAAACACTTACGAATTAAAATACAAAATAGGTATATGTTAAATATCAGAGAGCATATAGAGTTTCTTAAATTTAGTTTACTTTGCTGTATATTTCTATTTTAAAGCCATATAATATTCGGTATTTTTATTCAGCGCACGGAAAGTTTTTCCATGCGCTGTTTCCGTGCGCTAGCCCGAAAAACCCCATCTTTCATTATTGCTAAAACAGATGAAAATAAGGTGTTTTCAAAGAACTATAATAAAAAAGTATTCCCTGCCACGCCCGTAAGCAGCAAACTACAAAAGTGACAAAAATGACAACCGGCTACTATGTTTTTACGCAATCGTGAGTGTCAATAACTGTATTTAAATTTAAATACGGAACAAAAAAGGAATTTTATTTTTTCCAACACCCTGTATACATTATATGCAAGCTGGGAATAATGTGACTATACTATATGTGTTTTATGTACCGTTCTATTTCTATTGGTTTATTTATTGCTGCTATGCATCGTTTAAGTTCAAGTAGAGTAGGTGTGAATTTTTATTGCCAATTTCTGCATCTGACTAAAACGAAATGCAAAATTGGTTTCAATTTGCTGGAACGGTACTTACGCGTCATTATTTTTGCGAGGAATGTCGAAAAACAACTAGGCCATGGTTAAAAGTAAACAATTATTATTCATATGGGACATATAGGTATAGCTGTTTTTTTATTGCAAATGACAGCTAACTCACTCTGCAGTCGATGCAGGTTAAGAAAATTTATATTTCTGTGTCAAGGTAATGAAGACAAAATTATTCACCAAAACCACAATTTTGATGGTTCTATTGTAAAAAATGTCCCAAAGTGATGACTACGCAGGGTCACATGAGCTTCTGCAGACAATACACTATATCGTGGAGCACACCCTTCCTGCCACTCCCAACTGTGATGGATCTACGTCCAATAAACGTTTAACATCGAAACTAGGTTGGCTATGCTATAGGTTTTATATTTTTCCTCCAATAACGAAACATGAACATAACGCAAACATGCCTATAATATAGAAGATTATTTTAAGGACTTTTTTGACGGCTCTACTCTACGCTAACTAGAAGCATACTAAAAAAGAAACGAAGCAAAAAAAGAACAACTCTAATTAATGATAAGTTGTTTCATTTGAACGTTTATGATGAAACTAACACAAATAACAATTTATAGTAACAACAATTTATAGGACTTTTAGTTTAAGACCCCTTACCTAAGGCAATCTAACAGTAACTGACGCCAGTTTCACGCTGAAATCGTATAATAAATTTCCGTCGGTCTATCTCTATGCACAAGTATGCAACAGTACGAGAATCGTCATCAAAATATTGAATCTTCTATGGACGAAATTTTTAAAATGGAAACATTTAATCTGCATACCTGCAACATCCTGCGTACTCTTGCCTATAAATACAGTGCCTTTGCTGCCGTTAGATACCGTTGTCACCAACAATGAGACAATAAATATTCCCCTATCCACTTCCACGCAAGCGTAATTTAATTGATTAGAATTGTCCCTGTATGTCCGCATAATATAATATATGGTCAATAGTCTCGACATTATCGTCTTCGCCAAAATAATTCAAGAATTGTAACGCGTGCGCCTTCATTCATCATCCCGAGTCATCTATGAACATCTCAAAAGCGTAAGGGTCCAAGGATGGACCCTTGGGGCACACCGCGATATTGATATGCGGCTACCGTGTGTAGTGCCGTCCGAAACTGGTCCCGTGTGAAGTTTTGAAATACGAGCGAGCGACTCGTAAAGTCATTGAGCGCCTTCTCGGGACGATCTTAACGATTCCTGGAATGTTAGAGTAAGATTTATGTCGCCAGAATGTTAAGTAATGTGTCAGGTTGTCGGCGTTCGCTTCTTTGTTTTGCCACAAGATTGGGATGTGACTTTTTTTGTGCTTTATGTATTATAATGTTGCGTATTTTGTAACATCATTAATTTGAATGCTTCATGGTTATTCCATGGCGAAAAGAAAAACTTTATAATTTTGCGAGAAGAAATATCATTTTACAAATCAAGCTGTGTAGGTGACTCATTCTTGTCTCAAGTTCATCTTATATAACCATTCCTTCAGTCTGTAGCCGGAGACAACGATACGAAGAGAGAGTATATTATACAGTTCTTACGTCAGTACTATTTACGCAAGATACCATGAACCATGTACCAGCCTTTTGTATGTATGGTACTATGGTACTACCTGAGATATACGTGACAAGAGTTCTGGGCGTTTTTGTGTAGAAAAATGTCGTTATAACTACAGGGTGTCTACTTTTATAAACAAATACAATTCCACAAAATCAAATTGGACACTTTTAAAGGGAAACTCCTGATATCGGTGTCTGAGGCTCATGTTTATGATAAACTTAATGGAGAAAACCGCAAATGGATATCTGTCACCGTTCTGTAGTTACAGGGCGTTTTTCGAAAATGTGCGTTTTCGAAAAGTGGCCGCAACTTTTTTCGGGTTAAAAATTTTGGGTTTCTGTAAAAACATTCCTAAGGCACTTTTTTTTACGTAGAATCCAATGCTGCTACTTTTTTTTCAAGTCAATGGTTTAAGAGTTACCGGAGAAAAAAATATTTTTTAAATGGAACACCCTTTATATTTTTTAATAGAGCAAAAAATTACCATTCCAAAAATATATAACAGGTAATGATTTACTTAAGTACTTATCAATTACTGATAACTTTTATGATTTCATGTAATAATTGAAGGCACCCTTACCCTCTCAACAGGTAGGCTTTGGACGGTGAGACAATGAATGTTTTTATTATACTTCTTTGAAAACACCTTATTTTCATCTGTTTTAGCAATAATGAAAGATGGGGTTTTTCGGGCTAGCGCACGGAAACAGCGCATGGAGAAACTTTCCGTGCGCTGAATAAAAATACCGAATATATGGCTTTAAAATAGAAATATACAGCAAAGTAAACTAAATTTAAGAAACTCTATATGCTTTCTGATATTTAACATATACCTATTTTGTATTTTAATTTAATATTTAGATACATTTCTGTAATATTTTTGACGTTTTATTCACCTTATCTGACAATAACTAATTTACGACAAAGCACCTTTGAAATAATTTGAGAGTAACCATGGAAACGCATCATACATACCAAACACTATACATATTGTCTGCATTGTTTATTTTTTGTCAATTAAATTTATTATAACATGCCGATAAAATGTTTTAAGTTTCCGTTTTCAAAGAAGTATAATAAAAAATATCGTTCATTACACGTCCAGAAATAGATTTTTCCGTGCTTGCATGACTTTCCGTGTTCGGCTGCGCCTCACACGGGAATTTGTCACGCGCGCACGAAAAAATCTTTATTTCCAGACTCGTAATGAAATATACTATTCCACGGTTGTTTTATTGTCTCACCGTCCAAAGCCTACTTGTTGAAAAGGCGCGCTTACAATTATATTTACACATAAAGTCAACATAAAAGCTATTAAGTAAATCATTAATGGTAACTTTTTGCTCTATTAAAAATTGCATAAATATATACAGGATTTTCCATCTAAAAAACAACTTTTTTCATCGGTAACTCTTAAACCATTGACTTGAAAAAAAATGTAGTAGCAGCATTGGATTCTACGTAAAACAGTGCTTTAGGAATGTTTTTACAGAAAACCAAATTTTTTGACCCGAAAAAAGTTACGGCCACTTTTCGAAAACGCACATTTTCGAAAAACGCCCTGTAACTCAAGAACGGTGACAGATATCGATTTGTCAATCTCCGATATCAGTTTTTGTCCATCTCCGTCAAAAATAGGAGTTTCCCTTTAAAAGTGTCCAATTTGGCCCACCCTGTACAATGTTTGATACAACTCTCTATAACAAAAGAAAGTGATAAGCAGTCGTGTGTTAACTTTCATAACAACATAATTGAAACTGCCTACGCCCAAATTTCATTCCTTCAAAACTTACTTACAAATTAGTATCCATCCTAATTGGTACAAAGTATTCATTTAAATTTCAACACAAATAATCGAAAACCTTGACTGAGCACAGGAAATTACCGAACACGGCGCAGAATGCCTCATTAGTTTTGGATTAGCTCAAAAAATATTCGAAAAACTTGAATTCTCATTAGCCACTCGGAGTACATCTATAGTGAGTCATGTCGAGAGCAAAAATTATTAATTTGGATAGCCCTAGGAGTTTGTGACTACAGGTGATGGTGATAATGTAAATTATCTCGGAGCACTGTTATGAATTAAAGCCCGTAATAATAGGAAGTAAGGCAGGTACTGTTATATTTGGTCTTTGATAAACTGGTGTCCTTTCTAAAAGCAGTCATACTCGGTAACTGGTAGCAAAATGCAGTGCAGACAATTTTAAAGTACACCTACATATACCTTACATATTATTATAATTTAGCTGTTGATTGTTCTGCACAAACGTTAAACTTGATGTTAATAACAACTGTTATTTTGTAGACGAACTATTTACCAAAACCCACCGCAACACATTTCTGTGGGTTTTGCAAACGTAATTGCCAAAAATACAAAATGACGTCAACAATTTCGGATGTAAGCAGTTTGATATAGTGTTTCCATAAGAATGTTTTCGAGTGCATTTGATAACATATTTTTCCAGTGTAAATAGTTTTTTTGTCAAAACTCTGATAAGTATTGCTGGGTGAGTCTTTTTTTGATGATCAGTATGGGGATCTCGGAAACTAGTGGAGATAGTAAGGAAGGTTAAATGTGATTTTAGATAAAAAGTGTAAATACCAAAGTTGGGGGGAATTGTGTCCCCAATGCGGTTATGATGTCCTACTTTTCGTGACAGCTGCCATTTTCGAGATTTGATACAAACTTGTGTATTTTTTAATTGGGAAGCATAGTTATTTCCATTATTTTTCTGAACAACCATATCGAGTGTTATAGCGTTGGAAAGCTCTAAAAATGACTGATTTTTTGAGACCATGGCCAACTATGGTTTATTGAATTTTCCATGGCAATTTTGATTTTGTCCGAGATTTAAAAAAGCTATTTTCGTAGAGCATACAACAACGGTTAATTTTCGCTCAATCATCAAATTGATTCATTCTAGTTTTAAATACCGTGTCAAGGTAGCCAACCAAAGGTCATTTCCATATTAGAATCGGATGATAGGACGCATCAAAAATTAATAAAATCGACCTTTCAACCTACCCACGAACGTTTGACCTCTGATTTGCAACACTCATAAGCAAAAATAATGTGCATCTCAAATAATAGGCGTTGAAATAATTGCTTGTACCGTAGCTAAATGCATTTATACGCGTCATTATGGGAAGGCTCTGTGTAAAATGCATTGCAGACTTCTATAGCTGCTATTTTACTAACGGATTGCTATGTTTATGACGTAGGTACTTGCACAGCCGGCTCTAGGAAAGCCCTGAAGTGGAGAAAGCTGGCAACATGGCTTGCGGGTCTGCGCGGCGTGGCCTGTCACTCCCTGTCAGTTGATTTTACAAGAAATTTACCAGAATTAATTTGTGTAGTGCGGGTAGTGCTATCGTCGCCAGATTGCTACGACGAGGCAGTGAGGCAGCTTTTTTATAAATTTGTTTTGTTTGTGAAAAAATGAAACATTTCTCTAAAAGTTCGGAGTGAAGAATCGTTCCTTTACAATTTCAAGCCTCAAGATGCCTAGAACCGTCGAGGGAAGCTAGAAGTTAGTTATATACATACCTGGCTGTAAGTCAAATTAATAGTAATAATAACTTGAAGTAGCTAGGTTTTCTTTGCTTGACGGCAAGCGGTCAACTTGTATTCGTTTTGGGCTTTCCAAAGGACGAAAATTTAAGAATGAAATGATTAAAGTATAAAGTACCATTTAAAATTAAAGGAGCTTTCTAATAATCCAACCAGTTGCAAAAGTTTCTTTACCAATCAGAAGAGAATTACTCTCCTTCATAACATGCTGTTCTCTGTTCGCTTGTTTTATTTTTATGAAAATTTAACCATAAGGGAAGATAGGTAACCATCACTTGCCTGATGGCGAACTTTGCAAAAAATTCTCACAAAAATTCGACTTACAACAAAATGTAGTCCCCTCTATTTGCCAAAATTTAACATATTATAATATTTGTCGAAAATGTACCTATCCACACCAGGAATCGTACTTATTTTAAATACTTATACTTCTGTGTATATTTTATTACTTGTTACTGCTTTTATTGTCTGTTAAACAAACGTACCTACTTACTTAGGTACCCAATTATTGAAACAAAGTTCACAAATGTGTCTAATAAAGAGGGTTGAATATTTATTAGAAAAGATAAACTAAGCCAAAGTGCAGACCGTTCTATACTGCATAAACCCGTTGAACCGTCCCGCTGCGGCGTTGCCACATGTTTGCACAGGGTTTGTAAGCTTGAGAAGGTTGTGGTACTTGATTTGTTGGGGTTGAAGATCATATAGACATAAAATTCAGATTGTCCAAGTTGTCAGATGTACCTACCGCATTTCAGAAGTGTTTTTAAACTTATACCTTTTTTAGAACATGTCCCCTGTTTCATCTACTAATGACAATCGAATTAACACGAACCCAAACGAATTAAATACAAATTAAAAACCCATAAATTCGAATTGAAATTACTTTGGCCCAATTTCAACTATAGTTTCTCCGAACAATTTTAGATAACAAATACCTAACACGTCACATTGCATTGTATGTAAAATTGACTGCTATATGCCGAGTATAAAATGAGGAAGTGCAAGGCATGTTTGTAAGCTGCACTTTCTTTTTCCCACGTTGTACAGAAAACGTTTGAAGTCATTGCCAAGCAACTGGGGATGGTATTCTACGCAAAAATAGAAATGCGACCTACACGAAAATGTCCGGTTGAACAACAATTTTCGTTGCGTAAATAAATACATTGAAAGCGTATTGCACTTCGTTACCTTGGACTTGTTCGTGAGTCCAAGAATAGGTTTCCTATTTTTATTTTCCGATTTTTAGAGGTCGAATTGTAGAACAGTTGAGATAATATTGATTCAGCGGTGCTTTTGTTTTTGGTGTTAAAAGCGACTGTATGTTTGTAAGCCATGTTTTATACCGTTTCGATTCTCTCAGACCAAACAATTTTTTTGCCAGAATTTTAGCGAATATTTGTTTTACTTACACTAGTTAGTGACGTACGGCTAGGTTAATTATTATTGGCACTTTCATTTTTGCATAGTGGTTTCAGCCGAATGAACTTGTAACAAATCTAAAATAAACCGCTGTAACCTTTACCACTGCCAATGTTGTATTTGTTTTGATATACCACGCCAATTTTACATTGATCTGACAACACTAGCGAGCAGCGTGAAATTTTAAACGTTTCCTCTTCCTATATACAGGGTTATTTACGTTTAAAACCTGCAATAAATTTCTACTAGTAAATACGACCAATAAAAAGGATAAATCTGATTTTGGTTTTTTTGCGAGGTTCTTCTGAAACACCCTGTATAATTCGAGTTAATGTCATTTCCGCTGCACTTTCATGCAGTACGAATCTAAAAAATGCCACGGCTTGCCTCGATCAAAGTGTTAAGTTGCCCATCGAAGCGTTTGAAAGTTCTCTATTTTCGTTTCAGTTTCTAACTGGGTTAAGAAATTCCTTCCCATGAAAGACCAATCTTCTGGATTTTTAGAACGAAACACCGATGGACGCGGCATTGTAATATATTTTCTTGAAATCGGTCTCAAAATCGTCATTAAAAGCTCAGAAATCGGCACTGAAGTAGCCCATTATTGTACGATTTTTTCGATAAGTAGGCCTTGACGAGATGTAAACAACAAACGTCAGACGCGGAGCCATCGCCCGTCAAAAGTGACCAAATATTCAAAACCCGGCCAATAAAGGCCCATTTAACATTTCGTACACATTGCGAAATCGTTACCTATAGCAGCGCAATCTTTCAGTACAAATATTTTAGTAGGTTTGAATATATCAATATATTTTTCATGGAGGCTGCACAACAGGCAGCAGTTTGGAGTTTCTGTTGGGAAGCGCCGCGCCTCGTCATACTTGACCTAGGTAGAGCGATCGTCAAAGTCAAGCAACGCCGAGCGCAGTCGGTTCATGGACGGGTGATCTGTTATGATTATTTTTTTGCCTAATAAAACATTTATTTCCGATTTCAAAAAAATATAATATGTACCTCGGCACTGAAGTTATTTTTATGCCTCATGTGGAATTTAGTTGCCGAGACCTCTGGCGGAGGCAAATAAAACATGAATAACTATGTATTTTGTGAAACGAAAATAGCAAAAATATGTTCGCTTCCTACTGTCTACACAATATATTCAGATTTTTGTACATTTTTAATAATAATTTACATTTTTATTTTATACTGATTATATGATTCATACGCTCGTTTTTGTACACTTTGTATGTAAATAATAATTAATTTCATTTTATTTTCAATGGATATTGCATAATAAAAATAGCTTCTTATTGTACAAACAACTACACTGTAAGCTACTTATACATTCAGGTTTATTTCATTTTTAAGAACCAGTTTGTAAATTAACAGTCATATATTATTAAATCACTGCATGGCTTCCAAAAAAAAGCAATAAAGGAAAATTGGCTCGATATGTGTACAAATTATTTCGAATTTGTTACAGTTATTCTAACCTTAAATCTTGTCTGAACGTATAAGCAAGTTAATAACTTATTTCAAGAGAATAAAATATGGTGGCATCATTTTTTTTAAAGGAATTCCATATTTGGATTTAGAGAACCTTATTTCGGATTGCATATATTAAAATGATATATTTGGAACAAGGACGAACAAAATCAACTTATGAGGTATTTATAAAGTTAGCTTTCTTTCTATAATTTAATTTTTTTAACCACCTGTTTAGAAAAACACCTTTGACGTCAATGATTTGTAACATTATGCCACCATATGTGGGGTCATAGGGGAGCCCAAATCAATTCGTTCATTCAATTACAATCTTGTTAAGGCCAAACTTCTAGAGAATTAAACAAAATTTATTGAAGTTAATCTGTGGAATGATGGTCAATTCGTTTTGTTTCTCGTTTCTAATAAAGTTACAGTTAGTTTATACCTATTACCACCCATTCCATTAAGAATAGATTAAAAGAATGTAGGTATAGTAGTTGTTTAGTTGTAAATTGAAATTCGCTGATTGCAGTCACGAATATCAAAATGAGACGCCAACAAACTTTTTAACACGACAGAAGATTTTTACGTCAAAAGCTTCTATAACTATAGGAACCATATAGGGGTAGCAAAAAATCTAGGTGACATTTTGGCAAGTTTTAACAAATACGACGCCTTTAAAATCTATATACGTTGTAGGTTATAGAAATTCTATAAATAAACTTAAACAGAAATAAAAAAATGTGTTCATGTTCCATCCCAGAAATAACCTTGAGAAAAATAATTTTCTATAATGTTGACACGACTCGTCTAAAGTGCTAATTAAAAATTACAATCCCAGGAAGACGATGGGAGAAGAGCTTGCGACAACCGTATACAATTTCATTTTGTCAGCAACAGTAAACTCTAATTTTTTTTTAAATTGACACGTACGAACAAAACATTAGACACACTTGGTCATTGACGGATTCCGACATGAGTGCATTTTGTTTTTTCACCTACGTATGTGGGTACTCAAAATAAGCAAAAATGCGAAACATTCAACACAATAATTTTACCTGCAGGATGCTTATTTAAAAGCAAGCGAAATCGCGTGAAATACCTCGTGTATTTAGGCTAGTTTATTTACACGTACCGCCCACCTACAATCTACAGAATAACAACATGCCAATTCGTAAATTGTAAAGCTTCCATTAACACATCATATTCAGAAATATTTGACCTATTAAAAATAAACTACTAACTCTGGGTTATGTCATAATTGGGATAATTCTTTAAACGAAGAACGCTATTTTAATTACATGATAACATGGAAAAACATGCAGAAATACAGGGCGAACCAAACATATGAATATGTGTGAAATTAAAAAATTAATTGTTTTTTTTTGGGAAATTTCCAAATATTGACCTCCTGTATGAAAACAAAAGTTGTTATACAATATACCCCCATAGAGTACCACAAAATTTGTCAAGCAAGTAAGAAATCTTAAGTGAAAAATGCAACCACCCTGTATAAAATCGAAATATCTAATCGCATTTTTAGATTCACATTTTAACCGGGAATAAAAAGTTATTCATGAGTTATTGTCTTATCTCCACGTATTTACGGCAAATCCAAAACGAACATAAGATGCTATTGTGTGACGCAAGGGTCCTACCTAGGTCCGTATACGTTCATCAATTATTATAAGCGACTCGTACAAATATTTATTTAACATAATTTCATAACTTTCGAACTATTATCTCATTTTAAACAGTAGTGTCTTGAAATTTACATAATTTCGTAGTATATTATGTACCACGCGACCAAAGATATTTGATAAGCATTAATTTATGAAGCCGCCGTTAAAAATAGTCACAGCTACACCTGGCGTATTCATAAGGCCCATTAAAACATTTCTGTTTCTTCCTGTTTTAGACAAGGAAAGAGATAGGACTCCGCGCGTGCCTACCCTGCCGTGTATAGATTTTGTTACGTCGTTTTGGACGGCGGCCATTTTATATGTGGCAGACAAAGCGAGTAAGTTGTGAGTTAACTTCGTGAATTTGTGAATTAAAAGTAACAGTGATTAAGGGAAAAATATCCTCTTACGATGGTGAATTGTTCAGCGTTTGGTTGCAAAAGCAGAAGTGAAAAGCAAGGGCCCGGGATTTCGTTTCACAGGTAAATATTTAACAAGCTACCTTTGAAAGATGCCCTAAAACTTTATTTTTTCTAAATATAACTTCTACAAATTCCTTCTACGTTTTAGTATGATAAAGTGCATTGTTTTGTTTGTAAATAGGACCAATATAATTATTTTTAACTTAGTTTTTATTGAAAATTTATTAATTGAATATGAGTTTCATAAAATATCTGCTGGTTTCCATGGGCGTGCATTATTTATTTTATTATGATTCACTCGAAATCGCCGCAAATAAATATATTTCAGCACTTGACACTAGCTTTACATTTGGGAAATTATCTGCAAATAAATACCAATATTTCAAATTACATGTAAGTCAAAATTAACTACCTTTTCATTTTTAACATTTTACCTTGGTACCTTGGAGAAATAAACAAGGATAGAGGGAGTAAGAACAAAAAGTAAACAGAGCCCACAAATTTTTGTTTTTGTTTACAGCATTTCATTTCAAAACAGACGGGTTTAATAAAGGGACTAAATGAAGACACGCCTCCCACAATATTAAGTTAACAAATTAATGTAGCCATCAATTTCTTGAATCCTGTAATTATAGTATAATTATCACTTTAATAAAATCGTCAACAGCCACTTCAAATCGACCAACATGGCAACCTCGCTTTCCGCCTTCAGTCTCATTGCATTGTTTGTGTTTGTGTTTACCCCACAGTGTCAGTTTCTCTGTTTACGTGCATATTTTTCGTGTTTTCTGGTGTTTTTGTGTTAATTTATAACTATTTAATAGTATTTAGTATATAGTGACTGATTTTGTGTACAATGGGACGCAAAAAGTGTGTGGTATGTGACGAAATATCGATACTTTTCAGGACAATGTTTGACATTTTGATGGTTTTGCTCCCCCTACCTTTGGTTATTTCTCTGAGCTAGGCACTCTTTGCAATATTGCGTTCTACTTGTTTTTATTAGTTTTATGGTTTTGGCGCAACTTGGTTTGTAAGATGACACCGCCAGGCCATGAATTCAAGGTTTAACACTCCCACGCCGCCATTGTATTTGTGGGTTAACCCAAACAACATTCAAAATTGACTATTAAACTTTTAAGAGCAATAAAATTGGGTATTTATTGTTCTTCTGTAGTAAACATCGGAGGAAGCTATTGTCAGCGTCCAGAGATATACCAATAAGTCCGGGCACTAAGGCTTGTGTAAACAAACGTTTCCCTCTTGCCCTCTCCCGCTCCCCTCCTCATCGAGCCGATCGATATCTTAGAATATAAGAAAATAAGCTGTACACAGTGTAGCTGAGAGCGGTTTGTTCGCATTCTACCGGGTGCGCGCAAAATATTACCGACCGACCGTGACTATGTTGTAGTGATGCCTAGTAACGCTTTTTACTGCAGTGCGGATGGCTGTAAAACCAGTTCAAAAGACTATATTACCTTTTTTTTTCATTTCCTAAAGACCCTGGAAAGGTAAGACTGAGTTTGCGGTACCTACCTACAAAAATTAAGACATTTTTATGTGACATTTGAATACTTAGGTATTAATTGAAGAATAATATAGATATAATATTAAAATATTGAAAATTAGAAGGTGCCAGCAATGGAAGAATGCCTTAGGGTTCATCGGAGAACATAAATTTGCGAATATGCCACCTGAAGAGGCATATAAACCTATAAGAATTTGCAAGGCACATTTTGATGATTATTCACTTCGTCCGGAAAACGTTTAGTAAAAACTGCTGTCCCCTCGGCTGTCCCATTAAGATTATTGCCAGAGCTTATGGTAAGACGCATGCTTGTGTGTATAGGTACGTATGCGAAATATTTTGTTCTGTATTGTTTATGTCAATTTAAATATCAAAATATTTACTACAGGATGAAAAAGTAGATATGATTAGTTTAACTCTTTGTCGTTAAATATTTATGTGTTATTTATGTTTTTGTCTACTCTATGTGAACGTAAAACATAAAAAAAATTGAATTTTTATTCATGTTCCAACCAAAGTCTACAGATATACCTACTAATGATGTAGATTCTGGTAATAGCTACCTTGTATTTTAATTTAACTGTACCTACCAAAAATTAACGATACACTTACCTACACAAATAATGTTGTTCCAAAGTCTACAAATAGATATATTAATGTTTGTAGACTTTGGTAAATAATGGAAAGTCAACATGAACCTGCCCCCGTATAACTAGCTTGACGGCGATTTCGTTTAGTCGCCCTCGTAAATGCGAAGCTTGCGAGGTGACGCTGATTTACGACCGGTCGCAATTAATTGTCGGCTTTTCCGAGAGATCAAAGAAGTGAGCCGACTTTAGTATTTCTAGACTTTGCTATTGTCTTAGCATTGTTAACTAAATACAGTGTGTCCCCGGATGGACTTGACGGGGGGAGATAATTCTTTATTATCTATTTTTCGACAAAAAGTCACTCTTCATAAAAAGTTCTGCTTGTCAAAAAAAATTAAATTTCCATATTAAAATTTTTGATTTGATGTACAGGGTGATAATAAATTAAGAAAACCTGAAAATGCGTCAAGAGAAAACTACCTTCATTTATTACTTTACAGAAAAAAATTATAAAACAAATTTGTTTAGTATCTAAAATAAAGCCTAAATACAAATTTTCAAGTTTGAATTAAATTTTTTTATTATTTTGAATAATATTATCTAATGGTTTTGTGCAGCTAAATCA
Source organism: Pseudeuparius sepicola (assembly GCA_963920635.1). Taxonomy (NCBI): domain Eukaryota; kingdom Metazoa; phylum Arthropoda; class Insecta; order Coleoptera; family Anthribidae; genus Pseudeuparius; species Pseudeuparius sepicola. The sequence goes on from OY987306.1 coordinate 33,379,163, forward strand.
ACTTGCCGCACGACAGGGAAGTATTAAAAGATCGTATAAGTGACGCAAGAAATGAACTTAATGTACCAGAAATCATACGTAAAGTGTATGAAAAATTTATAAAAATTACTGAAAAATGTGTTGAGCTATGTTTGTTGAATGATAATTGCAATTGGAATTTCAAATTGAAAATTTGTATTTAGGCTTTATTTTAGATACTGAACAAATTGGTTTTATAGTTTTTTCTGTAAAGTAATAAATAAAGGTAGTTTTCTTTCAGGTTTTCTTAATTTATTAACACCCTGTACATCAGATCAAAAATTTTAATATGGCAATTTTATTTTTTTTGAGAAGCCGAACTTTTTATGAAGAGTGACTTTTAGTCGAAAAGTAGATAATAAAGATTTTTCTCCCCTCGTCAACTCCATCCAGGGACACACTGTATATGGAAGTAAAACTTTTATTGCTAGGGAAAAACGACTTTTTTCAATTTTCTCACCTCTTCAAACTCTGGTGCTTCCCGTTAACGACCAACTTGGGCCTGCCCTTGTCCGCGCCGGTGCTCGTGGGCGTCACGCTGCTGACCGTCGCCGTCGTCCCGTCCGATACGAAGCTGCTGACGCTCGTCTCCTTGCTGATGGGCGTGGCCGCCCTCCCATTGGTCGAGATCGAATTGGAGTCGTCGCCGTTGGTCGGCGGCCGAGTGGGAGCGCCGCCGGCCACGCCCATCGGGGTGGACGTCGCCCTGCCATTGGTCAGGTTGAGTTTCATGGCCTTCTGCGGCGCCGGCGGCGGCTTATCGTCCACCGGTAGCATGTAGGAGAGCATCGTGGGCGTGTCGTCGGCGCTACGGTGGGTGTGGCATGTTCGGGCGCGGGGATCCGGTTGGCTGGGCAGAGGGGAAGGGGCGTGTCAGTGGGCGACAATAAATGGGGGCCTCGGACCTGGACCAACACTATATTAAAGACCTGTGCCAGAGAACAACCAAGTAAGAGAATACAAACTAGGGGTGCGGTCATTGTTGTCGCTCATTCAGCGGCCGCCATTACTTTGGAGGAGAAGTCAGGCCCGTATTTAAATAAAATTGAAATATATGGTTCAGGTCTGTAACGTAAAAATTAAACGGAATGTATATAGAAAAACATAATACTGGAAGTAACAATATTACATTATAAACGAAAGGTGTGTAAGTTTTGAAAAATAGCAATAATATATCCGCTAATATAGTAGTAGTAGTAATAGGTACAAGGGATTTTGTAGAAAGAAAGCAAATTATGTTTAAAAAATTGATTGTTGCTTCCATACAATCTTTTTTATTAATACATTTAAAATTTCTATTGATAAGTTTTAACGTATAAAATAGTCTTAACCTAAAATATAATTTAATAAGGTGGGATGTGAGATATTGGAAAATTTTAACAAGGTGGGTCAAATTGTATTTGTATACTCAACGTTTTGGCAGCTTAATGATGCCCGATAATAATTTTATTATTTATTATTTTTAATTGTATTGTTTCAAAATTGGAAATTTTATTCAACGATATAATTTCGAAAAATTATCTACACAATTTAATAAAAAATCTTTTAACGTTGAGTACACAAATACAATTTGACTCCCCTTGTGAAAATTTTACAATATCTCACCTTATTAAATTATATTTTAGGTTAAGACTATTTTATACGTTAAAACTTATTAATAGAAATTTTAAATGTATTAATAAAAATAAAATGATTGTATGGAAGCACCAATAAATTTTTTTAAACAGAATTTTGTTTTCTTCTTACAAAATCCCTTGTACCTATGTAGGCACTTATATTAACGGATATATTATTGCTTTTTTTCAAAACTTACACGCCTTTCGTTCCTAATGTAATATTGTTTCTTCCAGTTTTATGTTTTTCTAAATACATTCCGTTTAATTGTTACGTTACAGACCTGAACCATCTATTTCAATTTTATTTAAATACCGGCCTGACTTCTCCTCCAAAGTAATGGCGGCCGCTGGCTGAGCGACAACAATGACCGCACCCCGAGTTTGTATTCACTTACTTGGTTGTTCTCTGCCTGTGCATAGCGCTGTTTCAAGCGATCGCCACTGGCGCCACACGACGAAAAAAAAAATGACCATTGTTGCAGAATTTTTTATAAAATAAAAGCATGCAAATGAGTTTTACAACGAATTTAACTTCCAAAATAAAATAAAATGCTTGTTTGTTATGTTTATTAAATTTGACAAGCTTACACAAGCAAGCAAGAGTATTTTGGTATACCTTTTGATTTGAAATAAAGTCCATGGCTATAGTTTTAGTGTAAGTAAGTATAGAAAGCACATTTTTTTTGTTTTTTCTTATAGAGGACCATTGGTTCGCTTTGGGGCTCTAAACAATATATATATTTTTATTTTCATTCTGCGTACGTTACAAAATACTCTTCCAAAATGTAATATCCAGAATTCTAGCTTCTTCAACTGGTTGAACAGATCATTCCTTAATTCCAAAATAGTGATTATTGTTCTGCAATTCACATAATGGTCTGCTCATACGATTTTCTTCATGAGCATGGAAATTTCATGTTATCACAAACAAATCTACCTATAACAGTTCTGTTAATATGATAAAACTGCGAAATATTGACGCAAAGAGAATTCGTGACAGTAAAAAGGACGAAAATGGTGGGACATTCAAAACGTCAGAAACTGACATACCTATAACCACAGAATAGCCCTGTTATAACCTATAATAAGTCGCCATTTTTTTCGTCGTGTCTAGCGCCACCCCATTTCGCAAATATGACGTGATGCTCGGGTCTTTCATATAGTGTCGATCCAGCTCAGACACATAACAAACATAGACTATCCTAAAGCTGGACTGACACTACATTAAAGACCCGAGCATGACGTCATATTTCATTGTTGTTTACGGACTGGGGTGGCGCCACTCGACGAAAAAAATGGCGACTTATTATAGGTTATAAGGGGGTGTTCTGTGATTGTTGGTATGTCAGTTACTGACGTTTAAAATGTCCCAAATTTTAAATATCCAGCTTTATTACGATTTGCCTTCTTTTTAAGGTACCTAACGAATTGTCTTTGCGTTCAGTATTTAGCAGATTTATCCTATTAACACAGCTCTTATAGGTAGATTTGTTTGTGATAACATGAAATTTCCATGCACATGAAGAAAATGGTATGCACACTGCACAGACCATTAGGTGAATTGCAGAAGAATAAACACTATTTTGGAATTATGGGCTGATCTGATCAACCAGCTGAAGAAGCGAAAATTCTAGATATTATTTTGGAAGAGCATTTTGTAACGTATGCAAGAATGAAAATAGAAAATTTTGTTTATAGCTCCAAAGCGAACCAATAGTCCTCCATATAAACAAGAAACTGAAAAATCTAATGCGTTTTATGCTTACTTACACTACAACTAGCCATGGACTTCATTTAAAACCAAAAGGTACCAAATACTCTTGCTTGCTTTTTAGACTCACTTTTCTTAAGAAAATGTACAGAAATATGCCATGTGAACTTGTCAAATTAAAGGGACATAACAAACAAATATTTATTTTGGATATTAAATTCTTTGTAACAGACACATTTGCATGTTTTTATTTTATAAAAGGTTCTGCAACAATGGTGTTTTAACATTAAACCGCCGTGTAAATTTGTTTCGTCGTGTGGCGCCAGTGGCGATCGCTTGAAACAGCGCTATGCACAGGTCTTTAATATAGTATATAGTGTTGGTCCAGCCTATAAAGGCTGCGTTGTAATCACCCAACATAAAAAATGCCTACTCAAAACAAAAACAACAAATTTGACACTTAGGCATGCATCATATTATGTTAACCGGAGGTTACGTTTTCTATGCCACAATTCCAACACTTTACTCTTCCCATCGTTCTTAAAACTATATGTCTTTTGTCCAATAACCTCAAAATCTTCTCAAAAAAAAACAAGAATAAAGCAAAAGTAAACACTCGAAACACATCAACACAAACCGGCGAAATCTGAAGGAACGCTGGATCAGCTGTTGTGGCATAATAAAGCAAATGCGCATCGATCACAAGGAGCTCGTGCAACGTTGCCGCGTTAGCCAGAATAAGCAATTTATTAAGGATATTATTTATAGACCAAGTAGGATCAGCAAATTCACAAAATCAGTAAAATTTATTGTTAAATGATAACTGTCCAAATTGTTACTATATATAGATTGTAGATATCAACTAAATTGTTCCAAATTGATGTTTTTTAACGTTGGTTATGCATGTATTTCGTAAGTACAAGATAAATTTATGAAGAAGTTTGGCAATGGTGCAAACATTGCATTGTTTTGTGTTAGATTTCTATTACTTTAACTCGGACAAATAATGGCAAGGTTTGTATTGTAATGAATTATTAGTCTGTCTAAGATGGGGCAGCAAAAATGAAAATGAGCTCTGGCAATGATATTTCGTAGAACAAAGTGGGGTCGAATCTTGAATTGGTTGCCTGATATAAAGCAAATGTCAAGGGTGGCCGCGTAAGCAGTATAATAGGGGAAGCTTTTACGTGCCAATAAAATCTAGATGGCTGTGAAAAGTGGGGTTGAAACATAGACATAACAAAACATATAGAGCGACAATAAGTGCAAACATTTTAACACGTATACCCAGAGGAATATCTATTAACCATTAATGAAAATCTATTAATCTCAGCAAAATATCTGCCTCAATTAGATCACCTATCTATGATTAATAAAAACACTGCTAAAAAGGGCTTATTTGCAATTAATAGACAAATTACATTGTGACTAATTTGTTGTTAATATATCCTCTATTTCTGGCTAATACATTGACAAAACGCATGCGCAAAACAAGGTAGTAAATAAACTATAAACTACCTATTTGTACCAGGAAGGAGGAAGGTTCATATTTGTGGTTATAATAGGGATTGTTTTGTTACAAATAGTTTCCCTATTTGCGGCAAGTAGAATATCTTAGCAAAGCTTACCTTTTTGTAATAAATATAAATTTTGCAATAGTAAATAGGTTCATTTACTTTTTTATTTGCCTCAAATAGATATTTGATTGTGACTACAAAATGATTTGTAGTAAACAGAAATCTTTTAACGAATTTTCCGACGACGATCCTTTATATTTTGAATTGCAATATTATTTTAATAAATAAAATTCTCTACGTGAAATTGTATTGCCAACATTATTGTAAATATCAAATAGTTTGTTTTATTAGTGTCTCAAAATTTAATATTTTTGCAAAATGGTTCAGTTGGTTTTAGGAACAGGTTAAAACGATGATAAATGAATAAACTTTCTATTTCTTTACCTGAAGAACGCAGATAAATACATTGAACAAATGGCAAAGCTTTCTGTCGGACCCAGGTAATCTCTTAGGTACATTTATAATGAGAGCAGCTTGCTATCCATTCCATTTGAACAGAGTATAATCAAATCAACACATTCGTGTTAAAACGTTATTTGGGAACTTGGTAATGCGTTTTATTTTTCGGGACAAACCATAGAAATAACACATTTGCAAGTTGCAACTGTAGCAGTATTCGACTCCCCCAGTTATCGATTTTTGAAGCGGGCACACCCTCTTATTTGGTAGGGGTCGGTTTTGGCGAAGCGGGGCATCACTTTCCTTTTATAATTAAGATTAGAACGTTAGATTATGTTAACGTGTGTGTGTCTACCATACCGTGCTACCGGTTGGCCTGTTTTCACTATATGCATGGCTTGTTCCAAAAATACCATGTTTAGAAGAAAAAGCACAATGCAGCTCTTTGATTTTTTGGTTAGGTACTAAGAACCTTTTCTTAGAACGAGTGTTCCTACTAGTTTTCTTACGTACACCACGGTCTGATCATTACCATCGCTGATTGCTTGATTACTCTAAACTGCCGGTAATTCTTGATACACCAACAGGTTGATGATCGAGAGCAATTACTGTAAATTATTAAATGGTTTTTGCCTAGCTGCCAAACAAACACAAAGCAACAACCTGCATATACCTAGTTGTTTACTAATAAAATACGGTCTGACGGTACGTAATCTGCGTGGTTCGCTCCAATGTAAATGTTTGTTTACAGTGTGATTTAGCGTCTCGTGTTTGCTCGGTTCTTTTTACGATATTTTTACAAATGGTTGTCTGCGTCTGACTTGAAAGAAATGGGCAGGACATGTGCGAAAACAAACCTTGAGTTTTTCCATATTATTGCCGCGAAAATACAATACTTCTTACATAAAACTGTTCCACAATCCACAAGGAATCAAATAAATAACCTCTTATTGGTCTGTTTAACCATTTTGAATAACGAAACTCGGGAAGGAGTCAATGAGGCCGTGCACCAAAGTGGCATAGGCGTTTGTGTAGGTACCTACTTCTTCATAGTTGGAAATTGCTGTATTATCATACGTGCAAGCATAAAATCCAAGCAAAGCTTTTTAAAACTATAAAGTTACCAATCGATTTTAGCGGGGATATTTAAAACGAGATCTTGTTAAAAGAATATCCTTTAATGAGATTCAATAGCATGATTCACTGGGCAAGTCTACTTGCCGTGTTTATGTTTGTGCTTACATCACGTTGGCAAGTTGCAGATCGTAATCTCGAAAACGATTTTATTTCAGTTTTTTTTATTTATCTGCTAATTACGTGCGACCTTGCTGAGCAATTTGCTGGTAAAAATAATTAAGGCAAATATTTATGGTGACTTTAAAATGCGTAATTTTGCAAATAGTAGCGAATAGCGGCTAGCAGCACTCAAAGTTTTCGTCTCTAAATTTCTGTGGTCTCAAAAAGTAAGTGCCCAATCCAGTGGCGTAGTTAGAATTTTTATAAAAATATGCATAATATGGTTTACACATAATTTCGTTTTCATTTCGTATTAAATGACCATAACACATTGTAAAATGATACGGTGCTTATGTTTCGAAGATAAGAAGGTGTACTTTATATTTTATCGTACATTGTTTCAATTTTGCAAAGCAAGCTTTCAGTTTCAATGTTTATATGATATATTGCACAGTTCTGAGAACAGTTTGTTTGCTTAAAGACATGCTTATTTATGCAAATTAAGAAAAATGAGGGAAAGTGTATTTATTCAACATGGTGAAGAAGAAGAAGAGCAAAAAATGTTGAAAAATTGAAATTTTTGAGACCAAAAAAAACTATAATAGCATGACACTCATTGGAAAAGGAAGAAAATATAGCAAAATTAATAAAAAAAATAATTTACGGGCTATTTGAGGTACGGGGGTTGTAGGGGGTGATCTTTTAGGGGTGGAAAACGGTTTATAACGATTTCCGGCAAAAGTACAACTCCTATCGAAAAAAGTTAAACGGCGAAGTTGTAGGTAATAAAAAGATCTACAACTTTTGTATTTATACTTTCTTCACAAAACCTCAAAATATCCGCGAAAAATCGAAATAACCGATTTTTTAGTTTTTAATTTTTATCTCCCACAAAAAAATTTTTTACGAGATTTGGTGGAAACTTACATTCTTATGTCCCAAACACGCCGTTTTCAAATCGAAATATTTATTTTTACCCCTTATTTTGATTTTAAACCGAAAAAGTAGCCTCATTTTCAATCGAAAATACCCACGTCAAAAAAGCTGCTTTTTAGAAAAAGTCGGTGCGCTTTCTATTAGTTGAAACCTTTACTTTCCGATGGTGTAAAAAATATACCTTACTATGGAAAATTTTCTCAGAAAACGCAAAAAAACGAAAAAACTCTATTTCGAAAAATTTGTTTAATCATTGTTTAAAATTTCGCGCGATTTATTTAAATTTACACTTCAATTACTTGAAAAATGTAAGATTCCATGTTACATTGATAAAGTAAGAAATTGCAATTCCATGAAACATAAGAGTTTGCAAAAAACATGCGAAAATAGTTTTCTAAATATTATAGATGGGATTTAAAGGGGATTCAATCAAAAAATGTGACTGCTGCATAAATGGATAAAAAAGTTGATTTATTAAATTTATGAAATTTAGTAAATTTATAAAATTGTACTAAGTATTCAAATTAAATAATTATGAAGTTATAATTATAATATTTTGATACACATTTATCACACTATTTGGAATTCTAATCAATTAGGTATCCACTATAGTTTTGACTCTTTGAATAGGCACCTACGAATATAATTTAAACATTTTCCTACAACTTTCTCAAAATATTGTAGATATCTTATAAACTCTTAAGTTTATTAACTTATCTGGTTGTTAATTATTAATTATAGTATTATATATCGATTTACAATTTCTTGGTTTATCAATGTAACATGGAATCTTACATTTTTCAAGTAATTAAAGTGTAAATTTCAATAAATAGCGCAAAAATTTAAACAATGTTTTAAAAAAGAATTCGAAGTCGAGTTTTTTCTTTTCTTTTGTATTTTCTGAGAACATTTTTCATAGTGATGTATTTTTGTACGCCATCAGAAAGTAAGAGGTTTCAACAAACAAAAAGCGCACCGACTTTTTAAAAAGCAGCTTTTTTGACGTGGGCGTGGGTACTTTCGATTGAAAATGAGGTTACTTTTTCCGTTTAAAATCAAAATAAGGAATAAAAATAAATATTTTGATTCAAAAAAATTACAGCTTGTTTGGGACATAACAAGGTAAATTTCGTGAAAACATTTTTTTTATGGGAGATAAAAATTAAAATCCAAAAAATCGGTCATTTAGATTTCGCGGATATTTTGAGGTTATGTGAAAAAAGTGTAAATGCAAAAGTTGTAGATATTTTTATTACCTACAACTTTCTTCGATAGAAGTTGTAGTTTTGCCGGAAATCGTCATAAACCGTTTTCCACCCCTATAAAAAGTTTACTTCCTTCAAATCGCCCGTAAATTATTTTTCCTATTATTTTTCCTACATATTCTTCCTTTTCCAATCAGTGTCATGCTGTTCTAGATTTTTTTCACATTTTGCCATTTTCAAATGCTTCGGCCCTGATCTCTTGCAAGCTCGCTTGCCAGTTCCAAAACCAGAATAAACCAGTAAAAATTGTTTATTTATCTTAGAAATCCGGCAATAATATGTGCTTTTGGCGGTGTATTCTTCTAACACCATTATCTTTACGAGTTTATTCTATTTATAGCGTCTTGGCGTTTTGCTGAATGCGCATCTTCAGTTCCTTGACACCGACGGTGAAGCTCATTTTTCATCGGAGGATGACCCACATTTCAGCAAAATGTCTACCGAAAATAATCAATACCAGGCTAACGCTAATTATGTTCTTAGAGGAACGTTTTTTTTTATTTGGCGTTTCACGCACTGTTTGTGAGCAGATTGACGCTTTCGGTTCACTTTTCAAGAGAAAGAAGTTCGAAATTGGTTGTAAATATACTCAAATTATTTTAAGAAGTCCTTACTGGGACTGTCAATTGGTAATTTCTATATCCTAAGTTGGCATCAATGCAGCAAAAAATGCAACCGGGTCATAGGTTCAGGTCAGTAACGAGCCCATTTGCACTTATAACACGAAAAGTAACACGAACAAGAACAACACAGATGACGGTAAAACTCACGAAACGTAGAAAACCCGCGAATATTTTCATTACCGAATATTTGAACCAGTTTGAACGATCTGGAAAACCTTCACTGTCACTTTGACACACCGAAGCTAAATTTGCCTCAGTCCGCCCGTAGACGCTGCCAAAAGCAGCTGATTATTACAAAATACCAAAACGAAAGTGTTTCCATGACGTTTGAAATTATTATTAAAATGAGTTGTAGTCAGTTATTTTTATTTTTAGCGGCATAATTGTGATTGCAATAGGGTTTTTATTTTATTATGCTCTTTTTTTCGTATCACTTGGGTAACTTTTCACATCATAAATCAACGAGTGACGTCATTAACTGGTTGAGACACATATACCTATGTTATACCCATGGTTAACAAAAAATTCCTAGGGATTTTGTGGAGAATGTCATCTGACAAAATCGGGACTTCTTACAGTAATCGGGGTATAACAGGGCTGCTTTTTAACTTTTAAGGGGCCAAACATTTTTCAAAAATATGTGGACTTTATTGTTTAGGAATCACCTTGTATAATAATAAAATTTATTGATTATTGTATATAGATTTTAATTATAAACAAAAATGTCCTCTTAGTATTTTTTCGTATGTGCCATCGTTTAATGGCAAATTTGATTTTTTGTTTTATTTCAGGGTATTTCGGAAATTTAACTAAAAAAATTGGCTCAAACTAGAAAAAAAGTGTTTCTTACTTTAAGTAAAGTAACTTTTTCCAATAAACTTACCGATTTAAGGCTATACTTTTATAGATACAGGGCCTAATATATTAGGGAAGATAAAATTAATGTTCTCGAAAAGTAAAACCTTGAATGGGTAAAAGTTTATGGGAAAAATAAGTCACTCTATTTAAAGTAGAAATACATTTTTTTTCTACTTTAAGTCTTACTTATCGAGCACAGAAATACCCTGAAGTAATGCAAAAAAATCAAATTTGCCATAAAACCATAACACACAGGAAAAATTGCGAAGATGACATTTTTGCCAAAAAAGTGAACCACTCTGTATACTGGTAGGTACGTAGCTAGGTACCATAACATTTCTATGGCGAGCTTCATGGCTGTAGTCGCAGTATAGCTTACCAACAAGGAGTCCTCAAACAATTTCTTGGTACCTACCTACTTGTACGGTACATTTGTAATTTATAGTTCTGGCGGGTTGATAGTGGTCGGTTCGTCGGTTGTAATTGCACTATCTCAGCTTCCTTCTTGCGGTAAAAAGAGCTTCATTAAGAGAAAATTAACCAAACGATTTCTCGGTTAGATTGCCAGATCGCTATCAGAACAAGTTCATTCGCATTTGTATTTTATTAGGTTGTTAAGGAAGATTTATATTTGTGGTAAGCATCTACCATCCAAAGCTACGAATTATAAATGTATAGTACAGGATTTTTTCCATACCTACCACCATTTACTCAATGCTGCCACTACCTCAGAGTCTAGCAGATGAACATATTATATGGGATTTTTTTATTAATTGCACGAAAATCAAATATTACCGAAAAAATATAAAAATTGTACAAGAGTAAAGTAAACTTATTTTAGAAAATTCAGTAAAATGTTATTAAGAAAAGTTGTCTAGAATTAAAAGTAATGCCTAAAAATACTAAAACATGGCTTCCTAAGAAAAAAATTAACTTAGATTTTTAATTTTTTATGGAATCACAAACTTCATGTCTGTTGCATCGATATTAAAAAAAAAAATCGCAAAAATTCTTCTGAACAAGGTAAAACATAAGTAATGATAATGTGTATATTAAAAAACTCTCATTTAAAATTTTTATTTTAAATGTTTATTAAAAAACTGGAAATTAATTAACGAAAAATTTTTTTTCATAGCAGGCTATGTTTTGCTATTTAGGAACATGCACCAACTTTCGGGAATATTTGTATTTTCGTTGTGCAATTAATAAAATAAAATCCCGAATGTTGTACACTTAGACCACACGGTATATTATATGACTATAATTAATATCAAGGGTGCCATGAACATGAAAGAAAAAAGCCATGCGACTTCGCGACAGTGTTTGCGCATGCGCATTATTATAGAAGACGAAACAACTTCAATTAATGCAAAAAAATATAAACAACGTATCAAAAAATACTAAAAAAAATCCAAGAAAATTACAAAAAGTTCCAAGAAAGTGCCAAACAATTAAGAAAACGCCAAAAAATTCCAAGAAAATAGGTACCAAAAATTACAAAAAAGTATAAATATACCAAAAAATACCAAAAATGCCATACCAAAAAATACCAGGCGCTACACCTACACTAAAATACCTCGGCCATTTCTTCCTCGGGTTAAATTATTGTTTTTTTACTTTAATTTCTTTTAGTGTTAGTGGCAATAGAATGTAAAGATGAAATTACTTGATTGTTTTTGTTTATCTTTTATAACGAGTCAGTTTTTTGTTGCAGGACTGCATATGTATGTGGGCATAGCAATATATACCCAGGGGGGGGGGGGGGGGCAGGGGGAATCGCCCCCCCCCCCAGACCTCTCATATTTTAAACAATTCTCGAGGGTGGTATCGTAGATGTACTGTCCTTTGTGCGACTCTCGGCAATTATTTTTCCAATCCGAGACCTGGCCTGGAAATTTCTTTTAATCATACAATATTTTGTATGCAATACGTCAAACTTTTTAAGTTGCCCCCCCCCCCCCCCCAAATCGTATTTTCTGGGTGCGCCACTGCACCCCGCATAACAAAAAAATGGCAACCCTTTAAAAACATCGTCGGACGACTATCGAATGTCGTCATATTAAGGGTTGCCATGATATCCGGCAACAATAATTGTCTACCCGCAGGAAATCGACGCACCCCTACCGCTCGGTCCTGCTGGCCTCCCCCTGCGCCTCCGGCAACAAACGAAACAAAAACGGCGAACCACCGGCCGCGACAGCCACCTACGGCGAAGCGCCGCCGCTTCCACCGGAAAAACAAAAGCGCGCGACTCACCGCGCGGACGCGAAACCGAATCGACGGCGGCGTGGAGCAACTGCCCGCCGGTCGGCCGCCTGCTGCCGCCCAGGCCTGCTGCGGGGATGCGGGCGGCGACGCGGGGCGCGTGCGCGCGGCCGCAGGGGGGTGGGGAGTAGGGGGATGGCGGACGGGGGCGGGTTTTGGTAAAAGTAGAGGTGGAATTGTAGCGGGGGAAATGGCGTGGCAACGTTTTAACAAAGTTAAGGGTTTTTTACGCGAATGCGCGAAATGTAAATCCTTAAAAGAGTGTCAAAGCTGCAGACCGATATGGCAATCTCTTAATATACCAATAAAAAGAGGTATGGTTATTAATTTTGACGTCGTAGTCGTCGAGAATATTCAAGTGTTTAATTTTGAATAAAAATAGAAAGAATAGGTAGAATGGCAATGTTTTAAAATGTGACTAAATTGGAAATATTAAAGAATTGTGACATGGTGCATATGTGAAAAGAAAGTACTCTAGCTTAGATTTTTGTGCAGTTAATACAAGGTGGCAATTCTTAAAAGGTGATCATAACGTCCAGCCCCAATTGGCAATATTTTAATATTCCAATAAAAAGAGGTGTTGTTTTTTGGTTTAGGCGTTTAAGGATCTTGTGGAGAATTCATACAAGGGCAATTTTGAACGAAAATGGATAAAAAAAGAAAAAAATATTCAGTGAAATGGCAATATCTATAAGTTGGAAATATTGAACTATGTATTGTGAAATGGTAAAATGGTAAAAATGCGAAAACAAATTCCTCTTAGATTTTGGTGCAATACCCAGTGGCATTTCTTAAAAGGAAGTTTTATAACCTCCAAACCGAATTGGCAATATTTTAATTAACCAATAAAAAGAGAGGTGTTGTATTGGTCTTGGCTTTTAAGAACCTCGTAGAGAATATACAAGGATAATTTTAAATGAAAATAGATAAAAAAAAGAAAGAATATTAAGCGAAATGGCAATATTTCAAAATGTGTTTGAATAGGAGATATTGAAGTATTGTTAAATGGCAAATATGCGAAAATAATGCCCGCTCTTAGTTTTTTGTACAGTGAATACGAAGTGGTAATTCTTAAGAGTCTCGCAACCTACATACCGAATTGGCAATCTTTTAATATACCAATAAAATGAGTGCTGTTTAGGTTTTGACGTCGTAGAGAATATGCAAGGGTAATTTTGGATGAAGATAGATAAAAGGAAAGAATATTAAGCAAAACGTGGAATGGCAATGTTTTAAAATATCTATAAATCGGAAATATTAAAGTATTGTCAAATGGTACATATGCGAAAAGAACCTCATCTTAGATGTTTGTGCAGTTAATATGAAGTTGCAATTCTTAAAAGGGGTGTCAACTATAACCTTCAGACCGAATTGGCAATATTTTAATACACCAGTAAAATAATAATATAATAATATTGTTTATATACAAGACTTACAAACGACAAAATACAAATAAACACCAAGTAAGCATTAAGTAGACAAATAAAAAATAAGAGGTGTTGTTTTGGTTTTGGCTTCTAAGGATCTTGTAGAAAATATACAAGGGTAATTTTGAATGAAAATAGGTTCAAAAAAGAAAGAATATTAAATGAAACGCGAAATGGCAATATTTTAAAATGTGTACTTACCTATAAGTTGGAAATATTAAACTATTGTGAAATGGCAATATGGAAAATGAATTTCTCTTCGATTTTTGTAAAGTTAATAAAGAAGTCGCGATTCTTAAAAAGAGTGTCATAACCTCCAGACTGAATTGACAATATTTTAATATAGGGTAATAATTTAATAATAATGGCAATATGGTAAAAATGCGAAAATAAATTCCTCTTAGATTTTGCAGAAGTGTCAAAGCTTCACACCAAATTGTTGGCAATATTTTAATATGTCAAGGATAAGTTTGAATGAAAACAGAGGTAAAAAGGAAACAATATTAAGTAAAATGTGAAATGGCAATGTTTATGTGCAAGATTTGACTGGAAATGTTTTTCTCATATTTGTTGTAAATAAATAAATTATATTACCGTTAAAAATTATTGTCTAGGAGAGAATAAATAAAAACAATAATTATTTTGACTAGGTAGTACTTTTTTAATAAGATGGCAACTCTTAAAACTACATATTATTATAATTTGATATTGTAAAAATGGCAATATTTTAAAAATCGTAATAAACTGAATGTACCTTTAAAATTATTGCAATACTTTGGTTTACCTAGTGGTTGATTTATGTAAAAAAGCATTTTCTGACCGAAGAGTGTTTTTTGATGAAATACAAAATAAAAATACAATTTCTTTAACAAAACAAATTTACTACATAAAATGTATAGGTACATACAACATATTATTATAACCCAACAAAAAAATACCAATTTTTCATTTTATACCTCAAAAATCGTACATAAAAAGTGCTGGAAACATTTCAACAATTTATTTTCTTTTATTTATTTTTTCATCCTCTCATTCACCCATTTCCTAATTTCCTCCGCCAACTCTACATTCGGAATGATCTGATCCATTGACAGTGGCGCTCTGTTGAAGGGATCAGTTTGATCACTTAACAAATGCCTAAAAAAAACATGAAATTACAAAAAAAACAATCCGCCCTTTTTTCATAAAAAAAAATTTGACCCAAAGTGTCCACACTATAACAATTATTCACTACGTGTTTTTTTACAGACGAGTCACAGCGTCACAAAAAATTGTAACCCTAGTGCCCATACTGTAAAAAAGTCACTCTGTACTTTTCAAAATTGTGGCGCATAGTGGTCGCACTGTATCCTAATCGCTCCGTGATTATTTAACAGAGCGGTCACACAACGTCACAAAAATTATACGACCTGAGTGGCCGTACTGTAAAAAAATGCACTCAATGCTTTTTTAAACAGAGTGGTCACACAGCATCATAAAAAATTATAACGTATAGTGGCCATACTGTATAAAAAATTACTCCCTGCTTTTTTTACAGAGGGGTCACACACCGCCTTAAAAAATTGTGACCATGACGAATAATATACTGCAAAAAAATTAATCTGTGTTATTTTTTTATATTTTTTTACCTCGCTATTGTGCTTCTGTCAACGGTTTGTCGACTGCTCGGCAAAATCACGGGGTCCATCATTAACGTCGACATAATTGGGTCTAAGAAGTGATCGGGGGCGTCGGACATCGCTTCCTCGCTTTCTTTGTATTCTTTCGCCTTTTCCGCCACTTTCGAGGCCACTTCCTTCAATTCGCCTACGGAGAAACAACGAAAAACAATAAATTTGACAAGTGACAGTTGACAAATGACAGTTGACAAGGGACAGTTGACAAGCGACAGTTGACAAACGACAGTTACCTATAAGTGGACAGCCGCCGATTCTAACCAAAACATCTTCGGCTTGAACGAAAAGATTGGGACTGTAAGAACGACTGTCCTGCGAAACAGCCAAACAAAACGAGTCGATTTCTTTCAAATTTACGTAAATCTTGCAAATTTCCAATACCATGCCTGCCGGATCGAAGCTATATTCTTTTGAATCTTTAACCTGTAAAAAAAAAATTTGATCCGGGGAGAAATATTATTCGTGTAAGTTACCTTGAAATTCTTTTGTTTCGGTCCAACGAGATTCAACAAGAAATAATTCAGCATGGCCGCTATTCGGTCGACCATCGTGGAATGCGTGAAAACTATCGAAATTTTCGAGGTTAATTTCTCCAACATTATTATCGTCTCTTTGCCCAGAATGTTGTCGAATCGAGCTAAACTACCGACGTGGTTCATTAACGCCATATTTTGCGACCGTTCGCGAGTGCTCAATTTTTCCCATTCACCAGATTCCCTAAATGATGCAGAAAATATGAATTTATAAAAATGGGGCCTTTCTCAGCAATTTCTGTCGATAATCTGCTACAATCTCACTCAAAACAGTTAAGGGATGCGAAAAGCAGAGTAGGCTTTGGACAAACAAGGAAACAAAAGTGACATTGACACTTGCTTTTCAAAGCCTACTTGAATACTGATAATGTGTTGCTAAGTAGGCTTTGGAAAACACTTGAAGAAAATGTCAAACATTTTTGAGTAGGCTTTGGACAAACAAGGAAACAAAAGTGACATTGACACTTGCTTTTCAAAGCCTACTTGAATACTGATAATGTGTTGCTAAGTAGGCTTTGGAAAACACTTGAAGAAAATGTCAAACATTTTTGACACTGCTGAGAAAAATTGACCATTATTGTGTTATTAAAACTTACTGAGCCTGTTGCATCTCCCGAATTTCTTTCATGTTAGCCAAGGCTTCGTCCAACAAATAAATGGCGTCGTTTATCAGGAGATTGGCAAATTTTAGGAATAAAGGTGGATTCACAGCTTCCATGTTTTTTTCTGCGTCTTCGGCTAGTTCTCTGTCAAAAACAATATAATAAAAAAATATGAAGTCGCTCAACGAAATATTCATCGATCTTACCGAAAACATCCAACGTGCTCCGGAATTTCCCATAGATATTCAAAAACAACATACATCGGCCTGCGATAGTTGAATTTTTGGGCAAACTCTACACTTTCCCCTGTCATTTCGATTGACACAAAAACAGTCATTAGACTTCTTACGATCTGTGATAAAATTGCTATTATTACTCGCATTGAAATGACAATTGTTATTTTTCAAAAATTATCCATTAGTTCATTTTTACTTTTACAAAAATCGCCAGAACTGCCCTGTACAACTTAAAACCAGTTACGTTTTCGCATATACCTTTTTAATTTTGAACAGAATCGCCACCTTGATTTGGGTATGTATTATAGTTTTTCGGTAAGATGGTCATTTGAACTACTTTTAAGTTTTCTCGTAAACCATGGCATTTAGCAAAAAAATGCAAGGGATACTTCTCGTTTTAAACTTCACAATACATACCAAACCGCAATTGATTTTTATTTCGCAAAAGACCTTAACTATTTTTTTACCAAATTAAGTTTCACTAATATTTCTTACCTCCAGCCTGTGTTGGTGCTGTGTAAACAACAATTCTCTCTGATAACCTCCGATATTATTACCCGGTAAATCGTCTTTGTGGAACGGCAGCAAAGATTCCAAACCTTCGGCTAACCTAGCTCTTAGATGTGGGTTCGTCATTCTATCTCTTGATCCCATGAAAATTATTATACACGTCAGAATTGGATCCAATTTTTCTAACCCCTTTTCCTCCAGCAGTGTTTTTTGCGTAAAACGACGCACATACGTCAGAAACGACACTATATTCTCTATTAAAAACTCCGGAACACACCTACAATCGAT
Source organism: Pseudeuparius sepicola (assembly GCA_963920635.1). NCBI lineage: Eukaryota > Metazoa > Arthropoda > Insecta > Coleoptera > Anthribidae > Pseudeuparius > Pseudeuparius sepicola. The sequence goes on from OY987306.1 coordinate 33,396,939, forward strand.
AAAATACAATCGACTTGTGCCTTATCTTACAGACTTTCCTCTGGCACTCACTTTAATGTGCCAGGTATCTTATCGGACAATGGGAAACTTATCGGCAACTCTTCTAGAGGCGCAAACGTGGTTGGGTCGACGAATCCGTCGCGAACGGCAAGTTGACACAACCAATACGTCGTGGAAGACACAAGGTCAAACATATTGTTCATCAAAGTAGGATCCGACAGTTGACATTTGAGCGACAGGTACCTGCAAGTGGCACATGGTGGTCAACCTATCTTTAGATGGGCGTGCGCACGCGCAGTTCACACGAATACTGATATTATTATCGAGCAGTTGACTACATCTTACTTGCTCAATTCCGCACTCATCCTGTCCCTTATCGTCGACACAATGTCAGAGTTACCGCCGGCTTGTTGCATGGCCTCATTGAATGCCCTCTCCATTTTCGCCATTTCCTAAAATGGCAGTTTACACGCGACCGTCAAAATTGTCGAAAATGCGGCTCACCCTGTTTAATTTCATCATCTGATCGACCCCAACTCTAAACGACAGGTCTATAGATTTGTGCGCCATAAAGAAACATTCGGTCATAAAGTTGTAACTGTCCGAAGTAGGTCGTTCTTCTTCTATGTCGCCGATAGTGGTGACGGGTACGAAACAAGTGTCGCCTGTCAAAGTGTGCATGTGTACACCTTTCGTGTCTAATTTTTCCGTCTAAAATTTAACCGGTGTATCCAAAATGTTTTTAACGCACCCAATAACTCACCGTGACAGCACAATACGTAGGATCAACTTTCAATATTCGTTTATCCCTGAAATTGTTGCAAAACGGTTGGCACATCCTCAACAAAACGTTTGATAAATTCAACATGAATCCGTCGGAAACCGATGTGTAATACGCCGGATTAAGTTCGGGGGGGCCCTCGTTAATCCAAAGTTTCCCTCTATCGACGTTATATCTGAGACAATCGCCAAGCCATCGTAGAGTTTTGTTTTTAGCTTTAACGCCCGATTTGAAGAGATTTAAAATGAACGTGTGAATGTGTTGAGTCAATTTGTCTGTACTAGTCCAAAGAATGCCTTCTGCCCTCGAATTCGATGCCTAAAGGTTACAGATTTGTTAAAAAAAAACAAATTTGACAAAATAACAGTAAAATTTTCATTTTTCTAGTGCTGTCAGTTATCAACAAATGACAGTCACCCTGTCAGTTATCTGTCAAAAAACAAACAAAGGACAGCAAAATGCCAAAAATCAAGGCTTACTTGATCCATGGGACTGGTAAAATATTCATAGCTTCCGCTGGGCAATTTTGGCAATATAGAAATGTTGAATAAAATACCCAGAGGTGTGCTAGCATAGTCCGAACCGATGTGGATTCTGTTTGGTGCACAGCTGTCGATAAAAAGTTCAGCCAACTTTTCGTTTTTTACAAATACTTGTAAGTAATTGAAGATGTCGTAGTTGAGGCTAACTAGTGTCATTTTGGAGGCTTCTAGATTGAATTTTGTGTTGATGTTTGAGATGAATTTGCGTAGGCTTGTGTCGTCTAGAAAATATCGCACTGTATAGTCTAGAAATATTGTACTTTTATTTCTTACCATTATTTTCTTCTTGTATTATCCTGTACGCAATGTCAAGAAAGAAATTTTCATGGTATTCCCCTGCGTTTTTCAAAATTTCGTACATTTGACCCTCCATATCTTGTCCACTATAAATTTCAGGTTGTATAATAGCCGTAGCAGCATTCTGTATGATCTGTTCCTTAATTTTCTGTTTTTCATCATTTTTTAACTTTATTTCGTTTTCTAATTTTTTATAAGCCACATACAGGTAATGCATAACATTTCGATCGCAAGCATGACGATTGCTGAAACCTTTATTAACATATTGTGCTAAATAAATGTTATCGTCGTTACACATGAACAATCGTTCAAATAGAGCATGGTGCAAAACGTCCAAGTCCAATTTTTTTGTATTTTGGCTCGTAGAGACCTCTTCGAGGTATAAAAATTCTTTGCTGTCACTTCTACTAGGGTTCAAAGTAAAACCAAATATTTCCTCAAGGGTATCACTAAAAGGGTCGTTATTTTCTGTTTCCTCTTGGTTGTTTCCTTGAAATAGGGACATAAATGGATTCGCCATGATCCACAAATGTTGCACCAAAAATTTGGATGTTCAACGATTATTTCTTGAACTTCAAAAGTAGAAAACATGGACAGTTTTTAGATTTTTCCATATTTTTTCACTTGTATTATGATTTTTTTTTATTAAGTTGACGTGTAATGTAATGACGACATGACAAATGATTTGAAATCATTCAATTTTTGACGTCAATATTATTTTCCGCTGCTGCTACATCGTTTAAAGTTGTGGTTTTCGTTCTTTAGTAACCAAAAAGATTGTTGCTAACTTCCGAAATAACCTGAAGTTAGCTACTAACTGAAAAGAAGTTTTGAGCGTTATTTATCAAATAAAAATGCTTGTAAATTGTAAAACAGTGTTTATATTATTTTTAGATTTGTTGTTGATAATAATTAAAATATTCTACATCTAAATTAAGAATGATTTTAATTTGTAATGTATAAAAACAGGTTTTCAAAAATTACAGTTAGAAATCAAAACCTCTTCCTGCCATCTCTCATTTCATAGACGTACCTATCATCAATTTTAAATTAAATTTAAAATATATAATACTCTTAAACGAAATGATGTTCAATATCTTGTTAAACGTAGTGACCTGCCCACGAAATTTATTCATAAAAACAAAAACAAAATATAAATAACTGTGACATCACCTGTTGCTAAGCTATTGAATTTCTATTTTTAATAAATTTTAACTTTTCCTTGATACGCCAATGATCTGTACAGTCGACGCGACGCGACCAGTGTGGCTTCTAGGCAGGGCAAGTTGGGATCTAGAATTTGTTTCATTTCTAGGCGATTTTTTAACAGAAGAACGTCTAAATGTGCACCTCTATTTAGTGTAAAAAAATAGTGTATAAAAAGTGTATAAAATACTATAAAAATGATACCTTTGAGGTACACGAGAAATCTCTTTTTGAGAGCATTTTGCATTGTGTATTTGTCAGCATTTTTGTCATTTTATTTCCAAATACCAGGTAGGTCTAACATCAACGTTATTATTAGTATAAAGCCTACTTAGATTATTGTATTCCCTTCAACTTTTGTTTTAAAAAAAAATTATTGGGTGTCTTGATTTACATTCAAATATTCCTAATTACCAGGTTTATATGGAGATAATGGGGTACTACCGGCCAAAGCTTTATTGGAAAACAGCAAACATAAAACTTTATCGGCAAAAATCCACTACCAGCCTACATTGCTTTGGTTAGCTCCATATCTCGGACTCGATATCAACTATGCCTTGGACGTTTTGGCACTGCTCGGGGCGTTTTTGGCATTCACAGGGTAAAAAAATATTTTTTATAAGTACTATTTTTTTTTATTTCTTCATTCTTGAGATGTGAAAATTGACAGCAAGGTCCAATATAACTTTAATTTTGTCATATGTTTTTGTTATTATGAACAAAGTCAATCTGTTGAATTTTTCGACTGTCTATTATGTGCTTTTGGTAAATGGTACGTTTGAACTACTTTTAAAAAAATTTTTAGGTTTGTGTCCCAAAAGTTCTGCATAATCCCGATATTCACAGCGCTGTGGTCGCTGTATTTTTCTCTGTTTCAAATAGGGCAGGTTTTCGTCTCGTCTAGCTTGTAAGTATATAAAAATAAAAACATAATAATATATAAAAATATAACATTGCTTCGACTGACATGCAATACCTTTTACAAGGAGCAAAATATCAAGTAACAGAAATAAACATATCAGTTACATGTACAAACATATTTTTTTACATTTCGAGGCTATAAAAAACTAGATATCTACCTATTTATGCATGAAATATGAAATACAATAATTTTAATCTTGGCAATAATTTTTTTTGAATGAAAAATCGTAGAAAATTATTTCAAGGTCTCCTGATCTCCCAAACATGTTTTCCACTTTTTTCTAGCGACGAGCTCCTTCTCGAAGCCGGTTTCTTCGCGATACTCGTAGCCCCGTTCTTTCCTAACCGCAAAAAATCCCACAAGGGCAACAACCTGGACAACATCAGCTTCTGCCTGTTGCGCTGGCTGTTATTCCGATACCTGCTCACCTGCGGACTCACCAAACTCATCAGCGGATGCCCGAAATGGTGGTCCCTGACGGGTATGTCGCCCGGCGACTTGTCGTCGATCTTTGATCGTTAATTTTTCCGCAGCGTTCGATCACCATTTCGAAATTATGCCGCTGCCGAGCCCCCTCGCCTGGTACTCGCACCACCTGCCGCGGTGGCAGCTGAAATTGGTGAATGTGTTTGCGAACGTATGCGAGATACTGCTGCCGTTCCTATTTTTCGTACCCATTCGACATGTCAGAATCACCGGTTTCGTCATACAGGTAAAACAAACGAACGACGGTAGTTCAGTCGTAAGGTAATTCGACTGTACCGTAAAATAGTTGAAATATACCCAAACGAGTGCAGTTGAACTAATTTAGAAGCTATTGAACTACTTCAAGCTATACGATTTGTTTTGTTGTAGCTGTTCTTGCAAACGTGCATAGTTTTAACGGGCAATTTTGATTTCCACAATTTGCTTATGGTCGCGCTCATGCTGTCTTTGTTGGACGACCAATTTTTCTACGGCAGGAAAAAACCGAATACTAAATGGGGGATTTTAGGAAAAACTTTAAATATTGGCATATATGCCGGTGTTCTATATGGGGTAATTTTGTTGTATTCGTTGAAATTAGATGGAGGAATTATCGATTCGAAAATCAGTAAGTACCGAGGTAATTTCTTTTAAATACTTTATTGACCGAGCTTTGTTTTAGACTTCACAAAAACACAATTTGACCAAATCGTTAGCCAAGGTTTAACATATACAAATCAACTGGGTCTGCTGTCTCTTGGGGCCACATGTCTATATTGTTTATATCAAGCTTTAACGGAAGAAACTTCCGGATCTTCCAAAATTCTCAACGTCATAAAAACTACAGGATTTACTGTTTTAGCTCTCGTACTTTTTACATCAAGCACTGTAAGTATGCCCTGTAGAAGAGAAACGGCAGTAAACAACAGTTTTTGATTAAATTTTAACAGTTACATACACCCTTTGTTTTGACAATGTTTACTGTGCTGTGATCATATTACATCATGGTAGGCCATGGCTATAAAGTAGCTCAACTGTACCCAAAATTAGTAAAGGGGACAGTTGAACTACTTCGAAAACCATGGCTATGGCCTCCTGTGATGTGACTGATCAAGGCATACTATGTTTTTTTTTGTTAGGTACCATTGGCCTCATTGAATCCAGTGTCGAATTCTACCCTACATCCCACGGTTAGGCAATTTTATAAAAGATTGCACAAAACACACGCTATTAATCAGTATGGACTGTTTGGTAGAATGACAGGAGTCGACGGGAGGCCAGAAATAATTCTAGAAGGTTCCGATAATGTAGAAGGGCCATGGAAGGAGTACAACTTTTTGTACAAGCCTGGAAATGTCAATCATTCGCTACCGTTTGTCGGTAAGTATATACGATCTACTATAAGTGCATTTGAACTACTATGAGAACATTTGAACTAATACGAGTGCATTTGAACTACTATGGGTACATTTGAGCTACTATGAGTGCATTTGAACTACTATGGGTACATTTGAACTACTATCTGTACCCCTGAGCTACAGTACCGTTTTCGATGTCTTTTCAGCCCCGTACTCGCCGAAACTCGACTGGCAAATGTTCTGGGCGGCCCGCAGCACGTACGAGAAGGAACCGTGGATATTGTCGTTGGCGCATAGGCTGCTCAACGGGCGGCCGGAAGTGCTGATATTGCTGGACCAGCAGCATACGGTGTGGGCGAAAAAAGCCCCGAAATATGTGCGAGCGTCACTCTATAAATACAAGTTCACCTCTTGGAACCAAAGGTAAGAAACTCGGTTGTTTCCATACAGGTTCTCGGCCGGCCATGGATTGGTTGATAAACAATTGACGGATGGTGACGTTTGACAGATGTCAAAGAAATATAGGTTATGTCGCTAATCCACTATTTGCTGTTTTGTGGTACCATAGAACGTAACCTAACTAGAATTTTCTTTGATCGATATCCATAGAGATAATATATATATATATAGGTAGAGTGCTGGACGTTGTTTTTTATACATAGCATGCGTGGAAAATCTTTGACGAATTTAAAATCATAAAATAGTAAAAAATAGTAATAAATAGGCCCAGTGGACATGCGCATTTGCAATTTGAGGTAGTGTTTTGTGAAACTTGACACTTTGACAGCCATTTGACAGCTACAAACTAAGTATAACCTACCGTTGTTTGCATCATAGACGCTTTGTGGCATAATTTTTTCGATTTTCAGCTAATTATTAATAGTTTCTTCGCGTTTTAGTCGTTTGAGTGTTTTATCTAATTAAGTGATCATCTTGAATATGTTCTGCTCATTTTACACCAGTGTTTAAAAACGAAACGAGTCAAAACGCAGCTAATTGAAAATGCGGTACCAACTCTTCTATTAAAACCACCTAAACCATCATTTAAGTAAGTATATTAACATGATTGTGGTGTAAGAAACTATTGTAGCTTATTTGCTTTAGTGTTAAAGTTATGAAGGTAGATGAAAACAAGTCAAGTTCTAGCATTGGTGAAGCAAATTCTAGTAGTTTGGACGAAACTAGTTTAACAAGTAAAAACGAACCCAGTTGTAGTTATCGAAGTCTTGGCCAGTCCACGTTGGGGTGAGCTTAATTTATTATCAATATAAAAGTTTGTAGGGAGATAGTAATTGAGAAAAATAATTATTTTGAATTGCGCGGTCTGAAAGTCAAATGCGCATGTTCCATAGGCCCATGCGCAAATCCACAATTTTCCATAAAAAAGGGACTTGTTCAGCACTCTACCTATGTATATGATCTCTATGTCGATATCCAATCAGGTGTCCCCATTTTTGGAAAGTAGTTTTGATGTTCTAAAGTTGACTGTTACCACAAAACATCATCAACATTCTGTTGTGAATACATTATTAATTATTACTCAATTATATGTTCAGAACAGCATAAATGTTGACATCTGACGACATTCTGTGCTCTTGTTTTTGGCACATTTCGACCGTAAACTTTGACATTTGCCCGAACGTCGATTTATCCGTCAGACTACTGTCGAAACTCCTTCTAGAAACCAGCCTTCTTGGTGGACAAGGCAGAGGGTTGGCGAATATTTCCCGGCCTACACCAAAGACTCGCCCGCCCTCTTGGATTTCCTGAGGGCCAGAAATCTGCTTCCGACCGGGTCGAAACAGGCCGCCAACCCATTGTGGAGGCAGATTTTGGACGCGGTCCGATTCCTCTGCAATCAGCTGGAGGCGACGCTGTTGTTTTGGTCGGTTTTCACCGCCGGCTTGGCACTCATCGCCACTTCGTCGCCTAGACGGGACTAAGCCGTCGAAATTGCGGTTTCGAGTATTTCTCTGGGATAAAAAGATATCACGTTTTTTTTAGGCACTAGAGAGTGAAGATATGATTGATTTCTAAATTTCATCGTAATAAATTTGTAGGAGAATGTTTAGTCAAAGTTTATAGTTTTTTTTTTATAAAAGTCTGTTTTTCTTTTCAGTATTCGAAAAAAGGTTGATTAATAAAAAGATCTGATTTGTTCGGAACATAATACAGAGTTTAAACTGTGTTTCTGGGTACGGCAATTTTTTTAACCTGTAAATATCTTTTATATTGTGCAAATTAATTTGTTTATAAATATACCGTTTAAATTTTTTACCAAGTTATATCATTGAGTAAAGGAATAAATTTACTCAATGGTTATATCAAATATACCTCTTTTGACAGATGTCAAAAAATATAGGTTATGTTTGTTGACATTTGGTTTAGACTGTCAAGTGTTACATTTTAGTAATTTTTCTGTATGTAAATTCATCTAAAGATACTTTTAGATGAATTCACAACAACTAAAATAAATGTTTTAGAGTAGCGTTCAATATAGTGTCAAAAATGATATACGATTTAATTTTGGAAGTGTGTAAAATTATTTTTATACTTTACTGTAGCTATAGTGACACAGTGTTTGCTTTTGTTACATTTTAATTTTTTATATTCGTCCACCTTTAGACACGTAGAAACGTCTTTCGAAAATAAACGATATTGTATTAATTATAAACACAAAATAAAAACGCAACCTTGTTTCATTTATTTAGTAGTTAAACCACCCCAGAAAGTAGTTCAACTAACCCGTACAATAGTTCAAGTAACCTGTACAGTAGTTCAACTAACCCGTACAATAGTTCAACTAACCTGTACAGGGTGTAGAGGGTTGCGGTTTTAACGTCACCGTACTACTTTTTTGAGAGGAATTTGGTGGACCAATAAGATTTTAGATAAGTTTTATAGTTTCCGCGCATTGGCGCAGGACTGAAATTTTCGATTTTTTGGAAATCTTATATATATCGACAAATTTAATCAACTCTTTTATAGATTTTTTGGCGTAAAATCGAATGGAATAATTAGTTTTTTGGTAGCGTTAATAGTTTTTGAGATATGAACCTAAGTTATATATTTTTTAAATGGAAACCATAGTTCATATCTCAAAAACTGTTAACGCTACCAAAAAACTAATTATTCCATTCGATTATACGCCAAATAATCTATAAAAATAGTTGATTAAATTTGTCGATATATATAAGTTGTAGCCAGGAGAGAGGTTTCTAAAAATCGAAAATTTCAGTCCTGCGCCAATGCGCGGAAACTATAAAACTTATCTAGAATCTGATTGGTCCACCAAAGTCCTATCAAAAAAGTAGTACAGTGACGTGAAAACCACAACCCTCTAGCTTTAATAATAACCGAGATTTTTGAGAAAAACACCCAAAATGGGACACCCTGTACAGTAGTTCAACTAACCGGTAGTTCAAATATCACACATCGTGATAGTTCAACTGTTTCAGTTCAAGCACCAAAATAAAACGATAAACTCCATGAGATACACGTTTATTTTCTTAAAATTAATACAGTGGGTGTTTGCCTCTAACCTAAATTTCATCATCCTCGATTTCATCAGTCTTTGTACCCAGCAAAATTTGCTCGATCTTCCTCACATCTTCCAAGTCGCTCATAATATCGTCGTCGCACATCACGGCTTTAAATTCCTCCTTGGAAACGTCGTCACTTGTCACACTGTCAATTTCCATTGACGTGACACCACTGTCTGTCGTTTCGTCAACAATCTTAACACTTGCCTGTGTGCTGTCACTGTAATCTAGTGGGTAGTTTTCGATCGTTTGCCGACATCTGTCAATGTCGATTGGCGGTTGTTTTAAGACGTCCCTGACCGTTATTTCTATTTGTTTGTTTCTGCTTTTTCTGTTGCTGTATTGGGCGACCGCCGACTTGATACTGGTATTCGACGAACTTAAGATATGGCTGACTTTGGCAGCTCTCGCCGGCATGTTATTACTGACGTCCAATTTGTTTATTTCCTTTTGGATGCGATCCTTCAGTTTGTCGGCTAGGGTTTTCATTTTTTTATTGTCCACGTTAGTAACCTTTGAGGTTATGGTTTCGACCTTGTCAGTTTCGACCTTGCGTTTCGTGGCTACGTAGGTTCTTTTGTTGTCCACTTGACGAGCGTTAATCTGATATCCGTTGCTGGTGGTTAGGAAATGCCTGTGGGGTTCCTGCAGCGTCATCACCGCGGGAAATTTGAAAATCGACACGAACCTATCGACGAAAAGCCTCTGCTCCTTGCGATAGTTTCCGGAAATCTTCGCCAATCGTTTCGTCCGGTTCGTGTCCGGCATTTCGTCGAATATGTTCAAGTTAGTTTTGTTTGCATCCGAACAATGTTTTATCAACAAGCTTCGCATTCCTACCAGAGTATTCAAGTTTGGCGGAACGAGTTTGGTGATTTTGTAATTTTGCTGCGTCTCGCAAGCGTAAATGTCCCTGTACTTTTCCAGACCGCACAAAAGTGCCAGGTCGATGTTGTCCAGTCGGAAATCTTCGTCGAAATTTCGCGGGACGCTCAAATTGACATTTAAAATTTCCAAGAGATCGTTGACGATTTTTATGCCGTCGTTAAGTTGGGTGCTCGGTATTCGTCGTTGCGAATGTATCTTGAAGGAATCGGAAAAGTAATTTATGAGTAACTCGTCTATGTTTGCCCGAGTTTCTGGAAAAATTCGAATTTCGATTGGCAATATTTTCGCAACGTCTTTTTTCTTTTTCCCCAAAGCCAATTTAATTTCCGCAAGTGTAGGTATGGTTTCATTATTTTTATATGCGTCGGCCACGTATCTAAAAATGTGCACACAAAACAAGTTGATAGTGTCAATTTTAATTTCAGTCATAGACGAGTCCACTGAAAAGAGAGACAAAAGTTGAACCCTAGAACTATCCTTGTTTGTCAGCACCGCCAAACTCATATTTATGTTGGCATTGAATAATTCACTATTTACTGTCACTATTTGCTGGCAATATTGCCACCTAACCATAGAGATCATATATATAAGTAGAGTGCTGGACGAAGTTTTTTATACATAGGATGCACGGAAAATCTTTTGATGAATTTAAAATCATAAAATAGTAATAAATAGGCCCAGTGGACATGCGCATTTGCAATTTGAGGTAGTGTTTTGTGAAACTTGACACTCTTTGACAGCCATTTGACAGCGACAAACTAAGTATAACCTACCGTTGTTTGCATCATAGACGCTTTGTGGCATAATTTTTTCGATTTGCAGCTAATTATTAATAGTTTCTTCGCGTTTTAGTTGTTTGAGTGTTTTATCTAATTAAGTGATCATCTCAAATATGTTCTGCTCATTTTACACCAGTGTTTAAAAACGAAACGAGTCAAAACGCAGCTAATTGAAAATGCGGTACCAACTCTTCTATTAAAACCACTTAAACCATCATGTAAGTAAGTATATTAACATGATTGTGGTGTAAGAAACTATTAGTAGCTTATTTGTTTTAGTGTTAAAGTTATGAAGGTAGATGAAAACAAGTCAAGTTCTAGCATCAGTGAAGCAAATTCTAGTAGTTTGGACGAAACTAGTTTTACAAGTATAAACAAACCTAGTTGTAGTTATCAAAGTCTTGACCAGTCCACGTTGAGGTGAGCTTAATTTATTATCAATATACAAGTTTGTAGGGAGACAGTAATTCAGAAAAACAATCACTGTTTTGAATTGCGCGGTCTGAAGGTCTAATGCGCATGTTCCATAGGCCCATGGGCAGATCCACAATTTGCCATAACAAGGGACTTGTTCAGCACTCTACCTATATTATATGATCTCTATGATCCAATGGGGTGTTCTCATTTTTGGAAAGTAGTTTCGATGTTCGAAAGCCGACTACTACCACAAAACATCATAAATATTTTGTTGTGAACATAGCCCCACAACAACCAGGCATACATTCTTATAAAATTATCATAGTAATCACAATCATTGACAGGGAAAAAGTAGGAATAATAGTGCCAATTATTTGCATATTTTATAAAGTTGGTGACAATGAATAGATAGTTATTCTAACTATCGTCTTTTTTCCAAGGCCACATTTCCAGTGGACTCGTCTATTTAGAATTTAGTGATTTTTGCAAAATCCAAGATGGCTGACGCTGTCAAATTCATAACAAATCAAATTGAAATATTCGTAGGTTACTAGCATCCAGCCAGCCATGGACAATAAAAAAGCATATGTCAAATGTACAGTTTGACATCTTGGATTTTTTGACAGTTGACACAAATATCGTCATGGCCAACTTTCATGAAAAGACAAAAAAGTGTCAAACTACCTACTGGACACTAGATGAAGTGCCAAAGTGACCAAATATGTACAACATGATTTGAGGTTGTGTTATTACTTTTTCTCACCGTAAATAATGAAAATTGTCGTCACTCTCGCCTGCATAGCTGTGCTTCCTTCTGACGACGTCCCTCAAGCTGCTTCCAGGATTATCCACAAAATATTGCCTGATATATTCGAATCTTTGCCTAAGTTGGCCCGACGCCCGTTTCAGCCTTTTGCCGAGGCTTCGCCAACTCTTCGCTTCGTTTACTTCGGCGAACGCCAAGATCTCTTCGTCTTCCTCTAGTGTGAAGGTACCTTAAAACCGCCTTGAGTAAATTTAAATTTCCCGCTCGCGGCGGAGGATTTCGATTGGCCCGCAAGAAACAAATAACATCTATGCAGGGAACACTTGATCTTAGACTCACCTTTTCTTAACGCTCCGCCCAGGTTGCTCGTGTACCTACACTTCAGCTGTACGTTTGTTCGATTATCGAAGAAGGTCGAACATTTCTTGAAGTTCCGCCCGAATCTGTCGACTAGGACCATCAGGAGCACATCTTCTTCGTCGCTGAATTTCCCGACTTTGCATTTGCCCGAGCCCTCCAAATAATACTTGTACCTATAAAAAATCTGTTGGCGGTTTCGGTTTTCGAAATGCTCCGCCACCTTAGTCCATGGAATGTAATCTCCTACTTTATACTCTTTTACTAACGTAAAAACCATTTCGTCTTCTTCGGGGGTAAACCTAACCTTTTTCCTGTATTTGTCGTATAAATTTCTGAAATAATGAGTGCATATCGTAAACGGTGTCCGATTCGTGTTCAGTTCCCTACAGATTTCCTCCCAATTTTCCATTTTGTACTTTTGAACTAATCTCACGATTTTCTCATCTTCCTCCTTTGTGAATTTTGATTTCGTAATGTCTGGATGCAGAAATAGATTCCACATAGCCCTACACTCCACTTCCGACCTTTTATTATTGAAGAAAACATCGGAAATTCTGTTCCAATCGATAAATTCGGCGGTATTTAATTCGGGAACATCAGCATTATCTTCGTTTTGAATATAGCTCAATTTTTCATTTAATTCTTCTAATTGTCTTTTTTTATCTTTTTTCGTGTCCTTGTTGTCCGCAGATGACTTGGACGCATTTAATTTTTCTATTTCTTTGCAAATTTTGCTTTGTTGGTTCAAATTATAGTTTACTTTTACCGCTAAAAAGCATAAGCAAGTAGTTCAATACTACTTTAAGAGCAACTGAACTACACTCGCAGTAGTTCAACTACTCCACATTTCACAAAACATCACCGAATATTCCTTACCTCTCAGTAATTTGTACATTTCGCTTTTCAACCATTTCGGCATTGGCAACAGGTCGTAAAAAGTGAGTTCGTTGTTTCTTTTCTTGCTCAAAGCGTCAGCGTTTAAAGGTGGCGAAAACAGATCGGCATCCTGTAAAAGTAACAAAGTTGTTCAACTATTCGGACTAGTTGTTCAAGTCTTGCCTTAAAGTAGGGGTATCCCAGCCTCCACAGGCCCCGCGTAAACACGTTTTTCGTCATTTTCTTCTCTAAATTCGCAGCCTCTTCTTCACCCTTGACGATATTTTCCCTACACTCGATCAAGGCGTCTTTAATTTGCTTGTGCAAGTGCATGAGCTGTATGTTTTTGTTTCTGTTCAGTACCATCAAATTTTTTATTTCGTCGCTGTTGCAAGATTCTATGATGCATCTTTCTTCGTAGTTTAAAACTGAATTTGGATCATATGTTTGTAGGGTGGTGTTTTCTTCGAGTTCGGCAAACCCTGTGTCCTCGAACTCCTAGAAATGTTATCAAACGGACATTTTTGGGGTAAATAAACAATAACATCCTGTAAACAAATTTTGACACAAATAAACACTTACGTTCTCTGAATCGCTCAAGTCGTAGTTTATGAAATCCTCGTATTCCCCAGTTTCATCAATTTCCTGTAAGCACAGATAAATATTAAACCTGTTCAAATAATCGATTTCTATGAACCTACTGCTCTTTTTATTTTGTGTTGACTTAAAATCGCGTCTATTTTCTTTACATCTTCTTCGTCGTCCATTATTAATAAAGAATGTTTAAAAAGTTAATTTAAAATGCAAGGAAATTATTTTTAAAAAGTTAATCGTACATAACCTACGCGTACTTTTTTTTGACGTTTGAGGTCACAAAACAGTAAAACGCAATTCGGTACGTTTGAACTACGTCAAAAGGGAGCAACCGGACATTTGAACTATTGACTGAACTACGCAAATTATCCAGGGACGTACTTATTAACAAAAAAAAAATCAAAAGTGTAATAAAATATTATCACTAAGCTCCCAAATGACGGCATATTCCAAATTCCAAAATAATTCCAACGAATCGCAGGTTTTACAACGTTTTCATTGATGTTTCTAATCTTCTAATCCTTATTTTGAAATCTACCGGTAGTCAGGGTGTCACATACATTAAAAGGCGGATTATAGCAATAAATTTTGCAGTTTCGGATTAATACACAGATTAAAAAATGACCCCGTTAGAACATCCTATAAATACTTGAAAGCCACGCAGAAGGTGCCAAATATGTTCGGTTCATTCTGAAAAATATAAGAGCAGAGAAAAATGGATAAAGTATTAATATTTCTTTGTGTTCTTGGTGTTGTGTTGAGCGCACCTGTTGATATTGATATTACGAAAAATGACGTTGTTCAGTTGTTAAGTGCAGTCCCAGAAGAAGGTAACGAAAAGTAAATTTTTACAATAAACTTCTTTTTAAAATAGTTTCACCAATTATTTCATACTTTTTTTCAATTATCGCAGTAACTATGACAGTAACCTTACATTTATTATTTTAGAAAGAGATGAATATTTGAGATTCCACCTCACTAGAGGCTACGAACTTGTAGATGGTCCACAAGTAAATGTAAGCTATAAATATTATTGTAGTGCCCTTAAAAATAATTTATATAAACTTGAATTAAAAAAAAATCGATTACATAAAATGCTGCATCCCAATAATTATTTTGTGTAAATTTCATTGTATTTGTTTTAGCAGAACTACAACATCGAACCTTTGGAAATTTCAAAAGCATTGTACACTTACTATAAGAACAGCGACTACGTTGTAAAAGATCCGGCAAACCTTGTGAATCTTTACGATGTAGTTTGTTTTCCGGAACCAATAGGATGCATTGAAATTGATGACCCAGGCGTCCACCCAATGAGATAATGTGAATTTTCTTCTATATACCTATATGTATCAAAATTTGATGTGAAGTATTTTTTTCTGAATATAATTTTGTTTTAATATAAAACCTTTCTATTTTTTTTATTTTTTTGTATCGTCCTAATAAGGCTAATATTTTCAAAAAAATTGAAATTTTACTCAAGTTTTTATTTTGTACAAATTGCACAATATATATTATATTTATTTAATAATGTATTTAATAATATAAATATAATATATAGGTACCTAACGCAAAACAAAGTTAAAAATGTATACTCAGTTTTCATTTAGCGTTATTTTTCAATACAGAGAGTTCTAAAATTTGCTGAAAAGTTACACCTACACGCATTTTTTAAATATTATAATAATATTATTATAATATTCTAGAAATATGTAATATGTGTCCATAACTTTCGATATATTGGAGCTAGATTAAAAATTGACACACCATTAGATTCGCCAGAAAATTTGCTATAAATAAAAAACATCAGGCGATGTAAAAAAGTAAAGAAGTTATGGCATTTTTTATGCGATTCTTCAGATTTTTTACTGTAACTGTCAAAATATTGAAGCTACATTAAAAATTGGTTCACCATTGGATTCTCCAAAAAATTTGCTATTACTGCAAGGAAAGTTTAAGGGAAATTGCTGCCATTTGAGAAAAAAATTCATTACATTAAAAATGTTAAGAAAAATCCAAGATTTTTATGCAACCCTTCATATTTTTGTCTATAACTTTTGAAATCTTGAAGCTACATTAAAAATTGATACACCATTGGATTCTCCAGAAAATTTGATTTTACTACAAGGAAAGTTATACGGGAAAATCAAGGAAACATTCTATTTTGTTCTTTGAACAATCATTCATTCAGCAGGTGCCTGATAGGTGGTACACTTTATTTCCGTATTTTTTCATTTTCGATTTTAGTATATCGGTATACCCTGTCCAACACTTTTTAAAGTAGTAAACAAAAATGCAATTTTGCAATGTTTCAAGCTAGTTTTGCTACTATGGTGACACTCAAAAGACACTATAAGCGGGTACCCCAAAAATAAATATGAATAATTTTAAACTTTTTGCAAATTTTAAAAGTCAAAGTGTTACAAAACGGGTATACATTTCCGTTGACGATGTGTTTTCGCTCATTCTGAAGTATAAAGGATTACAAAAGGATTTGTAAAGCTTATTAAAGCTACAGATATAAACAGTCGATCCTATGTTCGCTATACTATTTTAGACACAAACATATTCTGTATACAAGTCATGGAGTTAAAAGTAATCCTCTTTGCAATTTTCGTTTTCGGGGTAAATTCTGCCCCTCGTAAGATTAGAGACAGCAATTTTTTGGTGGATATTTTGGATGATATCCCAGAAGAAGGTAAGAGAAAATTTCAGTTTCTGTTAGAGTGCATTTTTTATATAACGTATTACTTTTGTAGAAAGAGAATATTTTGTAAAAAACCAACTGCTGGTAGCACATCAACTGAAACACAATGTACCACCGTATGTAAGTATCAATTTTACAATTGTACAGGGTGTTCCCGTATATTTTGACCCACCCCTAGAACCTATATTTTACTTAAATGAAAGTTTTGGGGTTTTTTCTGAACCGCTAGGATAAAACAAATGAGCGTCGCAAATTTATGAAAAAATATAAACTTACTTTGTTTTAATGGTATATTTGTGGATTTTTGAATTGCACGTATTTTTCCGATTCCAACAATATAAATATGTTATATGTTTGCTCTAAGCATTCGCATGATATTCCAAATTTCAGATAAATACGATCTTTTTATATTTAATCAAGGTTGCCATGGAAAAACATTTCAGGCAAGGGCATTCCTGTCAATTCATTATATTTGGGGTGGGTCAAAATATACGGGAACACCCTGTATACGGACATTTTTGCTTATTTATTTTATTAATTCAGCCTGACATCACAGAAGATATCACACTAGCCATCTATGATTACTTTATGGAAAACTATAAAATTACAGATGAGGATAATTTGAAAAATCTTCAAGACGTCATTTGTTTTGATACAGGTGAATGTATAGAAATCGATGACCCTGGTGTGCATCCACACTAGGAGACAAATAAAATAAGTACTTACATATATAATAATTTTAAGAAAATTATAAAATACAACGTTTATTTTTAAATGTGTAACATTATTTTATATTTGAATTTTTTCACGAAACATCAAAATTGTTTTAACTGCTGACTGATGATATTAAAGTTAAAGTTATTCTATTCTCAACAAAATGAGTGTGTGTGTGTGACAGTTTGTCCCCTTAACCTAGTTATTTGTCAATCTTATTCAATTTAATTGAAATTATCAACAAGTTATATTGGTTTTTAATTTTGCAACTTTCGAATGTCATATAAATGTATGCATAATATATTATTATACTATATTAAATAATATTATCGTTTTCATATAAGTATAGAGTCCTTATACAGGGTGGCCCATTTAAAATGGAAGAACCCCCGTAAATTTTTTATTTTTCATCGCATTTTAGCCGTAGCTTTTCGTAATTGTTTACGTTTACTTGTGTGGCGATTTTCCTGTTATAAAGAAAGTTTGTTGTGTCACGTTGGACTGTTTTTTAGTAATATAAGAGGTGGAGTAAAACAGCAGTGATTAATAAAGTGATTAAAATTCAATTTTCGTTTATAACGTGTCTACAGGGTGTCCAACTGTCCAACTTTAAAACTGTACAAATCCGTAAAATCTTCATTTTTGGAGATAATCGTCTATTTCTTTTTGTTTGAAAGGCCTTCAAAAACTACTTCTTTTGACCTTCCTGCCATTTTCAATATGCAAATCCAGGGCCGGCTGAGATTTTTTTTATACCCCCGATTTTCACGAAAACCATTTAGGGTTTTTTTTTAATTTAAAATCTGATCCCACAGCGTTAATCAGAACACCCCAAAACCCTCAAGTACCAAATTTGAATAAAAAATATGCAGGTAGTTCCAATCTGCAGGGTGTCAAAGTTGAGCAAAATATGAATTTTAAAGGCATCTGGCGAGTCAAGTGTGCCATGGAATCCCCTCAAAACAGTTGAATGGTCAACAGGACCACTCAAAATGTTGGTGTGAAAATATTTACTACAAAAATATACAGGGTATTTTTCTCTGAGCCATCTCAAAATTCTGAAATTTTATGAAACTTATAACAGATCAAGAGTGCTCTGAAATCATTGAAAAAATATTGATAAACACGAAAGTAATTTATTTCTTTACAAAATGCCAACTAACAAATAAACACAATTTAAATTATTGGACCTTTCTCAACAAAGTCACTGTCTATATAAGATGATACATTTTCTTTGCGTTTCCTGTTGTGGCACACCAGCCACCTTAACTGATATGGACTTACTGACTGGCAGGCGTCTGTATTTTTTGGATTTAGTTCAGTAATTTGAGATGGCACAGATAAGGACACTCTGTATATTTTGTATTGGACCTTTGCACACCAACACCTTGAGTGGTCCTATTGACCATTCAAATGTTTTGAGGGGATTCCATGGCACACTTGACTCGCCAGATGCCTCTAAAATTCCTATTTTGCTCAACTTTGACACCCTGCAGAATGGAACTCCCTATACATTTTTTGTTCAAATTTGGTATATGGGGATTTTGGGGTGCTCTGATTAACGCTGTGGGGTCAGATTTCGAATCAAAAAATCGCTAAATGGTTTTCGTGAAAATTGGGTGTATAAAAAGGTCGCAGCCGGCCCTGGATTTGCATTGAGAAAATGGCAGGAAGGTCAAAAGAAGCGGTTTTTGAAGGCCTTTCAAACGAAAAAAAGTTTAGGTAATTATCTAAAAAAATGAAGATTTTACGGATTTTTTACAGTTTTAAAGTTGGACACCCTGTATATAGTTTCAACATGCCGTGGACGTGTTCCGTTCCCAACTGCAAGGGAAACTACAAAGGCTTTTCCTCCCTAAAGACCCCATTTATACACAGCCTTCCAGTGGTTTTGGTTTGGACTGTTATACCTAACAATTTTACACGATTAAACGTAACCACCTTAAAATCAGGAAGCTCTATGGTTTTATTCATTCGAATTTAGTTGTGTCTATAGGCACGCAAATAAGAAATAATTGGCATTTATGAAAGTTTTACCGGTAGATATCTAAATGCACCAAAAGCCTTTGAAAATGGGACTTTCCCTCTCGTAGATTATTATTATTATTATTATTATTGTAAAACCATGAGTTATATGTAAACAATCATTTTTAAAGTGTTTTTTTTACCAAATTTACCAAGTTGACATCTTCAAATTTGAATTTGGCGCCTTATTAGGCCCACCTCCCGTGGATGACTCATCGCTCTCAGCTGCCGTGTCTTGTCATATTATTGCGACGTTGCCGGTTGTTGCCCCTACACTCTAGATACAATCACAGAAAATACGCAAAATGACGTTGGACTTCAGTCACTCATTTTTTTGTCGTAATGTATTTCCGTTGTTCCCTAATATATTTTTTAAAAATTCATAAGAAAGTAAGTAAAACATTTTTTTATAAAAACCGAGAAAAAAACTCATCGTTTACCTTCTTAAGTGACCCAAAATGTCGAAGATTACTTCAAGAAGCGCGAAGAACTAATAAATAACGAAAAATGCATGTCCATCGGGTCCAATTTGCTCTGTACGGCAAAAGAAGAAAAGGCCGACGCCATTATCATGGCACTCAAAACCAAGGAGCTAGAAAACGGCTTCAAGAACCCAGGCGAATTCCTTGCCAGCCAACACTTCTTTAAATCAAAACAAAAAATCGACCGATCCGAGGTTTTCAAGATCATCCAAAAACTGCCTAAGGGGTCATCGCTGCACTCTCACGATACAGCATTGGTATCGTCCGAATATCTCTTCAGTTTGACGTACAAGGACGACCTATATGGAGTTGAGACGCCTGAAGGAAGAATGAAGCTACACTTTTTTAGCAAGGGTAATGTACCTTCCGACGAAAACTGGCAAAAGTTAAGCTCCTACAGGGCACGAATTCCAAATTTCGACGATTACCTTCAAAAACAAATGACGCTAATAAGGGAAGACCCCTACAACACCTACGGCGATATCGACGCAGTTTGGGGGGAGTTCATGAACATTTTTATAACTGTCGAACCTTTGATATGTTACAAGCCTGTTTTCCAAGAGTACTTTTATCAGGCTTTAAAAGAACTACACGAAGACAATGTTATGTATTTAGAATTTAGAGGACTTTTACCTACAGTGTATGACCTCGATGGAAAAACGTATGACCAGGTTGAAGTTTGCGGGTTGTATCATGAAACGCTTCAGCAGTTTCTCAGAGATTATCCTGATTTTTACGGGTGTAAATTCGTTTTTGCCCCTTTGAGGTGTGTGCAGAATGACACCGTGAAAGGGTACATAGAGACCTTCAAGAAGTTGAAGGAAAAATACCCGAAATTCATAGCAGGGTTCGACCTGGTTGGACAAGAAGACAAAGGAGAACCACTTGAGAAATTCATATCGGAACTCTTAGAAATGTCTAGTGATGCAAAGTTCTTCTTTCACGCTGGCGAAACAAATTGGTATGGAGAATCTCCAGACCTAAACCTAGTAGATGCAGTCCTTTTAAACACTGTCAGGTTGGGACACGGTACCGGTTTACTAAAACATCCTAAGGTCGCTGAAATCGTGAAGCAAAGGGGTATAGCTGTCGAGATAAGTCCGTTGTCTAATCAGGTGTTGAAGGTGAACGATGACGTGAGGAATCACCCAGGTAAGAAGTCGCATTGTGGCCTCAGACTGTACTGTACCCGTCACCGTTATTTTAAGGTTCGATTTTGATAGCGAACGACTTTCCCATAGTGATATGTTCGGATGATCCGTGTTTTTGGGGGGCTAAAGGTCTGAGCTACGACTGGTATGTGACCTTCATGGGTATGGCCAGCAAGCATGACGACATAAAGTTTTTGAAACAACTGGCGATGAATTCGATAACATATTCTGCGCTGGAAGAGCGGGAAAAGGGCGAACTGATGAAGAAATGGGAAGAAAGATGGGATCGCTTTGTGGATGAGTTGATAGGAGACGGACATCTGGTTGAACTAGTGGAAAGTCGGGGAAATAAGACTTGTGCTGCTGGTGGGACCGTTATTGTTTGTTCGGCACTCGGTAATAAATAAATAAAAAGTACACACAAAGCCCCAACTTTTTTTATTATTTTTTTACTACCTCTGCATTCTGCTTATTATATTTCTCAGTATCAGTGATTATCATTTTTATAGTTAAGTTTTTTTATCGAATGAATAAAACAAAGATAGGGTATGCCTAATCAGCAGTAATAATAATAATAATATAACATGGCAAGGGTCTCGTCCGAGCCAGATAATCCTTTTGGTATCCGGGATACCCGGGATATAATAATAATAATAATTCTCACCCTCACAATACTCCAAACTAGGAGTACCCCAGAAGCAACCCCATGCTTGTGCGGGGGAGGGGGGCAATTACTATTATTTTGTCTTTGTTGCCATTTGCGGCTAGGGCCGACTATTTTCCGATAGAACTAGGATAGCATTCGCTCCAAGTACTAGGTACGGAAAACTCTAGAAAACCGCAGTAATCCCAGTGAGTGTGGGACAATTAGTAAATCACACGTATAAAGCTATTTAGGAGCAATACCGTGAACCCACATTTGTCCATGAAATTACTCATGTCATGAGAGTTTACTTTATGAACTAAAAACATTTTTTTTATCATTTAAAAAAATATGCATATATTATAGATAAGTTGCTATATCTTATTCTTTTATCGCTATAATATCTGACAAAATTGTTCTTACTTATACAGGGTGTAACTTTGATAAGTACAGAAATTTTAAGGGCAGGTCGGGAAAAATGCACTTGTTACGCCTATGCAATTAAAATTTTTCTAAAGTGCATATTAACGTCAGAAATAATTTTTTTTAAAACGCTATTAAAACCCCTTTTTCCGACGCTACGGCCATGGGTCCTTGACCTTGCCGGGACCAGCTGGAACTGAGGCCGGTTCCGGCGGATCCCCCCCAATTCCGCCGTGCAGCGTTGTCAGACGTATAGCTCTTTCACAGTATTTCAGGAATAGTCTTTCAACTAGTTTTTGAACAAATCTTTAATGGTTCTTTTAGCGAATAGCATGCAAAAAAACTACCTTTCGGATGCCTGGATGATTTTCCTTGCGGGTGTCGTACTCCTTTCTTATGTTATCCAAAAATCCTCTCGAAAATCACAAGAAGCACTAGGTAGGTAACTGGTTGCCAGTCGAATCGCTTTTTCCGAGGCTTTTTCGCAGTATTTGAAGAATATTGACGCAACCATGTATCATTTGGTGTATGTGGAGATTAAATAAATAAATAAATAATTTTTGGACAACTCCTTAAAGGTTCTTTTAGCGAATAGCTCGACGAATAGCATGAAAAAGCCTACCTTTGAGATGCATCGATTATTTTTACTATTTTCTTGTGTTTAGATACTATCCAAAAATCTTCACAAAATCACATAAAGCACTAAGTACCTACCTAACTAGTGGCACTGTTTTTATACGATGGTCGCGAAGGTATAACACTTCATAGTCTCTTTTTACGGAAATACGAACAAAACACTTGTTTTTTTTTCACTGCACACTTAAAGCGGCGCGATGCCAAATATTAGGGACGTCTCGGTTTCCCTCAGCTGATTTATTCCAACGGGGACTCGACTAGGTGGATTGTACAATTAGATCCATACCGTATGCGTCTAATAAAACCCGAATTTTCGCGAACCCTTGAAGCTGCTTCTTTTATCCTCGCGCGTAATTGGGGTACCTAGTAGGAACCTATCTAGCACTGTTTTCATACGAAGGCCGCGAAAGTTTAACACTGCATTTCTTAACGGAAATATGAAAAAATCACTTGTTATTTCACTGCAAATTCGTAGCGGCAATTGCAACAGGTTTGGACATCACTGCTGGTCCAAAAAAATGGCGAACGGATCTGGAAAAATGTACAGAAGCAGGTTCAGTTCCGACGACAGTTCGTAAAACAAAGCAAAGTAACGGAACAATATCGGTTAGCGAGACGCGACGTTTGCATACGCGTCCACGTTTTGGAAACAGAATTGTTATACCACAGAATAGCCACACGTAAGGCATTCTGTATAATAATAAATTGCTTGTTGAAGCTGGCGCTCCCAAAAATTACAGGCGGACGCGGATCGATATCAATCAGCTGTTAAATCCCATAATAATCGGACGGACGATCTTCGACTAGCGCGTCGGCTACGGCGCGGCGGTACGGTGACGGCGCACAAGCTTTCCCCCATACCATTCAATACCACTATTCGGTGTTGCCGTTTATGCCGACATGTCCCCAAACTGACTTAAAGTCCCTTAAATCCGATTTTTGATTTTCGCGGATTTATACGGGGTTTCTTTCGTTATAAGTTAATCTACTATCTCGTATAATTATTACGCACAAAAACGGGTAAATCCATGTAAAAATCCACTACACAATTAAATTTATACGGAATTAAATTACTAAATCAGGTAAATTTTCAGCACACTTGGCAACATAGTAGCGCCGCCCCGAGAGAAGTAGGGGCCGCGAGCCGCGAGCCGCGATTGGCTAATATCGCGCACTAGTTATGAGTAGTGGGGATCACCTGTAGTGTCGATGTCAAGTGGCGCCCCGCGCTTGCGCTCCTCGCCCAGCTGTAATTTAGTAGGTCGGCCGGGCCGGGCGGCGTGGAAATGGAGCAAAATCGAGTGAATCAGTGCCAGTGAATTCATTCGTAATTGTAATTATTGCGCGATTCGGCGCGGCGTCGTTTTTGTGTGAAGTTGGCGTCGGACGCCAGCGCCCGACGCCAACGTCATATGCCCGCGCCTGGCGAATCTCGGCGAAGGAATGTCGGGCAGTAGTCAAGGGCACGCAGAAGCTTAAATTCACCAGGAGGAGTCGCTGTTTTTCGGTTTTTGGGGACATTACGCGACATTTCGCCACCAAGTTTTTACGAAAAGTAAGAGGAATGGTAAGGAATTAACTTGAGAGAGTTCCGAAACGGCAAAGGGTTAAAAAATGCGGAAATGATAAGCATGCCAATTTGACAGTCTTCCCCAACTATTTTCGGAACCGAATAATTTTTTATTTACAACCATGTATGTAATATCGACATTTCTGACTTTTTAGAAGTTTGAAAGTGTCAATTTTTTGACTTTTACTTCCCGCCCTCCCGCCCGGGTGGAAAGTTTACTTTATCTCGAGACACCTCGGTGTGTAATATACTATTAAAAGTAGACAATAGACAGGACAACAACCCTGAGGGGGTTTAAAAGTGGCGCACCATCAGGCAAGGGTAGAAAAATATTAAAAACGATGAACAAATCGGGGCCGCGCGTTAAATTCACATCAAATGACAGTCTTCCCCCACTTTTTTCGGAAACGAATAATTTTTTAAAAGTAGATAATACATAGGACCACAACCCTGAGGGGGTTTAAAGGTGGCGCACTATCGGGCAAGGGTTGAAAAATATTAAAAACTATGAACAAATCGAAGCCGCGCGTTAAATTCACGTCAAATTACAGTCTTCCCCCACTTTTTTCGAGATGATAGGGCTACAGGCGAACACTCGCTAAAAAAAAGTAACGCGCCGCTGCTCTACGCTCTACCCTATGGGTGGTTGTGGAAATTTGCAATTTTTACAGATAATTTGTATTTTAAAACAAATACTTTATTCAGTTGATTGCCGATCAGAAATTTATTATCCCAAGGTGTCCCAAGAGATGGCTAATTATTAGTATAAAAAAATTGCGGCCTGAAAATCAGTTGTAAAATAGGTAGGTAGGTAGATACCTACTCCACAAAAGACTTGTCAAAAAATTATGAGTGTGAAATCAGCAATGAGTTTTCTAGCAATGACTTCTCCGAGCGGCGCTCGGATACATTTCTGCTGCCTAGGGACTTAAAATAACAGTAAAGTGATAAAAACTGACGTGTTTGTTAAATTATTGTGTGCGCCTGTGAAGAAAGCAATAAACAGTTCGTCACAGCAACCGACATCATAAAAAAACGTGGATACCTACCAGCAGTAATTTTCAAAGGTACCTAGGTACCTAATTCTGCAAGCAGATTTATTCCACTCTGACATGCGGCAACGTCGCGGTATTCCCCTTCCTAATCTAACGTTATTCCCCTCCATCTCCTAGGGAGAGGTTAGACCTCCCCTCTCAGCGCTTCTAGTGACGATCCAGCGGCGTGCATTGAGCACGGATAAAGATTGATTTGCCCCATTTTCTAAACATCGATTAAAAAAATTTTTTTTTCATTTTTCGGTTTTATGAACGTCCCCGATTACGTGGTTAAAATTTCTGTACCTATCAAAGATACACCCTGTATAGCCGCTTACATATAATATTATAATGTATCAAAAAATTAAATGTAATAATATACAATGTGTCCCAGAATGAACAGCATGGGGATCTTGCAAACGGTGAGAGAACAACTGTTAAATGGGGGAAAAGTTGTGCAATTTTAGGGTCAATAAAATGATACAGATACAGATTTCTAATATCTTTTTCGTTTTTGGGTTATTTTGAAAAAACTAAAATTTCGCGTTTTGGATTTTATTTGTTTCTGAAATAATTGTTATCAGAGATAGGAAAAAAAGAAAAACACTTTCATAGAGCACCTTTTAACGGGCTTTAAGATGGCGTTTTTAGATTTGTTCTACAACATTTCGTATTTGAGAAACCATCTTCAACTTAAATTTTTTGTGCAGATTTTGAAAGCACTTTTCATTGCAAATACATATATTTATATGTCAGCATTTATACTAATGATAATATAATTGTACATACAGAATACAGATCTCAATATACAGAATTATAAAACTTGACCATATTGTTTTAGAGTAGTATAGGTACTTATATTATAGGTCACAATGAATTAATATTACTTAATAGGTTTTTAAATCAAAATAATTTTTCTAAACTAACATTATACATTGCATTTCATGCACTATCACTTTCCACTTTCAAAATATCATCCAAGAAAATATCCCAATCTTCCTTCCACATCTCCAATGCCCTTCCTTTATCTTCTATCATAGAATATTCTATAGAATCAATCGCAAACTTCTTTAAAACTTCTATTCCGCTGTGTCTCGCAGTCATTGCCATAAACACTACATAAAAATCATGACTCAGACCGCTGGCACCCCATAGAGAAGGGTCATCGTTACAAATGACAACTGGATATGATGTTGCCAACAAATTTACTGCTGGATGATTTCTGGGGTCCTGATTTAAACCAAGAACCTGGTTTGATATTGGACACAGTTCAATTGGTATATTTTTAGATCTCGCTAGGTCTAGAAGGATCGGGTGTTCAGTCAGAGCAAATCCATGGCCTATCCTTGTAGAGTTTAACATAACTGCGTCTGCCAGGTTTAAGTCTGTATGACCGAACCTATATAAATAAAAAATAGTATCAAAGGTATAACTACTATGCTTAATTTGCTCACCAAGGGGTTTCACCTGCATGAAAAAAGAACTTTAACTCGTCTTTAACTTCTAACAACTCTTCAAGATAGTCTACAAGCATGTGTCCATCTTCTTCAAAACCAACGAAATCAAAACCAACGATAAAATCTGGAAAAATTCTTCTATACTCCAACAATTCTTTCAGACCTTCTTTCAACACTTCCCTGTCAACTCCTCTGTATATAGAATGTATATACTTTACTCCTAAAAATTTAGGATGCTCCTTTTTGAATTTTTCAACTGTGTTTATAAGAGTTTCAAAAAAATCTTTTGCGGTATCATTTTTATCTCCGAAATCGTAGAGTGGCATCATTGTGCCACGAATTTCGGCGTAGTACACTTTATCTTGGTACAGTTCCTTTAACATTTGATAAATATAATCTTCGAACACAGGTTTATAAGCCAACATGTCGTATACAGTTGAAAAAATGTGTTTGAAATGCGTCCAAATTGGTTCAACATTTTGGTACGTTTGCGTTATTGAAATTCGATTTTTTAACCAAGAATCAAAGTTGTTGTCTGCTTTTCGATACTCTTGCAGACTTTTCCAGGTGTTATCAGGACATTTTTCGAAAAATTTCAACTTGAAAACATCATTTACAAAGCTTCCATACAAGTTTTCTTTATGGGTGTAATTTTTTATGATGTAATCAACACTTACGCTTGCCAGCATATGGGTATGCAATGAAAATCCTTTAGGTAGTTGCTTGATAACTTTAAATACTTTGGATTCTTCTATTAAGTTTCTAACATCTAAGAAACTTTGAGAGGGTAAAAACTTTGAGCTGTCGTCGTAGCCTTGTTGAAGTTCAGAATGTTTTAACCTCAATAAGATGGCATTGGCCTCTTTTTCCTTGACGTTTAACACTATTTTTTTTCCAGTAAACATATTTTCTTCTCGTGTAAGGATTTCTTTGCGCATTTTTAAGTAGCAACACTTACTTGTAGGCATGTTGATGGCGAAAAGGAAGACACTGAACAAAAACCAAATCAAGGAATGTAAAATCATGTTCGCGTATTGGATTTCTGGGATTCCCAGAGAAATGGAAATATTGGGTTTGTACCAACAGCAGTCCTGAACCGGTTTGCCGCATATTGGTATATATAGAAATATTGTGTTGGAACAAAGCTATAAAATCATCAGGTTTGGCAAATTAGTTGGGTATAACTTTGAGCAGAATTTCTATGACAATATATTCCATAATAATATGTTCCTATACATATACATATTTTAGAAAAGTACAACTGTGTTAAAATCCGTATTTTCTTATGTTATCTTGCAAGCTGAATTAGAACCACTTCCTGACATCCGATTGAGCTGAAATTTTGCATACACCTTTGTTCCGGTGACAATACAATATGCAATACTCAATATTGTAATACTTTCAAAATGGCCATCGCCACAAGATGGCGGATGATGTATTTTTTGTCAACCCCCTTAACATGGGTATCAAATGAAAGGGCTTGAAAAGTATAAAACGATAAAGTTAGTGACATCACACTAAATTCAATATGGCCGCCGCTCCAAGATGGCGGATTATGTATTTTTCTGTAAACCCCCTTAATATGGGCATCAAATGAAAAGGCTTGAAGAGTAGAAACGATAAAGTTAGTGACATCACACTAAATTCAATATGGCCGCCGATCCAAGATGGCGGATTACCTATTTGATACCCAACATGGGTATCAAATGAAAGGGCTCGACGGGTAGAAAACAATAAGGTGAATGACTTCATACGAAATCCAATATGGCGGCCGCCCCAAGATGGCGGAATAAAATTTTTTACCACCCTCCTGACATGGGAATTGAATTCCAAAGTTTTTGCAAATTAAAAAGCTTGTGGCGCGAATTGAAAAAAAAATGCATACTTTGGCAAATAGAGGTAGTTGCTTATCAACCAATCACTGTCTATTAAAATTAATTGGTAACTACTTTCATGAACATTTCGCGCGACAAGCTTTTCGATTTGCAAAAACTTGTCGCAATTTGGAATTGAATTATCTTAACGAAAACCTAAACTTATTTTATTCGTTTTAGTACATGGCTTAAATAAAAGCTTGTTTTTAAAAAGATTTTTTTATTTTCAATTTTCGATTTATTACTTTAAAACACAGGGGTTATTAAACTTTCACGTTTGTTCTATGATGTTATAATGTGTCATAATGCCGACCTACATTTTTTTCGTAACACGCTACCGCACCTACAGTCCACAGTAGGTCTTTAGCTTTTATATTATACTATAACAACCATATCGAATATCAGACCTCTTATGTAACAACGCAAGTACATAAAATTTGATATATTTAAGTTCGCTACCTATCTGAAAATGAAATCATATTGTTTGCTTAAGATTCCACTACACTACGTCATCATTTACTGTTTAATTGATTTACGCACATTTAGCCAATATACCTTCAGTCGACTTGTGAGTGCCACAACTTTACAATGCTGCTGCTTTTGTTTACATTTCTGTGCATTTTAAACTATTCCTTGTGTGACTACTGGCAAGAACGCGCCAATTTCTTGCAGGATGAGGACAATATGGCTGTTGGTGGGAAACTGGTACTCTCCGAAAAGGAACAGGAGGCCAACAACATCATTATGAACTACAAAACTAAGGAATGCGATGCCGGCTTTCAAAACCCAGACATATTCTGGCCGTCACAACACTTCTTCAGAGCGAAGAAGCACATAGAACGATCAAAAACTTTCCAGGTAATAAAGAGAGTACCCAAGGGAGCTTCTCTGCACTCCCATGACATTGCTCTAGCATCTCAAGAATTTGTGTACAATTTAACGTACAAAGAAGGATTGTATGGTTGTATAGAAAATGGTTCCTTGCAATTGAAGTTCTACGAACAAGATCCGGACGACAATTGTTGGAAAAAGCTGTCCTGGTATCGCGAAAACGATGCCACATTTGACGATTTCCTCAGATCCAAGCTCACTTTGATCGTTGATAATCCAGAGGTCACTTATCCGGATCTCAACGATGTATGGAGAGCTTTCGAACAGGTAACTGGAACAGTAGCATCGATGATAACATATAGGCCTGTGTTTCAAGAATATTTTTACCAAGTTTTGACGGAACTATATGAAGACAACGTAATGTATCTCGAATTTAGAGGACTTCTTCCAGAAGTGTACGAATTGAACGGTACAGTTTATTCAAACCCCGTTGACATTCTTGGTTTTTACTATGAAACTTCACGGCAATTTCGAAGAGCCTTCCCAGACTTTCATGGAGCGAGGTTTACATATGCCCCTGAAAGGAGAGTTGAGAATAAGACCATGGAAGGTTACGTACGAGTCTACAGAGCTTTGAAGGAGGCTTATCCAGATTTCGTCGCAGGTTTTGATCTGGTTGGACAAGAAGACTTAGGTAAGTTAGGTACCTTGAATGATTACCTCATCTCTTATTTGTGCGTCTTTTAGGTCATCCTTTGTCCAGCTTCATTCCGGAACTGTTGAGCCTCGAAAGTGATACGAAGTTCTTTTTTCACGCCGGTGAAACGGCCTGGAATGGAGAACCGACGGATTTAAACCTTGTAGATGCCGTACTACTGAATTCTACAAGAATAGGGCATGCTTATGCCGTAACCAAACATCCCAAGGTTGCCAAAATGATCTTAGAAAACGACATAGCGATTGAAATAAGTCCTATATCGAACCAAGTGCTCAGGTTGGTGCATGACATCAGAAATCATCCAGGTGAGGAAGCGGGAAGCTTAAAAAACGGGAAATTACCAAAATTTCTTTACAGGTTCGCACCTGATAGCGTCTGGATATCCGGTAGTGATATGCTGTGACGACCCAAGCTTCTGGGGTGCCAAAGGCCTTAGCTACGATTGGTACTATGCCTTCATGGGGCTGGCCAGCAAAAGTGGGGACATCAAATTGCTGAAGCAACTCGCGATGAATTCTATAATCTACAGCGCGATGGAAGATGAAGAAAAAGAAGACTACATGCGCGAGTGGGAGCAAAAATGGGACGAATTTTTGGATGAGCTGATCGAAAGCGAAAGGCCAACGTTTGGACGTGAAGACAGTCCAAAATTCGAAATATTGTATTAAATGGCAGAAGGAACAAATAATAGAAAATAATTATGTTTCGTCAAATTAATTTTGAAGAGAAGTCTCAAGTTCGGAATATGTTTGCTTATTATACAGGGTGATTCGCTTATAGTAATGAATATTTCAACTCAATATATTGATCATCATTGTACAGGGTGTCCCATTTTGGGTGTTTTTGGGTGTTTTTTTTTTTAAAAATCTCGGTTATTATTAAAGCTAGAGGGTTGCGGTTTTCACGTCACTGTACTACTTTTTTGAGACGAATTTGGTGAACCAATCAGATTTTAGATAAGTTTTATAGTTTCCGCGCATTGGCGCAGGCCTGAAATTTTCGATTTTTTGGAAACCTCTCTCCTGGCTACAACTTATATATATCGACAAATTTTATCGACTATTTTTATAGATGTTTTGGCGTAGAATCGAATGGAACAATTAGTTTTTTGGTAGCGTTAATAGTTTTTGAGATATGAACCAAAGTTATATATTTTTTAAATGGAAACCATAGTTCATATCTCAAAAACTATTAACGCTACCAAAAAAAATCGAATTATTCCATTCGATTCTACGCCAAAAAATCTATAAAAATAGTTGATTAAATTTGTCGATATATATAAGTTGTAGCCAGGAGAGAGGTTTCAAAGAAATCGAGAATTTCAGTCCAGCGCCAATGCGCGGAAACTATAAAACTTATCTAAAATCTGATTGGTCCACCAAATTCGTCTCAAAAAAGTAGTACAGTGACGTGAAAACCGCAACCCTCTAGCTTTAATAATAACCGAGATTTTTGAGAAAAACACCCAAAAACACCCAAAATGGGACACCCTGTACATAATATAAATAAATACGCTTTTTTATTTATTTTCCAAATCATTTTATTTAGTATTACGCCTTCTTACATTACATATGTATACATATCGTTACACAATAAATACTATATACATTTGCTTACGTTTCAATGAATGCCTATACTGTCTTTTTGTATATTAAAATATTGGCTAAACATAATATTATCATGTTCTATAAACTATATATTACTTTTTACGATTATTTATTATCTCAAACGGCCAGTGCCCCATATATACAGGGTGTAACTTTTAACAATCAAAATTACACCGTGTATACCAAAATTAAAATGTATTTATCCAAAAAATAGTAATTTTTAACCACATAAAGCAATTACAGTGCATTATTTCTCATTTATTTTTGCCCCTACGTAAAAAATGACGCCAAATTTCAATTCTCCAACCTCAAAAACCTATAAAACGATATGTCACATGGTATTTTGCTACAAATATTATACAGGGCGTTTTTTATTAGTGAAACGGAATTTGTAGTATTTATTACGTTTTTCAACAGATTTTTTTTGGTTGTTATCATTGGAAAACGACATAACGAGGCTTTATGATTCAAGAATTTAACAAATTTGAAAATAAGTGTAATGAAGGAGAAAAGGAAAATTTTGTTTTTTTCCTATATTTTTTATTACAGATTTTTGGATAATTCCCTAAACAACTTAATATAAATTGTTGGTATTCCTATAGTCTCAGTTCACTGATGATTTTATTTCAAGATGCACTTATGGTTTTCTTTTTTTTCAATCTCACAAGTCAGTGTCCTTTTAGAATATTTCACACACCATACTACCAAAGATATGTCGAGTACCTAGGTACCCACCGAAATTATTTTCAACAATGTTTTTCTCGATAGTTACATTATTTAAATTACTTCTATGAAGCTCGTGTCACAAAATAGTTTTCAGTAAGTATACAATTATTTTGCGGTGACTATACAGTGTATTTACAAGAATAAAAACAAAGCAACACGTTCTCATATTACCTATATCAAAACAATTAAAGCTTCAATTCATATTTTCATGACAATAACACAACCGCCAAGGCTTAAACAAGTGCGTGAGTTGCGTACAAAATTTTTTCTGCGTCCGGAAATTCAACAAAAATCGACAGTTATTTTTAATATAAATATGTTGACTGAGATCATATTGTTTCGTTCACGATCTTTTTTAGTAGGTACCTAATTGAATAAAATGACATGGACGCGGAAAAAATATTTTTGTATTTGTTGGATTCATATTCATAACAAATAAGTGTAGTAATGTAATACAGGGTTTACGGAAATTATTACCAAAAAAATTTATATATATTTTTTCTTCTTTTCCATGACCTACTACGATCAAAATTATACCCCCAAAAACTGCAAAAGTACATTAGGCATTTTTTTAGGAAAAAAGAATAGCACAGTCATATTGACCATACCAGAAAACCCCACATACCAAGTTTCACGGTCATAATTTATACAGGGCGTTCACAAAATAGCTTCAAACAACAAAAATACGGTTTTTCGGAGTACTCTGTATAAACACTGAGAGATATTTTAAAATTATTTCTTTGCAGTTTGATTAGGGCTCACATAAGCCATCAATTCCCACGATTTCATGGCCCTGCCTTAGACAGGGCGTTCGCATTAAAAATACAAAAATCGAAAAAAATCAATTTTTCTCTTGGTGTTTTTTTTACATTTTTTCTACAATTTTAACTTATGCCTATTAAAAAACATAAACAATATTAAATTTTAGAAAGTATTTTCAATAAAGAGCACCCTGGATACGTGGCTACCAACATTTTTTTCAAATAAAAAAGGGTTCTTTTTATTGAAAATACTTTATAAAATTTAATATTGTTTATGTTTCTTAATAGGCAATAGGCATAAGTTAAAAATGTAGAAAAAATTTAAAAAAAAACACCAAGAGAAAAAACGATTATTTTCGATTTTTGTATTTTTATTGCAAACGCCCTGTATAAGGCAGGGCCATGAACTCGTGGGAATTGATGGCTTATGTGAGCCCTAATCAAACTGCAAATAAATAATTTTAAAATATCTCTCGGCGTTTGTACAGGGTACTTCGAAAAACAGTATTTTTGTCATGTTTGAAGTTATTTTCTGAACGCCCTGTATAAGCTATGACCGTGAAACATGGTATGTGTGGTTTTAGGGTATGGCGAATACGACTGTGCTATTCATTTTTTCCTAAAAAAATGCCTAATCTATGTACTTTTGCAGTTTTTGGGGGTATAATTTTGATCTTAGTAAGCCATGGAAAAGACGAATCCGAAAAAAAATAGTGTCAAAATGTAGATCTGTCGGAGCACTATATTTAAAAAAAAGTTTTTGAAAATCGGTCAACCCGTAAAAAAATAATGAATTGTCTCGACTTTAAGTGAAACACGCTGTATGTATGTAGGTATAAAATGAAGATAAAAAAATTGCAAGTAGTATAGTTTAAAAAAAATTATTCTCTCTACTTAATATTCGAACCAGTTTTGGAATACATTCATGGAAAAATCTGTAAAATTTTTTCTGATACCTAATTTCCGGACATCCTGTATAAACAATAGCCTATCTATAGATAAATAAAATACATTTTAAAGAACGACTAATTTTTCTGGACCCATTTACTATAAAACTATAACAAAAAAGTTTTCTAACCTACTTGATATGCTCAAATTTATGCTTTTTAAATATTATTATAAAAAGTAAAACTAATACAGGATGACTCATGCTTTATTCCAAACAATAATTATTAATATATCATTCATTTAGAAGATTTTAGACTTTTAACAAAATTCAATCCCTACGCTGTTTCGATTATTTTTGTTTATTTTATGACATAAAATCATCCTGTATAATTGTTGTCGGATACGAGTCTGGAAATAAATATTTTCCCGTGCGCACGTGACAAATTCCCGTGTGAGGCGCAGCCGAACACGGGAAGTCATGCAAGCACGGAAAAATCTATTTCTGGACGTGTAATGAACGATATTTTTTATTATACTTCTTTGAAAACGGAAACTTACAACATTTTATCGGCATATTATAATAAATTTAATTGACAAAAAATAAACAATGCAGACAATATAGTGTTTGGTATGTATGATGCGTTTCCATGGTTACTCTCAAATTATTTCAAAGGTGCTTTGTTGTAAATTAGTTATTGTCAGATAAGGTGAATAAAACGTCAAAAATATTAGATAAATGTACCTATCTAAATATTGAAACACTTACGAATTAAAATACAAAATAGGTACATGTTAAATATCAGAGAGCATATAGAGTTTCCTTTGTTGTATATTTCTATTTTAAAGCCATATATTCGGTATTTTTATTCAGCGCACGGAAAGTTTCTCCATGCGCTGTTTCCGTGCGCTAGCCCGAAAAACGCCATCTTTCATTATTGCTAAAACAGATGAAAATAAGGTGTTTTCAAAAAAGTATAATAAAAATGATATTTGTATTTAACAAATATCCATCTACCAGTTTACGAAAAAAGAAACTAAACAAGAGATACCGACAACACCGCACTCCTAACCTCAAAACCCTACGGCGCAGCCGTTCTGTGCACCCTGTGAAGCACGATTTCCCCCACCACCGTCGTACCGTTCTTACCCGAAGCCGCTTCGGGTCGGCCGACGCCGCCCGAAGCGAGATCGGGTATCGCCGGCGTGCAACGGCACTTCAACGCCCACTGGACCAGCACGGTGATCAGCCTGGCGTCTTCAGAGTCGGCTCTGGGCGGAAATTCGTCGGCCCACAGGTCGGCGCCCGGTTCCAGGTATTCGGGCAGCAGGTCGGCTTGGTTCTCCGACTGGTCCGGACCTGGGAAAATTTTACATATTTATACTCTGTTCGAACTAAACGCGAGTGAAACATAAACACAGGTTGTTGCATGGCTAGAGCGTGATACGCACGCGATCGGCTTGCTATTGGCCAGCCGGCAATAAAGTCTGACCCGGCGGGCGAGTGCAGCGAGTCCGTGTTTCTTACAGAGGTGTATTGAGTTGCAAGTGTACCTTTATTTTTTTCCGATATAATTCTTTCGCTGTTTATTAATTGTTGGAGCTACGATTTGTGTTAATAGTAGAAATTTGCAGGTAAGTGAATGACTATAGGTGTGCCATAAAAGTTTGTTTTTAAAGTTCTTAATACTGGGGCATACTATTTTAATATTTTATATTATAAAATTCATAGAGATCGTCCTTGATGCGGCCCTGTCTCGTATTAGCCCTCAGAATTGTTCACGTGCTTCCATCGTGTAAATGTTTACGCGCCACTTGCATTTAGTTTGAATAGAGTGTAGGTTCTAAATTTTTAAAAATATTTTTACATTTTTGCTCTGTTTTCTTATGAAAAAATCCTTCGAAAATTCCCAAAATACGTATGATAAAATTACATAACTTCCGTCAATAGGTACCCTGACCAAGGCCACATTGTTAACCGAAAGCTTAGTTTATTAAAAAGAAGTTATACTAATAAATGTACAGGGTGACCCATTTCAACTAAGCACGCCGGTAAAATTTTTATTTTTCATCCGATTTTAGCAGTTTTTTTTCTAAAGATAGATCACAAAAAACTCTACTACAAAATTTCAGGTCTTAATCTCAATTTTCAAGGCCAACTACGAATTTTTTTCCACTAAAAAAATGACGAAAACCATTTAGCGATTTTTTTATTTAAAATTTGACACCTCAGTGTTAATCAGGACACTCTAAAACCCCCACATACCACATTTGAACAAAAAATATACAGGGAGTTCCATTCTGCAGGATGTCAAAGTTGAGCAAAATATGAATTTTAAAGGCATCTGGCAAGTCAAGTGTGCCATGGAATCCCCTTAAAACAGTTGAATGGTCAACAGGACCACTCAAAGTGTTGGTGTGTTAAGATCCGATAGAAAATATAAAGGGTGTCTTTCTCTGTACCATCTCAAAAAAATGAATTTTTTTGAAGTTCAAAATCGAGTTATATCCAAATCGCCCCAGATACTATAAATGAACTACCTAAGTCTAAAAATACAGAAGTACTGAGAGTCAGTAAGTCCATATTATGAGTTATAAGGTGGCTGGTGTGCCACAACAGACGAAACGCACAGAAAAATGTATTATCTTAGACAGTGACTTTATTGATAAAGGTTCAACAATTTAAATTGTTTTTATTTGTTGGTTGGCATTTTGTAAAGAAATGAATTACTTTTGTGTTTTTAATATTTTTTCAATGATTCCAGAGCACTCCTGACCAGTGTATAAATTAAGTTTAACAAAACTTCAGCATTTTGAGATGGTCCAGAAAAAAAGACCCTGTACATTTTTGTATTGAATCTTTGCACACTAACACTTTGAGTAGTCCTGTTGATCATTATTCTGTTTTGACGGGATTCCATGGCACACTTGACTCCCCTTTAAAATTCCTATTTTGCCCAACTTTGACACCCTGCAGAATGGAACTCCCTGTATATTTTTTTGTTCAAATTTAGTATACGGGGATTTTAGGGTGTCCTGATTAACGCTGTGGTGTCAGATTTTAAATAAAAAAAACTCTAAATGGTTGTCGTCATTTTTTACTAGATAAAAAAAACGTAGTAGGCTAGTAGGCCTTGAAAATTGAGATTAAGACCTGAAATTTTGCACCAAAGTAGACTTTTTTGATCATATTTTCGCAAGAAATTGTCTTTCATTTAGTAGCATAGTAAATATCCAGACCCAAATTTGAACTCGATAGGTATAATATAGGTACCTATTACCTACCCATCGTTCGAAAGTAATTGAAATAAGCACACTTTCAGACTGTTCACACATTTATACTCATGCTTTATAGAACATTTTCAACTTATCCCATAAAGAAATGCGTATTTGCAATCTTCAAATCCGTTACATTTATTTTTGAATCACCAGATATAACAAATTATGGATGGCGTCAGACCTTGTCTGCGTCATTTGCGAAGATCCATACATGAGGGGGTATAGCTCAGTGGTAGAGCATTCGACTGCAGATCGAGAGGTCCCCGGTTCAAACCCGGGTGCCCCCTAACTTTTTTTATTTTTTATTTTATTTATGTTTTCACGTCGGAAGTTGTTTATTATGTCGTAAGACATCTTTGTTTTGTGACTTTTTGATGAAAAAAACCTAGGAAACGCAGTTTTTTTAGATATTTGAAGATATTTTGGTAAGAAACAAGTTTGTGTATTTTTATGTAGTAAACTGTGAAATAATGTGTAATAAAGTTTTAAAAAATAGATGGAGAGGTCTTGCTTACATTTAAATGGATCTAGTTGGGTTTAATTTTCATAGCGGCTCAATGGTCTAGGGGTATGATTCTCGCTTTGGGTGCGAGAGGTCCCGGGTTCAAATCCCGGTTGAGCCCAACTTTTTTTATTTTTTAATTTACATTTTTCAACATATTAATTCAGAAAAAATGAAAGCATATTCAGAAAAGCAAAATTTTGAGTTTAAACTAATAAAATAGTGTAAAATTATGATTTTGTTTATACATTGCTCTCGTAAAGATAAAACATTTAATACCTACGTTTTTGTCAAAGATAACATGTCAAAAGAATCGTTAAAATGCTAAATTTTCAAAAAGTTTTACTTAGAAAGTTTTTTTCTCCAATTTTACATAAGTGTCATAAATTTGAACGCTTTAGTTTTTTGACATTTTTAATATTTTCGAAATTATTGAAAAAAAACTTTGGCAAAACTATTTTATGTCAGTAAATAGGTATGTGCTTTAAAATTTATATCTATGTCCTCAAATTCAGTTATGTTTGATCATTGGGTCTAGCTAAAATGTTTAAAGGGTTATCCATCACAATTTTGCCAACTTAAAATGGCAGACCCATAGAAAGTAAATTTTTAAAAAATCACAAAAAGATAAAATAAAAAATTGACTTACCTTCACAAATAAAATCTACTTTAACTGTCGTGCTAAGAATAGGCTTGCAAGATACACCCGGTATAGGGCAGACTCCACAAAATTTCGGCCTAAATCTTTTTCTGCTGCGACAAGGACCAAACCTCAGAAACACTGCCGAACTGAGCCTATGGGTAGCCTTGCATTCATGTCCTCTCTGAAAAAAATACAATTAAAATTATTATTTATTAAGCTATACAATGCATATGGGACTTTTTTTTATTAATTGCACAACCAAAATACAGACATAAAGTTGTGCCTGTTTAAGAATCATATTAGGTGCACTTAGAATGGTTGCAAGTTAAACAGCATACAGGGTAGGTAAAAAAATATAAAAATTGCACAAGAGTGAAGTACCCTTATTTCAAAAAATTCAGCAAAAGCATTGAGTAAAGTAATAATTTTACTCAATGGCAAAAGTTTATTAAGAAAAGTTGTTTAGAATTAAAAGCTATGCCTAAATACCAAAACATAGCCTCCTAAGAAAAACATATTTCGTCAATTAATTTCCACAGTTTCTTAATAAACATTTCAAATAAAAAGTTTGCACCTCAAATGAGAGTTTTTAATATACACATAATCATTGCCAATGTTTTACCTTGTTCAGAACATTTTTTGCGAAATTTTAAAGTTTTGTAATATCGTTGCAACAAACATATGAAGTTTGTGATTCCCTAAAAAATTAAAATCTAAGTTAATTTTACAAATATGCTTGAATTTTAACAAAGTTATGCGAGATTGATATAATTTCGATTGATTTATGAAATTGTTGAGGGTGAATATTAAAACAATTTTTTTAGGAAATTATATTAATGTTTTTCAAAAAAAAAATATTTCTTTTTCTGAGGAGGCCATGTTTAGGTATTTAGGCATAACTTTTTAATTCTAGACAACTTTTCTTAATAAAATTTTGCTGAATTTTCTGAAATAAGGGTACCTACTTTACTCATCTTGTACAATTTTTATATTTTTTGACCTTCCCTGCATGCTGTTTGACTTGCAACCATTCTAAGTGCGCCTAATATGATTATCGAACATGCACCAACTTTCGGGAATATTTTTGTATTTTCGTTGTGCAATAATTATTAATAAAAAAAATCCCATATGTTGCACAATTAAATGACCACACTGTATATTCTTTAAAATTTTCCTGCCAAATCTTCTAAATATTTTCTGCGTCACACGCTGTAACTAGAAGAAAGCTAAGACGCACAAGCGCATATTAAAATATAGGCAACCAACAATGACTATTCGGTGCTTATCCCAATTCGCAATTTTGACATACAGTGTGACCCATTTGTTTTGGGGTCAGTCTGTAAAAAGTGTATCAATCGTGCGATTTGGCTGATTTTTTTTTTAAATTGTAGAGCTCGATGAACTGCACATTTTGAACAAAAATTGCCTGGTTCGCATAAAATCCAAAGCCTACTATGACCGTTTTTATGAGCAAAATTTTAAGAAACCATATTAGCGTTTTTTTTTTGAAAAAATCTGTGTGCGCCAATGGATTGAGCACCCCTCGAAATGGGTATGTACAAAATTTCATCAAAATATTTCAAGTAATAACGATTTTGTAGAAAAATTAAAAATGCAGCCAAGGTACGTCTTTATTTTCAAAAATTCAAAGTTGGCCATGGAAAATAATTGAATTGTTTACTTTTATTAAGTGTCAAACTGTCTAAATTGAGTTCAGAAATTGTTTGTGCTCAATACAATTAATTATCATAATTATGGAATATTTAAGCATAAGAGACAAAATAGAAATTGTTCGACTCGTGGGCGACAACGAGCGCTCGGCAGCAGAAGCTGCGGCCGAATTTAACAATAGACACCCAGGTAGATCAGTGAGTCGAAGTACTGTACAACGTATAAACAATATTTTTGATGAAACTGGATCGATTTCTAAAAATTTATTAAAAACTAGGCAAAATGGACGCCGTGGACTTGTTGAAAATAACAATCAAATTCTGCAATACTTTAGTGACAATCCTCGAAATAGTGTTCGAACGGCTAGTTTAGACCTTCATATACCCAGAGAGAGTATAAGGAGATGTTTGAGACAAAACAAAATAAAACCGTTTAAGCCAAAATTTTTGCACACCCTGGAACCAGGAGATGAGGAGAGAAGATTAGAATTTTGCTATTGGCTGCAAGGTGAATATCTCCATAATGGCAACTTTTTAAATGAAATTTTATTCACCGACGAAGCCACGTTTACTACAAATGGTGTAGTATCAAGTCAAAACTGCCGTCACTGGTCAGCTGAAAATCCAGAGTTTATAATAAATGCAAGGAGACAATATTCACAAAAAATTAACGTTTGGTGTGGAATACTACGCGACAGAATAATTGGCCCATTTTTCTTTGAAGGGAATTTGAATGCGGCTGGCTTCTTGAATTTTCTAGAAATTGAATTTAGAAATGCTTTAGATGAGTTACCATTAAGATACCGTTTAAATTTAAAGTTACAGTTAGATGGCAGTCCTATTCATAATGCTCGTTTAATCAGAAACTGGCTAGATAATAATTTTGAAAACTGTTGGATAGGGCGAAATAGTAATTTCTGTGAGTGGCCACCGAGATCTCCGGACTTAACTCCTTTAGATTTTTTTCTTTGGGGTACACTTAAGCAAAATGTTTATAAGTCAAGACCCCCTAATTTACAAGAACTGCAAGCTAGGATAAACCGTAGTTGTGAGGAAATTACTCCACAGCAAATACGAAATGTAATTTTGAATGTACGCAAGAGGAACGACAAATGCATTGTAGAAAATGGAGGCTTGGTAGAAGTTACAAAAATTTTATAATTTTAATTGTT
The DNA here is from genome assembly GCA_963920635.1 of Pseudeuparius sepicola. Taxonomy (NCBI): domain Eukaryota; kingdom Metazoa; phylum Arthropoda; class Insecta; order Coleoptera; family Anthribidae; genus Pseudeuparius; species Pseudeuparius sepicola. The sequence continues at coordinate 33,438,242 of OY987306.1, forward strand.
TTTATGTTTTGTGTTTATAAGCATAAGGTTGTATTATTACAATTCAATTATTTTCCATGGCCAACTTTGAATTTTTGAAAATAAAGACGTACCTTGGCTGCATTTTTAATTTTTCTACAAAATCGTTATTACTTGAAATATTTTGATGAAATTTTGTACATACCCATTTCGAGGGGTGCTCAATCCATTGGCGCACACAGATTTTTTCAAAAAAAAACGCTAATATGGTTTCTTAAAATTTTGCTCATAAAAACGGTCATAGTAGGCTTTGGATTTTATGCGAACCAGGCAATTTTTGTTCAAAATGTGCAGTTCATCGAGCTCTACAATTTAAAAAAAAAATCAGCCAAATCGCACGATTGATACACTTTTTACAGACTGACCCCAAAACAAATGGGTCACACTGTATAAACAATCTTGTCACCCTCAAATGGTGGTGTTTCCGGTGATTCTCCGCTTCGACTTCGTCCAGACATCTGCGAATTTGACATAACCTCGTTTCGGTGGCCGGTTGACATTTCGCGTTCAAATTCGACCTTCTGGATGACAGGCCTGAACCGCATTGGCTACTGCACGGCGACCACCTCGAAAATTGGGGTTCACATGACGGCGGTTGTTCGGCTGTAATCAAAAATGAAAGTGCAATCGCAAAATTATGTAAAATCGTTGACTGACACGTATTAATAAAGACTGCTCACGGCTGTCATCTGTCATGTTTGACAGTTCTCTGGCTCACCATGCGCTTCCCGGAGACAAAACACAATGCAAAATACATTGTTGACCACAGGCGCCATCTACTTTCCAGGACATGAAACTACAGCCGTGAGAAGTCTTATTAATACGTCAGTCAACGGTAAAATGTTGACATTACAGTTTTAGAAGAAATTATAAAGGGGTTAGGTAAGTATTAGAAAGCAAATCAATTTTAAATTAGCCTTTTGTGCATAAATATATTATATTCCTTTGCTCAAATGTCCAAGTTCTTCGAAATTATTACTATAGCTATAACAGTGTATACTGTGACTTTACCTCGTTTAATCAAGTTTTTCAAATTTTAACAAAAAAATTAAAACCGACTTCAAAAATTTGCCCGTATGCACACTCCACTAAAGATTAAAAAAAAATTAACAAAAAATAACATCGACTTCACAAATTTGCCCGTATGCACATTTCAATTAAAATTTTAGAAATATTTTTCTCTTTCTACATTGAGTTATTTTTGGATTTGGTGACAGTCAAGGCAAGGAATTTAAATCTATTTAGATATGAATACAGGGTGTCCCATTTTGGGTGTTTTCCTCAAAAATCTCGGTTATTATTAAAGCTAGAGGGTTGCGGTTTTCACGTCACTGTACTACTTTTTTGAGAGGAATTTGGTGGACCAATCAGATTTTAGATAAGTTTTATAGTTTCCGCGCATTGGCGCAGGCCTGAAATTTTCGATTTTTTGGAAACCTCTCTCCTGACTACAACTTATATATATCGACAAATTTAATCAACTATTTTTATAGATTTTTTGGCGTAGAATCGAATGGAATAATTAGTTTTTTGGTAGCGTTAATAGTTTTTGAGATATGAACCAAAGTTTTATTTTTTTTTAATGGAAACCATAGTTCATATCTCAAAAACTATTAACGCTACCAAAAAACTAATTATTCCATTCGATTCTACGCCAAAAAATCTATAAAAATAGTTGATTAAATTTGTCGATATATATAAGTTGTAGCCAGGAGAGAGGTTTCCAAAAAATCGAAAATTTCAGTCCAGCGCCAATGCGCGGAAACTATAAAACTTATCTAAAATCTGATTGGTCCACCAAATTCCTCTCAAAAAAGTAGTACGGTGACGTGAAAACCGCAACCCTCTAGCTTTAATAATAACCGAGATTTTTGAGGAAAACACCCAAAAACACCCAAAATGGGACACCCTGTACATCATATCCTACATACATTATAACTTACTGTCACCGACTCCAAAGATAACTCAATTTAGAAAGAGAAAAATATTTCTACGGGCAAATTTGTGAAGTCGGTTTGAATTTTTTTTTTGTTCTGGATAATAAAAAAAGAATCATCGAAATTGGTTCAATATGAAATTTCATCCCCTATTTGTCCACCCTTAGGGGTGGAATTTTTTCTTCAAATTTAAATGGGACCATTCTGTAGGTAAACCCTTTCAAATAAAAAAAATAATTGTACAAATCGGTTTATAAATAAAGCAGTTCTGGGGTAACAAACATAAAAAAAAACATACAACCGAATGTATAACCTCCTCCTTTTTTGAAGTCGGTTAAAAAAAGCGGCACATTTCTGTATAGTATAAACGTTATTATTATCTTACTGCCTCAAGACCCGAAATCCCAAATTTCCAATTTCTCCACAAATTTGCGACAGATGTAAAGAAATTGTCACTCATTATTTCAACGCAAATCTTCCTGAAGGCCCCTCAAGGGCCACGGCAATTTACATCCCTCCTCCAAATACAGGCGGAACAAAATGCCATAGAGCTAAGAGCTGTGTACCGTCTAACTAGAACTGCACCAACCGATTTGTTGCAACAGTCACATTTTTTTGCATTGCCTTCTTTTTGCCTAGCCACGCGTACTACTCTGTCGTGGTACGGTCGCTTCGCAGTGTTGCTATGGTAACGTCGTTAGACGCGGTTAAAACAGTCTGTGCCTATCTGGAATCTAGTTTTCGGGTAGAGTTCTATCTTCTTGTTAGAGGTGTGTAGACATTTCCTCTATAATTATGACATCAGAGATCTGAGTGGTTGAGGATGTTATTATCGTATGAGCCTTAATGTAGGGTGAACTCATATTAATTAATATCATGGCAGAATCACATAATTAGAACATGTCAAATTTGTGTCATTTTACGTAGTAAAAAAGTATAATTTAAGCGAGTAGCCTTGTAAATAATGGACTGGAAGTTTAAAATTAATTTTTTAAGCGATTTCATAACATTGATTTTTCTTGAAATCGGCACTGAAGTAGCCCATTATTGTACGATTTTTTCAATAAGTAGGCCTTGGCGAGATGTAAACATCAAACGTCAGACGCGGAGCCATCGCCCGTCAAATGTGACCAAATATTCAAATCCCGGCCAATAAAGGACCATTTAACTGTTCGTACACATTGCGAAATTGTTACCTATAGCAGAGCAATCTTTCAGTATAAATATTTCAGAAGGTTTGAATAACAATCTATTTTTCATGGAGGCTGCACAACAGGCGGCAGTTTGGAGTTTCTGTTGGGAAGCGCCGTGCCTCGTCATATACTTGACCTATAGGTGGAGCGAGCGTCAAAGTCAAGCAATTTTTTGCCTAATAAAACATTTTTTTCCGATTAAAAAATTATAATATGTACCTCGGCACTGGAGTTCTTTTATGTGGTTTATTTGCCTCCGCCAGATGCCTAAATCACACATGAATCATAAAAAGTTGAACTTCAGTGCCTTGGTACATAAATAACTATTTTACACTAACTTTTCAGAGCAAAATAAATACTTATATTTAATAACAATAATAATTTATCAAACTTCCTAAACAAAACGAGAACGCTTATCGTAGAATCTAGAAAATCCCCCCCAGGCACATTGTAGTGGTATTTTCGTGCTTGTAATAATAAGTCCATTCACTTGCAAATTCCCTGTTTCCTTATTCCGGATTATTGATCGTCTTAGCGTTGGATTTTAAAAGGAAGTGCAATTTCTAGTGCTATGCTTGCAGGTTTTACGCTGGCAAATGGTTTTGAAGCTTACGAAAGATTGATGGTAACGCCTTTGTTTCTAACAAGGATTCCTTTCGAGAAAATAACATCATCGCGATGCCACTACCCTCTGCGGTTGTAAAATGCGACTTTCGACACCCCCACATCCCTAGATGTGCCCCTATTTGCTGCCCTTGTATTTTTAAAGGGTTACGAGGGGTCGATGAGAGGTCCAGATTGTGGATAAGGGTCGTTTTTTTTCGAGGGTGTTGTAACCGATGCGGGTTTATTTGGGGCAGGAGGAGTTTGTGGAACAAAAAACAGGTGTAAAAGAATGTAAATTGAGGTGTAAAAGGATGTAAACTGCATGAGGAAAGTGATGCGCGGTGCTCTGGATTCCGAAAGGTTGTTGACCGCAGAGACCTCAGTATGTGCACTATCACTCGAGCGTGAACCAGTGGCGCTAAAAATGTTTCTTAATGCAACAGCAATTTTGTGATTAAGAAAAAACCTCATCAAAGTTACACACATCATAAAGAAAGATACGGACGCAAATAAGTGGGTACAAATTTGTCCAGTTTCATCTGGGCTATCACAATTTCTTCTTGTAATGTTAATTACCTGTTTGACTGTCACACATCCATTCTCTACAACATTGTCCTGGTAGTTCTACCAGCCTGGGATGTTGACATGATCCTCTCGGTGAGATGTGCTCCTGAGGGCACAGAGAGGAGCATCCGTATGTGCCATTCTGCAACGAGAAATGACTTTATAGATGCAAGGTGGGAGAAATTAATATATATACAGTGTCCTCCAAAAAGATCGCTCCATAGGGGGGAAATTTTTAATTAACGTTTTATTTTGAAATTTAATTTTCGGGTTGCCTTTTGCTTTAAAAAGGATGAAATGACCCACTCAAACGTGGTCATGTGACTTTTGTTATCTGTCAAAAAATGACATTTAAAAAATATATCGCCAAAAATGGGTTTAGTTGTTAAAATATCAAAATATCAAAATCAAAAATATCAAAATTTTACGTAAGTGTACCAAATTTGAACGCTCTACTAAAATATTTAGTTTTTTTATGAAATTTCCGAAAATTTTAAAAACTCGAAACTTGGTAAAAACTATTTTATATCACTACCTTTATTATTCTATTAATTTTTTATTACTAATTACAGATAAGAATAGGTATTTTTCAAAAGAAAATGATATTTACGCTTTAAAATTCTGTTATGTTTGTTGCAAAGTTGATGTACCGTCTAGCATTTGGGGTATAAATTTAGTTTCATTACGTTTAACAGTTCTAAATTGATGCCAAAATAATAATAAATTAAAATATCATCAAACTATTTTACGTATCTAAGCAAAATTCTTGACTTTTATGGAACAAATAATTATTACCTTTAAGCGTTGACTGACGTATTAATAAGACTCTCACGGCTATAGTTTCATGTCCTGGAAAGTAGATGGCGCCTATGGCCAACAATGTATTTTGCATTGTATTTTGTCTCCGGGAAGCGCATGGTGAGCCAGAGAACTGTCAAACATGACAGCCGTGAGCAGTCTTTATTAATACGTCAGTCAACGCTTTAAGTTTAATTTCACATTAATCGATATTGATGAGTATAGGCCATGGAGAGAATAGAAGGAAATGTTTTTATTCGACAGTTGTTTTTATCACCAAAGTACCGCAGTAGACTTGAATATTTACCAAACTAGTTGAGATATTTATGTCAAATTTGGTACACGTTATAACGGCATGGGTTAGCATAAAATCTGTCAATATCAAACACCTTGTACAAACCAGTGGCGTAGAAGTGGGTAAAGAGTACAATAATTGTTTTTAGAAAAAATGAATCACCTTGTGTAGTCATAAAATGTAATGATTCTCTCATATAGATTTCAATGGTAACATGTATTTTAAAAGAAATGGCTTGTGGCATATGGGACAAAATGCTTTGGTAATTGGCAACACCAAACTAGTTTCCAATATCTAATGGAAATTGTGTATGGGTCCTTCGGAGGTGTGCAGACCACGACAGGTACCTGTTTCGGGCTTGTTGGCCCTCATCAGGCAGACGTAGCGCACCTCAGCCGAAAAGACCCAAACACGTTGGCTTAGTGGAAAAGGAACTAGTATAATGCGGTGAGCATTTACCATCCAACGCCATCTAGCTGGTACTGCCAAAACCAAAGCAATGTGAGTGTGTATATATCGACCGGTCGATCGACATATAAAATGAACTCGGCAAAGCGGCGCGGCGCGGTGGAAAAAAACCAGAAGAAGCATACATACTGATTTCTATATATTTCATATATATTATATATATTTCTATATATTAGAAGATACTCGGTGATGAATCAAACGAGTTTCTTGGCCCCCGTATGTATGCTTCTTCTGGTTTTTTTCCACCGCGCCGCGCCGCTTTGCCGAGTTCTTTTTATATGTCGATCGACCGGTCGATATATACACACTCACATTGCTTTGGTTTTGGCAGTACCAGCTAGATGGCGTTGGATGGTAAATGCTCACCGCATTATACTAGTTCCTTTTCCACTAAGCCAACGTGTTTGGGTCTTTTCGGCTGAGGTGCGCTACGTCTGCCTGATGAGGGCCAACAAGCCCGAAACAGGTACCTGTCGTGGTCTGCACACCTCCGAAGGACCCATACACAATTTCCATTAGATATTGGAAACTAGTTTGGTGTTGCCAATTACCAAAGCATTTTGTCCCATATGCCACAAGCCATTTCTTTTAAAATTATAATGGGGACACTAAATATTCATTCTGTGTAACATGTTATTCTTCTAAAACTTACGATTTCATTATTAAATACAACTATATAAAACAGGGAAAAACGCAAGCAATTAAGAGAGTGATAAAGCGTAGCGATTCTGTGTAGCAAATTATATGATTTTTTTTTAAAGCAGCGCTGCAGTCAAGTCATTAATTAACGGGCTTTAGAAATTGCGTGTAGTTTCTGAATGCTTGCACCGGGAATCTAAAAGCAAGCAGCCATGCCGTTAAAGTTAAATTATTTTACTATGGGAAAATTATATGGAACTTTGTTTTGTAAATTACTGGCATAGACGCAACATTTAATATTGTGAAGACTAAATGAACACAACATCATGATTACGGAATTTTGAGATAAAATATGTATAAAGCCTCAGTTGGCTATACAGGGTGGTACACTTTTAAGGGACTACACTGTAAACAGGCGATAGATGTTCAAAAAAGTTACAGGGTGTTAAGGTTTTAAGAAATATGTGGACTTTGTTGAATATTTAGTTTGGTAAATATTCAATAAAAATCAAGTGCGGTTATCTCAGGTAAGATTATTCCTGGTCGTTTTCCTGTATGCTTTCGCTAAAGTTATATATGCTAATAAATCGGTAAAAACTTCAACAAGTTAGCCATTTGGCCATATTGTAGTCGCTTGAGTTTTTAAGAACTCCCGAACTTTGCTCTTGACTTGAGCAGTTCGAAATTTTATAGGACTCCACCCGCTTCTCCAGCAACGAGTTTTCCTTCAACTGTTTTCTTATAATACTGAGGGGAAAAGTTGTAACGTCCTTAGGCCTAATGGATTGTAAATATCAACGTAACGTAAACGTACCAGTGACACATTACGCGTTTTTAGTATAGATTTTTCAACTGTCTTAATTGAAGACAAGTTAAGATAATAATAATTTAGAAATATTTCAAGTTTTTGAGATTTTGGTTGGGCTGTCAGCTATTGGCTTATGGTTATGCTAAGCAATGCCTGACATAGGTGTCAGTCACTGGGAAAATCACAAGTCATGCAAAAATGATCTCTAAAGTCTCTAACAATAAATGGTGTACAAATTTCAAGTCAATGGGTTAAATATTTCCAATGCCTGACACCTCTGTCAGCCATTGGCTATAGAATGTGTCAGCTATTCGTCACATTTGGCTCTGACTATGGTAGACCTCGGAGTACTGTCTTCAAAAGCATCAAACAATTTATAAATTTGTCACTCAACGATTCTGAGCCAATATATTCTTCTTGTCGAAAGTGCTGAACACGACCAATAACTTCTATTACAATCTTTACAAGTTTTCCATGTCAAATTAAATTTAAGTAGGTAGGTATTCAAAATAAGTTCAAATATGTATATATAGTTAAGAATTGACTCTATAGAGAATTTATGCCGTTTGTCATTTCAGGGGAAGAAAAAAACAGTATTTTTAGAAAAAAAGAGAAATATAGGGAGAAGAAAAGAGGGAGGGAGAAGAGAAGAACAGTAACTAGAAAACAGATAGAAAATATTAATTGAGCAAAAAAAACAGTTGGAGCTAAATAAAATGGGAATACATTTACGAGAATCGATATTATCATAGAAAAATAAAAGAAATAGGTAAATAAAAGCGAACATTATTTTGAATAACAACGGTTACATATGAACAAATAACAATTTCCAAAATTGGAAATCCAAAGTTTTCTACTCAAGAATAAGTTACTATAATATGTTCCATATATGTTTTCCTTTTTAAAAATTGCTGTGAAAATTTTTATAGGGTGTAAGGTTTTCGGCTTATCAGATTCAGGCTAAGGGTCTAGTCAAAAATCACTATGTCAGCTAATGGATAAAAAAATATAAATGTTAAAATATTGTTTACAAATAATGTATTGCGGATTTGATTTGGGCTGTTGGCAATTATTTCCAGTGATGTCTCCTACTTACTCCATATTAAGAATCATATCATAAATGCGCCAAATTGATTTTTATAGATTAAAATTTGATAAAGCGATACCTAAAAGGCGTCAGGCACTGGTAAGTTTACTTTATATTTTACGTAAATTCCTTCTGATGATTGAAAAAATACCATGGTTATCTAGGCACACAAGTTTCATTGCTATCAATGTGAAAAACTTAACAGCTCAGCGGAGAGAGTCTTCTATTCCTCACGGGCAAACCTCCTGGTCCTCATAAAATAATAAAACAAAGCCAGAGGGAGCGGAAAAGTGACAAAATAATTGGAGGGGGTTTCTCCCCCCTCCAAAACCACTTCTCCCTTTTGTGGGTGAGATCCAGGATTTACGAACAGTCGTAAAATACCCCGCATTTCCGTCTTGAAATAGGGTTTAAAAGATTCAAGCGGTTTTTGGGGTTGAACAATATATTTTACAACCATATTTTAAAGGCGAAAACATGTTTACTTTGATGTCACTCCATTTAACTCTGATCGTGGCATTGATTACAACAACTTTACTCTCCTAGTAAAGGAACGATAATTTAAATAGTTCATAATCACATTGGCCAAGCTGCGATAAAAGCCTGTGAATAAAGAATCAAAGGAAGGAGTAAAAGCTCTATATTTTTTCGAGTTTTAAGTAAGTAATTTTGTAATTTAAATCACGATACACTTACCCACGGTATGACATTGCGCATCCATATGCCAATCTCTGTCGCACCTTGTGACGTCAGTTGCGAATCAGAATTTAAATTGCTCCATATGTTTTACACAGCAATTACTTTTTTATGGGTTTTTGATTATTTTAAACGTTTTCTTTTTGAATAAATGTGGTTAAAAATATGTAGATTATATTACTAGATAAATGAATGAATATTCTGTTGATAAAAAAACACATTTAATTTGATAATTATAATTTTACAAATAATTTGTTTTCTTTGCGTTTTAGCTAATCGTATGCATGCAAATAAAATTTATGTATATTTTGTTAAATTAACAGAATTTTTCTTTTAAAAGACCGTATATTGGTAGACAATAAAAAAATATCATATAGGTATCTAAATAATACATTTATCGTAAGTAAGGTAATCCTGAACTAAGTTTTGGCTTCTATCGACACAAACTCTCCATCGAAAAAAGTATTTTACAGATGACTTGTTATAGGCAAAGATATTGATAAATAAAATTGAAAGCCTTACCAAAAATATAACTTTGTCCTTCCAGTGTTTATGTCGGTTTATGTCAATTAAAGCCTTATTTACCAATTAATGCACACAAGCCTCGACACAAGCACAACCTGCACAACTAATGCTTAGTTTATAGCTAAACAACAAACAAAACAACATAATAAATAGTGAGTAAAATAGGGATCAAATAATGATTCCCTTTATCCATAACAAAGGCTAATTTTTTATTGCACATATTTTATTTGCTGTATAAACCGGGCATAATAAACTCTGTTGAGTCCCCTATTTTTAATGCTCTGTTCTATAAATAATCTGTTTCCTTACCAGATTATTGTCCTTGGGAAATCTATATCACTTAAAACTGTTCCGTTCCCTTACTGTTTCTATTATTATTTGGACATACGCTGACTGCACATCCCGGCATTTTTGGCCTATTTCAAAGCACTGTCGAGCTGGACCATAGATAAAGGATTTATATAGCTGGACTGACGATCAGTTAGTTGTTTACACTTTTTTCTTGATTCAAAATTAGAATTGCGAAAGAGCAGAAGATGTCAGTTTTGAAAATTCATCGGTATTTTTCCGTTCCATAAAGTAATTAAATGGGTTATGCTTGTGCGCATATGTGGTCCCTATTTTTCGAAAGTAGGCCACCAAGTCCGGTCATTTTCATACTTTATTTAGTAGACTGTGTATCTGCGAACTCTGAACAATGTGAAAATTTGGGCATTTGATTTGCATGTCGCGTATTTGGTTTCCACTTGCTTGCATTCGCATCGCGTTTCCGTTTACGTCAGCAAGAATAATGCAGAAAGTTTTAGCTGTTTGTCGATACATACAACATGCAACGGGTATTTTCATGGATGTTGTAGATATATACAGGGCCATTCAAACTCGGCATTATGGCCAAACGAAAAGCGCATAGTTCGAATGACCCTGTACACGCTTTAAAGTTGACAAGTGGCATACCTGACATGCGCACTGCGTTCTACAGTCCAAGTTGAACGTCTCGCCGTGTTCGTAGGTCTTGTTGTAGACTACGCAAGGGACACCTGAAGATTCTGAAACAAAAAAAAAACTGTTGCATTGTCGTGTAGCAAACGAATTAAATTAATGTAACACGAAATTGACCTTTCGATATCAATGTCTGGAGGAGAACGAAGCACGTGTAATTCTCGACGTTCTCGCCAGAGTTTTGCCGCATTAGACGCTTGTTAAAACTTAATAAAATCAACCCCCCGAAATTCTGCAAACTTCCTCGAATTAAAATCGGATTATAGGGATTTAAAGCCCTCCTAAGCTTTTAGGATTTGGGCAAGGTTTGCTTAGAATATGGTAAGCTTGTGCGGAATAAAATTTTAAATCCCTGCCGCATTTTTAATTGATTATTTTTTCGTTGTATGTCAGGTATAGGTATTCTAGGGGAATAATTACCCCACATATTTTAAATAATTTAATGTTGAAGAATAAATGCTATTTATTGAGTATCGTAGTACAATTTTTGAAAGAACCGTGGCGTTGTCCGTTTAAAACCCATTTGTAAAACGTCTCGGAAGACAGACAGTAGTTTTAATTCCACTAAATAATGGTTGTATTCGTTTTTATATAAAATACTAGTTGTCCTCTTTTTGTCGCAATTCGTTTGTACAAAAACAACAACAACCATTTAAGAGTAAATCACAGCCGGCTCTAGGAAAGCCCTGAAGTTGACAAAGCTGGCAACATGGCTTTCGGGTCTGTGCGGCGTGGCCTGTCACTCCCTGTCAGTTGATTTTACAAGAAATTTACCAGAATTAATTTGTGTAGTGCGGGTAGTGCTATCGTCGCCAGATTGCTACGACGAGGCAGTGTGTCTCTGGGTGGAAACAGACAGCCCGAAGTGCTGGCGACAGCTTTTGGCAAAATGGCATAAAGAATTAACGCAGAAAGTTGCTTTTATAAATTTGTTTTGTTTGTGAAAAAAATGAAACATTTCACTAAAAGTTCGAAGTGAAGAATCGTTGCTTTACAATTTCAAACCTCAAGATGCCTAGAAAATTTAAGAATAAAATGATTAAGGACCAATTGTATAAACAAACTAAAGTACCCTTTAAAATTAAAGGAGTTTTCTAACAATTCAACCATTATTTAGTATTGTTGCAAAAGTTTATTTACCTAATGTTAAAGTCAAAAGATAATTTAGTTGGTATTATGAAATTGATCCCATAACTGCCATTTCAATCAGAAGAGATTACTCTCCTTCACAACATGCTGTTGTCTGTTCGCTTGTTGATTATATTTTTATGAAAATTTAACTATAAGGGAAGATAGGTAATCATTATTTGCCTGATGGCGCACTTTGCGAAAAATTCTTACAAAAATTCGACTTACAACAAGATGTAGTCCCCTCTATTTGCCCAAATTTACCATATTATTTGTTGAAAATGTACCTATCCACACCAGGAATCGTACTTATCTTATTATAAATACTTATACTTCTGTGTATATTTTGTTACTTGTTACTGCTTTTATTGTATGTTAAACAAACGTACCTACTTACTTAGGTACCCAATTATTGAAACAAAGTTCACAAATATATCTAATTATAATTAAAAAGAGGGTTCAACATTTATTAGAAAAGATAAACTAAGCCAAAGTGCAGACTGCTCTATACTACATAGACCCATTGAACCGCCCCACTGCGGCGTTGCCACATGTTTGCAGGGGCTTGTAAGCTTGAGAAGGTTGTGAGTAAACTATTATTATGTTTATGTTGTATCCTTGTATAAACAAGGGTTGTATCTATCGGCCTTTGCAGGACCCGCGCATTTTATTTTAGAAAAGCGGGCGAAGCAGAATGATTTATACAAAGTATACACATCACGGGCGTAGCCAGGATTTAGTTTTGGGGGGGGGGGTTTAGTTTGAGAAGTAAATAAAACAACAAAAATATACTTACATGAAATTTAATATCTATATATTCATCCGAAAAACTACGACATATTTATAAAGTTCTTAACTTTAAATGAAATGGATAAATTAATTTCGTTCCTCTGCGCTAAATCTAAAACCATTAAAGAAGAAATCTTCGGCTTTTTCTTTTAAATATATCCACTACTTCATCTGCATGAATTTCTGTTCCATAGTGAATGTTCATTAGAGCCAAACCATTAAGTCTGTTTTCACTTGTAGTGTTTCGTCAATAGTTTTTCAGTCTCCTTAGGCTCGAGAAAGACCTTTCTGGGGTAGCAGTGGATACAGGAATGGTAGCCAAGATTTGTAGTAATGTGTAAATATTAGGATAAAGGTTTTTATCGCACATATCTAGGCATTCCAAACTAGATTTCGGGGTAGGCAGTCTTCTTATCAGCATGCAAGGTAGCTGAAGCTTTGATAGCTAAATCCAAATTTGTTTCTTTATTAGAAACCCCTTGACCTTGACTACACCACTTTTTCCAGTAGTCCATACCTTTAAGTTTATCACCCTTCCTTTTTTTCCCCTCCATTTTTCGACAGTAATAATGATTCACGTATCTATCCTTAACAAGGTCATCGAATAACAGCGCACTAAAATTACTCACTTACACGGTACACTTAATTCTCTTCACTATTCGTTCACCACTTTTCACTTTTATTCGCTTCGAGTTCGCATGGAACAATACTGCCGTAAGCGCGGTCACGCGCCGCGGCGCCGCTTATGTAGCAGCCCAGTAGCCGTCCAGAAACTTCCACGAACTTCCACAAAGTTCCGCTCATTTCGACCGAGGGGCGTGGCGAATAATCGAGAAACAACGCAAAGTGTCCCTACAATACAAAATAGTTCGGCTGCAACTGCGTCTGCCTCTCGTCAAAAGATGACGTCAGTGATATGTACACACCATATGTGGGAAACTGGCATTAAAGTTGACAGTTGACACAAAGTGAATGGTTTATAAATAATAACCCACGGAATTAAAATTATTTTTTGAAAATTGTAAAGAAAATACGTACCTACTTTGGCAAGTAGGTAGGTACTTGCTTATCAACCAATAACTGTCCAATAAAATTAATTGGTACCTACTTTTATGAACATTTCGCGCGACAATCTTTTTGATTCACAAAAACTTGCCGTAATTTGGCATTGAGTCATCTTTGGACTAAAGACTAAAGTAATCTTTAAAAAGTAGGTACTCGACAGAAAACTTCGATATTTCTTGCCACGTTTGTTTTTATCAAATAACGAAACGAGAGCCCGTCGTTTTTCCAAGATTTCATTGGAGAAAATGCAAAAGATCAAAGAGACTTGAGGCAGATGCCATCATCTCTGAATATTTGCTTAGCAACGCAAATACAAGAACGAATATTTTCGCCTCATTATGCGCGAAGGGTAGATGGGGATCTGTTTAAATTTTGCGAAATAAGTTATAAATAAATTTAAATTGCTGGCGGATTTTTTTTTTCATTTTCACAACACTAGTTGTTGTGAGCTCACTCCAGAGAGTGTTGAAAATGCATAAGTTTAGACCATATTGTTATCTGTCAGTTCAAAAACAATAAAAATGAAAGGCGTTTAGTGTTGGAGAGGCAAGCGGAAAATGATCAGTTTGTAGGTGCGTATTTTTATCACTTGTGAATTATCGTATGTAATATCACAAGTGCCGGAAATTTTATCGATAATTGTTTTCAAAAGCGTTATTTTGCCTAGAAAGATCACAAGTATAAATTGGTCTTTTATTTTATCCCAATTTTTACCAGTGGTTTTGCTAATGGGCAAAATAGCGCTTGAGAATAAACTTATTTAGAAAAATTTCCGGCACGAGTTCTATTTGTCTAGATTATTTCACGAATACGATTTATTAATTTCTGTATTGATTTTTTTCTATATTTACATTTCTAAAACGACTCATTTTGAACGAGTTTATTGACAGCTTCGAATGTACCGTTCGAGTAAACAAACATGACGCTTGGATATCCAAGGCAAATGCGATTATACCTACACCCTGTTGACGTTGGTTTATATTCTGAATGTGTCATAAATTTAAACGGAGACGGAGGTCTAATAACAAGAATTTAGCAGTGTAAAAGTTATATAAATTAATTGATACAATGCTTAATAATACCGCAATATAATTTATAAGCTGCAAAATTTAGAACAGTGTGAAACACACAAACTTTAAGAAGTACGTGTTTGTATCCAACAGATTCGCGGTTGTTAAGCAACGAAGTGATAATTGCACAAGTGGTATTACCGCGATAATTTGCACAAGTGCAATTATCGCTAGCAGAGGCATATGATTGGTTGGATTTTTATGGAAGGAGCTACCTTATTGGATGCAAGCAGTATGAGGGAAATAATCACTATAAATATTACACTATACTACTACTAGACATTACTATCGTTCTATTACTACTCCTACGGTTATTACTATTACAGATTTTATATTGTGAACTGATGAAGCCACTTTTACAACATGTGGCCTTTTTAATAGAAGAAACACTCACTATTGGTCATCAGAAAATACACCACAGTTACAGTTTATTTCAATTCAACGACAAGATCGAACTTCAATACATGTTTGGTGTGGTATTTTTCGGAATCGCATAATTGGTTCAGTATTTTTTGAAGGTGGTTTAACTGGGCTAAAATATTTATACAGCTCTTAAGAGGATTAATTTCTGATCTATTGAATCAATTTAATGAGCCGAATATTGTTTGGCAACAAGATATGCTCCAGCACATAAATCAAATGCTGTCAAGAGGTATTTAGATGATACTTTTGTAGAGTGGATTGGTTCAAATGGAACTATTTTATGGCCTGCCAGAAGCCCAGACTTGACCCCAGTCGATTTCTTTCTGTGGGCCACTTTTAAGGACCGGGTATATGCGGAAAAGTCAAATAATATCAACCAAGTTAAAGAAAAACTATCTCAGGAGATCAGAGAGACGAACGAGGCAGGTATCGTGGCTAACTACAAGAGAAAAGAATGTCTGCTCTCTGGGTTGGACGAAATGGAAGCATTATAGAGAACCTTCTATAATTTAATTTAATTCTTAATAAAGTAGCGCGTCATGGTTCCATCCATAAATATGCCTTTTATAAACTTATGCAAAATTTCCACAGCAGTATCGGCTTTGTTGAATAATTTTCAGTATATTAGGAGCGAAGCTGGGCACCAAAATTGACTCACGAGGCCGAAGGCCGAGTGTGGCAATAAGACAAGGTGGTGTCGCACGATGCACGAATTTGTGCAAACTACTAAAGCAAACATATAACATATTCATATCGTCGAAACCAGAAAAATGCGTAGATTTCGTAAATCGATAAATATACAGGGAGTTCCATCTAAAAAACATACGTTTGGTTAAGGGGAGAATGTTATGTGAATAACCCTGTGCTACAGCCCATCTGTAGTGCGATCTTCAGTTGTTTCGATTCCGTGTCATCTTCAGCACCTGCTGTATTGTACAGTTGGCGTCAGACGAAACCGAACGACGTAAAGTTATTTTCTAGATACTTTTGGGGTAATAATACCCAAAATCCATTCAATAAACAAGGGATTCAAGCTCAGACCGAGGGAAGAAGCGTCCGACGAACGCGACGTTGCCAAATGTTAGAACAGAATCCAAATATTCCAAGGATATGAATTTTTAGCGTTCGGTTTCGTCTGACGCCAACCGTACCATGGCCAACTCGATTACGTTTTTATTCTTCCACAGCCAACCTTGAGGTACGAAAGTCGGTGGCCGTTTATGCCTTCCACTTTTTGTGTTTTTAGGGTCGTTTTCGTGTTTCCCCCCGAGCAGTTTTCGCTGAGAAAATATAATTCTCGCTATCGCGAGACTGCGAGGAAACGGCGCAAACAGAATTGGTTTTAAATTTCACTTAGTTACGTTTTATCAAATCTTGGAAAGCGCCGCTCTGCTGCTTTCGCATCCAGTTGCTCATTTAATAAAGATCCATTCGTTTCGGTAGACGCTGCCCCGTTTCTCCATTGTACAATATACAATATCAGCCAGAAGCAAGAAGAAATCTACGATAGCCATGAACAAAAATATATATTTCGGTTTCATTATACCTTCATTGAATAGAGCACAAAATTAGCTTTGCAAATATGTAAGACACTTTGTGGTTATCTCTTACCGTTTTCGAGCAAACGTCAAAAGTGTCAACAAAATAGGTTAGGTACGGCATCTTGAAATATGTTTTTTGGCTATAACTTTTTTGTTTGGCGTTCGATTATTTGCTTCTAAACGGCATTAGATTCCTTGAACAAAACCACAACACAACGTTTCTTCAATCGTGAGTTTATCTCAAAAATTACGTAATAAATCGAAACTGTATTTTTGTCGCAATCGGTTCGCAGTGAAATTCGTCCCGATTCCAAACCAAACCGACTTCGAAACTCCTCGAAGCCCCAAAACGGAAAGTTTTCACGGGGATCGTGTTCCTCGGAAAAGTCGAATTGCCCCGAGATTCCAAGGGTCGATTCAAAACTTCACAACTTGGCCCCTATCTATGAATTCCCAAAACAAACGTAAAGTTTTATGTAAACAGGTGGCCCCTTGGAGTCTGGACTTTCGCCCTTCAAAGTTGAAAGTTAAACTACGATCTAGAAGAAAATAAGTACGCATTTTCGTATACCTCATCCTCAATTACAAAGAACAAACATAGTTAGGTACTTCCAGGGACTCTTTAAAATAAGGGAACCCAGCATTTCTATTGCAAAGTGAGGCCTATTCTTTCCTCGTCCTAATGGTCTCAGTGATGCCAAGTATGCAATTTTATTGGAGAATCTATGAATATAACAGGTACTTTGATTGTTAGCAAAAATTAATAATGGTTTCCATGATTTCTGAAAATAGACTTGACAATGTTGTGTCTACAAGTGCAGAATATGGCAACTGTCAAATAAAACAAATTTATTTTATAGTTGAAATTGATTTCCAGCACTTATTTCCACGAATTTAAGTAATAAGTATGGTAAGTCAGTAGTGCCGATTTTGCTTATTTAAGAATTTGTCGCTATTGCACCTTGTTACCAGGTTCCTCAATCCATTTGTAATATGTATACCTACTCGAACTTTCCCTTGTTGAATGTATCTACCCAAAGAACTTTCACAGATTTGGGGAAGGACTAATAAGATTAGGTCTAGTAGTTCTAATGATGGTAGCTTTTCTCGGTGTTCATCATAAAATTTTTGTAATTTTATTTCTCTCCCATAGGACCTCACAAACTTAAAATAAACTTGTAGACGTAGATAAAAACTCTTTAAAAAAAGACCTGACTGAAAAGCTATATACCTGCTTAATAATTTAAAATTTTCGAAATACGATTTGTTTTGAACTACCTACTTATACATAATGCCCACATAATGGGAATTGTAGGATTACTAAAGGTGATAGAGGAAAAATCTGGTTGCAATTATTGGGACTACTACAGGCGGCCGCATTACCTTTAATTGACACATCTGAGTATCTGGAAGTTAGAAAAGTTAAAAATTGTGAATTATGATGGGAAATATTTTGCCTCCTTTAGAATCTATGGCACTGGCATGTTACATAAAACCTGATGGCAGTTGGATACTGATATATAACATAACCTTGTATCAGCCCCCTTGTGGTCTCCTTGGAGTCAACAGAAAACAAACTTCCTCTCAAGGCTTCACTTTTCCTATGTGATAGACTGTGACATGCTGGGTCCCCTTATTTTTAAGAGTCCCTGATTTCCACGTATCTCACACATGTACAGGGTGCCAATTAGCAAAACGTGAAGGGCAAAGTAGAATATCCGGCCAATATTCAATTTTAAAAAGTAAATTTGTTCACATGGTCAATAAGAATGTTATTTTTATTTTCTTATGTTCTGCGTGCTTCAGGAGTTATGCCAGGTTTTTATGAAACACCCTGTATAAAGGAAACCACACGTTTGCTTTCTAAAATCCCAAATATAACCTAATATTTTGAAGGCCTATAGACACTATATCATTTGTACCAAATTTCGTTCGAATGTATTACCTGAAATATGGCTTTTCATTGGAAATGTATTACTTCCATCAAAGCAATGTTTTTTTCCAGATAACACAAACGGAAAACCCTCAAGCCCCCTGCGACGGGTATAGGTTTTCCCCCATTTCAAAATTGCCTTTATACACGGCGATTCTCAAATAAAGCGTATCCTTTCAGCTCACCCTCGAAATATTTAAACATTCAATTCGTGTTTCTTACATAACAAACGTACCTCTGCATATTCCTTCACTGTCACCATGAAGATACTTGCATTCGAGACCTTTCTGAAGGTCGCAAGGCTTGTCTTCACCGCATGGTTCGCCAACTTGTCTCGGACATTCTCCACAGGCAGTGCAATCCTTTTGAGATATGGGGCACGTGCACGGATTTGGACATCCCACTTCTGAAGTATCCTGGAAGATAATGGCTTGGTTTAACTGTAATTTGTCTCTAAAATATGTACTTACAACACGGGCGTAGCCAAGGGGGGGGGTTTCGGGGGTTCAAACCCCCCCCCCCGAAATAAGCAAAATATTACCTAATATTATACCGAAAAAATACGAGGAGTGAAGAGTTAAATTATTATTACGTTTGAATATATGTAGTAATAGTAGCGCCTAGCGCCATCTTTTGACGAGAGGCAGACGCAGTTGCAGCCGAACTATTTTGTATTGTAGGGACACTTTGCGTTGTTTCTCGATTATTCGCCACGCCCCTCGGTCGAAATGAGCGGAACTTTGTGGAAGTTCGTGGAAGTTTCTGGACGGCTACTGGGCTGCTACATAAGCGGCGCCGCGGCGCGTGACCGCGCTTACGGCAGTATTGTTCCATGCGAACTCGAAGCGAATAAAAGTGAAAAGTGGTGAACGAATAGTGAAGAGAATTAAGTGTACCGTGTAAGTGAGTAATTTTAGTGCGCTGTTATTCGATGACCTTGTTAAGGATAGATACGTGAATCATTATTACTGTCGAAAAATGGAGGGGAAAAAAAGGAAGGGTGATAAACTTAAAGGTATGGACTACTGGAAAAAGTGGTGTAGTCAAGGTCAAGGGGTTTCTAATAAAGAAACAAATTTGGATTTAGCTATCAAAGCTTCAGCTACCTTGCATGCTGATAAGAAGACTGCCTACCCCGAAATCTAGTTTGGAATGCCTAGATATGTGCGATAAAAACCTTTATCCTAATATTTACACATTACTACAAATCTTGGCTACCATTCCTGTATCCACTGCTACCCCAGAAAGGTCTTTCTCGAGCCTAAGGAGACTGAAAAACTATTTACGAAACACTACAAGTGAAAACAGACTTAATGGTTAATGAACATTCACTATGGAACAGAAATTCATGCAGATGAAGTAGTGGATATATTTAAAAGAAAAAGCCGAAGATTTCTTCTTTAATGGTTTTAGATTTAGCGCAGAGGAACGAAATTAATTTATCCATTTCATTTAAAGTTAAGAACTCTATAAATATGTCGTAGTTTTTCGGATGAATATATAGATATTAAATTTCATGTAAGTATATTTTTGTTGTTTTATTTACTTCTCAAACTAAACCCCCCCCAAAACTAAATCCTGGCTACGCCCGTGATATGGCCATACTTAGAAATCAAACGAAAATCTAAAACGAACTGTGTTCTAAATTAAGTCTTCTAAAAGGACCTAATTCTGGGCTGAAAAAAATGCGAAGGAAAACATATAAAAAGTTGCCATCCCTTTGCTATCAGCGCCCGTGATTTATTTTCTATCCCAAAGGACCCTCTGGCGCTTATTGTGATTTACAGGGCAATCATTTTTTTCGGACCACGACGTTTAATTTCTTATTTATAAGCGTATAACTGCCATTAATTTCTTTTTGGAGATGTTATACGTTGGTGGCAGAGAAAGGGATGTATCGAGTAAATAGAGAAGTATATAGGGACAGCATTTTCTAAAGAATCAAATACGATTGTCGTAAGTCGATACTATAATTAATTTAGAAAACATTTTCGGGGTTGGGCAAATAAATTTCCTCAGATAAACGCCCAGACTGGTGTCGGATTCGGAGTTTTTAATGAAGGCGCCAAAGCAAAGACCAGGGGGACAGCCGATAAAAATCGAGAGGGGATATAATTAGAAAAAAAGAAGCGGAATTAAAAAGTTTTAAATTTTCAGGCTTTTTAATTGAATCGGCGAACAGCTGTTTCGGGGTATTTGTTTTCTGGCATCATAAAGAGAACGAGAATTGCATAATGGAAAGAATAATTTGTTAATTGAATACCAAATTCAACTTAAAACACCCTGTATTTTGAAGGAAGAATGCCAAAAAAATCACGTGGATTTTGTGATGACCATTTTTTTGTAAACACTCTCTATATGCATTATAATTTTTTGTGTACGCGTTAATCTTTGCGTTTCTATAAAACATTTAAATGGTTAAACTCAAAATAAATATTATTTTTACTAACTATATGTACAGTGTAGTCATTTAAGTGTGCAACATATGGGACTTTGTTTTATTAATTGCACAACCAAAAAACAGACATTGCCGAAAGTTGATGCATGTTCAGTAATCATATTAGGTGCACTTAGAATAGTTGCAAGTTAAACAGCATACAGGTTAGGTCAAAAAATATAAAAATTGCACACGAGTAAATAAAGTACCCTTATTTCAAAAAATTCAGCAAAAGGTTATTAAGAAAAGTTGTTTAGAATTAAAAGCTATGCCTAAATACCAAAACATAGACTCCTAAGAAAAAAAAATTCGTCCATTAATTTCCAGTTTCTTAATAAACATTTAATATAAAAATGTTGCACCTTAAACGAGAGTTTTTAAGTATACACATTTTTATTACTAATGTTGTACCTTGTTCAGAATAATTTTTGCGAAATTTTAAACTTTTGTTTAATATCGTTGCAACAAACATGAAGTTTGTGATGCCCTAAAAAATTAAAAATCTAAGTTAATTTTACAAATATGCTTGAATTTGAACAAAGTTATGCAAAATTGATATAATTTTGATTGGTTTATGAAATTGTTTAGGGTGAATATTAAAACATTTTTTTAGGAAATTATTGTTTTTCAAAAAATATATTTCTTTTTCTTAGGAGGCCATGTTTTGGTATTTAGGCATAACTTTTAATTTTAGACAACTTTTATTAATAACATTTTGCTGAATTTTGTGAAATAAGGGTACTTTACTCTTGTACAATTTTTATATTTTTTGACTTACCCTGTATGCAGTTTGACTTGCAACCATTCTAAGTGCGCCAAATATGATTATCGAACATGTACCAACTTTCGGGAGAATTTGTATTTTCGTTGTGAAAAAAATCGAATCGTAGTTATAAAAGAACTTTTCTCGCTCAATAGGTCGTTTTGAAAAAAACGCATCGTAAACAAGGGTGCATTAACCGAGTAATTTACAGTACGGTCCTGTGACGAAACTAATAGCCATAAATCCTGAGCCCAGCTTTAGAATTATTGGGCGGTTAGGCTAGATAGCAGAGCCTGTACGCCTGCTAGATTTATTAAATTTTTGGGTTGTTTATTGCCGGCCATATGCTGTCGAAATTTGCGTATAATAGGGGCAGATAATACATTGCGGATGATAGATCTGTTGTTCGGGTAGACTGATCAGTGGTTTTGTCGATTTTATAAGGAAGAATAAGTTCATATATTTATAACATCTCTGAAATATTCTTGACTTTGTTTACATATACAATTATAATAGCCCACCTAATTAACTGAAATAGGTATGTGTGTGTGTTGCGTATAGTGTCCTCTAAATAAACAAATCTAATTTTCGTATCCCATACATTTTGACACTCAATAACAATAATTCTTGAAAAGCCATTTAAAAAAAGCGACATAGCCGCAAAAAACGACCACGCTTCGTTATAAAATGTTGGCTGCAAATAACTTGTGAAATAGATTCAATCTAGGGAAATATATTTCTGCAGTTGGGAATAGATGCGATTTATAGGAAATATAAATAATACACTGCTGTTATTTTAGGGTTTAAATATGTTTGCGTGTGTTTTTCCTCAACGGTCATTTATTTGCAAATATAGTTTTAGGGGTAATAATTATTATAAGGTATGAACTGGCCATTTTCACTGAATAGAAACCAGAGAACTAGAGAGAGGAGAATGCCCTTGGACCAGAGATATAGAGGTAGGGAGAATAAAAGTCAAGCTCCGCGAACCTCGTAATCACGTGGGCCGCCATTTTCTAAGTTAACCTTACAGGGGATAGTTAATATTTTTTTAGTATATTACCAGGGTCGCTTATAAAATAAATATAAATAAAATGAACTTATAGATCAACGCATATAAATTAATGTTAATGGAGAACATTGCAAAATCGAGTTGAAGTGTGAAATGTTATGTCAACGTTCACGTCTGAAGTCAAACAGTTTCAAACCTTCAAAACACTGCAAAAACAGTACAAATAATACTTATAATAATATAAATCCTAAAAGTTAAAAATATAGATTTTGTTGTGACATTGTGAGGGTTTGGAATGTTTTGGTCAACCTCAAAACATTTCGGTTATGTAAAAACACACAACACACAACCCTAAGTAGATTCGTGAATGCATTGTCAGAAGTTCACGTTTACATTATCTGGCTGCACTTCAACTCTAATAATTCAATGTTTTCATTGGTCGAACTTCAGAAGTTATAAGTTGACGACCTTCTTAGGAAAATGTTACGGTACCTATAGCATACTGGGGCATACCTAATATTATGTTATGTTTATATTAATTGCCTTGTCTATTTATAATATCTTTCAACTTCTTAAGTCCTTTCTGATACAGCTATGAATGGAAATTTTCTATTATTTTTACCAGGGAATCTTTAAAATAAGGGGACCCAGCATGTCACAGTCTATCACATATCGGAAAAGTGAAGCCTTGAGGGGAAGTTTGTTTTCTGTCAAGGTAATGCGGCCGCCTGTAGTAGTACCAATAATTGCAACCAAATTTTTCCTGTATCACCATTAGTAATCCTGCAATTCCCATTGCGTGGGCATTACGTATAAGTAGGTAGTTCAAAACAAAAATCGTATTTCGTAAATTTAAAATTATTCAGCAGGTAGCTTCAGGTCTTTTTTTAAAGAGTTTTTATCTACGTCTACAAGTTTATTTTAAGTTTGTGAGGTACCTTGGGAGAGAAATAATATTACAAAAATTTTATAATGAACACCGAGAAAAACTACATGATTAGAACAACTGGGCCTAATCTTATTAGTCCATCCCGAAATCTGTGAAAGTTTTTTGGGTAGATACATTCAACAAGGGAAGAAAGTTCAATTACACATATTACAAATGGATTGAGGAACCTGGTAACAAGGTGCAATAGCGACAAATTCTTAAACAAGCAAAATCGGCACTACTGACTTACCATACTTATTACTTAAATTCGTGGAAATAATTGCTGGAAATCAATTTCAACTATAAAATAAATTTGTTTCATTTGACAGTTGCCATATTCTGCACTTGTAGACACAACATTGTAAAGTCTAATTTTTAGAAATCATGGAAACCATTATTAATTTTTACTAACAATCAAAGTACCTGTTATATTCATAGATTCTCCAATAAAATGGCATACTTGGCATCACTGATACCATTAGAATGAGGAAAGAATAGGCCTCACTTTGGAAAGTATATAATGCTGCGGGTCCCTTTACTTTAAAAAGTCCCTAATTTTTACAGTCCTTCACCGCACAACATTGCAGCACAAATTTAGAACAATTTTTTTTTTTTATAACGCTGACTTTCATAAGACAACCCAACGTTTGGTTATGTAAGTAGATGCTGACAAAATACTTCTATTACAAATTGAAAATAGATGAAGCAGCGCAAAATGGAATTCTGAAGCTTGATAATAACTCTACCAGACTTCCACATTTTTGAAGTTACAGTGTTGCCTAAGCGTCCCTGTATAAATAGCAGAACCCTATGCGGTTTTTCCAAACGAAAAATTCGGTAAAGAACAAACGTGGCGTTGGCTTTTTACCTACTAGGTAGGCCTACTGCCTCGATGGGTCTATTCAAACCTCCCAGACTAATGAAAACTGGGCCCTCTCTGTTTTTGTCGCTTACTGTGGTCTCCTTTCTAGCATCTGAGAAATGAGGCGAGCAAGTTAATGAGCTGCGCTGTACTAGGCAGCCGAGAGGAATATTATATTCGCCTTTGGGGAAAACTAGACTTAGTTGGTTTACAACTTTTTGGCTGTGAAGGTTTTTGGTATACATATAAAGCTCGTTTTAATACATTTCGCGTCAAGCAATGACTACCACATAATATATTAATAATAGTGTGTATTATATATTATACAGGGTGATCCAGTTCCGTATACCTCATCCTCAATTACAAAGAACAAACATAGTTAGGTACTTCCAGGGACTCTTTAAAATAAGGGAACCCAGCATTTCTATTGCAAAGTGAGGCCTACTCTTTCCTCGTCCTAATGGTCTCGGTGATGCCAAGTATGCCATTTTATTGGAGAATCTATGAATATAACAGGTACTTTGATTGTTAGCAAAAATTAATAATGGTTTCCATGATTTCTGAAAATTAGACTTGACAATGTTGTGTCTACAAGTGCAGAATATGGCAACTGTCAAATAAAACAAATTTATTTTATAGTTGAAATTGATTTCCAGCACTTATTTCCACGAATTTAAGTAATAAGTATGGTAAGTCAGTAGTGCCGATTTTGCTTGTTTAAGAATTTGTCGCTATTGCACCTTGTTACCAGGTTCCTCAATCCATTTGTAATATGTATACTTGAACTTTCCCTTGTTGACTGTATCTACCCAAAGAACTTTCACAGATTTGGGGAAGGACTAATAAGATTAGGTCTAGTAGTTCTAATGATGGTAGCTTTTCTCGGTGTTCATCATAAAATTTTTGTAATTTTATTTCTCTCCCATGGGACCTCACAAACTTAAAATAAACTTGTAGACGTAGATAAAAACTCTTTAAAAAAAGACCTGACTGAAAAGCTATATACCTGCTTAATAATTTAAAATTTTCGAAATAGGATTTGTTTTGAACTACCTACTTATACGTAATGCCCACATAATGGGAATTGTAGGATTACTAAAGGTGATAGAGGAAAAATCTGGTTGCAATTATTGGGACTACTACAGGCGGCCGCATTACCTTTAATTGACACATCTGAGTATCTGGAAGTTAGAAAAGTTAAAAATTGTTTTTGCTTCCTTTAGAATCTATGGCACTGGCCACTGGCATGTTACATAAAACCTGATGGCAGTTGGATACTGACATATAACATAACCTTGTATCAGCCCCCTTGTGGTCTCCTTGGAGTCGACAGAAAACAAACTTCCCCTCAAGGCTTCACTTTTCCTATGTGATAGACTGTGACATGCTGGGTCCCCTTATTTTTAAGAGTCCCTGATTTTTCGGTAAAGAACAAACGTGGCGTTGGCTTTTTACCTACTAGGTAGGCCTACTGCCTCGATGGGTCTATTCAAACCTCCCAGACTAATGAAAACTGGGCCCTCTCTGTTTTTGTCGCTTACTGTGGTCTCCTTTCTAGCATTTGGGGAAAACTAGACTTAGTTGGTTTACAACTTTTTGGCTGTGTAGGTTTTTGGTATACATATAAAGCTCGTTTTATTACATTTCACGTCAAGCAATGACTACCACATAATATATTAATAATAGTGTGTATTATATATTATACAGGGTGATTCAGTTCCGGTGCTCAACATGGGGATCTCGGAAACCGTAACAGATACGAAGTCGGTCAAATGGAGGCAAACTTGCGCCTTTGGGCGCCTAACAATATTCCGTTGAGAAAGTTAAAATATTTTCATGGGTTGCTGAGATATTAACAAAGAACCGAATTTTTCAATTCGAAATATGCAATAAAAAATCCAGGTCCGTATTTAAAAAAATGAAGATGATCCCTCTATCTCAAAAACGAAACGTCGCCCCGAAAATCTAAAAATACCACGACGTAGTCCAGAAAAAGTTGCAATGAAAAAGTATAATTTATTTTTCAAATATTATCGCAAATGGCGCCAGAAAAAAATAAAATCTCATTTTCAAAAATTCGGTTCTTTTTAAATATCTCAGCAACCCATGAACATATTTCAACTTTCTCAACGGCATATTGTTAGGCGCCCAAAGGCGCAAGTTCGCCTCCATTTGACCGACTTCGTATCTGTTAGGGTTTCCGAGATCCCCATGTTGAGCACCGGAACTGAATCACCCTGTATACTAATTACGAAATAGTGTATATTATACAGGATGAGTGTTCTTCGATGACCACTATGGGGATCTCGGAAACTAGCAGAGCTGGAACAAAGGTTAAATGGGGAAAGAATTGCGGTTTTGAATGCTCAATCTAATGCCCCTTTTGGATTTTTAAAAAAGTTCATGGCTCGCTAGATACTTTGAAAAGAGTGATTTTTTGCTATTTCATCAGATCTCTGTATAGCTGTAGAGACAAAAATTGTGGATAATTTTGGGCTTAATAAGATAATCTAATCCAATATTTTATGTTGTTTGTGATTTTTGAGATGTAAATCATAGTTGGCTGGGCCTTATGAAATCGGCCATTTTTTGAGCTTTCCAAAGATATGATACTCGGTTATTATAAAAAATAAAGAAGTATGGCTAATTTTCTGTTTCTTTTTTTAATTTTAACATAGTCAGCCATGGAATATTTTCATAATTACCTACTTTCTATTTTGTAAATAGGCATATTTCAAACTTTCTAATATTTTGTTTTTAGCTGGTAACAAAATGTAACAAAATAAAACAAAAATTAAAAAACTCAAATTCAAATTATTATTATTTTAAAAGGTGTTCAAACAATCCACCATTATTATTATGCAAATATTGCATCTATTTAAAACTTAATTTGTCGCCTTTCTTAGAGATCGCCTGTCAATACTGCGGCAATTGCTTCTAAAACAGCTGCTCTTAATTCAACAATTGTCTCATATTTTATTTTGTGCTGTTCCCCACAAAAATAAATCCAAAACAGACAAATCGGGGGATCGGGGCGGCCAGGAAATAGGTCTATTTCTCCCTATACAACTATTTGGATAGAGCTGATCTAGGTAATTTCTTACGAGCAAATAATTATGTAGTGGAGCTCCAATTTTTGTTTTATTTTGTTATACATTTTGTTACCTACCAGCTAAAAATAAAAAGTTAAATTACTAAATAGGATAGTAGTATTTAAAAGAATGGTATTTTTATAATGATGAGTTTCTGTCAAATGAAATAATTCTTTGAACTGGTTAAACAGGGTTATTCCAACAGTTTTATTCTCTAAACCATTTCGGCCGAATCGCTATGTGGAAACAAAGAGCAAAAGCGGAACTCTGGTAGAATGACCCAACTTTAAAATTGCATTTTGTGGGGCATCTAATGATTTTGGAACGAGAATGAATTTTTCTATTACTGGAAGACAACTGTTTTATGATTGTTTTGTTACCTAATTCATTTTCAAGCTTTTCAATAACTGTAACACTACCTTTTTCGGACTAGTTATCACTGTATGTATATACAAAGTCAAGAATATTTCAGAGATGATATTATAAACAGTAGGTACCTAACTTATTCTTCTTTAAAAAATCGATAAAACCACAGATCAATCTACCCGGACAACAGATTTATGATTAGCAATGTATTATCTGTCCCTATTATACGCAAATTTCGACAGCTTATGGCCGGCAATAAACAAGCCAAAAATTTAATAAATCTAGCAGGCGTACAGGCTCTGCTATCTAGCCGCCCAATAATTCTAAAGCTGGGCTCAGGATTTACGGCCAGTTTCGTCACAGGACCGTACTGTAAATTACTCGGTTAATGAAACCTTTGTTTACGATGCGTTTTATTCGCAACGACTTATTGAGCCAGAAAAGTTCTTTTTTCTACTCCTATGCTAGTAACATACCTATTACGTGACGGTTTAGGTTATAAGTAAGTCCATTGTTACGAACACTGACACGTAATGACTGACACGTAATAAAATTAATTACGTATCTGTTCTTAATTAAAACGCAATTATCACGGGTGCCTTGTTAGCGCGGCATCCGCGTCACCATAGCAACTAACCAACATACTAATTGTTGCCTGTCAGATAATCAGAAGTATACGTCGAAGAAAAATTATAATAAAAAACTCGAGTTGTAAGCTTATTACACACTCGTGGAATTACAGCACTCGCCGCTGCGCGACTCGTGCGCAACTTTTCCACTCATGCTGTTTACAACTCTCGCTATGTAATACACTATTATATCAACTACTCGATTTTTTTTACATGACATTTTGATATAGCTTCTTAGGCATCAAATCATAGGTATAACTTTTGTACCTAGTTGGTATCCATATAACCAGCTTCAATTTATCCAAACAAATAACTGCCACACCGACAAATCATAACTAGCTATTCAGAAAACGCAGTCACAATATTCCCAACTGCGCCAAAAGTTACCAAAACTACGAAACTATCTCACCGATTGCTAATAGTCGCCAGACGGCGTTCAATATAGAACACGCCCAACGCTAAGTCCTGGCAACTCATCGCTAAGTCCGGAACTTCGCCGAACTCCTTGTCGATCATTCGTATTGCTTATACGGTTCGTGCCTTATTTAAGGCTCAACGCAAACTTCAACATTAACACCACGGCAGCGAAGTATGTCGATACTAAAGTGATATTCAAGTGTATAGGGTGGTTCAATATTAGTTGATTTCCTTTTAACGCTACTATGTTGTATGTTGTCACCCTGTAGCACGGGCGTAGGGGGGGGGTTAGTTTGAGAAGTAAATAAAACAACAAAAATATACTTACATGAAATTTAATATCTATATATTCATCCGAAAAACTACGACATATTTATAAAGTTCTTAACTTTAAATGAAATGGATAAATTAATTTCGTTCCTCTGCGCTAAATCTAAAACCATTAAAGAAGAAATCTTCGGCTTTTTCTTTTAAATATATCCACTACTTCATCTGCATGAATTTCTGTTCCATAGTGAATGTTCATTAGAGCCAAACCATTAAGTCTGTTTTCACTTGTAGTGTTTCGTAAATAGTTTTTCAGTCTCCTTAGGCTCGAGAAAGACCTTTCTGGGGTAGCAGTGGATACAGGAATGGTATCCAAGATTTGTAGTAATGTGTAAATATTAGGATAAAGGTTTTTATCGCACATATCTAGGCATTCCAAACTAGATTTCGGGGTAGGCAGTCTTCTTATCAGCATGCAAGGTAGCTGAAGCTTTGATAGCTAAATCCAAATTTGTTTCTTTATTAGAAACCCGACCTTGACTACACCACTTTTTCCAGTAGTCCATACGTTTAGGTTTATCACCCTTCCTTTTTTTCCCCTCCATTTTTCGACAGTAATAATGATTCACGTATCTATCCTTAACAAGGTCATCGAATAACAGTGCACTAAAATTACTCACTTACACGGTACACTTAATTCTCTTCACTATTCGTTCACCACTTTTCACTTTTATTCGCTTCGAGTTCGCATGGAACAATACTGCCGTAAGCGCGGTCACGCGCCGCGGCGCCGCTTATATAGCAGCCCAGTAGCCGTCCAGAAACTTCCACGAACTTCCACAAAGTTCCGCTCATTTCGACCTAGGGGCGTGGCGAATAATCGAGAAACAACGCAAAGTGTCCCTACAATACAAAATAGTTCGGCTGCAACTGCGTCTGCCTCTCGTCAAAAGATGGCGCTAGGCGCTACTATTACTACATAATATATTCAAACGTACTAATAATTTAACTCTTCACTCCTCGTATTTTTTCGGTATAATATTAGGTAATATTTTGCTTATTTCGGGGGGGGGTTTGAACCCCCGAAACCCCCCCCCCTTGGCTACGCCCGTGCCCTGTAGAATGTATACCGTCCTAAATAGTAAGTCGATGAATATTTTAATTGAAACCACAGTTTATATGGGGCAGAAACGTTAAAAAACGGTTGCGGAAATCTATTGCCCTGGAAACTTTTCTATAATAGAAAACAAAACGAATAAATACAAAATGGGTTATAGTCGTTGGGTTGTATAGCGATGTAATCCGCAAACGAAATTATTATTTTTAAACCATGTTGAAATGATTTGTAGCTACGAAAATTGCCATACAAAAAATAAAGCAATATTTTATTTCGCTGCCAACTATATCGAAATGTAATCAGTCTTGCCACGAATTTTATGTATAGTAAAATTAATAATTATTCTTTTCGCAGTTCGAACATAAAGAGAAATTTAATAAATAGGAATTGAATCATGAAATGTTTTATAGGAAGATTAAAAAAATAATACATGGAGAAAACATTATAGATTTGAAACAGCATAAAAAACTCTAATTTAATAAAAATATAATAAGCGTTACGCAGTTTTCAAAAATATACATAGGTATTCTACAAGTATAACATAATATTTCACTTTTAAGGTTTTTTTAAGGTTGTCGTCAAACACAACGTAAAGGTTAATACATCAATAATATCGTCAAAAGGTCTCTAAAAAGCCATATCCATTATAACTATTTACGCAAGTATATCCTAAGATCTGTCAAATTATGGCACGGCTATCCACCGCATTTCGCTGCACAAGTGGCCAGCCGTAGAACAGTGTAACCCATGCAACTATTGGTGATATTATATTAGGCGAGCATGCAGTCACTTGTTTTTGCAACAATATCTATATATTCCCTGTCTCCTTCATCTCTTTTTACTACTAATACCAGGTTCGGTTTAATATGGTTAAAAAAGTGTTTTGCCGAGGCGCCTGTTCTTGAGCTGCCCCGGTAAAGTATAGTATAAATGAATTCACTTGGAACACAGTGATATAAGTACGCTACTGGCAAAAATACCAGACT
Source organism: Pseudeuparius sepicola (assembly GCA_963920635.1). Taxonomy (NCBI): domain Eukaryota; kingdom Metazoa; phylum Arthropoda; class Insecta; order Coleoptera; family Anthribidae; genus Pseudeuparius; species Pseudeuparius sepicola. Next base: position 33,469,700 of record OY987306.1, read on the forward strand.
TGTCAGCAGAAATCACCCGCTTTAAATTCAAAGAAAGCGAGCGTAGCGGTTTGATTGGTCGACGTTTCGGAGATCCACAGAGCAGGTGTCGACGTAGGCCAGTTAGGCCAGTATAACCAGTGCAGTGCTCGGAAATAAGAATGGCGTTTTATTTTACGGATTTTAGTTTTGTGTATAGATTTTTGGGCGGTGTTGTTTTGTGTGAAACAAAATTATTGGTTTGCTTTTGTTTGAATTATTCCAAAGTTTATTTTATTATTTTTTAGAGTGCGTTTACAGTATTACAGAAAAAGGTCATTACAAAATTGATGTGACTTCTATTTTCTACTTCAAAATACAGGACGTTTAAGTCGAATTTTATAATATTCAAATTTTGATTTTATTCCTTGGCAAATTTCTGATATCTCTCAATAATTTCCATTCTTCACCTTAAAATAGCCCATTTTGTTTTCCAAAGCGTGAATAACTGTCAATAATTACTACAATTTGGCATTTGTCTTCCATGGCAACCTATGACCCAAGGAGTAATCCCCCACAAAAAAAGGCTCAGGTCTGAACGAACGGTTGGAACGAACATATAACATATACTTATACTACCTTGGAATCAGAAAAATACGTAGAATCCAGTAATCGAAAAATATACAAGGTGGTTCATTAAAAAAAAACATAAGTTATGTCTGCCACGGCTTTCTAGAACACACTGTATAAGGTCCAAGTGCGTCACAAAAAACTTTGTATAAGTATCTCAAAACTTTTATAAAAAAACTTTTTTTCTAACTTCAAAACTAACAAGTTAAGGGGGGTGTCAGTTTATAATGAGCCACCCTGTACATATGATATTTTTTCTCTAATTTCATGGTTTCAAACCAATTACAAAGTAGGTATCTACTTTAAAAAACCTCAACTATACTTACTGATGCCTCGTACAAGACAGGATCTCCAATCTTAAGGTCTCTCTTTCTGTTTCTGGCGTTCGATATATCTGTGATGCTTAAGAAGCCTATCAGGAATATCACCTTCCATTCCATTGTTCAGTTCTGAAATCAAAAGGAACGGCTTTATTCAACGGGAAAGGAAATATACCTCGGTTTGTCGTAAAGATATTTTTTTCGGTTCAAGTATTATACAATGAGTTGCTTGTTGCTTGTATATCTGGTTACGATTTGACAATGTTAAAATATATCCACGCAAAAGTATATTTTGCTACCAAAATTTGGGTACACTAAGTAGACACCAGGGACTCTTTAAAATAAGGGGTCCCAGCATGTCAAAGTCTATCACATAGGAAAAGTGAAGCCTTGAGGGGAAGTTTATTTTCTGTATACTCCAAGGAGACCACAAGGGGGCTGGTACAAGGTTATGTTATATGTCAGTGTCCAACTGCCATCAGGTTTTATGTGACATGCCAGTGCCATAGATTCTAAAGGAGGCAAAATATTTCCCATCATAATTCACAATTTTTTAACTTTTCTAACTTCCAGATACTCAGATGTGTCAATTAAAGGTAATGCGGCCGCCTGTAGTAGTCCCAATAATTGCAACCAGATTTTTCCTGTATCACCTTTAGTAATCCTACAATTCCCATTACGTGGGCATTACGTATAAGTAGGTAGTTCAAAATAAAAATCGTATTTCGAAAATTTTAAATTATTAAGCAGGTAGCTTCAGTCAGGTCTTTTTTTAAAGAGTTTTTATCTACGACTATAAGTTAATTTTAAGTTTGTGAGGTACCTTGGGAGAGAAATAAAATTACAAAAATTTTATATTTAACACCGAGAAAAACTACATCATTACATCAACAAGGAAAGAAAGTTCAAGTACCTATACATATTACAAATGGATTGAGGAACCTGGTAACAAGGTGCAATAGCGACAAATTCTTAAATAAGCAAAATCGGCACTACTGACTTACCATACTTATTACTTAAATTCGTGGAAATAATTGTTGGAAATCAATTTCAACTATAAAATAAATTTCTTTCATTTGACAGTTGCCACATTCTGCACTTGTATACACAAAATTGTCAAGTCTAATTTTTAGAAATCATGGAAATTATTATTAATTTTTACTAACAATCAAAGTACCTGTTGTATTCATAGATTCTCCAATAAAATGGCATACTTGGCATCACTGAAACTATTAGAATGAGGAAAGAATATACCTCACTTTGGAATGTATAATGCTGGGTCCCCTTACTTTAAAGAGTCCCTGGTAGACACATATCTACCCCAAATTAACCATGCAAAATTTCCCATATATGTCTGCTCAAAGCCTCTCAAAATCCCAGAGGACCTATTAAAAAGTATCCCCCCCCATTGCCGACCCATAGGTTTTCATTAGGGGTTGTTAGATTGAATGTTTAATAACTACAACCCCCATCTACTGACGCCCTAGGGGATGTTCATGGCCTTAATATGGCGCAAACTTGGTAGGCTACCTACCACATACCGGGGCCTCCGTAGAAACTTAAAATCTTGTTGAAACTTGAGTTGAAATTCCAGTGTCCAGCCTTGTATAACACCCTCAGAATGGGGAAAGAAAGTAAGCATACGTTGTCCCGAGAATCCACTCATACATGGCGTAAATATTGCCACGATTTGAATGCGATTTTCCGCTGAAATCCCGCCAAGGAGATTTAGATCTCCCGGACAGTAGGTTTAGTTTTTGATTTATGTGAAATTCTAGACTAGGCTAATGTTCCCAACTTCTACCAGCCGTTTCAGTGGGATATTTTCTGTCTCTGTGCACTTCTGCGCCATCGCCAAGAAGATATACACGTATAAAATGTAGGGAAGCAGCGGAAAAAAATCTTTCCCATCTACCCCTCCATATTCGGCGATGAATAACATAAAACCCGTAGATTTTTTCAATAAAAGTAGGCATAAAATTGGGATATCGGGGAATATTTCCCGTATTTTCTACATGTGTAAGGGGTTTTCCCAGACATATAAGAAAGGATATGGACTGTCTCGGATGTATGAATATATTTATGGAGGGGTGAAGAAAATTTATCGCATCTTATTTGCGAACGAAAAATATAAATTTAAATTTCTCTAATAGTAACGTCACTGTAATAATATGTAATAAGAATTCAAAAAACTTCAAAAAATAATATATTTTTAACTTTTTGACGTTTCTTTTTTATAAACAGACCCAGATCGGATGAACCTGTCTATGGTACGCCTCAAACACTTCAGGGCTTACATGTTTACTTGTTTTCCAACGCCTCCTGGATAAACCGTAATAACATATTATTGCTCTTAATATCTTGAACCACATTTTAAAAAATTGACTATTTCGTGAATTTTATTAGAATCTATTAATATCTGAGATTTGGGCCCTTTGTTTTATTAGAAACCACTTCCTCGAATAACATTTTCTGCTAGCTTTGAAAAAAGAGCACTTTACTCTTGAAACGATTTTAGTATTTTGAACTTTTCGGACGCCCTGTATAACTTTTCAAAAATCTGGTATTGGATTTCCCAGTTTCAAAATAAGCAAAACTTTTTATAAAGAATGACTTTTTGCCGAAAAATGAAAAATAAAAAAGTTTACAATTATAGTTACACCTATCCGGGGACACACTGTATATATTTTTTTGAAATCGAAAAAAAATGTTTTAGGTATTAGGCAAAAAACATAGACTTATGAAGTCTATCGCAATGTGTACGAAAAGTTAAATGGGCCTTTGTTGGCCGGGTTTTGAATATTTGGTTACATTTGACGGGCGATGGCTCCGCGCCTGACGTTTGATGTTTACATCTCGTCAAGGCCTACTTATTGAAAAAATCGTACAATAATGGGCAAGGAACACAGATTATTGCAAAGAATAATCTGTGTATACTTTTAATGCCTCAATAAAACCTATTAAAAGGTAAAACAAACCTCAACTTTTTTCCATTAAACTTTGTGGATCCAACCCCACACATTCGGACAAACAACAACGACAAAAACGAGGTGTAACTATTATCACATTATTCTGACTTTTTTTCGAGTTCTACATCAGATCGAGAACAAACAAATCTACAGTAGAATGTTCCATTCACTTCCCACGTTTCATCCTAATAGTTTCATTTCCAAAAGTAATATCCAGGACATTTTCATTTCCTCGTGTGCCACACATTAAAACTCGGATCTATCCCTGCACTACCATCTCTAAAGTTTCGTTTCAAAAATCTGCATTGCCCTTCTGGGATAAGCGAAACCCAAAATAGCTCTGCCAAGAGATCCCCGATATGTCTGAAACTTTCCTTATCGATCGTCGAAACTGACAAGGACGATCCTGAGAGAATTTTATGTAGTCAATTATGTCCCGCCCCGCAAAAAGTCAAGGTTTTGCTGTATGGGTTGGGTAGACCGAGACACGGGCGTAGCCAAGGGGGGGGTTTCGGGGGTTCAAACCCCCCCCCCCCCGAAATAAGCAAAATATTACCTAATATTATACCGAAAAAATACGAGGAGTGAAGAGTTAAATTATTATTACGTTTGAATATATTATGTAGTAATAGTAGCGCCTAGCGCCATCTTTTGACGAGAGGCAGACGCAGTTGCAGCCGAACTATTTTGTATTGTAGGGGTTGTTTCTCGATTATTCGCCACGCCCCTAGGTCGAAATGAGCGGAACTTTGTGGAAGTTCGTGGAAGTTTCTGGACGGCTACTGGGCTGCTATATAAGCGGCGCCGCAGCGCGTGACCGCGCTTACGGCAGTATTGTTCCATGCGAACTCGAAGCGAATAAAAGTGAAAAGTGGTGAACGAATAGTGAAGAGAATTAAGTGTACCGTGTAAGTGAGTAATTTTAGTGCGCTGTTATTCGATGACCTTGTTAAGGATAGATACGTGAATCATTATTAGTGTCGAAAAATGGAGGGGAAAAAAGGAAGGGTGATAAACCTAAAGGTATGGACTACTGGAAAAAGTGGTGTAGTCAAGGTCAAGGGGTTTCTAATAAAGAAACAAATTTGGATTTAGCTATCAAAGCTGCAGCTACCTTGCATGCTGATAAGAAGACTGCCTACCCCGAAATCTAGTTTGGAATGCCTAGATATGTGCGATAAAAACCTTTATCCTAATATTTACACATTACTACAAATCTTGGCTACCATTCCTGTATCCACTGCTACCCCAGAAAGGTCTTTCTCGAGCCTAAGGAGACTGAAAAACTATTTACGAAACACTACAAGTGAAAACAGACTTAATGGTTAATGAACATTCACTATGGAACAGAAATTCATGCAGATGAAGTAGTGGATATATTTAAAAGAAAAAGCCGAAGATTTCTTCTTTACTGGTTTTAGATTTAGCGCATAGGAACGAAATTAATTTATCCATTTCATTTAAAGTTAAGAACTTTATAAATATGTCGTAGTAGTAAATTTCATGTAAGTATATTTTTGTTGTTTTATTTACTTCTCAAACTAACCCCCCCCCCCCCCCCAAAACTAAATCCTGGCTACGCCCGTGGACCGAGATATCATCGTCTCTGGCAAAAAGTAGGGGTAGGGTAGGCTTCATTTTACAGTGAGAAATGTTTAGTATGGTATGTGGGAGAAAATGGGGTTTATCCTGACTTGATTTCGGATGTTTTTATGTGCCCGTGTCGTACAGGGTGGTCCAGAATAACACAGCATAAATTTAGTTAGTAGAAATAGGATTTTTAATAAATAATATTTAAACTAGTTGAGATATTTAAGTCAAATTTGGTACACGTTATAACGGCATGGGTTAGCATAAAACCTCTGTTAATATCAAACACCTTGAACAACCAGTGGCGTAGAAGTGGCTAATTTGTAAAATTGTTTGGAAAAAAATGAATCAATGTAAAAAATGTATTGATTTTCTTATGTAGATTTTAATTGGAAATAAAAATATCCTCTTCTCAATTTTTTGTATGTGTCATAGTTTCATGGCAAATTTTATTTTTTTGTTATCATTTAGCCATTCAAGGTTTTAATTTTCGATATACATCTTCCCTAGGCCCTGTATCTTCAAAAGTATAGTCTTAAATATGTAAGTATACATTGGTAAAAGTTACTTAGTAAGTATGAACCACCCTGTATATGGTTTATTGTCTAATATTTGAATATTATCTCAAACTGCTATAGTCATAAAAATTTTATTCCCATTAGGCTCATCAAACCGTGCGAGGTATTAAAAACTTTTTTCATTTGTCTACTTCCACATATGCGTCACCATGTGAAGCCAATAAAGCGTGTAGGAAAGAAGAAGCAAAGTTTGCAAATATGTAAAAGTTTCTCTCCGAACAAAATGTATATTTAAAAGTGGTTTATAAAATATTTTGTAGCTTCTCTGGGATTGGTGTCATTAGTTCATACTGATCCTCTAATTGACACCCTTGTTTGGACCACATTATTTCTAATACACTCCATAGAGAGTTAGATAAGAAATTTACATAAATCGATACCTCACACTATGTGGGGTAGACTTATAGGGTTACAGGATGCCAGCTAGAGTTTACAAAGGGGTGAAGTGGTAGGGATTTGATAGAATATCATGCTATTATTTGTCTGTCTCTGAATAAATTGATCTAAGGATCAGTAGAATATTGAAAAATATTGCCAGTTTGATCTATAAACTTTTTTATTTGTAAGCGAAATAACAAAAACCTCTTTTATTATTGTACGTGTTTTGGTAAATAAAAGCGAACATTATTTTAATATCAACTGTGACACACGAACAAATGACAATTATTATTTCCAAAATTGGAAACCCCAAAGTTTTCTACTACTATATGTTCCAGAAATGAGAATGTACGAATAAATAAACATTTCTACATACAATAATCACTTGTGTTTTCCTTTTTAAAAATTGCTGTGACAATTTTTATAGGGTGTCAGGTTTTGGGCTTATCATATTCAGCCTAAGGGTCTAGTCAAAAATCACTGTCAGCTACTGGATAGAAAATATAAATTTTAAAATATTGTTTATAAAAAAATATATTGCAGATTTGATTTGGGCTGTTGGTAATTATTTCCAGTGATGTCTCTTCTAATTACTTCATATTAAGAATCATCAATAAACGGGCCAAATTGATTTTTATAGGTTAAAATTTGATAAATCAATCCTTAAGGTGTCAGACACTGGTACGTTTAGTACGTTATACAAAATATGTGGAATATTTGCCAAAATAAAAATCAAATATCTCAGCTTACGAATTAAGCTAGTTCAGCTGCGTTTCAACGTACATTTTCCAAATTCAAAAGGCGCGGACAATTAAAATGCAAATGGCGAAATAAATTTCCATTATTGCTCTCTGGTACAAGCTACTATAACTCATATTGGGTGGATGAAGCTGAATATCATTTTAAACCTGAAAAAAAGGGGGACAATCCCCTAAAATTTAATAAACCCCTCCATTAGTTTCCATTAGTGAGACAGTGGGCTTTAAAAGTGACTTTTAAGGGTCTAGTTTCATATGGAGGTTATGTTTCAATCTGTGGTTTTGACTGCATGGATAGATCGACTAATGTAAAATTCGTCGAAGTATATATCTTTCCCCATGGTAAAACCCGGATCAATTTCATTTTTCCCGCTTGTTTGCCTTTCAAATGAGAAGGGAATCCAGACGTTAACGTCAGAAAAGATGACGCACAAATATATATCGGGAAACCGAGATAGGATACCTTGGACCATTGAATAAGGAATTCGTAAAGAAATATAAGTAAATAGCCGTTATGCGTAACTTACAAATTACGCGTAACTGCCAGGTGGCGAACAGGTACGCCCTCTGTTACTGTATCTTGGAATTAGTCGACTCATTTGAAATTGTGGCGACCGGAGCGTTATCTACTAGTCGTAAGAAAAACTATTAGTGTGGGCCACCGCATTTAGCTAAAGCGGGGACCGACTGAAACAAGCCACCGAGTCTACGTTTCGCTAACAGATCGACAGATGGCCGCTCTGTCGCATCTCCTTCAACGCGAGGAAGGGATAAATGACAGTTCCAACCAAACTCGTTGCTAAAGCCTGGTGTGTGGCATATTATTGTTCTGGCAAAGTTTACAGAATTAAAATAGTTCTGTAAACTTTAGTTCTGGTTACTTCAGCTGATTTTACTGTTCTTGTCGTTTTGGTGGCTATTGTTTTCTTGTTGTGTTTTGTGTCTGATTAAGGTTTTGATCACAAAATATATGGTTTTTATTAACCATGGTAGTCTATCGCCGCTGTTGTTATATAAATTGCGACAGCAGCAAGCGTTCTAACACGTACATTTCCCGTGAAAATTTAGATAAAAAGTGTAAAAATACCAAAGTTGGAGAGATTTGTGTCCCCAATGCTGTTAACATTTCCTATACTTTCCGTGACAGCTGTCATTTTCGAGATATGACACAAACTTCTGTTTTTTAAAATGGGAACCATAGTTGTCCGTGGCCTCAAAAAATCATGCATATTTAGTGCTTTCCAACGATATAATACTCGACATGATTATTCAGAAAAATAACGGAAATAAGTATAGTTTGCATTTAAAAACACAAGTTGTAGAAAATGGCTGCTGCCATGGAAATTAGGACATGATATCCGCATTCGGGACACAATTCCCTTCAATTTTGCTATTTACACTTTTTATTTAAAATCAGAAACAACGAATCTAGATGGATTGGAATAAATTTCCAAAATTTCGTTTCTTTCTTCTAAATATCTAGTAACCTATGACTTTTTCAAAAATCCACAAGGCGCGTTAAATTGAAAAGAATTGCGGTTTTATTGTGGGCGCAATTTAACGCGCCTTGTAGATTTTTGAAAAAAGGCATGGCTTACTAGCTTACTACAAATTTGGAAAAAACACGAAATTTTGGAGATTTATTCCAATCCATCTAGATTCGTTGTTTCTGATTTTAGATAAACAGTGTTAATACCAAAGTTGGAGGGAATTGTTTCCGCAATGCGGCCAGACTTGATCACCTCCCGATGATGCTATAACATCTGGCTGCCCAAAAGACGATCCCCAGCGGTAGCTATAGTTTGTCAGGGGCGTACGGGCTGGATGGACGCGTTAAATATACCTATTTAAAAAAATCGTGGTTGCTTTCAAATGAGACGACGTTCTGGCAGCCGAAAACACGTCCTAATTGCTCAAAAGAAGATCGCCAGGGGTAGCTAGTTTATATCAGGTGCGTACGGGCTGGACGGACGCGATATATATATTTAAAAAAAAATCGTGGCTGCTTTCAAACGAGACGGCCTTTGATCTGGCAGCCAAAAACACGTCCCAAAAGAATATCTCCAGAGGTAGCTATAGTCAGAGGCGTACAGGCTGGTTGGACGCGATAAATATATTTTAAAAATCGTGGCTGCTTTCATAGGTACCAATTAACCACGAATAACCTATAACGTCAATTTTACGTTATTTTCATAACGTAAAAAATACGTAACTTAATTTCCGAAAATTTAATATTTGTAAATGCATCAAAAATGACATATAAAAACAAGTAATGAAACTAGCGTTAATATTACGTCATTACTACGATACCCAGCTAACCACGAATGACCTGTAACGTGAATTGTGCGTTATTTTCATAACGTAAAAAATACGTAGCTCAATTTACGGAAATTTAACTTAGTAAGTACATGAAAAATGACATAATAAAAATAAGTAATACAACTAGCGTTAATATTACGTCATTACTACGGTACAGATTCTCCCGAATTATAAAACTTAGACTAAGGTTTTTGGGAATTCACAATAGAGTCCTCCCCTGAGACGATTAAGGTCCTTTTGGCTTTGTCCCATCCATTATATGAATTATGAGACAGCCTTTATTTTATTTCTTTTTAATTCTGTGACGTCATCGAGATTCTAGCTTACACTGTTTTAGGAAATATTTTTCTAGTGCGTCGATAGCTTAGTTGGTAAATGCGTCGACATTATTTCCGATGGTCGTAGGTTCGAACCCTGGTGTTGGTGTGCGAATTTTATTTTTTATGAGGTTCTACGTTAAGTTTATGAGGTTATTTCTACATAAGGATGTTGACGTCACTATACCCCGGAATTTTTGTCATAATTATAACGTTAATTTAACGTGATTTTCCTAACGTCATGGAGGTATAAATATAACGATATTTTGACGTACAAAAAACGGTTGTTGGTTAGCTGGGGTGGCTTTTAAAGCTCGTGCGCTCCTGACATAAACTCGCTACCCCTGGAGATCTTCTTTTGGGCATTAAGTCCGTGTTTTCGTCCGCCAGATCAAACGCCATCACCGTTGAAAGCAGCCACGATTTTTTAAAATATATTTAAGACATGTTCTCGGTCACCCGATTCAAGACCGTTGCTTTTTAAAAATAATCAGTGGGTTACGACGTTGCCAAATCAAAAGTGTGGCTGAGAAAATTGTGGCTGTTTTCACACCGATAGTTCATCCATCCATATCATATCATCACTTATGACATATATATTTTCCTATATAAGGTATACCGGCAAATGTTTCATTTTCGAAAAAATAAACATTAAAGTGCAAAATTGAAAGTTTCAAGGTCGCATATTTTCCAAACCCTTGAAAGAGACATATTACATGTATACATCATTGAAATTGTGACAATGATTAGATTTTAAATATCTAAAAATATACAGGGTGTTCTAATTAAAAAACATATGTTTGGTTTGGCATCCCTTTCCTGAACACCCTGTACAAATCTGAATAAACGCTGAAAAAAGCTTTCTTTGGCTTCTTCAACTTTTATCTGAAGAGAAGCCCTGTACAGAGCGGGCCATCGGTGTCTGAGGCTCATTTTGTATGATAAATTTGAAAAAAATGTGCATTTTAGAAAAGTGGCCGTAACTTTTTTCAGGATGAAAGTTTTGTTTTTCTGTAAAAACATTTCTAGAGCACTTTTTTACGTAAAATCCAATGCTGCTACTAAATTTTTTTAAGTCAATGGTTTAGAGTTTCTGATAAAAAAAATTAAAATTGAACAGCCTGTATATTTTTGCATTTTTTAATAGAGCAAAAAATTACCATTCCAAAAAATATATATAACACTTAATGATTTACTTAAGTAGTTATCAATTACTAATAACTTTTATGAAATTTTCATCAGTAACTCTTAAACCATTGACTTAAAAAAATGTAGTAGCAGCATTGGATTCTACGTAAAAAAGTGCTTCAGAAATGTTTTTACAGAAACACAAAATATTCAATCTGAAAAAAGTTACGGCCACTTTTCAAAAACGCACATATTCAAAAAACGCCCTGTTACTCAAGAACGGTGACAGATATCGATTTGCGGTTTTCGCCATTAAGTTATTTATCATAAAAAATGAGCCTCAGAGATCAATATCAGTTTTCGTTAAAAATAGAGGTCCCTATTTTTAACGGAGATAGGGTTTCCCTTTAAAATTTTCCAATTTGGCTCACCCTGTACATAGAGGTATAATATGGGAATACACCAGAGCAGGTGTCTCATTTTACGTCCGATTAGGTATATTATGTCCTTACTTTTTTAAATAATTGAATTAAAAATTAATTACACGCTTGCGTATGTCTACGCCACTGGACAAATTCCTAAAATTATGTTTTACAAAAAGCCAGTAATTTGCATGGCAAAAAAACGAAGTTTCAGTTTTTAGTCAAACTTTTAGGCAAAATTATTTTACTCATAATTTTGGCTCCAAAAATTGATGCAAAATATTGCGACGAAACTGACAGATGAGAAAAAATCTAAAGGCACTTTTTGTTCGAAATGGAATTCTCTATCTAAAAATTAAATATTTTTTTGTCAATCTCCTAAATTATTTATCTAATTAAATTAGCGGTAGGTACCGATTACCCGTATCTCCACCACTGATGCATAAAGGACGCAATCGATCCAAGTATAGGTAGGTGTAGGTACTTTGTACCAAAATTAGGTTAAAATTCCTTTTCTGGTTTAGAAATTAATAAATAAAACAATCTATTTTTAAAATTTTAACACCCTGTAACGTGGAAATTAAGCCTTTCTGAAGAAAACGTCACACACACCAAACACCCCATTTATTTTCAAAAATACCTACCTACTAGCACAAATTGTCGGGTCGGACGATAGAAATGGCTCACCCTGTATAATAACCTACATACATTAGGTACACTTTTTTAATTGTTAACATTTATTAAGGTAATTCCTTATCCAATGGTATTAAGTATTATATTATCGAGTAACATAAGGTATTATGTTATGTTTTCAACATGTCACACAAATCCTAAAAACCGAACATTTACCTATTTATTGCCACTTTTTCGGACTTTCGTCCTCTCGCAACCATTGAACCATTCAGTTACTTTTGTTCTTCAAATATTTATTAAAATTAACTAGGTATTCCTTGACCCCAAAAACATAAAAAACGACATAGATAGGTATCGCACCCTATATTCATCCCTTTACACCCCTCTCAATTTCCTCTCTTTAAATAAAAAAAGTCGAAAACACTCTCTATCTCTAACTCGCTACAAGAGTGATTTCGTTTGCTAAAAATTACTGTATATATGAAACGGCAGCGGCTGACCTTGAAATTATAAAGGGAAAATCGTCTTGGTTATTGATTATTCTGTTTGCCTTCAAATAAGAAATAAATACCTGCTATTCTTTGGCCTTGAACAGTATTTACAGAGGCAGTTCCATCTGTCGTTAGAACGGTTGAACCTCCATCCGCGCGCCATCTCTCCGTCGGAAGATTTAATAAGGAGACGGCAATCCATGTTGGGTCTGTTTTATTTTAGTTATTTAATTGGACGCATTCAGTGCTTTATAGGCGCCACTTCCTGGGACCATAAATACGGGCGAGGAGGGTTAAGAGGGAATACATGGGCGGTCCTACAGTCAGTTACGGGTCTGTCCATTGATCTTAGATATCTTTCCGAATACCTTAATCAATGCTTGGACGTAAGCTGCCGATAACAGGTAGCACGGGCGTAGCCAAGGGGGGGTTTCGGGGGTTCAACCCCCCCCCCCCCGAAATAAGCAAAATATTACCTAATATTATACCGAAAAAATACGAGGAGTGAAGAGTTAAATTATTATTACGTTTGAATATATTATGTAGTAATAGTAGCGCCTAGCGCCATCTTTTGACGAGAGGCAGACGCAGTTGCAGCCGAACTATTTTGTATTGTAGGGACACTTTGCGTTGTTTCTCGATTATTCGCCACGCCCCTCGGTCGAAATGAGCGGAACTTTGTGGAAGTTCGTGGAAGTTTCTGGACGGCTACTGGGCTGCTATATAAGCGGCGCCGCGGCGCGCGACCGCGCTTACGGCAGTATTGTTCCATGCGAACTCGAAGCGAATAAAAGTGAAAAGTGGTGAACGAATAGTGAAGAGAATTAAGTGTACCGTGTAAGTGAGTAATTTTAGTGCACTGTTATTCGATGACCTTGTTAAGGATAGATATTTGAATCATTATTACTGTCGAAAAATGGAGGGGAAAAAAAGGAAGGGTGATAAACCTAAAGGTATGGACTACTGGAAAAAGTGGTGTAGTCAAGGTCAAGGGGTTTCTAATAAAGAAACAAATTTGGATTTAGCTATCAAAGCTTCAGCTACCTTGCATGCTGATAAGAAGACTGCCTACCCCGAAATCTAGTTTGGAATGCCTAGATATGTGCGATAAAAACCTTTATCCTAATATTTACACATTACTACAAATCTTGGCTACCATTCCTGTATCCACAGCTACCCCAGAAAGGTCTTTCTCGAGCCTAAGGAGACTGAAAAACTATTTACGAAACACTACAAGTGAAAACAGACTTAATGGTTTGGCTCTAATGAACATTCACTATGGAACAGAAATTCATGCAGATGAAGTAGTGGATATATTTAAAAGAAAAAGCCGAAGATTTCTTCTTTAATGGTTTTAGATTTAGCGCAGAGGAACGAAATTAATTTATCCATTTCATTTAAAGTTAAGAACTTTATAAATATGTCGTAGTTTTTCGGATGAATATATAGATATTAAATTTCATGTAAGTATATTTTTGTTGTTTTATTTACTTCTCAAACTAACCTCCCCCCCCCCCAAAACTAAATCCTGGCTACGCCCGTGAAGCTAGGCAATATTTATCCTACGTAACCAGCTGGAGAAGGGGCATTGTATGCTGTAATGGCGACGTAGATATATTTTATGCTGGCCCGTATTATATAGAGGGCATGTCGTACAGCGATGTAGGAAAAATTATGGCGTAGCAGTTCTTTTTTACACAAGCTTCTATCTGTTTAGTGTGTGTGATTGTGTGTTTGTTTGTGTGCATGCACTGAAATCTTGCAACTGAATTTCATACCACTTCCGCCCAACCGATTGAGCTGGTGACAATGGAATCTAATCTAGTACACTCAGTATTGTGATTCTTTCAAAATGGCCGCCACTCCAAGATGGCGGACTACATATTTTTACAAGCTTTTATTTAACTTGCCCTGTTAGTATGTATGGGTCGAATCTTGCAAGCTGAATTAGAACCATTTCCTGACATCCGATTGAGCTGAAATTTTGCATAAACCTTTAGTTCCGGTGACAATGCAATATGCAATACTCAATATTGCAATACTTTCAACATGGCCGCCGCTCCAAGATGGCGGATGATGTATTTTTTGTCAACCCCCTTAATATGGGTATCAAATGAAAGGGCTTGAAAAGTATAAAACGATAAAGTTAGTGACATCACACTAAATTCAATATGGCCGCCGCTCCAAGATACCCAACATGGGTATCAAATGAAAGGGCTCGACGGGTAGAAAACAATGAGGTGAATGACTTCATACGAAATCCAATATGGCGGCCGCCCCAAGATGGCGGACTAAATTTCATTACCACCCTCCTGACATGGGAATCAAATAGGTACTAAAAAGCACAAAATAAAATTGAAAATAAAAAACCTTTTTAAAAACAAGTTTGTATTTAAGCCATGTCCTAAAACGAATAAAATAAGTTTAGGTTTTGGTTAAGATAATTCAATTCCAAATTGCGACAAGTTTTTGTAAATTGAAAATCTTGTCGCGCGAATTGTAAAGAAAAAAATGCATTCTTTGGCAAATACGAGTAGGTACTTGCTTATCAACCAATCCCTGTCCAATAAAATTAATTGGTACCGGTACCTACTTTCATCAACAAGTTGTTTTTATTGTTGTGACATCATTTCATTGGCTAAAATGACTTTTATATCTACATTTATATCTAGGTATTATTTATATTTATATCTAGGTATTATTTATATAAAAAAAACTGTAATATTTTAGGAGCCCTGAGGAAGTAAATAATTTTTTTCTTTTCTTTTTGTCTTTTGCCCTAGGAAATAGATATTATGTAGCTATATTTAAAGGGAAACTGTCCTCATACTTAATTTCATATTTATGTTATTATAGTTTCAAGTCTGAAAACATAACAAGATTCTCATTTTTATTTCATCGAACAAATTCTGAGTTAGCAAAACACAACTTCAAACAACATTAATCCTAGTTAATTCATTTGGCGGAAAAACAAAACGTATCCATTCGACAAAAAGCAGCAAAGGATTTGAAATCAGCCAAATGCAGCACAATGGAAGGCTATAAGCAGTGATTTCGTTTTTCCAATAAAACCAATTCGACTGATTTTCAGTAGGTACGTAGGTGGTGAATACACGCTGGAATTCAATTAAGATTTGGCAAATAGGATATACTTACAGGGTGTCCAACTTTAAAACTGTACAAATCCGTAAAATCTTCATTTTTGGAGATAATAGCCTAAACTTTTTTTTGTTTGAAAGGCCTTCAAAAACCGCTTCTTTTGACCTTCCTGCCATTTTCAAAATGCAAATTCAGGGCCGGCTGCGATTTTTTTATATCCCCGATTTTCACGAAAACCATTTAGCGTTTTTTTTATTTAAAATCTGACCACACAGCGTTAATCAGAATACCCCAAAACCCCCATATACAAAATTTAAACAAAAAATATATAGTGAGTTCTATTCTGCAGGGTGTCAAAGTTGAGCAAAATAGGAATTTTAAAGGGATCTGCCAAGTCAAGTGTGCCATGGAATCCCCTCAAAACTGTTGAATGGTTAACAGGACCACTCAAGGTGTTGGTGTGCAAAAGTCCAATACAAAATATACAGAGTGTTCTTATCTGTGCCATCTTAAATTACTGAATTTTTGGAACTTTATACGGGTTAAAAATCGAGTATATCAAAACCGCTCCACACACTATAAACGAACTAAATCTAAAAAATACAGAAGCCTGCCAGTCAGTAAGTCCATATGAGTTAAGGTGGCTGGTGTGCCACAACAGGAAACGCACAGAAAATGTATCATCTTAGACAGTGACTTTGTTGAGAAAGGTCCAATAATTTAAATTGTTTTTATTTGTTGGTTGACATTTTGTAAAGAAATAAATTACTTTTGTGTTTATTAATATTTTTCCAATGATTCCAGAGCACTCCCAAACAGTATAAAGTTTAATAAAAATGCAGAATTTTGAGATGGCTTAGAGAAAAATAACTTCAACTGTTTTGAAGGGATTCCATGGCACACTAACTTGACTCCCCAGATGTCTTTAAAATTCCTATTTTGCTCAACTTTGACACCCTACAGAATGGAACTCACTGTATTTTTTTGATCAAATTTTGTATATATGGGGGTTTTGTGGTATTCTGATTAATGCTGTGGGGTCAGATTTTAAATAAAAAAATCGCTAAATGGTTTTCGTGAATTTGCATTTTGAAAATGACAGGAAGGTCAAAAGAAGTGGTTTTTGAAGGCCTTTCAAACAAAAAAAAGTTTATGCGATTATCTCCAAAAATGAAGATTTTACGGATTTGTACAGTTTTAAAGTTGGACACCCTGTATGTATTCCTTTTTGCAAAGAGTATAGGTTGACTCACCACAGGTGATTCTTTGCATGAAAAGTAATCAATATTAGTCCGGGAGATAATGACAGATTTTTGGACGTGATTTTACTCAGTATGCCTTTCAAAAGGCATTTTGTTGCGTATATTCTCACAACAATAAGGTATGAATCTTCCGGTCTATTGTATATTAATAAATTAAGAAAGGTGCACAAACATGTATTTTACTTTGACAGATCGTGTTTTGAAAGTAGAGGCACCTAAACAAAAATCTGCGTAACGAAACGAGAGTCTCGTTTTTTAGTACAAAAAGTCTGCATTCTCGATTTTTCCGTGAGAATGCCACATTGCCCACATTAGGCATGCAAAGGTATCGATTTTACTGAGGCCTTGGGGTTTATTAATAAAACCTTTGTGGGGTATAGCGTTTCACCACCTTCGTCCTTTTAAAAACGTAGAAATATTACTGTGAAAATACTCTTGTTAGAAACATGGAAAACCCCATTTACTTTTATATTCACCCTTTGATTTGGCTTAGGTAGGGATTTTTAGAAACCATGCGCAATCCGAATCTAGCGTCAGAATTGACATACACGGTGTTGTATAGAAGTTAAGGCCCAAAAAACTATTTATTTTTTATTTTTATCCTAAATTGTTATTTATATACCAAAGCACTAAAGATCAAATATTTTTATGACTCATGTGGAATCATAGAGATCATATATATATATATAGGTAGAGTGCTGGACGATGTTTTTTATAAATAGGATGCGCGGAAAATCTTTGACGAATTTAAAATCATAAAATAGTAAAAAATAGTAATAAATAGGCTCAGTGGACATGCGCATTTGCAATTTGAGGTAGTGTTTTGTGAAACTTGACACTCTTTGACAGGTATTTGACAGCGACAAACTAAGTATAACCTACCGTTGTTTGCATCATAGACGCTTTGTGGCATAATTTTTTCGATTTTCAGCTTTTTAATAGTTTCTTCGCGTTTTAGTTGAGTGTTTTATCTAATTAAGTGATCATCTCGAATAGTTTCTGCTCATTTTACACCATAGTGTTTAAAAACGAAACGAGTCAAAACGCAGCTAATTGAAAATGCGGTACCAACTCTTCTATTAAAACCACCTAAACCATCATTTAAGTAAGTATATTAACATGATTGTGGTGTAAGAAACTATTAGTCGCTTATTTGTTTTAGTGTTAAAGTTATAAAGGTAGATGAAAACAAGTCAAGTTCTAGCATCAGTGAAGCAAATTCTAGTAGTTTGGACGAAACTAGTTTTACAAGTATAAACGAACCTAGTTGTAGTTATCGAAGTCTTGACCAGTCCACGTTGAGATTAGCTTAATTTATTATCAATATACAAGTTTGTAGGGAGATAGTAATTCAGAAAAACAACCACTGTTTTGAATTGCGCGGTCTGAAGGTCTAATGCGCATGTTCCATAGGCCCATGCGCAGATCCACAATTTGCCATAAAAAGGGACTTGTGCAATACTCTACCTATATATATATGATCTCTATGTGTGGAATTTAGTTGCAGAGACCTTATTGAAAAAATCGTACAACAACGTATACATAAAATATGTAAGTCTGTCTAAAAAAACCGAGGACCCTCTGTATATTTTTCCACTGTTGTCATCAACACATTGTTCAAATACGTATGCTGTGGAATTTCATCCGGTAAATGATGAAAACTATGCACTGTGGAGACAACTTTGCATGGATAATATGGATCGACTATGTAGCCAGAAATTTCAACGTGAATCTCGAAAATAACCGCATTACAGACCAAACCGCAAATAGTTTGCCTTCGTTTGTTAATGAAATAGTGGTGTGCGTATATTGTGTCGAAGGTCGATTGGAAATGCTGGAAACGAGGGCTTTCCAGTTTTGCCTGAATTTCTGTGAAGCAGTTCGGTCAGAGCTAATGGAACAGTTTGATACCGCAAGTATTTTTCTCTATAATGGTTTTGGCGCAAATGGACTTCGAGTTCGATTTTTCGGATGTATCTCCGGATCGGCTGGAGGGGTTAAGGCAGCGTCCAGAGATATACTAATAAGTCCGGGCACTCGGCAAACGTTTCCCTCTTGCCCTCTCCCGCTCCCCTCCTCATCGAGCCGATCGATATCTTATAATATAAGACAATAAGCTGTACACAGTGTAGCTGAGAGCGGTTCGTTCGCATTCTACCGGGTGCGTGCAAAATATTACCGACCGACCGTGACTGTGTTGTAGTGATGCCTAGTAACGCTTTTTACTGCAGTGCGGATGGCTGTAAAACCAGTTCAAAAGACTATATTACCTTTTTTTTTCATTTCCTAAAGACCCTGAAAGGTAAGATTGAGTTTGAGGTACCTACCTACAAAAATTAAGACATTTTTATGAGACATTTGAATACTTAGGTATTAATTGAAGAATAATATAGATATAATATTAAAATATTGAAAATTTGAAGGTGCCAGCAATGGAAGAATGCCTTAGGGTTCATCGGAGAACATAAATTTGCGAATATTCCACCTGAAGAGGCATATCTATGTAAGAATTTGCGAGGCACATTTTGATGATCAGTCATTCACTTCGTCCGGAAAACGTTTAGTAAAAACTGCTGTCCCTCGGCTGTCCCATTAAGATTATTGACAGAAGCTTATGGTAAGACGCATGCTTGTGTAGGTACGTATGCGTAGTATTTTGTTCTGTATTGTTTATTGTAATTTAAATATCAAAATATTTACTACAGGATGAA
The DNA here is from genome assembly GCA_963920635.1 of Pseudeuparius sepicola. Lineage (NCBI taxonomy): Eukaryota > Metazoa > Arthropoda > Insecta > Coleoptera > Anthribidae > Pseudeuparius > Pseudeuparius sepicola. The sequence continues at coordinate 33,489,263 of OY987306.1, forward strand.
AAGATGAAAAAGTAGATATGATTAGTTTAAATCTTTGTCGTTAAATATATATTTGTTATTTATGTTTTTGTCTGCTCTCTGTTTTGTTAGGCTTTATTAAAAATGGACGTAAAACATAAAAAATTGCATTTTTATTCATGTTCCAACCAAAGTCTACAGATATACCTACTAATTATGTAGATTCTGGTAATAGCTATCTTGTATTTTAATTTAACTTTACCTACCAAAAACTAACGGTACACTTACCTACACAAACAATGTTGTACCAAAGTCTATAAATATAGGTATACTAATATTTGTAGACTTTGGTAAATAATGGAAAGTCGATATGAACCTGCCCCCGTATAACTAGCTTGACGGCGATTTCGTTTAGTCGCCCTCGTAAATGCGAAGCGTGCGAGGTGACGCTGATTTACGACCGGTCGCAAAAAATTGTCGGCTTTTCCGAGAGATCGGCTACGCGACGCGTTGATAATTATGGCGGTTATAATATTTCGCTTGTGAATGTTTGATCGGTTATAAAAAACGGGCGCAGGATCATCTAGTTTCTCCAGGGACGTACTTTTTGTATACCCCCCGCAATCCCCAAGACCCTAACCCCATTTTAAAAGCTTTTATTTAACTTGCAATGTATGTATGTATGTATGTATGTATGTAATTTGTTCGGGTGGAATCTTGCAACTCAATTTTGAAGCAGATATCTTCAACCGATCGAGCTGAAATTTTGTACACACGTTTAATTTGGATGACAATGCATGATTATATGTGTGACGTCATTCTAAATCCAACATGGCGGATCACCCAAGATGGCGGACTAGTTAAATTTCAACCGATCGAGCTGAAATTTTGTACACACGTTTAATTTGGATGACAATGCATGATTATATGTGTGACGTCATTCTAAATCCAACATGGCGGAACACTCAAGATGGCGGACTAGTTAAATTTCAACCGATCGAGCTGAAATTTTGTACACACGTTTAATTTGGATGACAATGCATGATTATATGTGTGACGTCATTCTAAATCCAACATGGCGGAACACTCAAGATGGCGGACTAGTTAAATTTCAACCGATCGAGCTGAAATTTTGTACACACGTTTAATTTGGATGACAATGCATGATTATATGTGTGACGTCATTCTAAATCCAACATGGCGGAACACCCAAGATGGTCATTAGAAGGTCTCCTCATTGAAGAGCTAGACTGTTCTAAACTAACCGGCAAACGACCTTGCAACAATGATGCGTTAACTGAGATGAATAGACTCAGACACCTGGCCAAACTAAAAATTACAAAATAAATTAAAAGTAAAAAAATATTTTTAAAAAAAGCTTTTATTTAAATGCGCTAAAAAGAATAAAATAATCTTTTCTTTTAAAACTTTTACTATCAACTTATAACGTCATTCCACAATTTATATGATATAAAAGCTTGTCGCGAGATTTAAGTTTTCAAACTAAGTAAATACCACTACTTAAATCTCGCGACAAGCTTTTATATCATATAAATTGTGGAATGACGTTATAAGTTGATAGTAAAAGTTTTAAAAGAAAAGATTATTTTATTCTTTTTAGCGCATTTAAATAAAAGCTTTTTTTAAAAATATTTTTTTACTTTTAATTTATTTCACACGTATTTATCCTCCAGATCGCCGCAGACGTATCAACAGCGCGGGAGCATCGATTTCGCCCCCCCCCCCCCAGTCGCATTTAAAATAAATACGGAGCTTCCCCGCAACGGACGCCGCAGGATCGAGGCCTCAAAGGCCTCAATTTGAGCCTCAATTGGGACTTGGGCGTTTTGCATGCTATACGGCGCGGAGACCGGGTCAAGGACTTCATGCTAAATTACAGAAGTTGTTAGAAAGAGTGTACTGGAAGGTATTACCCCGTTTTCTTTGCCAGTTTTGTACATACAAAAAACGCAGCAATAAATTTTTTTAGTTGTTTATTCCTTAGACAAGGAAAGAGAGGGGACACCGCGCTTGCCTACCCTGCCGTGTATAGATTTTGTTACGTCGTTTTGAACGGCGGCCATTTTATATGTGGCAGACAAAGCGAGTACGTTGTGAGTTAATTTCGTGAATTTGTGAATTAAAAGGAACAGTGAATAAGGGTGAATTGTTCAGCGTTTGGTTGCAAAAGCAGAAGTGAAAAGCAAGAGCCCGGGATTTCGTTTCACAGGTAAATATTTAACAAGCTACCTTTGAAAGAAGCCCTAAAACTTTATTCTTTCTCAATATAACTTCTTCAAATTCCTTCTACCATTTAGTATGATAAAGTGCATTGTTTTGTTTGTAAATAGGACCAATATAACATCGTTTTTGTTGAAAATTTCTTAATTGATTATGATAGTTTCATAAAATATGGGCTGGTTTCCATGGGCTTGCATTATTTATTTTGTTTTGATTGATTCGAAATCGCCGCAAATAAATATATTTCAGCACCTGACACTTGTTTTAAAACTATAGCTAAATCTAGCTAGATGTCAATAATCAAAGTTTTTATCATTGAAGTTAACTATGAGTTTGCGTATTCCCAAGTCACCAGGAACTTTGTAAAAAGTTTTAATTTGCATAAGTACACATACAAAATCTCAAGGGAAATATTCCAGTAATTATGGTGGAAATTGGAAGTTTGCGTGTTTTTTCTGGAAAACAAACCACTTTTCCATAGAAAATTAAGGAAAATTATAACAAATTAGTAAGATTATGAACCCTGGTCTTTTGTAAAAAACATATACATACAGGGTGATTCAGTTTTATTCTACGACACTTCAACAGGTGATAGAAAACAAAAAAATAACCGCACTCTCTTACTCTCTTGTATAAACTATATATTTTAAGGCCTTACAAGAAAGTTACAGGGTGTTAAAGTTGTAAAAAATGTGTGGGCTTTATTGAATATTTACCAAACTAGTTGAGATACTTAAGTAAAATTTGGTATACGTTATAACGGCACGGGTTAGCATAAAACCTGTTATTATCAAACACCTTGAACAACCAGTGGCGGAGTAGTGGGCAATTAGTACAATTGTTTTTTGTTTTTTAAATATTCACCTTATCTATCACTAAAAATGTAATCAATTTCTTATGTAAATTTTAATTGTATAAGCAAAAACATCGTCTTTGCATTATGTGTCATGGTTCCATGGAAAATTTGATTTTTTTGTATTATTTCGGGGTATTTCTGAAAAATTATCTAAAAAAATTGGTAAATAAGTAAGGCTCAAAGTAGAAATAATGTGTTTACTACTTTAAATAAAATAACTTTGTCCAGTAAACTTACCTATTTAAGGCTATACTTTTAAAGATACAGGGTCTAAAATATTTAAAGAAGATAAAATTAATGTTACGCTCTGTATCTTGAAAAGTAAAACCGTGAATGGGTAAGTTTATTGGAAAAAGTTACTCTATTAAAGTAAGAAACGCATTTTTTCTGCTTTGAGTCTTACCTATATCTATCAAATGTTTTAGTTAATTTTTCAGAAATACCCTAAAATAATACACAAAAGTCAAAATACCTCAACTAGTTTTGTAAATATTCAATTAAGTCCACATATTTTTGACAACTTTAACACCCTGTAACTTTTTTATAATGCCTTAAAAATATCTAATTTATACAAGAAAGTGCGGTTATTTTTTTGGTTTCTATCACCTGTTAAGTGTCGTAGAATAAAACTGAATCATCGTGTATAGATGTAGGTTTTGTTAAAACTTCAAGCAGTTGCTTGAGAAAAAAGTTTGTTACCGCATACAGACACCTTTAAACCTATTAATTTGTTACTTTTAAGACAAAGTTCTAATGGATTTACAACGTAGTTCGCTTTTCCCGAGTTTGGAAAACTTTAGAATTCGTTTACTTGTGTGATGCATTTTTAAAAGCGGGTGAAAAGTAATCTGCAAGACGCAAGACTATTATAAGTAAATCCGTTCACAAATAAAAAAGATTTCGGTGTAGCAATGATTTTAGACTTTTTAAAAGAACATCAAGAACTTCCTGTTTCATGTGAAATTCTACAAAGGTATGTCAGGTGTATACAGGGCGATTAATTTATTCTTGGTGATATGGGTATGCACTACATTTATTTCTTTTATCAAGGAAAATAATACTATAGTACTGCCCTTTCACATTATTACTCCGTACATTTCAAATATCCTCGATCTAAGGCACCTCGGCACCTCCAAGATAATTCTAAAGGCACAAACCATATCATGAGCAGTCTCGATAACGAAAGAAGTATCTTTATCTCGATTATAATAACGTAATGATATAATCTAAAAGACCTCCGTTCTCACAAAAGAAACGAAAAAAAAGCTGCCGGGTTTCCTTGCTCTCGCATGCTTAAGACCATTAAGCTTAAAATTAAATTTCGGCAGAGTTCTCAGACCGAATAGCACCCAGCGGATATCAAGTTAGAGCTTTATTTTTTGCCGCCTTTTATACTTTCTTTGTTTTCTTTTGGCAAACTTCGTAATACGTCCTATATAAGTACATTGCTTTTTCTTTTGTGGAATATTAGTGTTTCACAATAGGTACGCAATACAATACTATGAGTTATTTGTACATATGACAAGGCAATATGGATAGTCCAGCACGGCGGGTGTGGAAGGTTCATGGATGGGTGACCGCTACCTTTTTAAGAAAAAAGCATGTAGTACGAAATATTAAAATTATAAAAAATTGAAAATAAAGAAAACCTTTTTAAAAACAATGTACTAAAACGAATAAAATAAGTTTAGGTTTTCGTTAAGATAATTCAATTCCAATTAATTTTATTTGACAGTGATTGGTTGATAAGCAAGTACCTCTTTGCCAAAGTATGCATTTTTTCTTTACAATTCGCGCGACAAACTTTTCAATTTGCAAAAACTTGTCGCAATTTGGAATTGAATTATCTTAACGAAAACCTAAACTTATTTTATTCGTTTTAGTACGTGGCTTAAATAAAAGCTTGTTTTTAAAAAGGTTTTTTATTTTCAATTTTATTTTGTGCTTTTTAGTACCTACCTATTTGATTCCCATGTCAGGAGGGTAGTAAAGAAATTTAGTCCGCCATCTTGTAGCGGCGGCCATATTGAATTTAGTGTGACTAACTTTTTCGTTTTCTACTCTTCAAGCCCTTTCATTTGATACCCATATTAAGCTATATTTGAAAAGTTTGGCGGTATAAATGGAGCATATAATTTGAATGGATATGAAAAGGAAGTTGAGGATTTAAACTTCTAACTGCATATATTATACAGGGTGTTTGATTGATATTGATATGACAAGTATGAAAAAATAAAAACACTTTATTATCTAAAAACGAATTAAAAGAGGTGTACTTCCTTAGTGTTCTTGCTATTTGATATACCTACCTAGCTGAGATTTCCAATTTCTGAGAGGAGTACAGAGTGCAGTGTGGATTGTCTGTGGTCTATTCGGTTCGGTCTCTCTTAATTAAAAAAAGGCGTCGATCCATCTGCTAATTGGAAAAAGGAAAAACTTCCCGACCAGAATCGTGTAGTAAACTGGTGCGTCCTAATTGAAAAAGAGGAAAAAAAGATCGCCACTGAAGATTGGGGATTTAACCGTTTTCCACTACAATAAGGCAGCCAATTTTATGTTGGAAAAGAGCGATTAAAATAGGTTTAGTGGATCTTATTACAAAGTAGTTATTTTTAAAATCATCACTAATCGAACAATCCTTACGCCTGGCGTAAATAAAAGCACGTGTTCGATGACAAGGCGATGGTCAATAGGCCATAAAATATCAGCGCGCCTTGGGGCAGGGACGTACTCGATCGCAAAAGTGTATTTACGCGGTTTTATCTTGTTGTTTTCAGCTATTTAGACACTGCCACAAATAATTTTATCGTTGTTTTGAACCATTTTAATCAAGTCAATAATTTTTTTTACAAAGTATTTTGATGTAATTGTAAAACTAAAATTAACTATAGGTCGTGCCTCGGTGAAGCTCTGGCGAATATCTCAACGCACGTTTACATCAGGCGTAAGAGTTGCTAGATTTTAGTATAGTGTCTGAAATCATTATCGTTATCACAAACACTTCTGAATTGAGCAGATCTTGTATATTCTTAAAACCCTCCATATATCAAAACCCTTCCCCTTGATATTCTCGATCGATTTCACATCAATTTGCTACAAAATTGACGCAGATTATTTTCTATTATGGAAATATCTTCCGCATCGACGCCGCCATATTTAATTATTGCTGTCAAATGTGTGTTTACTTTCGTGGGAAATTTAAGCTTCAAAGAACACAGAACACCCTTTGAACATACCAACGCCCTTTCGTGTGCGTGTGGCTACCATCAAACAAAATAAGTAGTTATGAGTGACGTCAATATTTTTTATTTTGATATTCTTGCAATAGTATAATGTACAATGTGTCCCGGATAAGAATGAACAGCATGGGGATATTGCAAATGGTGAGAGATAGAACAACGGTTAAATGGGGAAAAAGTCGCGCAATTTTGAGGTCAATAAAAAGGTTCAAACAGATTTCTATTTTCTTTTTTCGTTTTTGAGTTATTTTGAAAAAAGTGAAATTTTCGTTTTCGATTTTATTTTTCTGAAGTTGTTATCCCAGATAGGAAAAAGAAAAACACTTTCTTATGGCACTTTTTAACGGGCTTTAAGATGGCGTTTTTAGATTTGTTCTCCAACATTTCGTTTTTGAGAAACCATCTTTAACTTAATTTTTTTAAATACGAACCTGGATTTTTTGCACTTTTCATTGCAAATAAAATTCCTTTTTTTCCATTCATTTTTTTCTAATACGGTCCTGTATTTAATAATAAGAAGCGTAAATATTATTCAGTATTATCAACAATGTAACTTACAACTTATCTTTCAATCGGAGAACCAATAAAAGGACGGCAAAGAGTAATAACAGTCACATATAAGATAATAAAAAATAAATAAAAATCCTCCACCTAGAAGGCTTTGAAACAACGAAACCAACCCCTTGTCATTTGTCATAACTCCCACTGTATCATTTAGTTAATAATTTGTATTATTAGAAATGGGGAGTGCTTTTTCAAATGAAGACAAATTTAACATGTTAGCATGTTATCTTGTGTCACAGAAATAGTGTAGAGGCCGAACGAATGTATTGTTGCAATTAATAAATGCCAAAAGTTATTGGTTTCATTGGCTTAAAGCTTATTCTTCTCACAATTAGAAAAAGCGAAGAATTTACTCCAAAATACAATGCGACACTGTTTGCTGTACAACAGAGGAAAACACTTACCAGACAGGGCCGTATTTAAAATTATTAAGTTTTCGAAGTAAAAATAAGCTGTAAGTTAAATTGTTAACAATAATTATTAATATTTAAAATTCTTATTATTAAATACAGGGCCGCATTAGAAAAAAGGAATTAAAAAAAAAGGAATTTTCTGTAGAATTGTCTCAAAACATTTTAAAAATATTTCGTGTCATACATCATGGTATTTGCAATGAGTGCTTTCAAAATCTGCAAAAAATCCAGGATCGAATTTAAAAAAATAAAGTTAAAGATGATGGTTTCTCAAAAACGAAATGTTGTAGAACAAATCTAAAAACGCCATCTTAAAGCCCGTTAAAAAGTGCCATAAGAAAGTGTTTTTCTTTTTTCCTATCTGTGATAACAACTTCAGAAAAAAATAAAATCGAAAACGCAAAATTTTACTTTCTTCAAAATAACTTAAAAACGAAAAAATATATTAGAAATCTGTTTGTACCATTCTATTGACCTTAAAATTGCGCAACTTTTTCCCCATTTAACCGTTGTTCTATCTCTCACCGTTTGCAAGATCCCCATGCTGTTCATTCTTATCCGGGACACATTGTATATCATACATAAACATTGCTAAATTCCACTATCGTGTTTATACGTAGATTCGGCAATAGCGCATTTTAAAACTAAGTTTATTTTCCTCAGAAACGCAGTGAATGGCGCAACCTACGACTTCTCACGGAAGACATTCTAGACGTTTTCCCTTTTCTTTTTTTTATGTGCCCAGTATCTGGGTCCCAAAATGTGAGTTTCCCGGGGTCCCACTGCCTCAGAAATTATTATAACAGCCCCTATAAACCTTAACCGGCCACTTTATCTTCCTGTGCGACGACTTTTACCTTCTCGATGTTTTATCAGTGGCCAAAATTCGGTTGACGCCTTCGACTATTCAGCGTCTCGATAGATGCGCTCATCAACAGGTCGTATTCATTTCGAAGTGTCAAAATTTGAGATTTTTCATTTTCTGACTAATTGACAGAACCGTTACACGTTTACACGTGCACCGAAGGGTGTATCCTGAACCTGGATCGACACTATATTTGATTGAATATAATAAATACGCCCCCTGTAGGCTTAATGCTAAACTAAGTATATGGGCCATGCCATTTTGTTGATCCGTATATTATGTTTTCTGTTTTGTTCAAAATCAGTCAAAAAAGCTTTATTTTCTAAAGGTGACTATTATAATAATGTGGTAAATAACAACAGTTGAATTCAAATGTTTAAATATTCCCGCCACGCTTGTGCCAAAAAAGAGAGAAGAGTTAAAGAAGAGTTGTTAGAAAATGAAATAAAGCAAGTAAAATGTGATTTTTATTATGATTACCACGCCCAAAAGGCCTCCCACCGTTATCAGAAGTGGAATTTGAACATGCTAAGGTGTTATGCAGTGTAATTACGAAGTTTTAGTGCGAGATTCGGACGAAAAACCGCCTTGATTCGATGGCCGAGGTCCTAACCTAAACATTTTTTGTTCCTGAAAACATTTTCGAGATGGAACAAGTTTCGAATCAATTTAATTTAACCAACAAAGTTCTCTATTTCGAATTCTGCTTTTAGTTCATTTTTAGTTGCCTGTTGCCTTTGCAATTACATAAATCATAAACACTTTATAATAACCGGTAAGTACAGTTTACAGTGGTGTATGTCTGCTCCGATTTTTTTGAAATTTTGGCTACCCCCCTATTTTCGGGGTCCCTGAACACGAATCTGACCTTAGTTTTTGGTGCTCGGGCGTAGTTTCCGAGAAAATGAATTTTCAAATTTCCTTTGACACCTCTCTTTTCATGGCGATATTTGTGGTTATAATCCGGATGAATTTTTACTATATGCAGCTCAAACTGATCACCACACTATTTTACACCTTTTGCAACATCAAAACTTCGCGGAAACCCGCGGAAAATCCTAAATTTGGAAAGATTTTGAATATTAAATTCGTTGTAACAGACACATTTGCATGTTTTTATTTTCTAAAAGATTGTGCAACAATGGTGTTTTATAACATTAAATCACCGTGTAAATTTGTTTTGTCGTGTGGCGCCAGTGGCGATCGCTTTAAACAGCGCTATATAGTGTTGGTCCAGCTTTGAGAAAAAAGGAAGATTTTATTCTCTGAAAGTTCAGAAAACAAACTTGTTGAAGGTACTGATTAAAAGACAACTTGAAAAAGTTGTCTTTTAATCAGCTTGGTGGCGAAAAACCCAATTAAAAATTAAACGAACGGCGTGTCTTTATATTTTTCCAACTCATCTAGACAACCGCATAATCTGAGGTGGACTTTATAAGCTGTAGGTGGCTCCAAGATCATTTCCGGTTAGGTTGTGTCCGGAATACGTTCTGCAGAAATCCGGTACAGATTTAAAATGATAAAAACCACACGCACGAGTTCCAAGCGCAACCGTAGGTGGAAATTAAATTGAGAAGATTTATCGAGGATGATTTTTTGCGGCCTCTTTTTTTTTGTATTCTAAACTCGAATGCATGTGGGGAGGGGAGCAATGGAAAAAGGTGATATATCTTGTACGGAATATATATCGCCTTTTTGTCTCGAAACAATCCTGAATGCGGCCCTGGGTTTATTAGTAAAAACCTTTGAATAAAAGAATCGTGAACGGAATTCGTCTTGAGTAGTTACCAAATTTTGACATAATATTTTGATATCTGACAGGGTGATAGGTATATATGGTATTTATAGTAAGGGCAGAATGTAAAAGCCGAAGTCGGCCATAAAATCGAGAGAGATGGGCTATGATTTTCCTACCTGCTCTCCCTTATGTTTTGGAGCGAGAGGTTCGGCTTAAAGAACCGCAAGACCCACTTTTTATTGCTCTGTCCTTGTCTGATACATTATGTTAATAAAGATAATATATTCAAATGGGAGTACGCCTATAAACAGGGCAGTAATTAAATATTTGGTTTATTTTGGTGATAGACTTCCTGTAATAACAATGCAGCGTGAAGTATTCAGTGCCCAAAATTTATCGATAGGTACTTCAATGTGCATCGGAGGCGTTAGAGATTAGTACAAGGACCATTTCACGAATTAGGCAAGAAACCATTAAACATATTAAAATGGTACACACTAATAAAAGTAAAGCAGCCCCGAAAAATAAAGATTTGACAGAATCGGATAAAGGAGAAATAAGAAGTTTGATTTATGACATGACAACTAACAAGCAACACTTAACTTGGGAAAAAATATGCGAAGAACTGGAAAAAAGGGAATTCTGACTATGTAAAGTTTATTTTATGTTGATATTTAATTTGTAACTAAAAATATAAATATATATATTTTTTGCCTAACCATTACAACAATTATTTAAATACCTACATTGAATTTCAGGATCATTATCTCTTAATTGCCAGTCTAAATTAAGGAATTAATCTTCAAAAATTACAAATGAAATTACAACAGGTACCTACCTAAGTACAAATTTTTAATCCGTCCGTTCACATCAGGTAGTAAAGCAATAATTTATTCTAGGCCGACCCTGCCTGCCTTAAACAATCAACTAGTAACACAAGACAAGTACTAGGTTTTCTATCTCTCTTCCTTTCATGAAAGGTGCTTAGCGAACTTTAAGACGTACGTCGAATACGAATTGGAGGAGGAGACATGAGTGCAATTGTGCGAGTGCAAGTAAAGCAATAGATATAGCGCTCTCTCTTTGATGATTTATTGCCGACTTCGCCTTTACATTCTGCCCTTACTATAGATACTTTTTCGAGTTATTATGCTTAGCTGTGCGGCTTGTGGCACTTCCCTGACCGCCAAAACTGAAATGTTTGAGGATAATAATCCATCGGTGAGTAATTTTGCAATTTAAATTAACTTTTGAGGCCATGCACCAAAGTGGCATATGCGTTTGTGTAGGTACCTACTTCTACCGTGACACCCAGTCGAGGTACTTTCAGCTTTGGGATTGTAATTTGTAAAATTAACGAAAATCCTATAGTCATCTTGCTCTAGAATGAAATTTAATCTTTTTACAAGCTTTTATTTAACTTAACTTGCCCTGTAAGTATGTATGTGTGGCGCGAATTTTGCATACACATTTAGTTCTGATGACAATAATACAATATGCAATACTCAATATTGTAATACTTTCAAAATGGCCGTCGCCACAAGATGGCGGATTACATTTTCTTTCCAACTCCCTTAATATGGGCTTGAAAGTTAGAAAACGATTAAGTTAGTGACATCGCACTAAATTCAATATGGCCGTCGCTCAAAGATGGCGGATTTCTTATTTGATGCTCAATAACATTGGTACTAAAAAACACAAAATAAAGTAAAAAAAATCCTTTTTAAAAACAAGCTTTTATTTAAGCCATCTACTAAAATAAATAAAATAAGGTTAGGTTTTCGTTAAGATAATTCAATTCCAAATTGCGACAAGTTTTTGCAAATTGAAAAGCTTGTCGCGCGAATTGTAAAGAAAAAAATGCATACTTTGACAAAGAGGTACTTGCTTATCAACCAATCACTGTCCAATAAAATTAATTGGTATCTACTTTCGTCAACATTTCGCACGACAAGCTTTTAATTTGCAAAAACTTGTCGCAATTTGGAACTGAATTATCTTAACGAAAACCTAAACTTATTTTATTCGTTTTAGTAGGTACATCGCTTACATAAAAACTTGTTTTTAAAATGGTTTTTTTTATTTTCAATTTTATTCTACATTAATGGGTTTCAACTGCTTGAGCTTGAGGTCGTAATATTTATTTTGCTTTAAAAGTCTTTGGATTCTTGAATAAAAAAAAAACAAAATCCCACGTTACATCAGTAGATAATTGAAATGTCATAGCCTATAATGATTAATATTTTGTTCCTATAATTTCTATGTTAGAATGTGTTAGTTTGTCGATTTGCAAAAATATCCTGAACGATATACTTCTAGCTATTTAAGAGACAATAAGGAAGCCGAGAAGTGATGAAAATATGGCAAACTATGCAGGGGAGGATTTCATATTCAATGACCCAAATTTTTTTAAAACAAATTGAGTGTCACAATGTTTAGTTATATTATTTACAACCAATGACGTCAAAACCTATAGACGTGGTGTCCCATTGTTAACATGCCCTTTATTTTGACTCCAAGATTAAATATATCCATACTACTCTAAAAACATGCTACAAACAAAGACAGAAAGTCAACCATCAACCAACTATACACCCGGTGATTCCCGGTTATAGTTCCTTCAGAATCACACTTAGATATCGCATGTTTTTTCTTGTTTGGGGGCGCCGGAAGCATCGGAACCTCACCTGAAGACTCGGGGGATGGTCTAACGACGCCAGCCTCCGAGCTCAGAGTCGAAATAAGTTTGCTACGGCTCGACAAAAAGGGGCAATTTCTGACAATCTAGCGACATTTTCGGAATAATTTAATGGAGCGCTTAGATTGTGATTAGTTCTGGGCGTCAAGCGTTTATCAAAACAAACCTGTCTATAGGTTCTGACGTCATTGTTTACAACAGTTGTAGCCGAGAAAAAAATTATTGACGCTTGTATGACAATAGCCAGAAACATGTTGCATGTTGCAACACCATTGGAGTCTTAAATTGACACTTTCTTGTATAAACATTTCACATTATAATTGCGCTGTTTTATCCTTCGTTTATGGGGTTCAACCCTCCTCTTTACAACCCCATTTCCTCGACGAAATTTCCCGGAAAATACCCCAAAACCCCCCAAACTCACCGTACTTGCCCGAAAACTGATCAGTTCTCGCCGCTCGTACCGTTTGTCATGTCTGACGATTTCGCGACTCGTCGCGCGAATCGCGGGCCGCCGAGACAAGCTCACGTGACCGCCGGGCGTCGCGAACTGACGGGACCGGCGTCGCGACGCCCGCGTCGCGGCCGATGCCGACGCATGCCCCGATGCCCCGAAGAAAACCGGAGGAAATGCACCCGGAGAGTTTTCCCTTTGACGGCTTCGAATGTTGTTTGTGGCTTTCGTCGAAATAGAATTCGCCAATACGGCTGGGCTATGAGACGGATGGGACGAGCACTGGAACGTCACTGGCGCACAAGACGTTAGCATCAGCTGTTTTACTGTAACAGGAGATAGATCTCTAAAAAATAACCGCACTTTCTCGGATAAACTGTGTCTTTTTAAGGCCTTATAAAAAAATTACAGGGTGTTAAAGTTTTAAAAAATATGCGGAATTTATTGAATATTTACCGAACTAGTCGAGATATTTAAGTAAAATTTAGAATTTAGAACTATTTCAAGTTTTTGAAGATTTTGGTTGGGGTGTCAGCTATTGGCTTATGTTATGTTTATGCTAAGCGAATGCCTGGCATAGGTGGCAGCTTATAATGGTGTACAAATTTCATGTCAATGGGTTAAATATTAACAATGCTTGACACCTCTGTCAGCCATTGGCTATACAATCTGTCAGATATTGGTCACATTTGGCACTGACTATGGTAGACCTCGGAGTACTGTCTTTGAGAGCATCAAAACATATATAGATTTGTCACTCAACGATTCTGAGCCATGTCTTCTTCTTGTCGAAAGTGCTGAACATGACCAACAACTACTATACGATCTTTACAAATTTACCATGTCAAATTAAATTCAATTAAGTATTCAAAATAAGTTCAAAGATGTATAGTTAAGAAACGACTCTATAGAGAATTTATGCCGTCTGTCATTTCAGGGGAAGAGAAGAAACATTATTTAAAAAAATAGAGAAATATAGGGAGAAGAAAAGAGGGAGGGGAAGATAAGAACAATAAATAGAAAACATATAGAAAATATTAAATGAGAAAAAAACAGTTGGAGCTAAATAAAATGGGAATACATTTACGAGAATCAATATTATCATGGAAAAATAAAAGAAATAAGTAAATAAAAGCGAACATTATTTTTAATAACAACTATGACATATGAACAAATAACAATTTCCTAAATTGGAACGCCAAAGTTTTCTACTCAAGAATAATGTTACTATATGTTCCAGAAATGAGAATGTACGATTAAATAAACATTTCTACATACAATAATCACTTGTGTTTTCCTTTTTAAAAATTGCTGTGAAAATTTTTATGGGGTGTCGTCAGGTTTTGGGCTTATCAGATTTAGGCTAAGGGTCTAGACAAAAATCACTATGTCAGCTACTGGATAAAAAAATATAAATTTAAAAATATTGTTGATAAAAAAATATATTGCAGATTTCATTTGGGCTGTTGGTAATTATTTCCAGTGATGTGTCCCCTACTTACTCCATATTAAGAATCATCAATAAACGCGCCAAATTAATTTTATACATTAAAATTTAATAAATCAATCCTTAAGGTGTCAGGCACTGATAAGTTTACGTTAGTTCAATAATTATTTTTAGAAAAGAAATGAATCACCTTGTATAGTATCAAAATGTATTGATTGTTTTATTCTGATTTTAATTGTAAACAAAAATGTCCTCTTGGTAATTTTCCCTATGTGTCATCATTTCATGGCAAATTTGATTTTTTTGTATTATTCCAGAGTATTTCTAAAAAATTAACTAAAAATTTGGTCGATAGGTAAGAATCAAAGTAGAAAAAATTGTGTTTCTTACTTTAATAATATTATTATAGAACACAGACCTATATAGCTTCGCTAAAGCTATATAGGTCTGTGTATAGAACCACCGACTTTGGAGGCAGCAAACTTTGTCGTTGCCACAGGTGATTTGACATTATTGCAACATTTCATAAAATAAATTTGATTAGAGTTATTTAAAAAATAACCTTTTAGAATTATTATAGAAATGTTGCGATTCTCATTTAAGCATCACCCGTGCAAAAATATAATGACTGTTTTCTAATATTTACAGGCAGCTTCAAAGAAAAATAATATCCTCTTTGTTAAAACATACAAAACATCAAACACATCGATTACCTACTACCCATACCTTTAATCTGCTTTAAAACGATTAATCAAAATATAGGGCTTTTAATGCTTTGATGTTAACAGCCATTACAGACGATACAGGGGGGTATTTAGTTTGAGTTTGGTATTTTGAAATTAAATTTGCGAAATAAAAAAATCAACTAATATTTTCTGTAGAAATTCACAATAAAAACTACAGCTCTAGCTATGATGTTTTCTTTTGTTCATTTCCGTGAATTAACACTGTTTTTGTCCACTTATTCTTTTGTCCGCAAATAAGCACTAAATTCCCCTTTAAAAATTACAGCCGGCCCTCTTTTTAAAGGGCACATAATTGCGTTATAAAACCCAAAGGGCACGGCCCTTCGACCTCCCCATTTCCTTTTTGATGTGGCCCCGAGGAAAACGCTATTTGTCGTTGTAATAATTAGGGCGTTTTCCCTTTTTCGATTGTTGGTTTTCGACTCTGGAGAAAAGCGTCTTAATTTGTGATTTCTCGGTCGCGAACTTACGCAAACTTCGGTGTTTATCTTTTAAATGTCGCTAAGAGGGTCAAAGAGAAAAGCGGACGCTTTTGAACACTTTCGAGTTGTTTGTCCCTACAGAAAGGGAAAGAAAAACCTTCTTAAAAACAAGCTTTTATTTAAGCCGTGTACTAAAACGAATAAAATAAGTTTAGGTTTTAGTATACATTGCTTAAATAAAAGCTTGTTTTTAAAATGGTTTTTTTTATTTTCAATTTTATTTTGTGCTTTTTAGTACCTAGTTGATTTCCATGTCAGGAGGGTGTTAAAGAAATTTAGTCCCCCATCTTTGGGCGGCCGCCATATTGGATTTCGTATCAAGTCATTCACCTTATTGTTTTCTACCCGTCGAGCCCTTTCATTTGATACCCATGTTGGGTATCTTGGAGCGGCGGCCATATTGAGTTTAGTGTGATATGTCACTAACTTTTTCGTTTTCTACTCTTCAAGCCCTTTCATTTGATACCCATATTAAGGAGGTTGACAAAAAATACATCATCCGCCATCTTGGAGCGGCGGCCATTTTGAAAGTATTACAATATTGAGTATTGCATATTGCATTGTCACCGGAACTAAAGGTGTATGCAAAATTTCAGCTCAATCGGATGTCAGGAAGTGGTTCTAATTCAGCTTGCAAGATTCGACCCACACACATACTAACAGGGCAAGCGAAATAAAAGCTCGTAATCACGGGCGTACCCAGGATTTAGTTTTGGGGGGGGGGTTTAGTTTGAGAAGTAAATAAAACAACAAAAATATACTTACATGAAATTTAATATCTATATATTCATTCGAAAAACTACGACATATTTATAGAGTTCTTAACTTTAAATGAAATGGATAAATTAATTTCGTTCCTCTGCGCTAAATCTAAAACCATTAAAGAAGAAATCTTCGGCTTTTTCTTTTAAATATATCCACTACTTCATCTGCATGAATTTCTGTTCCATAGTGAATGTTCATTAACCATTAAGTCTGTTTTCACTTGTAGTTTTTCGTAAATAGTTTTTCAGTCTCCTTAGGCTCGAGAAAGACCTTTCTGGGGTAGCAGTGGATACAGGAATGGTAGCCAAGATTTGTAGTAATGTGTAAATATTAGGATAAAGGTTTTTATCGCACATATCTAGGCATTCCAAACTAGATTTCGGGGTAGGCAGTTTTCTTATCAGCATGCAAGGTAGCTGAAGCTTTGATAGCTAAATCCAAATTTGTTTCTTTATTAGAAACCCCTTGACCTTGACTACACCACTTTTTCCAGTAGTCCATACCTTTAGGTTTATCACCCTTCCTTTTTTTCCCCTCCATTTTTCGACAGTAATAATGATTCACGTATCTATCCTTAACAAGGTCATCGAATAACAGCGCACTAAAATTACTCACTTACAATTCTTCACTATTCGTTCACCACTTTTCACTTTTATTCGCTTCGAGTTCGCATGGAACAATACTGCCGTAAGCGCGGTCACGCGCCGCGGCGCCGCATATATAGCAGCCTAGTAGCCGTCCAGAAACTTCCACGAACTTCCACAAAGTTCCGCTCATTTCGACCGAGGGGCGTGGCGAATAATCGAGAAACAACGCAAAGTGTCTCTACAATCATTGATTAAGGTACGAATTCCTTATTCAATGCTACAATACAAAATAGTTCGGCTGCAACTGCGTCTGCCTCTCGTCAAAAGCGCTAGGCGCTACTATTACTACATAATATATTCAAACGTAATAATAATTTAACTCTTCACTCCTCGTATTTTTTCGGTATAATATTAGGTAATATTTTGCTTATTTCGGGGGGGGGGGGGGGGGTTTGAACCCCCGAAACCCCCCCCCCCTTGGCTACGCCCGGGCTTGTAATTAAATAAGCTGTTTGTTGATATTTAGTACTGTTTTTTTTTGGAACGCCCTCTAGACTTACATGAGTGTTATATTGTGTAAAACATTTCTAACCTAAGGATATCCTTGATCCTTTCAAGTTAAAGTTAATAAAGGTAAGACGAGGCGAAAGCTGAACATCTAAGCTGTGATACAGGAAATTTCCCTTTTACAAGCTTACAGCGCCTGCTTACAATTTGATTACATCATTATCACGTTATTATATCCTGAGTTTGAGACGATGAAGCAAGGGGAACAAGGGGATGAGAAGTGCCTTTACGTTGTTGAAGTGTTTTTGGGGTAAATTCTGATTTGTCGAGATTCTACGCTCATCGCTAAACTTTCTATAACTGTTTTTTCAACGTGTTATATAAATGTTCAGGGTGGCTCACTAAAAATTGACACCCCCCCCCTTAACTTGTTAGTTTTTGAGGTTAGAAAAGAAGTTTTTTTTTCAAAAGTTCTAGATACTAATACAAAGTTTTCTGTGGCGCTATTGCACCTTATACAGTGTGTTTTACAAAACCGTGGCAGATATTAACTTATGTTTTAAAATTATTACTATTTTTTGGCATTTGTCTTCCATGACAACCTATGACCCAAGGAGTAATCCTCACAAAAAAGGCTCAGTTCTGAACGAACGATTGGAGCGAACATATAACATATTTGTACACTTCGTTAGAATCAGAAAAATACGTAGAATTCAATAATCCAAAAATATACAAGGTCTTACATTAAAAAAAACATAAGTTATGTCTGCCACGGCTTTCTAGAACACATTGTATAAGGTCCAATAGCGTCACAAAAATCTTTGTATTAGTATCTAAAACTTTTATAAAAAAACTTTTTTTTCTGACCTCAAAAACTAACAAGTGAAGTGTCAATTTATAATGAGCCACCCTGTACAAATATGTCTGAACTGGAACTTTTTGGCATTCGTCGACATTTTATACGTTTAAAATCTCGTTGGAGTAGAATTTTCGCTCTGCCACCGTCAGAGGGTGTTGGCTATGGCTCATTTAACCCTCCAATCACGTTTGCAGGAAAATTGGCTGCGTCGGACTGCCCGGCCAGTTTTGCAGGACTGTCGGGGGGTTGAACAACCCTCGAAATGCCGCTAGTATCGCGATTTGCTTCCATAATTCGTCATTTGATACAAAATTGTCACGATTAGAGCTCATATTTTATATTTTCAGTCGGTCCTCCAGCGTGTTTTTAACCTCCATGTTGGAGCCTATAGATTCCTAGACTATATACTACAACGGATGTAATTGATGAAGGCCGAACCTTCCGACCGTAGTTGTCCATTACCTGGGGAGTTTGCTCACCCCACCTTCATTTAAAGCCATTACTAGTACAATGGATGTGACCGGTCATATCGAGGCTTCTACCGAGACCAACAACATTATATTAGTGCAAATTATTGATATACAGGATATCGGCTGCGGCTCTCAAAATCAGCCTGTTATGAAAATTAATAGTTTCCCTCCATATTATGCATCATCCGCCATCTTGGAGCGGCGGCCATTTTGAAAGTATTACAATATTGAGTATTGCATATTGTATTGTCACCGGAACTAAAGGTGTATGCAATCGGATGTCAGGAAGTGGTTCTAATTCAGCTTGCAAGATTCGACCCACACGTACATACATACATACGTCATAGTAACAGGCACAGAAAATATACGCTACGCGGAAGCGTATATTATAGTACCTATTTGTTTCCCGTCAGGATTTCGTATGAAGTCATTCACCTTTATCGTTTTCTACCCGTCGAGCCCTTTCATTTGATACCCATGTTGGGTATCAAATAGGTAATCCGCCATCTTGGAGCGGCGGCCATATTGAATTTAGTGTGATGTCACTAACTTTTTCATTTTCTACTCTTCAAGCTTTCATTTGATACCCATATTAAGAGGGTTGACAAAAAATACATCATCCGCCATCTTGGGGCGGCGGCCATTTTGAAAGTATTACAATATTGAGTATTGCATATTGTATTGTCACCGGAACTAAAGGTGTATGCAAAATTTTAGCTCAATCGGATGTCAGGAAGTGGTTTATATGAGAAAGTGCGGATATATTTTGAAGATCTATCACCTGTTATATTAATTTTATTATCCCATCTGTATGTGTCATTTCGGATGTTGCAGTACTGATACAGGTATCTAGCATTCGCCATAATATAAAGGACGATTTCAAGCCATTAATACCGAAATTTAGCACTCAATATGTGCATTATAAATTCATATATCCAGCGAATCGCTCGTCTCATATCTCACTGGCAATTTTGGGAGAACATTGCTGCAAATGGGCACCCGAGAGCTTTCATCGGTTTAATATTATAGGTGTATAGGTATCTGGATTTGAAACTGCTTCTGTTCGATTCAAAATGGTTTAAACATTTACTTAAATTATTTATTTCCAAACATACTAGATATAACATATTGTCGGGTAGCACAAACGATTCACCCTGTATACTAAATATTGCATAATCATTCTCACAAAGCAAAATTTAAAAGTCTAGACAAATTCTCTAGTAATGTGAAAGACCTACATTATTTTGCATTCTAAAAATACAAATTGCCTCAAATTCTGTTTATTTCTTTTTATATATAAACTGGAACACATCACTCAATAATAATTTAAAAACTTTAAACTGTCCTTCAGTACATATTTGCGCCATGTGTGGTACACATCTTGTATTATTGGCGACATTATCAATTTTACACAGTGCCACAGCTGAATATTCGACCAGAAATACTTACCAGGTAAGAAAAGTTATTACTTTAGACCATAGATAATATAGAACTAGAGTTATTCTGCCACTAGAACCATAAATTTTGTCACAAAGCAGGTAAATAGAGGACACAATGTTTCTACTCGAAAAATATGCGATTCTGAACAAATAGAGAACAGACTGACAAGTTTGGAAGTCAGAGTTGCTCAAAAGGACGAAAACATTCGTTCTGAACTAAGAGAGACAAATAGGAGACTTCAGGCTTTAGAGTATAGAGAAAATGAACTGCACAGAGCTGTAAATGGACTTAGAGAGCAATTTTCTAAAGTTACAGGTTAGAGAAATTCTTGATTTCGACATATTAAGTAAGTGCTTGTTTGTTTTTGTAGGTCTTAATCAAAACATTGTACAACAAGACTCTTCAAACGAAGAACTAACCAACAAAGTTGACGTCATATCAAAAGGTTTAATTATTTTTTCTAACATTCTAACAGGAATCAGTTCTGAAGTAACTGCTTTAAAAAACAACTTATCTGCTATATCTAACACCACTAGGTAAGATTCGCATTTAACAAATTTTAAACATACCAAAACATATCAAATTTATTATTTCAGCGACATATTAAACCAACAACATAATTTAGTATCCAAACAGTTCCTAACAACATCTTTGAGAGACATCAGGCATCAGCCCAACATCGTAACCTCAAGTTCCAGCCTTCCCAAAAACTGCCAAGATATCTCAGCAAAAGAAAACGGAATATATCTTATACAACCCACTGTGGCCGTTGCTCCTTTTTTGGTCAAGTGCGATTTCGAAAAACTCGGAGGTGGTTGGACATATATACATAACAGATTCGACGGTTCGCAAGAGTTCTACAATGACTATCAAGAATATAAGGTTGGTTTTGGTAATATAGCCGGTGAATTCTGGTTGGGACTCGAAAAAATTCACCAACTAACAGGTATAAACCTTGAAAAGTGTTTAAACATGTAAAGTTTTCAACCGAACATTTTAGGTAGCGAACTTAACGAACTACTGATCGAACTGGAAGATTTCGAAGGTGGCAAAATGTATACGCATTATTCGGCCTTTGGTATAGGCCCGGAAGGTGAAGGTTTTAATCTTAAGGTTCTTGGAGGTTATTCTGGAACAGCAGGGGATTCATTGGTGTATCACGCAGGGAGTAAGTTCAGTACAAAAGATTTGGATCAGGATAGCTGGCATGAAGGGAGCTGTGCAAAGTCCCACGGTGAGTAATTACGTGATTCTATTCTAACTTGACGGGAATTACGTGACTATTCTAACTTGATGGGGAATTATGTGACTACAATTATAACTTGACAAGTAATTACGTGACTCAATTCTAACTTGACGGGCAATTACGTGACTCTATTCTAACTCAATGGGGAATTATGTGACTACAATTATAACTTGACAAGAAATTTCGTGATTATTTTCCAACTTGGCAGGGAATTACGTGACTATATTCTGACTTGACGGGGATTACGTGACCGACTTCTAACTTGACGGGGAATTACGTGACTCTATTCTGTCTTGAGGGGAATTACGTGACCGAATTCTAACTTGACGGACAATTACGTGACTCTATTCTGGCTTAATGGGGGATTACGTGACCGAATTCTAACTTGACGGAGAATTACGTGACTCTATTCTGACTTGATTGGGGATTACGTGACTGAATTCTAACTTGACGGGCAATTACGTGACTCTATTCTAACTCAATGGGGAATCATGTGACTACAGTTATAACTTGACAAGAAATTTCGTGACTCAATCCTAACTTGACGGGAACTACGTGGTTATTTTCCAACTTGGCAGGGAATTAAGTGACTATATTCTGACTTGACGGGGAATTACGTGACCGAATTCTAACTTGACGGGGAATTACGTGACTCTATTCTGGCTTGATGGGGGATTACGTGACAGAATTCTAACTTGGCGGAGAATTACGTGACTCTATTCTGACTTGATGGGGAATTACGTGACCGAATTCTAACTTGACGGGGAATTACGTGACTCTATTATGGGGGATTACGTAACCGAATTCTAACTTGACGGGGAGTTACGTGACTATTCTGACTTGACGTGACCAACTTCGAATGACCGAAAAAAGGAATGTTTGATTCTGTCCGCCGCCAGGTGGCGCGTGGTGGTACAAGAGCTGCGACACGAGCAACCTGAACGGAAAATACCTCAGCGGCAACGTCCACGAATTGTTCACGTACCAGGGGATGTACTGGGGCGAATTTAGGGGCCCCCAATACAGCCTGAAGTCGGCCGCCATGTTGATTCGGCCCCGTAGCGAGCAGACGGCTTAGATTCTAATTGTTTCAGACTTTGGATATAATTGAATTAATAAAGCTACGTACGTACGTTGAAAACTTGAGTGTCCCCGTTTTGCGCGTGTTCCCCCTCGACTTGGAGCGTAGCCAGGGCCGCATTCGGCGGAATTAATGTGGCAGGTCCACCTGGATTGCGGATTAATATAATTGGATAGTGGGACTACGGGGGGGGGCGGTTATGAAAGCGGTAGGGTGGCATTTAAAAGGGATTGTGAATCGTTTTTAACGCGTAGAAAAAGTGGGAATACAAGCGGATCCAGATTAATGCGACGATAAAAAAATTGCAACCGTTCAGATTTTCGGCTGTAACTTTTGAAATATTGGAGCTACGTTAAAACGCAATACACCGTTGGATTCGTCAGGAAATTTTCTATAGTCGTGGTAATAAATCATTAACGTTCAAGAAAAATAACAAGCTAAGAAAAATATAAATATTTTTTGCAAATTTTTTATCGACCTATCCTAATAGCATATATGGCATTCTAATCAGGAAAATACACAACCTCTACAGTTTAGGGCCAACTATTATAGGCTACCCATATAACCATTGTAATAGTACTAAAACAATAGGGAGCATTTAATTATCATTAGCTTGAGAATTAGCGGCTATATATAGTTGATGTTTTGGAGATAAATTAATTGAAACTGCTTAGACGGGATAAAATTTGAAAATTCCCTGACCTGGCAGAACATCATGTGAAATAAACATAGGATTATTTAAAAAGCTTAATTTCATGTAAAAATTATATGTTTATAAAGTGTCTTAGTGAGGCCATAAAAAGTTTTGTTATCGTAGCACTGTTAATAATTGTATTGCAAAAACTATTGCAAAATATAATTATTATACTATATATGTATAGGTATAAAACAGAAAATTCCAGCGTTCTTACATCAGATGTACAGGGTGTGCTAAATCAAGAGAACATGAACAATGTTTTAAGAGAGATACACCATTATTTATTCTTTGTTTATAAACAATAGTACTTATGTACCTACCTACCAAGGCACTGAAGTTCAACTTCAAGTCACGTGGAATTTAATTGCCGAGGCAAATAAACCACATCTTTCCGCTTTCCAACAAAATTAAACGACGTGTCAAACATCGTCAGAGATAACCCCGGAAAAAAACTAAATTTAAATTAACCTAACGCAGAAAATCATAATTCAGCGCCAAGTTGGCAAGTTCAGCGCAAAACGGAGCAGGCGAGCCCATTTTAGGGTTAATTAAGCCCGAGCCACCCTTTTTTGTGTCATTTCTGAAGCCTCGCACACGCAATTTCATCAGAATCAAAGGGTGCCCCCTGGCCTGGTTTTTGCACCGGTAACTATTTAGCCTGATTATTGAGTCTGAGAGCAAAAATTGCCCCTTGACCTCCGAACTCTTTAGAACTACTTATTCGTGAAAAATTCAAGGTAGGTAGGAAGAAAATTTTAATGACTACTGTTGAAGACGTAACTGGTTTAAATTCTACTAAGTTTTGCCCCAGAAAAAAGCTGGGGTTTAGCGTCGCTGAGGCCAGGTCGAATTTTTTCACGTGAATTAAAACTGACCTAAATATTCCTAATAAAAATGTGGGGTCAGTGATAGGGTTCATCAATCAGTTCATGTCAGAAGCAAGCCAAGCGAAAAATCCTAGTAAAATTTCTAAGTGGACCAATGAAAAACAGGGAATATTTTGCTGCAAAACTTTTTGCTTACAACTGTAAGCATCAAACTAGGTAGGTATATACTAAAGAAATCACTACTTCCACATATTAATTTTTTTATGTAATATTGCTCAATATAGGCACCCTAAAACAATATGTGAAAAATATATGAAAAATCATAATTTTTTATTTAAATGATTTTATTCAATTTGTACATACGCCTAGTCGATACAAATAGGCCAGTAAAATCCGAAAAACACACCCAAATTCATTTTGGAAGTGTCTAAATGCTGGGTTAGCAAATTTTTTGAAAAACGTAGTTTAAAAAAAAAATAAAAAAAAGTTGGGCTCAACCGGGATTTGAACCCGGGACCTCTCGCACCCAAAGCGAGAATCATACCCCTAGACCATTGAGCCGCTATGGAGATCAAACTGCGAGTTGTGCTGGTTTTGTAGATGGATACATATTTTTTTCTTTTTATAATAAAAAGTATATATTTTATTGCAAACTATAGGATGTGAAATGTACAAAGAGAGACTGATAAAAATATTTTTATTAGCATTGTATGGGTTTAGAAGATATTGCCTAAATATTTTATTTGTTCATATTTTGAATTTAGTTACCCAAAAATTAATAATTAAAATAATTAATTAATAACGCATTTTTTTACTTCTTTTTAATTGTCTCACAAAGCAACAACAAAAGCCATAAATAGTATGTACAGGGTATCTCCGTTAACTATAATTTTCTAGGTAATTTTACGATAAATCGATGGTTCAAAAGCTAAGATTATGTAGAATATTGCAAGGAATTAGAATATGAAACATAACATAATATATCGGGTGTTGTTAAAAAGTTATATCAAAAATACCATTTCTTAAAAAATTTCAAAGTTGGATTTTATAACACGGAATATTAGTAATGAGTATACGGGGAGTAACAAAAGAATGTAGGTTCTAATTTTTGACTTCCGGTTTGACAGGAATAGTGAGCAACACTTGGTCAGATTTTGGAGACACCCTGTATATTATGGGTTTTTTAGGTTCCTTTTGTCCTCCCAATTCCAACCATATAATAGTTATCTTTAAAAGTAACCAAGAAGAGAAATGTTTTCATTTTTTGATAAATTTCCTCAAATAAGTAACTTTTTAAGAACACCCTATATATTAACTTTGACGTCATATACGAATTCCTCGGAAAATTCTACACGAGTTTGGTTTTTAAACCATCAATTCATCTTTAAAATTACCGAGAAAATCGGGTTTATCACGTTAACTGAGACACCCTGTACCTATAACAGGAAATTATATTATACATTTAGAAAATTATTTTAAGTTTTTTCTTACATTGAAGCCAGCAAATTAAGCATTAAAGTCTTCTCGTCTCGCTTCTGCCTTATAAGGAAATATTAATATTATAATTTTTGTGCCTTTAAAAATGAAACACTCTGTATATTATTTGAAGAAAAAGGGCTTGTGATATGTCGTTTAATATGTTTTTGGGGTCGGGCAGTTCATTTTTGCCGATATTTTTTACATAGGACCAACTGTAACGGAGTAATCAATATTTTTTTATCGAAAAACCTAATTTTTCAATATTTCCCGCGTTTTCTACAAATGAACGACCTTTATTACTCAACTTATTGCACAACAAATCCCGCAGTGGCGTGCACACGTCTTGACTTATCGCCGCCCATTTCTCAGTTGGCAAATTTCGCTTTTCCAGCAAAAATTTATGGCGGCGATTTTTAACGGTCACTCCGCCCGTGTTCTAAGTAACCCGAATGGGTTTTTCCCGATGCCGTTCCGTTTTCTTTTTGCCACCGCCGTTGGTGCTGTTAATCTGCCCCATATTTCGGCGGCGATTTGAAGGTTTTTTTTGCCGGGAAAATGAAAGAAATTTTGTTAATTGAACACTTTTATTTGTATAAAAATTTATTGTGACAATTCGCGTATATATATTAGTCTATTCAGCTTCTCGTTTATAGCAACCACCTGCAAAATACACATTTTAAAAAACAATACCCTAATACCCTCTAAAATACCCTAATACCCAACGAATACCCTAATACCCGCATATACCCTAATACCCTCTCATACCCTAATACCTACTTTCTTGGCGTTATTTTCCTGTTCTTCTGGCGTGGCTTTTTCTTTGTAGTTAACACCCGACATCATCTTATCCATTTTCGATAATTCCTTCAACAGTTTTCGTTCTTTTTCTTGGATTTTTTCAAAGTCTAATGCCAGAGACTTTCTTAATTCGTCAGGTACAGTTAAATAAATACTAGAAGGTCCTACAGTGTCTTTAATGGTGTTTTTTAATTCTACATTGGCTGTTTGCTTTGAAATTGTTAAGTTGTGAACAGCTGTTAAGTCCTGGATGATGTTAGAGTGTTCCATAAAGTTTTTTGAAGTTATTATTTGAACTGAAAGCAACAAATTAAAGCTAATAAAATAGCTTTAAAAAATAATACCTTGTGGTTTGTATTTTGCTGTTACGTTGAACATATTTTTGAGTCTTCTTATTGCAACTACAATTTCCATAATATCTTCGATCTCTTTTTCAATTTTTTGGTTTCTTAAATTAAGTTTCTAAAATATTGTATTAAAAATTTAAAAAAGAAAATATATGTTGCCTTTCAACTAAAATGTAAAATAATGTCTAGATACCTTTGGATACCCAACACTTTTTTGAGCTAAAGGCAAATGTCTATATAAATGTTGAGTCAAAATTGGCATAAAAGGATAAATACTTCTCAAGCCATCATCTAAACATTTCAATAATGTCCAAACATGACCTTTTGTTAATGTACCATTTTCATTCAATCCTCTCTTAGTAGTTTCCTAAAAAGAAGTACAACACACTGTATATTGAATATCAAAGTGCCCATAAAGCTTTTTAAAAACTTCATTAAATCCCTATAGAATACGCCACACAAAGGATTCTTGTACAAAAGAACCCTAATAACACTTTGTAAAGTTCCGTTGTCTATCTAGGGTATCTTAATTGGACAATATCTCTGTAAGATACTAAAAGAAAAGCTATTACTCACCAAATATACATCGCAAAATTCGTAATACATAAAATTCTTAATACTCGATGTCGCAATATGAAAGTCGTAATTTTCCATGGCTTCTTCGACCCTTTCAAGCATAAAATAAAGCCTACTAAGTATCCACTTATCCATAAACGACAGAGTGTTGTCAGTTGGTTCAAAACGTGTTAAATCGTGTGGATTTCGCACAATCTGGCACCAGCGTATCGTAAACTTCGCAGCTTGCCAAATTTTATTGCAAAAAAGTTTGTTGGTGTAGCATTCTGCGACATCAAAGTTGATATAGTGGTCTAAAAATCACAATAAGGCACTATCATTGCCTTGTTCTCCTAAATTCCGTTTTCTATGTGTAAATTTATCGTGATTTTAAAACACGCTGGTAGCAGAATAAAGGTTATTATAATGCCCAATGAACCGTTAAAGATTGATACGACATTTCCAAACCTATATATCATAATAGTGGGTATTAAAATCTCCCTGTAACATCGATTCTAAATTTCAGGGCACATTGGCCCGATACGCACCATTAACCAGAAGCGTATTTCGCAATATTTTTGGCCTAGCCTTATCTATAACCCTTCATTTAACTTTATGATGCCGTTAAAACTATGCTAATGGCAATTTTTGAAGCGAAACATTCGTAGGAGGCACAGATGAAGTACTATACGATAGCGTATTTTAAACTTCCCGCTTTATAACAGTAGTTCGAGAAGTCGTCACTGGGGGCGCTTCAACCGACAAATATAAGGATATTTCTTATCTATATTACACCAGCCACAATCTATGGTACCTAAACAAATTACAAAGCTTTTCTGATGAAGGGGCATTAGGTATATTATTTTATATCCCATTGTGATTTTTTTATTGGTTTTGGGTTTAAAAGTATTTTCCGTCGTAAAACGCGTATGTTTTAAACCGAGTTTAGTGTCTAGAGTGCATCCGCGAAAGAATAAGCTCCTAAATAGTTTTAAAAGGAAGTCTAATACCTAAAAATCCTCGTAGTAAAAGCTTTACGGCTTTTCAGAACTTTTACGATATGTCGCACATGTTACTTTACAAAATCTACGGCAGATATTAGTGGGAACACAGTAAAATTCTCACAAAAATAATTAAGTTTAGCTGTAGATTCCTTTTATTTGGGTTTACAAAAAAAATCCTTTTAAAAAAAGTTATAGGCGAGACACTCTTTATTTTAATTTTGTTTAATCTGGGAACTATATAAACTACCTACCCAAAATTAACTTGTTATATTGGTTCATTTGGTCGCAAGAAAAGTTCATAAAATTTTATGTGAAATTTAATATATCTCGACAAGTACTCAGACAGGGCGGTAAATATTTGTTAAAGCCACCCTTTTCTTTTTTTTGTGGACTCCAAGCAGACAATATTCTCATTTTTCTGGGTTTGGCGTGTTTGGCTGTAATACTGGATGTTGGGCAGTTTGCAGAAAAAATGTTTTTAATAAGAAAACTTCAACTTTTATACCTAATAAAATTTTCCTTCATTCGTAATACCTACTTACTTTTTATATTATGTGACAATAATGTAAACCTCAATGCATCGGATCCACACTGAGGTATACCTTGGGGGAACATTTTCTTCTGTTCTTTTTCGGTAATTTTCATTTCATCCTTTGATAAAATACCTCTTGAGAAACTCAAATTTGTAGCTTCCTTCAACTCCTAAAAAATACTATTAAAACCCCCCAAAAAAAAATATTTTCTAAAGGCAAATTTTACCTCCAAAGAACACCCGGATATAACTTGTTCAGGGGCTATGACATTTCCTAAACTTTTCGACATTTTTCTGCCCCTAGAGTCACAAATGATTCCATGTAGCAACACTTTATTAAAAGGCAGTTGCCCTACAAGAATGTGCAACAAAAAAATATACATTTTCAAAAATGTTACCTGTAAGCTCTGTGCCAAGCATCACCATTCTTGCCACCCAAAAAAACAAAATATCATGGCCGGTCTCCATCAGAGACAGCGGATAATATTTGTCAAATTCCACAGTCTAAAAAGATTCAACACAATTTGGAAAACCGTTATAAAAAAAATTATACAATGTGTCCCGGATAAGAATGAACAGCATGGGGATCTTGCAAACGGTGAGAGATAGAACAACGGTTAAATGGGGAAAAAGTTGCGCAATTTTAAGGTCAATAAAATGATACAAACAGGTTTCTAACATCTTTTTCGTTTTGAGTCATTTAAAATTTTGCGTTTTCGATTTTATTTTTTGTTATCACAGATAGGAAAAAACAAGAAAAACACTTTCTTATGGCACTTTTTAACGGGCTTTAAGATGGCAACATTTCGTTTTTGAGAAACCATCTTCAACTTTATTTTTTTAAATGCGGACCTGGATTTTTTTCAGATTTTCAAAACACT
Organism: Pseudeuparius sepicola; assembly: GCA_963920635.1. Taxonomy (NCBI): domain Eukaryota; kingdom Metazoa; phylum Arthropoda; class Insecta; order Coleoptera; family Anthribidae; genus Pseudeuparius; species Pseudeuparius sepicola. The sequence goes on from OY987306.1 coordinate 33,519,039, forward strand.
TTTCATTGCAAATACCATGATGTATGACACGAAATATTTTTAAAATGTTTTGAGACAATTATACTGAAAATTCCTTTTTTCCGTTCATTTTTTTGCTAGTGCGGCCCTGTGTATTTAATAATAAGAAGTCTAAATATTAATCACAATTATTGTCAACAATTTAACTTACATTTTTCTTTCTTCGGAAACTTAATATTTTTAAATAGGCCGTCTGGTTAGGGTTTTCCTCTGTTGTTCAGAAAACAGTGTCGCATTGCGTTTTGGAGTAAATTCTTAGATTTTTCTAATTATTGTAAGAGAGAAGAGCCAATGAAACCAATAACTGTTGCCATTTATTAATAATTGCAGTAATACATTCGTTCGGCTTACACTTTTTCTGTGACACAAGATATTACATGCTAACATGTTAAATTTGTCGTCATTGGAAAAAGCACCCTCCATTTCTAATAATACAAATTATTAACTAAATGATACAGTGAGAGTTATGACAAATGACAACGGGTTGGTTTCGTTGTTTCAAAGCATTCTAAAGGGAAGGATTTTTATTTATTTTTTATTATCGTATGTGACTGTTATTATAGTGTTTGCCGTCCTTTTTTGGGTTCTACGATTGAAAGATAAGTTGTAAGTTAAATTGTTGACAATACTTATTAAGATTTAGACTCCTTATTAATAAATACAGGACCGCATTAAAAAAAAAAGAATGCAAAAAAAGGAATTTTCAGTATAATTGTCTCAAAACATTTTAAAAATATTTCGTATCATACGTCATGGTATTTGCAGTGAAAAGTGCTTTCAAAATCTGCAAAAAAATCCAGGTCCGTATTTAAAAAAATAAAGTTGAAGATGGTTGCTCAAAAACGAAATGTTGTAGAACAAATCTAAAAACGCCATCATAAAGCCCGTTAAAAAGTTCCATAAGGTAGTGTTTTTCTTCTTTTCCTATCTGTGATAACAACTTCAGAAAAAAATAAAATCGAAAACGCAAAATTTTACTTTTTTCAAAATAACTCAAAAACGAAAAAAGATATTAGAAATCTGTTTGTACCATTTTATTAACCTCAAAATTGCGCAACTTTTTCCCTATTTAACCGTTGTTCTATCTCTCACCGCTTGCAAGTTCCCAATGCTGTTCATTCTTATCAGGGATACATTGATGTAGATAAAACAAAAGGAAACCAGCGCCAGACTTAACTTATACAATATATACAACCCCTTACACCCTATACAATGATTTATACCCTATAGGTTGACGAAGGTATAGGGACCCTTCTATCCCTCAGATGGCCTTGATAAATTTCCGTTAGGGCGAAACCTTCATTTATAAGATATTGGCTGGGCCGAACTAAGAAATAATTTCTTAAAACCATTTTCTCACCTTCTCGGGCCAACCGAACGCCACGAAAGGTTGCAGCGCCGAAGAGAACCACGTGTCAAGAACGTCTTCGTCTTGAAAAATGTCAATGTCTTGTGGGTTGCATTTTAGAATTGCGACCGCTTTTTGGAGGGCATCTTCCTTTGATTCGGCAGCTACCCAAATATTATTATCGCAGCTATTTTTAGTATTTTTACAAGAATATACAGGGATTCTGTGTCCCCACCAGAGTTGTCTTGAAATGCACCAATCTCTGCAATAGAACGGCACGGACCTGACTTTTGCAAAATTTAAGACAGTCCTAGGATAGTGCTTTTGATTCTGAACAAAAAGTGCCTCTTGCATTTTTTCGATATTTGTAAGGGTTTAGAGATACACCTCACATTTTTATTTTAAGTAAACACTTTGTTGTAATAAAAAAGTGAGATTTGCAGCTAAACGGTTAGAGATATTAAAAAAAATAAAGGGGCAATTTTTGTTTAGAATCAACGGTTGAATTTAAAATTGTCAAAATAAAAAATTAACCTTCATTTTTAAATTATTATAATTAAATGTTCAGTGTAGTACGGTCCTGTCTTTTATAAATCTGGATATAGCTTTTAATCCTGAACAAAAAGTGTCTCTTGCATTTTTTCGATATATGTAACGGTTGAGTAGTAAACTTCACTTTTTTATATTAAATAAACACTTTGTTGTATTAAAAAAGTAGGATTTACATCTAAACGATTATAGATATTGAAAAAATAAAGAGGAAATTTTTGTTTAGGAGCAACGGTTGCATTTAAAATTGCCAAAATAAAAACTGAAACTTCATTTTTAAATTATTATAATGAAATGTTCCTCTCTTTTATCAATCTAACATTTTTTTGGATATAACTTTTAATCCTGAATAAAAAAGTGTCTCTTGTATTTTTTTCGATATTTGTAACGGTTGAGTGGTAAACTTCACTTTTTTATATTAAATAAACACTTTGTTGTATTAAAAAAGTAGTATTTGCAGATAAACGGTTAGAGATATTGAAAAAAATTAAGAGACAATTTTTATTTAAAATCAATAACCGCTCCTAAGAATATATTAATTTTAGATGAAATACTCGCATTTTGTTTTCAAATTTTTCTCCAGAATTACCACTTACAATATAAGAAGCACTTACCGAATATTTTCCAACCAATTAAACCAAATCTTCTCGAACTGAAGGGGAACTATGGACAATTTCCCTTCGTTGACGTCATCAATGGCCTTTTGGGCCATTTTTTTACAATCTACAAACCACTGTGGCCTGACTAACAGTTCCACCACGTCTTTTGAACGACTAAAAATATACCAAACGTTTAAAACAGTGTCCAGAGATAATAGTATTCTCTAATTAAACTTGGGTCTATATGTTACCTGCATAGGGGTATTGAAGTGTTGTGATTTTCATTTCCTCTGAACAGCTGCATTTTAGACAGTTCGTTTAAAATAATCGATCTGGCGTCAAAACGTTTTAAACCTTCAAATTCAGAGCAAAGCTGGGTAAGATTTCCCTTCTCATCTATCACTTGCAAGGTTGGTAAATTGTGCTTCTTGCCTACGTAAACAAATGGAATAAATATCTTTAAAAATTCGAAATGTACTCATTATATAGTTACCTACCTATTTCGAAATCATCTGCGTTATGTGCAGGGGTAATTTTCACAGCACCTGTAAGAAAATGCTATACCGGATGTTCTAGAATAAAGTTTATACGATTTTAGTACAACACTTTTTAGAAAATTAAATTATAGAACGTTGCTTTTGCAGTTTTAATTTTTTCTACGACACTGTATTATAATCTTAGATCTTAATATTTAACAACTGTTTTTGACCAGAAATGTAAATATTAAATTAATTTTGGGTACATTTTTATTGTTTTCCCACAAACATTTTTGGACTATATGCTTCTGGTATTATAAAATAATGGCCACTATATGATAGGATTATTTTGTCTGAAAATATATGGAATATGGAATTACCTACCTATAGTATAGTATAGTATATTTCTTTATTAGATCCTTACAATAATCATACAATTATAACTATTGTTCATACCCTTCACGGGTGTACATCGTGTCAATATAGAAGTAAAATTCGATATTAAAAGTACAACACAATTTAAAACTTAATTAAGTAACAACAAGATACACATTGGGACAACTATGCTAGAAAGCAATCACTAAAAGATCATGGATCACAAAACAAAGTCAGATATTAAAAGTACAATACAACTCAAAACTTAAGTAAGTAACAATAAAATACACTTTGGGACAACTATGCTGGAAAGCAATCACTTAAAGATCATGGAAGCCTTTCTCCTCAAAAAATTCATTGATACTATAGTGGCATCTCTTAATGAGAAACTTTTTTAGTTTTGCTTTTTGTAGGGTAATATTTAATGTTTTAAATGATATGGGTAAGAGATTCCAAATCTTCGCTATCATGTAAACTATGTTTTTTTTGTAAATAGGAGAAATTAGCTCGATTAGGATATAATAGGTCCTTATTTCTAGTATTGTATGTATGATCATACTGTAGATCCGCCAACATGAATCTATTCTTTATTGCAAACATTACGCACTCATGGATATAGATACTATATAAGGTCAAAATACCATATCTACACTGTGTGTGTGTGTGTGTGTGTATTGTGTACAAAATAAGTAATAGTAAAATAATAGGTTTTTTCTATGAGAAGGTACAACATTTTCTTCTTGTTATAGAAACTTACCTGTGCCAAAGTTAATATCTACAAAATCATCACATATAATGGGAATTTCTTCATTTCTAAACGGATGTATCAATTTTTTTCCGACATATTTCTTATATCTATCATCTTTTGGATTTATAGCTACAGCCACATCACCTACCATAGTTTCCAGTCGTGTGGTAGCCACAACAATTTCTTCATCTAAAAACACATATTTTTATTCTGAATGTAGGCCCAGATTTATGTATTTGGTATGGGAAACTATTATTTAATGTAGGTACCTGTATCTTTTATTTTGTAAGCAAACTTGCTGAGGTATCCAAATTCGACTGGATCTTCATAACCAGGAACAGAAATTTTTGTAGGTCCTTCGATATTGAGGTGGTCAACCTCAATATCAGAAATCGCAGATTGGAGATAGCACGACCAATTTACTAAAGCATCCGCCCTGTATATTAAGTTTTTTTCGAAAAGTGTTATAAATGCCCTTTGCACTGCTTTGCTACTTTTTTCGTCCATTGTAAAAATTTCTTTTTCCCAATTTAATGATAAATTTAATTTTTTGTTTTGTTGGTCTACAAAAATAAGCACACAGTTTCCCAATTTTAATTGATAAAAATAAACAAAAAAACATACTAATTTTTGTAGATTTTAATTCTTTCCATTTAAGGACCTCATTTATGAATTTTTCTCTACCGATATCATGTCTAGAAACTCCTTTTTCTTTTAAAAGCAATTTTTCTACTAAAACTTGAGTTGCTATACCAGCATGATCCAAACCTGGAACCCAAACTATTGAAAAACCTTGCATTTTTTTCCTAAAAAATGTTTAAATACATTTTTGTAATGCTTAAATTTAAACTATTTTTACCATCTTATAATAGTATCTTGTACGGCACCCGTTAGCGCATGCCCTAAATGCAAGTCCCCTGTAATATTTGGAGGTGGTAATACCATCGAAAATATTTTTTTCAAATTTTGTTTGGGCAAAAAAATATTTTCCTCATTTTTCAAATTTTCTACTACATTCGGAATATATCCTTGTCCCAATTCTAAAAAATAAACATTCATAAATATGTATTCTTACATTCTCACACACTCTGTATATTTGTTGACACCCAACATATTTCATTTTAATTTTGTGCTTCCCCAACCGATCTATCCAACTGGCGACATCTATCGGACGTTTTTTCACTCTAAACGTGCACGCGGTCTCTATCTTACGGCCGTGTTTAGTACTAAACCCCTGGAACAAACTTACCAGGTTTTTCTGCTTTTTCTTCACTTTGATAGCTTATTTTACGCACTAAAATTGTTGCACGCCTAGAAACACTATTTTGGCACAAAGAACACTTATTTGCAAACTTGTACATTTCGTTCTAAATGTATAAAACGCGTTTCAAAACAACATTTTCAGGTTAGAAATCGCTGACAACAATGCTCATGTCTTGCGGCTAACTTCACCCGTTAGCAACAGTGGAAAGTAGTTTAAGTTAAAGTCTCTTCTTCTTCTTTACCACAAAACAGTAAAGTAAGGTTGCCACCTACTTTATAGGTTAGAATTCGGTGGTTCGTGTCAAGTTTTGAAAAAAAGATGTCTATGCTAGCCAAAAGAAATAAGATAATAGGCAGCTTTTGCCAGTTTTTGAACGCCAATAGCGGGCAATGTTTTGTGTGCGTCCCAAAATTGGTGTCGATAAGAAATAGCTCTACAAGATCCGTACAAATGGCAAAGGGTATTTTCAAAGTTGGGCTCGCCGGGGTCACTATGGGGGCTATAGTCGGCACAGGATATTCTATACACCAGAAAAATAAGCCTAGAGGTCACATTATTAACGAGCAGACATTCATTTCGCCGGTCGATGAAATTCCCGACATAAAACCCAGCAGAGAGGTACGAAAGTTTAAGGTACGTTCCGTAATTATATCGTCGATTGTTTAGGTGAGAATAGCGGGAGACAGAAGTGGTTTGAAGTTGAAATTGTTCCAATATCAGACGTGTCCGTTCTGTTGCAAAGTAAGGGCGTTTTTAGATTATTACGGAATATCGTATGACGTCGTAGAAGTGGATCCAGTATTGAGGCAATCGATAAAGTGGTCTCAGTATAAGAAAGTACCAATATTAGTAGCACAAACACAAGATGGATATCAGGTATGAACAGTAACGCTGTTTTTTTATGAGTAAATGACAGAAGAAATCATATAATTTGCAGGAAATCTGTGTACTATTTTTTTGTTGCTGATTACCCCTCGTTTTTTTTTTACATTTTTTAGCCACTAAATGACAGTACTATGATAATATCGGCCCTAGCTTCATACTTAAAAGACACCGACAAAGTTCTTACCGAAATCGTTAAGTGTTTCCCGTTTGTGTCTTTTTACGACGAAGACGGCAACAAAAAGAATGATATAATGAACAAATATTTTCTAATGCTGTCAGATCAATCGTATCGAAAGGAAAACGAAGAAGTATTCGGGTAAGTGTGCCTTACATTGTTCGCCTTCGGCCAATCGAATTCCACCTACCGCTCGATCGACCAATGCCATTCTAGCGAGGAGCGCAAGTGGCGCAAGTGGGCCGATGACGTTTTAGTCCACACGCTCTCGCCCAACGTGTACAGGACCACCGACGAGGCCTTGCAGGCCTTCAATTGGTTCTCCGAGGTCGGCGAATGGGACAAGCACTTCCCCGCGTGGGAACGCAACCTCATAATTTACGTCGGCGCGTCCGCCATGTGGCTGATAGGCAAACGACTGAAGAAACGACATCAGCTCAAGGACGACGTCAGGCAGTCGCTGTACGACGAGTGTAACACGTGGGCGAGGGCCGTGAGAGCGAAAGGTGGGCGGTTTATTTGAACTACTTTGCGGTAATTGCGGTGCAGTCGAACTACTTTTGCGACAGTTCAAACCAGGGACTTATTAAAGTACGGGGACCCAGCGCCAGCATTGTACTTTACAAAGTGACGCCTATTCTGTCCTGAGAATCTCTAAATACAACAGGTACTTTGATTGTTAGTAAAAATTAATAATGGTTTCCATGATTTCTAAAAATTAGACTTGACAATTTTGTGTATACAAGTGCAGAATGTGGCAACTGTCAAATGAAAGAAATTTATTTTTTAGTTGGAATTGATTTCCAGCAATTATTTCCACGAATTTAAGTAATAAGTATGGTAAGTCAGTAGTGCCGATTTTGCTTGTTTAAGAATTTGTCGCTATTGCACCTTGTTACCAGGTTCCTCAATCCATTTGTACTATGTGTACTTGAACTTTCTTCCCTTGTTGAATGTATCTACCCAAAGAACTTTCACAGATTTCGGGATGGACTAATAAGATTAGGTCTAGTAGTTCTAATGACGTAGTTTTTCTCGGTGTTGATTATAAAATTTTTGTAATTTTATTTGTCTCCCAAGGTACCTCACAAACTTAAAATAAACTTGTAGTCATAGATAAAAACTCTTAAAAAAAGACCTGACTGAAGCTACATGCTTAATAATTTAAAATTTTCGAAATACGATTTGTTTTGAACTACCTACTTATACGTAATGCCCACATAATGGGAATTGTAGGATTACTAAAGGTGATACAAGAAAAATCTGGTTGCAATTATTAGGACTACTACAGGCGGCCGCATTACCTTTAATTGACACATCTGAGTATCTGGAAGTTAGAAAAGTAAAAAATTGTGAATTATGATGGGAAATATTTTGCCTCCTTTAGAATCTATGGCACTGACATGTCACGTAAAACCTGATGGCAGTTGGACACTGATATATAACATAACCTTGTATCAGCCCCCTTGTGGTCTCCTTGGAGTCAACAGAAGACAAACTTCCCCTCAAGGCTTCACTTTTCCTATGTGAAAGACTGTGACATGCTGGCTCCCCTTATTTTAGAGAGTCCCTGGTTCAAACGCTCTGAATGCGTTTTTTTTTTTTGTGTAGGCACGAAATTCATGGGCGGCACGCAACCCAACCTGGCAGATCTTGCCGTATACGGGATATTGAACAGTATCGAAGGTTGTGTGGCGTTTAAAGACCTCTTAAGTCAATCCACGATCGGCACATGGTATTCGGAGATGAAGGAAGTCGTTTCAAAACACGGGGGCGCCGCTTTTGTTTAATTGAGGTTATGTGAGTGATGATATATGTTGTTTTTATGTGATGTTAGTTGTTATTAAATAAAAAAAAAGTTGCGTCCAAAGGTTAAAACGGAGTTTTATTTATTGTTAGTTCATTTTATTATCAGGTTACTAAGAATGTGGCCAAATTGGAACAACGTTGTTGGGCATAATTCAGTGCAAATCCTCTATTGGCAATATCTGACAGTTCGTTGCCGTTCGTGACAGTTGTCAGTACAAAAGGTTTTGAGTAGGCTGAAAGAAAAACAAATGCTGCACTGAAAACCATTGTGACAGCTGTCAAGTTGTAAAGTTTTTAGGTTACTTACAAATGACATTAGGAAATTGATTTCCGCAAAATCTGTCTGTATTAACAGCTGTTCCATTCGGATAATAAGGATTTGGTATAACCACGTAATCCATGGTACAGTTTTCGCCTAGTAGACCAACTCCGGGTAGACCAGGTGTTACAGCTACCAGCGCAGTGTTGTTGCTAACTAAAAAAAGCTTACGAATATATTTTTATTTTTTAGATTTTTCCAACCTGTAAAAGATGTGTCGTCACTCGTTTGGCTCCAGCTTATCGAACAATACCCGGGCTGCATTTGAACGCATATCCCGTAATTCGTGTTGGCCATTTGCCGCGTCCCGGGTCTCAGTCCGCCGTTATTCGGCAAAGTTATCAAGTTCCCGTTTATTCCTGTCCCGTAGTTGAAACTCCTAACCGTGCCGGTTAAATTCGTGTAGTATTGTAGACAACCGGCCGGCGCTAAGAAAAAATGCGTTTTTCTGTTGTTATTTTGGCAGCATTAGCTTCGTTTTTAAATTACGATCGCAACAATATATGACTTTACATATCTACCAGTATAATAGTTTTTGAGATATTCAAACTTAACCTAAACTGAAATAAGTGGGCCTTGGCTTTGACATGAAACAACTAAATGTCATCGGTCATGGCCTCCTTGATTTTATTAATGTCCACTTGTTTTTAGGTCACAGCCTACTGCATATTACCTGTCTTTTATTTTAGATTTCTTTAAATATCTCAAAAGCTGTTAAAGTTAAAAACTTCAAATTTAATACATATATCGACTATAATAAAACGAAGCAAAATACATACAAATAATTGTCCGTTTTCATTCCTACCTAAAGTGGGACAGTCGCAGCCGATTTGTGTCGCCTTAAAACTCCAACTTCTCGCCAAGTCGATTGTCGGCGTTGTGCTAATAGTTACAGTTATGCTGGCGTTGCCATTGAAACTTAAATACATGTGTTGGCCACTATTTTCGCCACATATGATTGGTACGTTTGAGGCGGCACCAGAAACTACCATTGAATCAAATACGCAATTCCCGTTGCCGTCTGGTTGCGCTAACGTGAATGATAGAAAGTCTAATCTAACCTAGAAATTTAAGAAGTTAGTTTGAACGATTCGTGAGTATTTTTGAGTACGTACTTGACATATATCCGAATTACAAGGTACTATAGTAAAAGTACATTGGGTGGCTCCGTTAAAAGTGCCTGGATACCCGGTATTTGTAAAATATGTGTTGTTGAGCGATGAAGAATCTCCACAAGTCCTTTGAACTAAAAATAAACGTTAATTTTCTAACAAAATTTAAACGTTTATTCATTTACCTAAACAACATGTCCCTATGCCATTTCCAGCACATGTTCCCGAAGAAGTTCCATCTATACTGGCACATTGTGAACTTGTATAACATGTACCACAATATCCCTCCAAAGTTGTGCATACGTCGTTTCTAAAACGAACCAATCCTATCGGCCAAACTACAAAAAAAAATTAAGAGTGCGCTCTGAAGTACAAAAATTCTTTAACAACTTTGTTCCTACTTACATTTTCCTTGTCTTTCAGTTAATAGTTTTGTAGAATAACATTTTTGTATCATTACCACACATATTACAGATAAAACAATACATTTTAATAATGTGTTCCCTGTAGAATACATTTTTAAAATGAATGCGACCAAAAAATGTGAAACCTGCTTAATAAAAGGTGATAATTTTTTAAATATGGGTCAAAAGATTTGTTTGGCCAAACAATTTTTTCAAGAAGGTACAGTTATATTGGATACCTTTGTCAATACATTATAACAGTAAAACAATATTAATTATATATGTGAATGCTATGTTGTTTTTAATTTTTTACCAGAAACTAATTTACAGGTTTTCCTCAAATTTTATCAAAGAGTATAACAAATAGTTTCATAAATGATGTATATTTTTTCATAAATCGAAATATGACATTTAGGTACTCATAAACAAATTATTTATTAATTTGCAAGTATAATTGCAGTTTTATACAAGTAACTATTATAGTTTTTTATGTTGGTATTGCTTTGTAAAGAAATATGTTCGATTTTCATATGCCTTGTAGGTATTTTATTCATTTAGAAATGAAACACCCTCTATATCATTTAGAAGAAAATGCCTTGTGATATATCGTTTTATAGGTTTTTGGGGTTGGTAAATTCAATTTTGGCATTATTTTTTACATACGAGCAAAAATAATTGAGTTTTTACAAAAATACATTCAATTTTTTATGACAAAATTCGTCTTAAATTTTCTATAATTGTTCTTGAGATATTTGCTTCAATCTTTGTATATGAAGGTTTTTAGGGGTATTAACAACAAATATGGCATTCGATTTGTGCTAACATCGACTCTAATGTGTATTAAAAAATCATGGTATGTTTTAAAAAATATTTATTATCCTAACATCACATTACTGCTACACAAATTTTGTTGGTACATTAGGGAAAATCCTCTATTCGCTGTATCATTCACCTCATTTCCATTTGTAACTACTGTCAAAACGAACGGCTTTGAAAAACCTAAAAAAAAGTAAAAAATAAAAACGATTAAAAAAAGGTGATATAAAAAAATTACTGGTGACAGATTGGAATCCGTTCCCACAGAAACGATCGGTCGTGGCTGCGGTACCATTGGCATACACCGGACTTGGAATTACGACAAAATCGGTGGTACAATTTGTACCATATATTTCGGCAGCCGCGGTACCTACAGTACTGTCTCCCACGTTTGTATTTGTGTTATTCGACACCGAAAAAGAGTAACCGTCTCCGCCCGATTGCGTCCAAGTTATCGAGCAATAGCCTAGAAGAAAATATACGGCATCGATAATTGACTGATTCTAAATACTCGAAAAAATAAGTTGCATAGCTTTTCAAAATTTGAAGGCGTCAGTCATCTTGAAGTTTGTTGTTAGATTTCTATTCGTATCATAAAGCCTGATCATTTTGCTTTCAAACGAGTCCAGAACGCAAAAAGTTGGCTGAGAAATTCGAACAATATTAATTAAAATATAAACGAACGAAAATACCTTGTGACATATCGTTTCATAGGTTCTTGGGGATGGAGAATTCAATTTTGACGATATTTTTTACATAGAAGCGAAAATAAATTAAGCATATTCAGTTTTTTTTTACCTGGTTGCATCATGACACAAACCCCATAATTTTCGTTTGACAATTGCCTTGTCCCATTCGAACCCACCGATGTACCATAGTTAAAACTTCGCACAGTACCACTAAGCGCCGTAAAATATTGCAAACATCCAGTAGGTGCTAAAATGTTTAAGATTTTAAATGGTTAAGATTTTATCGTTAAAACATGCACCTTTAGTTGGACAATCGCATCCGATTTGGGTAACTTTTATATTCCAATTTCTTGACGCATCGCTGTTGCCGTTCGTCAAGATTTGTATAGTTATGGGCGTCAATCCATTAAAATCTACATATATATGTTGTCCGCTGTTGTCTCCGCATAAAATTGGGACGTTCGAAGCCCCACCGGTCACTACTAAAGCGTCCGTCACACAAGTACCATTGTCGTCTGGTTGTGCCAGTGAAAATGACAGAAAGTCTATTCTAACCTAAAAAATAGGGTTAAATCGACAAAATTTTGACAGTTCAAGGTCAAACAGAGATGGCGTCTTTTTTGGTACACCCCATAATAATAATAAGAATGTATCATTTACCTGACAAATGTCGGCATTGCAAGGTACGATTGTGATGGTGCAAGTTGAACCTCCTGTATAAGAATTTGGAAAACCAGGGCTTACGAAATATGTGTTATTTAATGAAGAAGATTCTCCGCATCCTCGTTGAACTGAAAAGTAAAAAAAATACGGTAAAAATGCAACAAAAAATTAAAAAAAACTTACTGACACAACATACACCAGCACCGTTAGCACATCTTGTCGAAGCCACTCCATCTACACTAGCACATTGTTTACGAGTGTAACAGGTGCCCTCTAGTGTGTTGTTTCCTCCACATACTACATTTTCGAATCTAACCAATCCTAGACCCCAAAAAACTAAGGAAAAAAATGTTAACGAATATTTTTGTGAAAACTTCAAAACGCGACATTAAATTATTTTCCTGTAAACGTATTCTGAAAGTTCAGACCCAATGCTACAATTATTGTATCCTGCATTTTTTTCATAACTCCAATAGTAAAAAAGTTGTGGCGTGTCAAAATATTTTTTTAAGTTGTACTTACTCTTTCCCTCCCTCTGCTGACTATACCTTTGTACCAAAGTATTGTCTGCATTTAAATTTGCACAAAATAAAATGAATATAGCAATGCTGGCTAGCAGCTCTTTCACACACATTTTGACTAAGTTTGACCCACTGCACTGCCGAATTGAGTGGCCGAATATTTTTAAACAATTATCACTTCTAAATCGTTCATAATAACCGAAAAAAATGGGGCACCAGTACATACGTCTATTAAAAATGTTATAACAGTAAAATATAGAAAGGTGTACATACTCATATACTGAAGAGTTATTTGAATATAAAACTAACATTAAACACCGCAATTTTATTGTTTTAACCTGATCCTACCACACCATTTGTTACACCGTTTGAGCAGGGTATCTGTTGATAATTTAAAGAGAAACCTAAGTTCATGGTATCATTTACCTCATCGCCATTCGTTACAACAGTTAAAACGAATGGTTTAGAGTAACCTGCAACAAAATTAAAAATTACTTACCATTTTTAAAAACTACTTACCATTTTAAAAATTACTTACCGCCTTTAAAAACTACCTACATCCCATCCCCAACAACCTGCCGTCTTTTTAAAATAGTCTTACACAAGAAATGTACAGGTAAGTAGATCTTAAACTTACTTATAACAGGGTCGAAGGCAAGCCCGCAAAACCGGTCGGTATTTACGGCAGTTCCATTTGGATAAAACGGGTTTGGTATCACCACAAAATCGCTGTTACAGTCGCCATCGTTCAAAGCCCCAATTCCAACCCCATTCGCATTTCCAGATACCATAAAAGAGTTGGAACTCCACTGTATGCCGCAATACCCCGGAGTCATCGCTATGCAAACGCCGTAGTTTTCGTTTACCTTTAAAATGCGCGCGAATTAAAACTTACTTACCGCTCGTTAAAAGCTACTTACCAATTCGCGGGTACCGGGTACCCCTGTAGTTGGGTCTATAACGTTTGCCGCCGTGCCGTAGTTGAAGCTGTTGACGGTTCCCGATAGTGCCGTGTAATACATCAAGCATCCAATGGGAGCTAAGACGAACCCATTTAAGAACTCCCAGTCAAATTAAAAAAATACTTACCGCGCGTGGGGCAATCGCAAGCGATCTGCGTCACCTTAAAGTTCCAATTTCTGCCTAACGAAGAAGCCAGCGTATTTATTAGCAGTTGAATCGTGTCATTTCCGTTAAAATCCACATATATATGTTGCCCTGTATTTTCGCCGCATATGATTGGCACAGGCGCGGCGCCACCTGTTACAGTCAACGCGTCGGTCGTGCAGACACCAGTGGCGTTTGGTTGGGCCAGGGTCGAACTCAGGAAGTCGATGCGCACCTAAAAACGACAATATTAAAATTTACTTACCTTCTTAAAAAGCACTTACCTCTTTTTAAAACATGTTAAATTAAATTAGAAGTAAGTGGGGGTGTGTTTGACGAACATTGATTGAGTTAAAGGTGGCTTACCTTTTTTAAAAAGTACTTACCTTTGATTTAAATTGCATGAAAATGCCTGTGTTGTCATTTTCGATGGTTATTTATAAATTGTAAGCAAGAATCGAAGGTAAGTACTTTTTAGTATGCTCTTATTTTACCTGACAAATATCTGCGTTGCATTTTTGAATGGTCATGGAACATCGGGTGCTATTTGTGACAGGAGATGGGTAGTTGGCGCTGGTAAAGTAGGTGTTGTTGTACAAAGAAGTGTCTCCACAAGTTCTGATGACTTTAAGTCAAATTAAAAGGTGCTTACCTAAATTTTAAAAGTACTTACTGACGCAGCAAACTCCTATTCCGTTGGCGCAAGAACCTGAGGATATTCCATCGATATCTCTGCATTGATATTTTGTGTAGCAAGTACCGTCCATATTGCTAGCGCTTGGGCATACGCTGTTTTGAAATCTTACCAATCCAATTCCAAAAACTACCAAAAAAGTAAGTACAGATATACCAACAAAATAATAATTGTTTTTCCTCCCATACATTTTGATGTTCTTTCATTTTTGAAAGCAAGGCAAAAAATGACGGCTAAAGAAAACGCAAAGTACGTTGCTGAATACTTCATAATTTCCGTTCGAGAACTGAAGAAATATTGCACTAAATGTTTGCTAAAACGGTGCATTAGTTTTTGCAAAAAATGCACTTGCAGTTAGTCAAACATTTACCTGACAATATTTTAAGTAAACAACGCATACATCTTCTGTACAAACTCTTAAAGCAAAAAAAAACAACCACCTTGCTCTTTAAAGCGCTAATATTCATGTATTAAATTTCAAATTTGGCCATAAATAATCGATTTAGCACTTTTATTTGTTAACGCAGGCAACCAAGCATACGCGGTATATTTGGTGACGTCACTTAACTGCATGAATTCGGTCGAATTCTTCCAAGCCCCTGTGGCCTAATGGATAAGGCATCGGCCTCCTAAGCCGGGGACTGTGGGTTCGAGTCCCACCAGGGGTACTTGAATTTTTTTATTTTTTTTTTCTACTTTTTTTAAATTTTCATTTATTTTTGATAACAGATCATCTAAAGAAAAAGTGACTGAAGTGCAGAAAGTTGGATATAAATTAATGTTTTGATAAGAATAATATAAAGTGAGGTTATGTTAGTTGGCAGCTTAACCTAACCACAGATTTAGTTATTCTGTGACCTAACCTATATATTTTGTGCCAGAGCACAGAATAACTATATTCTGTGGCCAGAGACAACAAAAGCAACTGCCTGTTGAAAGAAAAATACAAAGAAATGTGAATGTTTTGATTATATTAAAGATATTAACAGTGGTTTTATGTTAGATGAGAAGAATTTTAATAACTTTTTCACGTAGTTTTCATAGTTTAAAGAAAATGGACAATACTTTGTAAAAAAATCATATTTTTTTGTGTATTTCTAGAGGTCAAAATTTGCATTTTAGGACTGAAGAAGTTACTAAACTTCTACAGAGACTGACGAAAGCTGAAAGGCGATCAAAGTTGTTAAAACTAGAGATAAAAGACATCAGAAAGGAACTATCGACTTTGACAAACGTCGCGAACGGTCTTTTAAATAACGGCACTACAGTATTAAGGTAATGCATTGTATTTATTGTAAATACCTAGTTTAAAAAACGCTTAAGTTGTAGTTCGAGACCAAACAATGTCGTCGACCCCCAACCGGGCACCAGCAAACGAAGAAGCGAGGACCAAATCGACTCGAACAATCTCAAGAGAAATCGCCAAGATTTCAATACCTTCGAGGGCTGCGTCACCGTATTCACGGACGGCGCCTGCGAAAGTAACGGAAGGGCACACGCCAAGGCCGGTATCGGCGTGTGGTTCGGCGAAAATCACCCGCTGTAAAACCAACACGGTTGGCGTAACCTCGCATTTTTAATTCGTCGTTTTTTTTAGCAACATCTCAAGGCCCGTCGTCGGCAGGGCCACCAACAACACGGCCGAGATACAGGCGTGTGTCGCCGCTCTGCAGTGCTTGCAAAATGAAGGTTAGTTTGTCAAACTTGTGAAAGGTTGACAGAACATCTGTCATACTTGTCAAAAGTTGGTAGATCTGTCATACTTGTCAAAAGTTGGTAGATCTGTCATACTTGTCAAAAGTTGACAGAATTGAAGGGGAAAGTGTCAAATTTGTCGTTTCAGGTGTCAGAAGGGTGAAGGTGTACACAGATTCTCAATTTACGATAAATTGCATAACGAACTGGATAAAAAAGTGGAAAAAGAACAACTGGAGGTTGGTTACTGGCGGGCCGGTAAAAAATAAAGAGGACTTGGAAACTTTGGACAGAATTATAACGCAATTCGACGAAGTTAAGTGGGTAAGTTGTAAAAAATGATTTTTAAGAAAAAGATGTTTTATTTTCGATATTTAGGAACATGTAGCCGGGCATGCGGGCATAAGAGGAAACGAGGAAGCCGATAAGCTAGCTAGACACGGAGCTTCATTATATCAGTCATAAAAATAACACCTTTACTTGTTATATTTTCTTTATTAAACAACAATAATTTAAAACTTAAAACTAACTCTTTATTCCGAAAACTGAACGCAAAACTTCTAAAAAAACTCTATATTAGAGCTCAACAAACATAAATTCTTAAAACGAGATTTCAACCATATTTTACGGGCTAGCACAGACTTCTTGCGCTACCGAGGAGTCGACAGTGCCTCGTCTCCTGATTTTAGCGAAATATTTGTGCTTCATCGCTTCTTTGGCCGTCAACCTTTCGGCGTGGTCGATTTTCAATAAATTTTCCAGCAAGTCAAACGCGTAATTATCGATTAAATACTCGTTTTCCGATGTAACGAATCTCTGCCAAGACTTGCGCGAGTGAACCCCAACCATGTTCTGTAGGTTGACGTCCAGGTGGATGTTGTATTTCTTCAAATACGCCATCAACTCTTGAGTACCTAGAAACAGCTATGAAATAAAGGGAAAACTGGTTTTTACGGTCTCGCACCTAAAACTTTTGCGATTTTCAGCAGCTGGTCGCAATTGTCGCTTCCGTGGAAGAATGGTTCCTTCCTGAACAACATTGAGGCAAAAACGCAACCAAATGACCACATGTCCAATGAATAATCGTAGTAGACGTAGTCCACCAGCAATTCTGGACCTTTAAAATATCTAAAACAAATGCAATTCTGTCATATTTCTCGTAGGCCCACTTGTACTTAGTTTATGTCTAAGTTTGACCAAGTATCTTTGACCTAACCGTAATACACATAGACTATGAGCAATATTGGACTTTTAAAATATCAAAAAAGTACATAACAATGTTATAGGTCTCTTATAGTCAAAAGCTACACTATTATAGTGTCTAACATTCACCAAATATGACACAAACAATACAATTTTTAAAATATGTTATATTTGTCCTGCCAAGAAAAGCTTTGGGATTATAATTGACTTATATGACTTTGACCTAACCACGATACACTTACCCACGGTATGTCACTAACGAATCTGAAAACAAGGCAACTATGCGCATCTACTTCAGTTGCGAATCACGAATTCTAAATAATGCATGGTGTTTAATGGCGGCTGCAGTTGCGTTTTCCGATTTTTTATAGTTTACAGTTTAATGTAAAGAAAAAAGTGTAAATAACTGACTGATCGTCAGTCCAGCTCGACAGTGCTTTGAAATAGACCAAAAATGCCGGGATGTGCAGTCAGCGTATGTCCAAATAATAATAGAACAGTAAGAGAACAGAAATTAAGTATTATAGATTTGCCAAGGACAATAATCTTGCCAAAAAATGGATTGCTGTATGCTGCAGACAAGACAGTATCAATTTAAAAAATGGTAAGGAAACAGATTATTTATAGAACAGAGCATTAAAAATAGGGGACTCAACAGAGTTTATGCCTGGTTTATACAGCAAATAAAATAGAATGTGCAATAAAAAATTAGCCTTGTTATTTTACTCACTATTTATTATGTTGTTTAACTATAAACTAAGCATTAGTTGTGCAGGTTGTGCTTGTGTCGAGGCTTGTGTGCATTAATTGGCAAATAAGGCTTTAATTGACAAAAACCGACATAAACACTGGAAGGAAAAAGTTATATTTTTGATAAGGCTTTGAATTTTATTTATCAATATCTTTGCCTATAGCAAGTTATCTGTAAAATATTTTTTTTCGATGGAGAGTTTGTGTTGATAGAAGCCAAAACTTAGTTCAGGATTACCTTACTTACAATAAATGTATTATTTAGATACCTATGTGATATTTTTTTATTGTCTACCAATATACGGTCTTTTAAAAGAAAAATCCTGTTAATTTAACAAAATATACATCAAGTTTATTTGCATGCATACGATTAGCTAAAACGCAAAGAAAACAAATTATTTGTAAAATTATAGTTATCAAATTAAATGTGTTTTTTATCAACAGAATATTCATTCATTTATCTAGTAATATAATCTACATATTTTTAACCACATTTATTTAAAAGAAAACATTTAAAATAAGCAAAAACCCATAAAAAAGTATCTATTGCTGTGTAAAACATATGGAGCAATTTAAATTCTGATTCGCAACTGACGTCAGAAGGTGCGACAGAGATAGGCATATGGATGCGCAATGACATACCGTGGGTAAGTGTATCGTGGACCTAACCATACACAAACACGTTTCAAGTGTCATACTTGTAATTTATGACAACTTTGACGATATTTGACCGCCGACAAGTGCCCGAAAGTATTTCAACTCACCTCGAGGCAACCCTGACGTTGTACTCAGTTCCCGGATGATAGAATTCGGCCAGTCCCCAATCGATCAGCCTGACCTTTCTGTTGTCGACGTCGACTATGATGTTGTGGGGCTTGACGTCCCTGTGCATTATGCCGCAGCCGTGGCAGAAGTCCAACGCCTTCAGTATCTCGAACAGGTAGAACTTGGTGTCCTCCTCGCTCAGGCTCAGGTAGATGTTCTTGAAGTCCTCGTTGTTGACGAGCTGCTCGAAGACGAGCGCCGTCAGTTCGGTGTGCGGCACCCTGACGACGGCCAACAGCTTGACGATGTTGACGCCGCCGCGCAGCCCCTCGAGTATCTTGATCTCGCGCTTGACCTTGCGCTTGCGCACCGGCTTGAGTATCTTGATGACGACCCGCTCGTTCTTCGGCTCGTGGAACCCCTCGAACACGATGCTGTACTTGCCGTGGCCGAGCTTCCTCGTCAGGCAGTAGTCGTCGATGTTGTCGAATTGCGGGCAGTAGTTGTCGTACTCGTAGAACGAGCACGGCTTGTTGGACAGGGCGTCGGCGTAGACGCGCGAGATCGTGCGGACCTGGTCCGCCCTCGTGTCGCTGGAAAAAAATCGACGCACATACAGGGTGTAACTAAGCTGATGGTCAAAAATGAAACCACGTATTCTTGGAGTCACTTCTTCATAAATTTTTTTCTCCTATGGGCCATAGTTTTTTTTATACAGAGCGTAGAAGTTTGGAGAAAAATACACATATTTCTTAGTATTTCTAGAAGTATACGAGATATTTTCTTCAAACTTGGCGTGTCACATGAACAGATGAGCCGTCAAACTTAAGGTTGACATGAAGCTTCTGAGGCTCCCAGTTGCGGAGATACAGGGTGTTAGTAAAATTAATTAGTTCAGAAAAATATGAATACCCTGTATAATCGCATTTTTTTAATTGGTTTTGAGTGGTGAATAGAATGGTTAACAAAAAGTATCTCTTAGTATTTTTTCATATTCGAAGCCGTTTCTTAATTATTTTTAAAGAACATTATTTTCCGATTTCAAAAAAATATAATATACCTATACCTCGGCATTGAAGTTCTTTTTATGACTCGTGTGGCTTATTTGCCTCGGCCAGAGGTCTCAGCAACGAAATTCCACACGAGTCATAAAAAATTCAACTTCAGTGCCTTGGCACATAAATAACTATTTATTAAAAACCGTTCATTTTTTCATTATGAATCAAGTTTAAATAAATAATTGCAAGTTAAAAAAAGAGGTTGTATGAGAGTTTAGGGGCATTTATGTTAGGAGTGGTCTGCTCCTGGCTTCCAAGATGAAATTGAAATGTTGCTATAATTTCATATTATGCAGGGTGTAAATTAAGTACTTCGACAAACTTCGACGAATGATTCTTTCAGTGATTTTAAGTCAAAAAGTTCATGTAAACATAGATCCAAAAATGCTTCGTTCTCAAGATACAGGGTGTCAAACTTTGAAAAAATAATCGGTTTTTCGTAAATATCTCAATATTCTTTAAGCCGATTTTATTGAACTTTGGCAGATGTATTAATGATAGTAAGAGGCTAATTTAGCTTCAATTAGATTAAAATTATTAAGTCCAGTGGCGTCCCGGAAGGCACCTTCCCCAATAAAAATTTAAAAAAGTCAGTGGCTCACTTTTTTTTTTCAAAAATAGTGGGGAAGGTGCCTTCCGGGACGCCACTGGACTTAATTATTTTAATCTAATTAAAGCTAAATTAGCCTCTTACTATCATTAGTACATCTGCCAAAGTTCAATAAAATCGGCTTAAAGAATATCGAGATATTTACGAAAAACCGATTTTTTTTTTCAAAGTTTGACACCCTGAATCTTGAGAACGAAGCATTTTTGGACCTATGTTTACATGAACTTTTTGACTTAAAATCACTTAAAGAATCATTTGCCGAAGTTTGTCGAAGTACTTAATTTACACCCTGTATATTGGGTATACTGTCCAAGTTTAATTAAAATTACGAAAAAACCTTCTTCAGGGTTTAACTTTAAAGCACGAAAAGTATGAACAATTGTATAGAACATTTTAGTATTTTTTGGTCCAAACTAACCGTCCTTCAAATATCTCCCAATACTTCTGGGACACCCTGTATAATTTCTACTTCTAGGAAGCATTTAAAATGTATTATTAGAAAGAATAATCTGGGTATATACTTTAAATACCTTAATAAAACCTATATTAAATAGCAAGATAATCTTCATTTAAACTGAAATAAATATTCACAGATTATTCTTTATAATAATACGTTTTAACTGCTTCCTAGAAGAGGAATTATATAATAATTATTCCATTATTCTTAGAAATTTATTTTTTAGTGTTCTAGCCCATTGTCCAATGTCTAACTTTGACCAAAGTATGACTGAAGCAATGCACTAACTTGTCAAGATATGATTGTCTAGTGTCGTACTTGTCAAAGTATGAGAGTTGTCATTGTGCAACTTTGACCTATCCACAAAAATGATAATGATAATAATACAAAGTCAGATTTTATTTTTTTATAGTTACTTTTTCAAAAGACTAATCTGTTTTCCTTCAGTACAAAAAAATCCTATGTAATCAACAAATTTGAGCAAAATTTCACCTTAAATACACTTTCTACATATAATAGAGTTTCACAGTTATTTATAACACTATTAGATCCTCATTATTTGCAGGACTTGTGATTTTGGCGACACTATATTATTTATAGTTATAAAATGAATGAATCAAGGCCATCACTATGAAAACAGTTTACCTTTTATTTACAACGTTCTCCGTACTTTCCTTATTACGTTTCTCACTAGCCTTTTCCTCTGGAGTTTCATCGAAATACTCCTCAGGATCAAATTCGTGCTCATAATACAAGTATGTGCCCATTTTATCGAAAACTAAAGCATTATCCACATGCCGCTAAACTTTTATCAAAACGAACAAACACACACAACACAGGTGCAATAAAGATAAAAATTGTTGTTATTACCGTAGGTACATCGGAACAGCAGAGGACAAGGCCGTTTTTTCCAGCTTCATCAAGTACATTTTTACGAAAAAAAAATCTTTTAGATTACAATGAAAAATTTCGTCGTCCGCGGTCAAACTTGCCGCACATACTAAACACATTTTTTTACTATAACTTATCTGGACTAATCGCTACGATAAGACAATAAAATATACTCACGAATTATCGTCTTCGAATTGATCCATGATGATCATGAATTCTTTTGACGCGAATTTGAAGGGAGAATTCTTGATTTATTCCCGCGCGAGCTTCCGCTTTCCTCTCGCGCCAAAATACGCCGCAAATTTCAAAAATATGCCAGCAAAACTGCCAATTTAAAACGACAAAATGGGAGAGCCTTATTATTTTTTTTGACAGGTCTGTACAAGTTCGATGTGACGTCAGTGAGGCCGCGGGTGTCTTGATTTTTGTCGGCAAATTATTATGTTATAAAGCGCATTTAAAATCGTTGATGGAACAAACGAGCGTGTTGCCATGGCAACAAAGCATTCATAAGCAGTCTTGATCTTTTTTAAACGTCGTGTTTTTTAACGGTCTCCTCGATTAGACTGTAAAAACTGATGAAGTGGAAGTTAGGACTCCAATGTAGAGTATTGAGCCGTCCTGGGGTCTAAAGGAATGCAATTTCGACCGTAGTCACGCGTTTCGGCGGAAATTCCTTCGGATCTATTTAAGGTTTTCATTAAATTCCTAAGGAATGGGGGTGGTTTTTAGCGGGTACCGGCATATTTTTTACGGAGAAATTGGGTTAAATTGATGGCAATTTTGAGGTACATTTGCGGTATATTCGCCTCAGGTCATAATCTTGTAGGGAAAATTGGCTGTTAGGTGGGTCCAAGTTATTACTCGATGGGTGGTTAAATTTGCGTCTTATTTCATCGAAATTAGTAACTGGCCTTTAGACAAATTTTTGTTGTTTGTAATGTTTGTGATTTTTTCGCAAAAGTAGAAGCTACACTGGGATTTCTAGGTAATTTTTTACATAAAAAAGGTCTCTTGTCTTATAGGTATTTATAACTTCAATAGTTTTCAAGAAAATCCCATTGAAAAATAGTGATTATAAAAATTGTTTAAATTGCATTTTTAAATATAATTTCTGAGACAACCTGTGTAAATTTATCACCCGAGCTTCTACTTCTGAATAAGATTTTTTGAGTCCAACAAATTACGAAACAATATGGCATCATTCTGACAAAATGGCCGTACCACCTCTATAATAAAGTTTTAGGTTAACCGCTATTGTACTAGTGGCTGTACCGCCATGGTATCTTTTTTCTTAAAATATTTTTACATATTTTACTTTTTTGAATGGACACATTTTTTTTCAAATCTTCCTGAAAGTCCTCAGTACTAGTAGTAATTCCAAGGTAGATGGCAGATGGCAATCGGACAAAGAAAATCAAAGGAGGCTTCCCACGTCAAACAAAATTAATTTAAACTTACCTCCGGCTCATCATGCATCTAACCGCTCTAGGAGCTTGATCCCTTCTCGATATTCTGACTGCAGCCATTTCCTCAGCAAGAAAAGTATCGTAAAAGGTGCGTTTCTCACCCATTTTACCGTTTTTCTTCAAAAAAATGACAGTACAAATGTCATTCTTGTCAATGGAACTGTGAAGCGGAAGGTAGTTTCGATCGTCATAGGCGGAAGTGAGTTTTGATATCTTTGGGAAGCGCAAGGCTGAAGAAAAGGTGTTTTTGATATCTGTTTCACCGAAATTGGTAACTGGCGTTTAGAAGATATTGAAATTAACAAATACTCCACAGGGTGTCCCAGAATTAGAGCGAAATACTGATTACAAAGAAAAAATTTTTTTCCGCAAAATTTGTGTTATTTGTGATTTTTTCGCAAAAGTAAAAGCTACACTGGGATTCTACCAATTTTTTTACATAAAAAGGCCTTTTGTCTTATTTTTATAACTTCAATAATTTTCATGAAAATTGCATTTAAAAAATAGTGATTATAAAAGTTGTTTAAATTTCATTTTTAAATGTCGTTAATAATTTCTGAAACAACCTGTATATCAAAATTGGTAATTATCACTTCAATTGTGTGAAATTTTACGAAGTATACTACAGGGCGTTTAAGAATTAGAGCGAGAAAAACTATTTTTAAAAATGCAAGAAAAATTTATTTTTGTTATGTATTTGAGAATTTATTCAAAAGTAAAAACAATACCAATTCTACGAAGATTTTTGCATAAAAAGATCTCGTGTCTTATTTTTATAACTTTAATATATTTCAGGAACATCGCATTTAAAAATAGAAATTGATTAAACTTATTTTCCAATAACACCTAATGCCATTAATAATTTCTGAGATACTCTGTATATCGAAATGGGTAATTAGCATTTACATAATGTATAAATTGTATCAAATTTACGAAATATTCTACAGGTTGTTTAAGAATTAGAACGAAAAACTATTACAGAAAAATTTAGTCAAAGTTTTTCACCATATTTTTATTATTTGTGAATTTATTCAAAAGTAAAAACAGTATTGTGATTCTACGGAACTTTTTACGTAAAAAAGGCATCTTTTAATAATTTTGTAATGTTGATAAAAAATAATGACATTAAATACTTTTTCCAAGTGAATTTTAAAAGAATATTTTCCCTCAAGAATTTTTCAGCGATTTGCGCATGCCCTTTGCCTTTATATTTAAGGGAAATTCGGTGGTTTGCTCGAGCATTTTGCCTCTAGCTATGTGGGTGAAAATGGTGAAATATCGCGACAAATTTTTCTTCGTATTTTTGTTAACAATTGCCTATTGTAAAGGTAAGTAATGTAAATGTTCATTCAAGCAAAATGCCGCCCTATTTATAGTTTTTCTAAGGAATTTTTTAGTGCTCAAATATTATCATTTGAACGTGAGATTTATTTTAATAAATACCTCGTCTTTTCTTATCTGAACACTTTCGTTTAATCTGTTAACAATGAGGTGTTACTAAGAATAAATATTATGTTGTTAAACTGTCTAGAAAGTAGATTAATAGACAACATTAAATAATAATATATTTTTTCTAGAGCAAAATAAGATATACCATGTACCCTTAAATGGAGACAACTCAATATCTCTACATTGGACCATAAATTACAATACAGAACTCATAGTTTTCGAAATACATATTCCTTCAAATTTTGGTTGGTTTGCTTTCGGATTTTCTGATAGGGGGAAATTTTTTCCGGCCGACTATTGCCTACTTTCCAAAAATCTAGAAGGAAAAATATCTCTGCAGGTAAACAAAAAATTAAATATACAGCATGTCCCAAAAATGAGTTTTTTTTAGGATGCACATTCTGATGAATCGGGCGTTATGTTTGTGGACCAAAATCAAGATTGCGAGAATTTTAAAATAAAAAATGCCGGTGGTGTTACGAAGTACACGTTCAGAAGAAAATTCGACACTTGCGACAAATTCGACTATGTCATTGAAGTAAATATATCTCATAAAAAAAGTATGTAGATTTAAAACTGTTTTTAGGATGGAACTACCCATATAATATGGGCTAGAGGGCAGCCCAATCTTTATCAAATTGAAGGTTTAAATGTGAGTTCGCCGAAAAATGACTGCGGTATGGTTAGAGTCCATTTATTGAAAAATGTCGAGGCCAATACTGAACTGCCGGCACATGTCAAGAATTTTGACGTTTCGACAGTAAACGTGACAGTTCCCAATGTCGAAACGACATATTGGTGTCACGTTTTCAAATTACCCGAAGAGTACAGGTTGGAGAAACATCATATATATCAGGTGAGTTTGTAATTTGTTCTTGCCAAGTCTGATACAAATATTTGCTGTAGGTACCTAATAATTTTGATAAAAAATTGTTCATAAAATAAAAAACATTACATTTTCATATGTAGATAGATAGATAGATAGATAGATAGATAGCTTTATTATTTGTAAAAATTGAAATTTCAAAAACAACAATTGGACAAATAAACGTCAAACACAATGCTAAAAATAATTTTCACAATTGAATACACATTAAAAAAAAAACAAAAAAAGAACTTTCCTAATTATTGAGATGTTTTAGACGAAAAGTATCCTTTGACTTTTTGAGATAATTAAAAGTAGTTCAAATGTACCCGCATTTTACAAACTGTCCTATAACAGAAAATGCTGATATTTTTCTAGTACGAATCTAACATACAAAAATCCAGCGAGGGCCTTGTTCACCACATGGAAGTTTTTCATTGCGAAACAAATTCGGATGAAGAAATACCACTTTACGTCGGAAATTGTTTTTCGAACGATAGGCCGAAAAAAACCCAAGTGTGCAAAAGAGTTTTGGCGGCCTGGGCGATGGGCGCACCGCCCTTTGTTTATCCACAGGTTTGAAATATAAATTTGAAAATTTTTTTAATAATTTTTTGCATAATTTTAGGAAGCCGCCTTACCTATCGGTGGCAAAAAATTCAACCCCTACATAATGCTCGAAATTCACTACAACAACCCTGAAAATATCAAGGGTAACTCGCATAAATATACAGGGTCTTGCGCGAAAGTAGTTCAAGTGTCCCCGCTTAAAGTGACATTTGACCTACTTTTTGTAGAGGTTATCTAAAAAAATGTACCTATGGTGAAATTTTTAGGCCATATCGATTCATCGGGGATAAGATTTTATGTGTCGAACAAATTACGAAATATGGACGCTGGCGTCATAGAATTAGGACTCGAGTATACTGACAAAATGGCCATACCGCCTAGACAAGAAAGTTTTAGGTTAACCGGATATTGTACTAGTGGATGTACCGCCATGGTATGATTTTTCTCCAAAAATATTTTAAGAGGGGGTTGCCGACAGCGAAAGTGACGGTTAGATTTCGTATTTTTTTAAGTTGTATAGCATAAAATCTAATAACATTTTACCTGGCAAAAATTTAGTACAAACATCTCTGTCTTCATTTTAATCATAAGATCTTAAAAGCAGTAGATATTTTGTTTTATAGGTTATGAAAACCTTGGGAAAAATAATAATTCCAGTGCATATGCTTTTAAGATCTTATGATTATAATGAAGACAGAGATGTTTGTACTAAATGTTTGCCAGGTAAAATGTTATTAGATTTTATGCTATAAGTACACTTTCGCTGTCGGCAACCCCCGCTTAACATATTTTCGTTGACTGACGTATTAATAAAGACTGCTCACGGCTGTCATGTTTGACAGTTCTCTGGCTCACCATGCGCTTCCCGGAGACAAAATACAATGCAAAATACATTGTTGACCATAGGTGCCATCTACTTTCCAGGACATGAAACTATAGCCGTGAGAAGTCTTATTAATACGTCAGTCAACGATATTTTAGTTTTTTTGAATGGACAACCATACATATTTGTGAACTTTTAAAATCTTCCTGGAAGTCAGTGGTAATTCCTAATTCCAAGGTAGATGGCCTTGAAAGTTGCAAAATATCCGACAGAGAAAATCAAAGTCAAACAAAATGAACTTAAAAAATAGACTTACCTCTGGCTCACCGCAACTGTATCCGCTCTACCAGTTTGATCCATTCTCGATATTCTGGCTGTGGCAATTTCCTTAGCAAGAAAAGTATCCTAGAAGTTGAGTTTCCCACCCAATTTACTGTTTTTCCCAAAAAAAAATGACAATACAAATGTCATACTTGTCAATCGAACTGTCAAACGGAAGGTAGTTTCGATCGTCATAGGCGGAAGTGAGTTTTGATATCTTTGGGAAACGCAAGGCAGAAGAAAATGTGTTTTTGATATCTATTTCATCGAAATTGGTAACTGGCCTTTAGAAAATATTGAAATTGTGTCAAATTAACAAAATACTCCACAGGGTGTCCCGGAATTAGAGCAAAACACTGATTACGAAAAAAAATTGTTTTTCGCCAAATTTTTGTTATTTGTGATTTTTTCGCAAATGTAAAAGTTACACTGGATTCTCCGTAATTTTTTACATAAAAAATGTCTCTTGTCTAATTTTTATAACTTTAATAGCTTTCAAGAAAATTGCATTTAAAAATACATAGTTATTATAAAAATTATTTAAATTTCTTTTTTAAACATTTTGTGGTCAATAATTTCTGAGACAAACTGTGTATCAAAATTGTAATTAGCATTTAAATTGTGTGAAATTTACTACAGGGTGTTCAAGAATTAGAGCGAGAAAAAGTATTTTTAAAGATGTAACAATGTATTTAAGAATTTATTCAAAAGTAAAAGCAATACTGGATTATACGGAATTTTTTACATAAAAATAGATCTTGTCTTATTTTTATAACTTTAATAGTTTTCCAGAAAATCGCATTTAAAAATAGAGATTAGAAAGATTCTTCATTTTCCATTGTTTATAATGTCAATATAGTAATTTATGGTATATCGAAATAATGTATAAATTGAATAAAATTTACGAAATATTCTACAGGTTGTTGAAGAATATTAGAACAGGTAAAACTATTACAAAAAAAATAGTAAAAGTTTTTCACCATATTATTTTGTTATTTGTGAATTTATTCAAAAGTAAAAACAATACCGCGATTATATCTAACTTTTTGTGTAAAAAAGGTATCTTTTATTATTTTTATAACTTTAATAATTACAAAAATAATCGCATTTATAAGTAGTTATTTAAAAAAATGTTTATAAATTTCGTTTATCAACATTTTATGATATGAAATATTTTTTATGCATCCTGTATATCAAAATCAAAACAAGTGTTGTAGCATTTCCCATAGATTTCCCTGGCATTTTGACAAAAATGACATTCCAAATGTCATAGTTGTCAAACGGAACGTAATTTCGGTCGTCACAGACGGAAATGACTTGATATCTTTGGGAAGCGCAAGACAGAAAAGGTGTTTTTGATATCTTTTGCGGAGAATATTTTTAGAGCTTGCCAAAGGAGGGGATAACGATATTTGGATCGCAGCTACATACGCATTTGACAGGAATAAAAGTGAGCACGAGACATTTCGATGAATTCGGCAGAGAATTACAGGAACTGAACAGGGACAATCATTTCAGTACCCATTTTCAGGAAATAAGGAGGCTTAAGAGGCCTGTCAGAGTACTACCCGTAAGTTATACAAGGCTGTACTACCAATTTTTGATATAAAAAATGAAAATTGTTCAAAATTAATTTATAATTAAATTTTATAATTTTCTGAATGTTTTTTACTACATTTTAAGGGCCATATATTGATAACTCGTTGTGATTATAACACAGAAGACAGAGAAAATGTAACTCTAGGAGGTTTTGGAATTTCAGACGAAATGTGTGTTAATTATATACATTATTATCCTCATACAGATTTAGAAGTATGCAAAAGTTCTATAAGCGATCAGGCATTGCAAACTTTTTTCAGATATATGAACGAGTAAGTATATTTCAAAACCCCTCAAACATTTGTCAACTTTGACATAAAAGCTGCAGGTCTTTTTTTTATTTCAAAGCCTACTATGATCTTTTAGATGGGAAGACCAAGAAACTTCACTTTGGAAGGGAGTTTCGGACAATTATAAATCGATAAAATGGAACAAAATGAGAGTTCAATTATTGGACGAAGTTTACAATGAGGCTCCTTTATCTATGCAGTGCAATATGTCTAGCGGTGACAGATTTCCCGGATATTGGGAAAATGTCCCTATTCCGCCCACATTTCAACCTTTGGCACCTCCGCCACGAAATTGTGACAATTTTATTTAGAGAAATCATGTAAACAAAAAAAATGTCAAGTTGGCCCTGAACAAAACAGCTGCAAAAAACAAAACACATTGACAGTTGACAAATGACAGTTTTGATTGTTTTTCATGGCCAACTGTGAGAAATAAAGCTACAACAGTAATCTTGACAGTTTTTATTTAATATATATCACTTAAAATGTACATTGTATAACCTATCATATTCTAAGTCGTCCTCAACTCATATATTTGAATATACGCCTCCGTCAAAGTGATCATTTGTGGCAAAATTTCAGTGACGTGGAGATCCTGCATTTCATACCATTGCCCCGTGGATTTTTGCAAGATATGCACCCGATAAGTTCCTTTATTTGGCTCTCCGTCGTGCACTATATTCGCCACCAAATCATAGATCGTATGCTTGTGTCGCTTTTTGACGTCTTCTGTCAGAAACTCGCCGAAATCTACATTCCTAAAAAGTAGTTCAAACGCAAATACATCAGTTAGCTTGTAAAGTAGTTCAACTGTACTTAAAAGTAGTTCGATTGTTCTGAAAATGGACCATTTGAACTACAAAACAATTGAACTACTGTGAAATGAACTACGGCATGTGTCGAACTGTCAAAAATAACTTACTTGACTGGGAAGTTGACTATAGTTGGATTCTTTTCGATGAAAAAGGTGTTCTTTGTAAAACGTTTTATGTACAATATTAAATAAGGCGGCAATTCGGTTATTTCGAACCTTTTCAAAAAGTTTTCTTTGTATGTTTTGTATTCTTTTTCGGTTTGTCCATTAAATTTCGTTAATAGCTGGTACAAATTCACTTGCGGAATGATATTCTCTTTAAATTCATCGATAAAAAGCGGCGGAGGCGGTAAATCACAAGTCAAATATAAAAATGGCGATTCCGTCTCAACTTCCTGATATTCGACGGTGTTCAACAACGATTTCTTTTGTTTTTCGTCTAAATCAATCGGCGGAATTTTTCTCGTATAAATTTTCATGTTGCCCAAAAAAGATTTGTATATTATCGAACTGTCTTTCTTTTTCTTGCCGTTTAAGGCTCTGTGGAGAGCGTTTAGAAACCACGATAGAAAATCGATTGGGTCCCCTAAAAAATATTGAATTGTTATGGCGGCCGAAAAAGACACAGCTACATAACCTCATTTTTTCGTTTCGATACGCTCAAGTCGAAAATGATTTTCCCTTACCTTGTTGGGTGAACTGGAACTGTTTCTTGCTCCACAATACGACAGCTTGGAGCATTTCATGGGGCGAGACGTGAGCTTTGAAATTCCTCGGGTTCCACAATTTTCTCATGAGTTCTCCGAATCTCTGTACTAACAAATACGAAGAATCGCCAGGCGGTCTCTTTATTTTGCTATAGTTTTCTTCCCTCAAGAAATAGTTACGCAGCGGGGCGACATGTGATAAAGCCTGAAATTTTTGACAACTGTTAAATTTTACAGTTTATTGGTGATGAAGTTACATGCAGCCGTCTAAATTTTCTTCTCCAATAGATGGCTACAGGCTAATTCAGCACCAATGAATCAAGTTTCTGCAAGCTATTATACATGTAGATAATTTCAATGTTTCTACATTTTATTCTACATATAGAGTTTTCTACATTTCATTATACATGTAAAAAGTTTTTCTACATTTTATTATATAGATGTTTCTATATTTTATTGTACATAGTTTTCTACATTTCATTATACATGTAGAAAGTTTTTCTACATTTTATTATATAGAAACTGTTTAAAAACAAGAAACGCAGAATAACTATAATACAGTAGCAGTATATTCAGAGGAACTTTCTTATTCATTCTTACTTGTAAAACAACATTGCAGTAATCGTTTGCTTTAATATTATTTAAACCAACTATCCCAGGCATATATAAAGTACTGTCGATAGCTCTCGACAATTTTGTATTTGTATCTAAATTTCTTATATGCCTCTCCGTAAACGTTGGATTTAACACATACTTTATGTCATCCAGAGAAGAATCTACAAAAACAAAACATGTTAAAATATACTTTTTAATAAAAAGGATAACTTTGTTACCAATTATTTCATAATTATCGGGTAAACAATAAAACTTCAAAGTGAGCAAATTGAGGTAAACGTGGTGTCCCTCGCCTACAGAATGGGTGTAAGCATGTGTATTTGTGCCTCTGCCTTGAAAATATTTGCCGCAAACGAGGCAAGCGTAGACGTTTATCCTAGTAAGGGAAACTGAACATAATTTTTCAAAGTCGAAGTCCAGATATTGCCTGTTGATAGTATCCAAGTAAGGGCACAGTCTGTGCTCTAAAATTTAGTTTCTTGTACTGTATATTTTGTAAAAATGTAGGACATAATACTCACTGTTTATTTGGGGTTTTTCTTCGTTATCGCTATCAATGTTTGGTATACTTTCTGGCTTTTTCTCTTCATTTTCGAGCTTTATTCGTTTTTTAAATGGTTCCGCCATGTAATAACTTTGATTTTTGGACATTTTCAAAACAAAAACGAACTTGTTTTGAAAATAAACACTCAAAGCTGCTGTCAAACATAACCTCAAATATGCTCTTCTTCTTCTTGAGGCATCTATATGGAAACTATGGGGGTTTTCATTATCTGTTGCTTATCGTCTACTTCTTCGAAAATAATCATATATATATGCTCTTCTTCTCCTTGAGGCATCTATATAGAAATTATGGGGGTTTTCATTATCTGGTGCTTATCGTCTTCTTCTTCGAAAGTACTCTAATTTTGTTATTTTGTGGAAGCAACGGACGTTGACGTTTAACAGCTGCGTTCTGTCAAAATTTTATTTTAGGAGAATGAAGTGAATTTTCATAGTTGTTTATAAAATTAATAAAATGTTTATATTTAACTTTAAAAAATGCAAGAAGACGACCAAAAAGAGCTCAAAAAGGAAGATTTTAGGCAAATTATAAGTTACACCACAACGAAGTACCATGTAAAATACGGCATACCCATTGAAGATCTAGAAAAAAACTGTTATTCTCAAAATAGTCAACACAGAAACTTTAAATTATGTATTTTCTCAACTATTATAATATTTCTGGCAATTTTATACAGGTATAATGTGCTATATAACGCTGCCAATTATTTTTTTGGCATTCGTTGCCTCGTGCGTAACAACTACTTCATTTGGGAGGCTACGAGGCCTATCTCCGACTGTAATTTTTGCGTAAACGTTTCCCAAGCAATAACACTGCCAAATGTAACAAAAAACGAATTTACACCTTACGCTTTTTCGTCGAAACCTATCTTAGTTAAAGGCGCCTTTCTACATTGGAACGCCACGGAAAAACTTAGTTTGCAGTATTTTAACGACTTGTATAAGAACGTGGATGACTCTATGAGGAGCGTAGACGAAGAATGTCAGTTTTTACACTTTAAGTCTGATTTTATATCGATTAAGGACGTTTTCGATATGAGCGAAGAAAGGGTTAAGAATATGCCAAACGAAAAGTCGTGGTATGTCGGATGGTGAGTATATCAAATGCTTTGTTCTCTTAGTAACTTTGACAGTCATCTTCTCATTCCAGGGGTAACTGTCATCCACAAATTTTAGAGGAACTAAGAAAACATTATCCAAAGCCTCATTTTCTACCAGATGAAGCCGAAATTCCCTCAAAAGATTATGTGTTTATGGGATTTGATGCTGGCGCGACTATGCATGTAAGTCGTCACTTATAAAACCGACCAAATCTGCCATAGTGATCTGGGCACTTTTTTAAATGACCAACAATGACCTGGACACTTTTATAAATGACCTACTCACTTTTATAAATGAGCCAAATCGCCTACATACTTTTATAATAAACAAAAATGACCTGGCTACTTTTATAAATGACCAACACTTTTATAAATGACATGAATAGTTTTATAAACACCTGGATACTTTTATAAATGGCCTAAAGTGCCTACGTACTTTTATAAAGAGCATAAATGACCTGGCAACTTTTATAAATGAGCATAAAAGTGGCAAAAATTGATTTTCCAACCAATTTTTTTTAGTTGGACTTTATAAATAGACTGATGTGGCAAGCGCAGCTTAAAGGAAGGAAAAAGTGGAACTTACTTCCGCCTCCTGAATGCCAAAATGTCTGTCAGTCTGTGGAATTTTTGGCAGAGCCTGGAGATGCAGGTTGGTCAAATAAAAAAATATAAAAACAGTTTTGACGTGGTTTTATTTTTAGTATTAGTCGATACTAGGGTCTGGTATCATGGTACGACAATTTTGCCAGGCGATTTTAGTCTGTCCATACAGTCGGAATATGGATAGGATATGGGAATTGCTCAGTATATTTGCCACAAAAATGATTGTTTTTGTAAAATTTTGCTTCGATGTTTTTGCTCAAACGTTATGGCAGTTATAAAGAATGAAATTTCAGCCAAAGCCTTCTTAGTACTACATTATGTTAAATATGTCACAACTATGTAGCTATTTTTTTTATTTTAGAAATAGTGTTTGTTTTTTGCTAGTCTTGGATTATTTTTAATTGCAGTACAAATATGTTATTAACCTTATTTTATATTTAGTCATGTATTGTTACCATTTTTAACTTATTATTTTTTCATTCGATTTTTTTTTGTAACCCAGTGCCATTATATAAACATTATAGTCATTTATAAACAAATCCTATGTATATTTTTAATAAAAATTATATATTACATACACTTTTTTATTTTTTTATCAAGTCCAACACACTCATACCTCATACTTTTATAAACACCTGGATACTTTTATAAATAACCTAAATCTCCCACATACTTTTTAAATGACATAAATGGCCTGGTGCCTATGCTGAAGGAAGTCTAGTATAGCCTCCATGGTAGGATTTAGTTTTTTTCCATTTTCAAAATTTTGAAAAAAATAATAAAATAAGGATCCGCTTTCTTTTATAGAACTGTATACTCCCGCCGTTAATTACATAAAAAAATCGTACAATAAATAGATAAATTTGTTTGAACAGTCTACGACTATATCTTTGGTACAATCTAAATGGCCTACAAACATTTTTATCACTGCAACTTATAGTATGTCCCTTGTAATGCGAATTTAAGCCCCGATATTCAATTAAGTCCCCCGACACACCATTGTTTAGTGTTTGTTTAGTCCATTGTAACCTTATTAAATTACTTTATTATAAACTTCAAATGCTAAGTAGGCAGATTTCTGTGATATTTGCCCAACCACTTAGCCGATGAGGTCGATAAATGTGACTTAATCTATTTTTTATTTGTTAATAACTTTTGGGTCTTATCTTCATTATCTGGCAGTTTGCTGCTTTGGATCTAGTGGTCTAGTGGGCGATGTTATAATTTTGGCCATGAGGGCATTTCAGAAAGTGCATTAAGTGAATAATGATGCGCAACTAGTTCAAAATTGAAAATTTTTATTTTTTTTTTATTTTAAGGTAAGTACAAAAATTAGTGTAAATATCTTGGGTGGCCATAAGTAAATGATAGGTAGTTTTTCGTTTAGTTATTGCTTTGTATGTTCAATTTTTCACAGGGAGTTATAAAAAAGTACAGGGTGTTCACGAAATATTGGAGACCCCCCCCCCTTAACTTTCTTATTTTTGACCAGAGGAAAATGTGTTGAAAGTTGAAAGTTTTAGAAAATTGTCTCGACTTTCCAATGCCGTTTTCAGAAAGAAAATCGAGCGTCGCGTTTTCAAGATAGATACCCAACTTGTGTTTTTTTAAATGGACCACCCTGTATGTTATTGAATTTTTAGATTCTACGCTTCATTCCGATTACAACGATATATATATTTAATATGTTTTATATAACTTTTGTTGTAAAAAAATTTAGAACAGGATTACACAAAAACTAATAAGATGGTCATGAAACTAGAACTAACACATATTTAAGAATATTTTTGATTTGTTCCAAGAGAAAAAATAATAAAAACACAACAGAAAAGCATATAAATTTTACTACACAACAAAATATATAACAAAGTATAACAATAACAATATTTTTCATAAGAACTGTTCGAACCGTTCACTTGGAGGCATGAGCGATATCTCTTTTTAAAAGCTTTTATTTAACTTGCAATGTGTGTATGTATGTATGTATGTAATTTGTTCGGGTGGAATCTTGCAACTCAATTTTGAAGCAGATATCTTCAACCGATCGAGCTGAAATTTTGTACACACGTTTAATTTGGATGACAATGCATGATTATATGTGTGACGTCATTCTAAATCCAACATGGCGGATCACCCAAGATGGCGGACTAGTTAAATTTCAACCGATCGAGCTGAAATTTTGTACACACGTTTAATTTGGATGACAATGCATGATTATATGTGTGACGTCATTCTAAATCCAACATGGCGGAACACTCAAGATGGCGGACTAGTTAAATTTCAACCGATCGAGCTGAAATTTTGTACACACGTTTAATTTGGATGACAATGCATGATTATATGTGTGACGTCATTCTAAATCCAACATGGCGGAACACTCAAGATGGCGGACTAGTTAAATTTGAACCGATCGAGCTGAAATTTTGTACACACGTTTAATTTGGATGACAATGCATGATTATATGTGTGACGTCATTCTAAATCCAACATGGCGGAACACCCAAGATGGTCATTAGAAGGTCTCCTCATTGAAGAGCTAGACTGTTCTAAACTAACCGGCAAACGACCTTGCAACAATGATGCGTTAACTGAGATGAATAGACTCAGACACCTGGCCAAACTAAAAATTACAAAATAAATTAAAAGTAAAAAAATATTTTTAAAAAAAGCTTTTATTTAAATGCGCTAAAAAGAATAAAATAATCTTTTCTTTTAAAACTTTTACTATCAACTTATAACGTCATTCCACAATTTATATGATATAAAAGCTTGTCGCGAGATTTAAGTTTTCAAACTAAGTAAATACCACTACTTAAATCTCGCGACAAGCTTTTATATCATATAAATTGTGGAATGACGTTATAAGTTGATAGTAAAAGTTTTAAAAGAAAAGATTATTTTATTCTTTTTAGCGCATTTAAATAAAAGCTTTTTTTAAAAATATTTTTTTACTTTTAATTTATTTAAATTATTAATACTTGTTAATATTATATCTTGATTTTATTTAAAAAATGTATCCATTCGACAATTTTCCCTTGCAGTTCTTTTTCTTTAATTCGGATCTTTTGTAACAACGGATACATTTTTAAATAACAATCAGGATATAATATTAACAAGTATTAATAATTTGAAAAAGAGATATCGCTCATGCCTCCAAGTGATGGATTACAATTCGAACAGTTCTTATGAAAAATATTGTTATTGTTATACTTTGTTATATATTTTGTTGTGTAGTAAAATTTATATGCTTTTCTGTTGTGTTGTTATCATTTTTTCTCTTGGAACAAATCAAAAATATTCTTAAATGTGTTAGTCCTAGTTTTTGTGTAACCCTGTATTAAAATGCAATTTTCTATGACTAAAGTTATATAAAACATATTAAATATATATATTGTTGTAATCGGAATGAAGAGGAGGATCTAAAAATTCAATAACATACAGGTTGTTCCATTTAAAAAAACAAAACTTAGGTTTCTATCTTGAAAACGCGACGTTCAATTTTCTTTCTGAAAACAGCGTTGGAAAGTTGAGAAAATTTTCTACAACTTTTATATAAAACACTTTTTCCTCTGGTCAAAAATAAAAAAGTTCCAATATTTCGATATGAAATCGGGTTTAGCAAAATAAAATTGAAAGAAGAGCAATTAGTTTTTTTTTTCAAGAAATCATTTAGCTTCTTTTGAACACGGCCTGATTTTATAACACATTATATCGTGCCAAATTTTAAGGCAATTGGACAATTGCTTCCGTTGATTGAATATATGTATATGGTACATGCTTCAGACTCCCCCTACATATAAATATACTTTATTAGTGAGCCTGAGCCTCTTTTATATCACAATTTTTTATTCACTAGACATGATTGTAACATTATGATTCTGTTGCGGTTTGAACGAGAAATCCGAACGCAAAAAATGTTATCTCTTGTACCAGGCAGTGTATATTATACTTAACATTGTTTGATTGCGTTGTGTTGTTATTTTATATTAGGTACTTATATACCTTTTTACCTATTTTATTGCCGTACCAAGCGTGTTATAAGAATATTTTACTATTTTTCAGCGAAAAAAGCCCAAAAAAATGCCTCAACAAACAGAAAAGCAAACCAATGGCAGCGCCGTCCAACTCAAAAGAGAA
This sequence comes from Pseudeuparius sepicola, assembly GCA_963920635.1. NCBI lineage: Eukaryota > Metazoa > Arthropoda > Insecta > Coleoptera > Anthribidae > Pseudeuparius > Pseudeuparius sepicola. The sequence continues at coordinate 33,556,968 of OY987306.1, forward strand.
CTTGGACTTTTCTCAGCTGTAAATATGATACTAGCTGTGATGATAGGTTCCGGTATATTTGTATCTTCAGCATCAGCTTTAAAATATTCTGGAAGTGTTGGAATGTGTATACTGATGTGGACTCTATGTGGAATTGTATCTCTATTAGGTAGGTATACTTAATAACAATTTGTTAGCACAAAATTGTTTAGAGACCTTCTACCTTACGACAATGGCAACAGCAGCAAATTTTCTTAAATATTAATCTCTCAATGAAATATATCGAAGAAATATCAATGATGCACAACCCACAACTATTTATTTTATGAATCACTTAAAACAAATAAAAAAAAATAACAAATCGGTAGTAGTTTTAACTGTGGATAAATATTGATTTAAGATATTATTTACTAGGTACACATTATTACTTTACTATCATTTCAAAATTTATTTATTTACCTACTTTTTTATTGTTCTTTAAATACAGGGTGTTTCACTTTTAAGGGACCAAAATGTGACATATCTCAAGTAGTTTGGTAAATACCTATTCTATAAGGTCCACTTATTTTTTAAAACTTTAACACCCTGTAACTTTTTTAAAACGCCTTAAAAATATACAGTTTATCATATACAAAAAAAGTGAACCACGCTAGCTGAACAATGTACAGGGTGTCCCATTTTGGGTGTTTTTGAGTGTTTTTCTCAAAAATCTCGGTTATTATTAAAGCTAGAGGGTTGCGGTTTTCACGTCACTGTACTACTTTTTTGAGAGGAATTTGGTGGACCAATCAGATTTTAGATAAGTTTTATAGTTTCCGCGCATTGGCGCTGGACTGAAATTCTCGATTTTTTTGAAACCTCTCTCCTGGCTACAACTTATATATATCGACAAATTTAATCAACTATTTTTAGATTTTTTGGCGTAGAATCGAATGGAATAATTCGTTTTTTTTGGTAGCGTTTCCATTTAAAAAATATAAAACTTTGGTTCATATCTCAAAAACTATTAACGCTACCAAAAAACTAATTGTTCCATTCGATTCTATGCCAAAAAATCTATAAAAATAGTTGATTAAATCTGTCGATATATATAAGTTGTAGCCAGGAGAGAGGTTTCAAAGAAATCGAGAATTTCAGTCCAGCGCCAATGCGCGGAAACTATAAAACTTATCTAAAATCTGATTTGTCCACCAAATTCCCCTCAAAAAAGTAGTAAAGTGACGTGAAAACCGCAACCCTCTAGCTTTAATAATGACCGAGATTTTTGAGAAAAACACCCAAAAACACCCAAAATGGGACACCCTGTACATAGTTACAAGTCTGTATAGATTGTATCTAATGTAATTCAAGAAACATTATCCAATTTAAGTTTAGTACCTATATGCCTACTTGAATTAAATCAAAGGATATATGTATCTTACATAATAATAATGGCCCAGTTGCAAAGTTAAAAGTTAAAAGCACACTATTAAAATCTTATAAAAAGTAGTTAGGCATCTTATTTCCTTTTTAGGTGCCCTATGCTTTGCCGAATTGGGCACAGTGATACCAAGATCCGGGGCAGAATACGCTTACTTTATGGACGCCTTTGGACCTCTTCACAAATTTTGGGGAAGACTGCCGTCTTTCATATATTCTTGGATTATGATACCCATAGTCAGACCGGCCGAGATCGCAGTAATAATTCTGACGTTTTCCGAATATCTGTGCAGGCCTATTTTGGACATACTCTGTATAAACGACGAGAAAACGAATCAGGATGCCACTAAGGCTATTGCCATAGTAACGTTAGGTAATAGTAATATTTCATTAAGAGCCTGGAAATAAAGATTTTTCCGTGCGCGCGTGACAAATTCCCGTGTTCGGCTGCGCCTCACACGGGAAGTCATGCAAGCGCAGAAAAATCTTTTTCTGGACGTGTAAAGAACGATATTTTTTATTATACTTCTTTGAAAACGGAAACTTAAGACATTTTATCGGCATATTATAATAAATTTAATTGACAAAAAATAAACAATACAGACAATATAGTGTTTGGTATGTATGATGCGTTTCCATGGTTACTCTCAAATTATTTCAAAGGTGCTTTGTTGTAAATTAGTTATTGTCAGATAAGGTGAATAAAACGTCAAAAATATTACAGAAATGTATCTAAATATTGAAACACTTACGAATTAAAATACAAAATAGGTATATGTTAAATATCAGAGAGCAAATAGAGTTTCTTAAATTTAGTTTACTTTGCTGTATATTTCTATTTTAAAGCCATATATTCGGTATTTTTATTCAGCGCACGGAAAGTTTTTCCATGCGCTGTTTCCGTGCGCTAGCCCGAAAAACCCCATCTTTCATTATTGCTAAAACAGATGAAAATAAGGTGTTTTCAAAGAAGTATAATAAAAAGAAGTTTCTGAAAGGATTTTTCTACAGTTTTGTTTCTGAATTTGAAAATTCCCCTTAATTTATGTGGCACGCGACTGTGACTCTGGTTTGTTTTAGGGATTATCACCTACATAAACGTAGTCAGTGTCAAGTTGTACGTAAAGATACAAAACATATTCGGATTCTTCAAGGTTTTCGCGTGTATGATAGTCATATTGGGTGGTCTCTACGAGATTTTCATAGGTACATACAATAGGTACAGAGGTAATCAGCAGAAAATTTGCACCAAAAAAATTAGTATTCATACAAATTAATTTTTATGGCATTCATATATAAAATGATAAACCCTTTCTGAAACGAGTGAAACGGAACTGGCATATTAAATAGAGTGGTTTTATTTTCTATAGGTATGTACCTACTGGAGCAGATTCTTCTTCTCATAATTATTTTGTTACGTTATACAATTGCATATGATTAAGCTTATCGCGAGATTTTCGTGTGTAATTTTTTTTATAGAAAAATACATTTTCTACTTAGAATTACTTTCAAGATGATATAATTATAATAGATATTCTCACGACAAGCTTTTATATCATATAGGTACAATAATATTGTATAATGTAACAATATTATGGGTTTGCTTTGGTTTGATTTATTTCAAAATTTATTTTCTTTTCATAGCATTTAAATAAATGCTTGTTTTTATTATTTTTTTAGTTCAAGAAAATTAATCCGCCATCTTGGAGCGGCGGCCATATTGGATTTAGTATGATCTCACGAACTTTATCGTTTTCTACTCTTCAAGCCCTTTTATTTGATATTCCCATATTAAGGGCGTTGACAAAAAATACATCATCCGAAAAAATTTTCAGATAAATGTAAAATAAAAAAAATCTCATGTGGTGCATATTTTCTGCCGGACACTGTAAATAGATCTATCTACAATTTTTGTGAAATATTGTATATAGACTGTTCATACTTACATTTTATTCTGTAGGAAACACGCACAATTTAGCCAAGGGTTTCGAAGGTACGAAACTTGGGCCAAGAGATATAGCGCTTGCTTTCTACAGTGGACTATGGGCGTATGATGGATGGTAAAAAAAATCAATATTTATTTTTTCTTTTCATTTTTCTAGCACTTTTTCTATTCATTTTCCTTTCCCGTTTTCCTTTTCCTTGCATTTCCTCTCATTGTCTTTCTTTTTTCCATTTCGTGAACTGACAACAACATTAATATTTTATAAATTTTGAAAAAAAAAATTCCAGAGGTTCTACCTAATTCATCGTTTAAACGTATTTTCTTAGCTCAATATTGTTTCAGGTATGTACCTACATATTTTAAAGAAAACACATTTTTTAAGCTTATAACAATTTTGACGTAGGTACTTAATTTCTGTAATGTAGTAAAATGAATTTTGTTGAAAGTTCATGAAAATTGGTACGCGGATAGAATTGCAAAGGAAACATTTTTTCCTAATAAGTTTTTTCGATAGTTCAACAAATAAGTGGCGTTTTTAAAGTTGTTGTTGTCAAATGTCAAATTTGACAGTTGCGGAAAGTCACGTGACCACTATTGCATACCTCATTTTAAACGGACCTTGTAAAAAAACTGCCTTCCTACACTTTTAGGTCTGCCGTAACCATCGTTACCGAAGAAATAAAGAAACCCGAAATGTAAGTAGGAAAACAAACTTTTCATTATTACACCATTGACTATAAATCCTTTTAGAAATATACCGAGAAGCATCATGATCAGCGTACCCCTGGTAACGGCGTTATACGTTTTCATGAACATAGCGTACATGACCGCACTTTCCATACCGGAAATGATATCTAGCAGCGCCGTTGCCGTTTCGTTCGGAGAAAAAGTGCTCGGCACCTACGCTTCTTTCGTCATACCGCTCGGAGTTGCATTTTCGACATTCGGGTGCGCCTTGAGCGTCCAGTTCGGAGTGACAAGGTTTATAACTTACATTACTCGCGCGTGACGTCACCTGCGAGGCCAACGATAAAGACAGGCCATGACGCTAACGCACAATCGCGTAGTCACGTGACCAACTTAGTCCTATATAATAAAAGGCATTTTTGGAGATAAGTAGAAAAAACAAATTTCGTAACAATTTGGCGACTTTTCTTTCATCCGGGCTTTCTCTTTTTTTTTCAAAATTTTCAACCTGCCTCAGCTGTTTTGGGCTGAGAGTTAAACGGCACTGCACTCAAATATTTTGGCACATTCTCAAAAATTGTTGGGACAGCACCTTCCTTTAGCTTAGGTGATATTCTCTATAGGTAGTTTCCTCCCACAACACATTTGTCCACTTTAATTGTTTCACTTTCTTGAAAATGTGTTAGCCACACAAACTTAAGGGTTTTTTTAGAAATTAAATCTCAGTTGGAATTTGACGAATCCATTTTTGGCGCAAATTTTCATCCCGAGGCAAAACAAATGTAGTTATGGTGACATTTTCTCCCTGGCTTTTGTAATATGTATTAATATAAACAGACCCAACATTTGGTATTTAGGTTATTTTCTACGAAATAAAAATGAAAACTCTCCTCTGTATACTGTAAATATTGACGAGGTCCCAGTTGATCGGCAGCGTGAAAGGCCGAATAGGAACCGTATCAGGGCGTGGGTCGACAACGAAAATCCTCGAGTACGTTACAACACTGACCTATTTCGCACAAGGTTGGTGTGGTGGATACAAAATACAAAATACACAAACCCGAACGTGGTCAACGGGAACGGCTTCCAGCCACCCGGACCGTCTGAACTCGCGGATCTTCTGTAAGCAGTTCACCCGTCTGTGTCTCAGGCTCAACTGTCCGTTCCGGGGGGATAATTCCCCTTACAGCGCTCACGCGTCGGTGCGAGCGGCACCAATACTCTTGGACGGCGCGACTCCCACCCAGAGGTCATAATAACACCTGGGCGGTTCCTCTCCGCCAGGACACACGCGCACTAGGCACAAACTCGTTTCTAAAATATAAACTAAGACGTTTAAAAACACTTTAAACATTTAAAACTTCTCAAAACCCAATCTGCCTCTTTCAGTTATGTGACAAATTAATGACATGTAACGTCGGACTAAGAAGGTCACGTGATTTTTGTGCGTCTTGGCCTGTCTTTATCGTAGGCCTCGAACGAATTTTACTTAGCTTTGTTTTGCAGGATATGCTATGTCGCCGCCCAAGATGGTTTCATGCTGGAGAGTCTCTCGTACGTCCACTATAAAAAGATGACGCCGTCTCCTGCCGTGGTCCTGCAGGGGATCGGTTCTTTTATATTTATTTTAGCCGGCGACGTCATAGAACTTATCGAATTCGCGAGTTTTCTGATATGGATATCGTATGGAACAGCTATGGTAGCGTTGTTGGTACTGAGAAGATCTATGAAGGATGTACCAAGGCCATATAAGGTACAAACAATGTTTTGTCTTGAAGAATTTTAAGACAAAACATTGTTTGCTACAGAGAGAGATCGTATATACATAGAGTGCTGTAAAAATAAATATTTTTTTAATAATATCTGTAATAGTACCACTCTATATAGATATTTTAATGAAATTTCGTATACAGCAGGTACTATGCATCAAGAGGCATTTTTTGATGTAGCACATTTCTTTTTGTTTCCACCAGTGGCGTTGGTGTAGCATCTGACCTGCATATTTTGGCAGACATTGATGACACGTCACTGATTTCTCTTAAAATAAAAATCATTTTTGAAATCCCCATTCATTTCTAATCAAATTTGATTACTTGTAAAAAATTCAACATATCAAATCTGCTCATAAATGAATATTTTTACATTTTATTATTATGCAGATATTATTAAAAAATATTTATTTTTAAAAACTTTACCACCCTGTATCTCAAAAGTTAAGACGTTTAGGACATACGTTCTCTTCTTAAAATTGACCCAAAATCACTCCCTTAAATATTGACATTCAATTAGAAAACACCCTGTATATTTAGTGTGTTAATAATAGATATTTAACGATCAATGTATTAACTGGAATTGTATCTTCTAAGTGCTATTTTAATTTTGATACTGTAAAAAAGTTATCGGGTTACCTATCAGTTTTAGCTACCACAATATTGGTTTATGATATCAGACAAAAATAAGCATAGACTAATAATTCAATAAAATACAGACCCTGCCAAGATTAAAAATGTTTAGTAACATTATTTGTCTGAGTTAGTAATAGAAATCTATAACAAAACAATGCAATGATTGCACCATTGCCAAACTTCTTCATACATTTTATCTTGTACTTGAAATAAATGTATAATCAACGTTAAAAAACATCAATTTGGAACAAATAATTGATATCTACAATCTACATATAGTAAAAATTTGGACAGCTACCATTTAACAACAAATTTTACTGATTTTGTGAATTTGCTGATCCTACTTGGTCTATAAATAATATCCCTAATAAATTGCTTATTCTGGCTAACGTGGCAACGTTGCACGATCTCTTTGTGATCGATGCGCATTTGCTTTGTTATGTCCCAACAGCTGAGCCAGACTTCGTTGAGATTTCGCCGGTTTGTGTTGATGTGTTTACTTTTGCTTATTCTTGTTTTTTTTTAGGAGATTTTGGGGATATTGAACCAAAGACATATAGTTATGTTAGTAATTAGCGAATTAGTGTAGTTTTAAGAACGATGGGAAGGGTGTAAGTGTTGTATTTGTGGCATAGGAAACCTAACCTCTGGTTACCATGATGCAGGCTTAAGTCTCAAATTTGTTGTTTTTGTTTTGAGTATAAGGGGACCCAGCATTATACTTTCCAAAGTGAGGCCTATTCTTTCATCATTCTAATGGTATCAGTATGCCATTTTATTGGAGAATCTATGAATATAACAGGTACTTTGATTGTTAGTAAAAATTAATAATGGTTTCCATGATTTCTAAAAATTAGACTTGACAATGTTGTGTCTACAATTACAGAATACGGCAACTGTCAAATGAAACAAATTTATTGTATAGTTGAAATTCTTTAAGAGGGGGTTGCCAACAGCGAAAGTGACGTTAGATTTCGTATTTTTTTTAAGTTGTATAGCATAAAATCTAATAACATTTTATCTGGCAAAAATTTAGTACAAACATCTCTGTCTTCATTTTAATCATAAGATCTTAAAACCATATGCACTGGAATTATTATTTTTCCCAAGGTTTTCATAACCTATAAAAGAAAACACTGGTAAAATGTTATTAGATTTAATGCTATACAACTTAAAAAATACGAAATCTAACGTCACTTTCGCTGTCGGCAACCCCCTCTTAATTGTCACATCTGAGTATCTGAAAGTTAGAAAACTAAAAAATTGTGAATTATGATGGGAAATTTTTTGTCTCCTTTAGAATCTATGGCACTATCTATCACATAAAACCTGATGGCCAGCCCACTTATGTGGTCTCCTTGGAGTATACAGAAAACAAACTTCCCCTCAAGACTTCACTTTTCCTATGTGATAGACTGTGAAATGCTGTTTCCCCTTATTTTAAAGAGTCCCTGGGTTAGTCTATGTTCATTATTTTTCTGAGTTTATAACAATAAGAGAGCACGATTGGTTAATATTTCATTGGCAGGTAGGTATTGAATTTTTAAGTAAACCATTTTCAGGTGCCAACTTGGATCCCGATCTTCATCCTCTTGGTGGCCATTTTCCTTAGCGTCACCCCCATAGTAATGGACCCGACGCCGAAATATTTGATATCCGTCGGATTCGTCTTGCTCGGCATCCTCGTTTACTATCTACTCATATACAAGAACTACCAGCCAAAAAACACCATGGGTAACGAAAGAAAACGACTAATTTTTTTTCACTTTTTTTTTTCGAATAACAAATAATTCTTCCAGGCAAAATAACGTACTTCGTCCAGGTCCTGTTCGAGGCCGTGCCGCCCGAGTCCTCCGCCATTATCGCCCAATAAAAAAACACAAAACGACCTGTCTTTTATTTACACCACACCTTTCACATGTCCCTGGGAGGATTGAAGTACTCCCAATGGTGCAGGTGCACCACAGTCTTTTCGTCGCCGTAACCCAACAACACCAGCCCCGCTATCAACACCAACAACACCACCGTCATCACGTGCGCGTCCTGGTTGCCGTCCGCGTTGCGCAACACGTTCTCGGTCACGTGCTTCATCAGTCTTCTCAGCGCGCCGTTCGCTTGCCCGCCGCAGGCCCTCGCGAGCTGGCCGGCCAGCTGGGGGATGGTGGGCTCCGACAGCCTCCTGAACCTTCTTCTGGAAGAATCCGGCGAACTCGATCTGGATCTACGGGATCTACCGTGCCGCCGTCGCCGAGGGGCCGTGGGAATGTTCTCGTCGACGTACTTTTGAGCGCGCAACGCGTAGAAACTCAGCGGCGGCTGCGACGGCATATAGTCTCCGCTAGGTTGCGGCGGACGCGGCGGTGGCTCGTCGTCTACCTCCGGTTCCTCTAAACACAGCCTGGAACGAAGAAACTTCCTCAAAATTCGATTGCACACTGTACCCGTTAAGCCTACCTGGCGGTGGTTTCTTCGCTCTGGCTACCTGCTTCGTCTTCCTTCCTCCCCTGCCTTGGCGGTCGTTTTGGGCTTTCTTCCGGAGACAACAGCGACGAATCTAAGCTTCTCGGCGGCGGCACAGGCGGTTCTTCCTCCTCAGGGTCTGGCTTCGTCGGAGTTTTTTTTTGGACGCACTCCTGCACCTCGGTCGTCAAGTTCCTTATGATTTCCTGCATCAGCCCCGGCGGTAATTCTATCTCCCCAATTCGCAGAGGTCCTGACGTCGAAGATATTTCGCCCGTTTGTATGTTGCTGCTCTCAATCTCCGAAACTATTATCTTGTTCGCCAGCAATTCGTTAACGGAAAGCCTGTCGACGTCCAAGTCCCCCACTTGCAATTTTTGCGTTTTCAACACTTGCGGGTCCTTCAGCTTCTTGAATTCTTCAGGAACAACCGAAGTTTCTTCGTCCGATTCTTCTCTCGACACAGGAATGATTCTTTCGCTTGACTTCGTCAGCTGCGACTCTGGAAGAATTCTGGCGCCTTCCAATGGTTCCACAATCAAACTGGCATGAGTGACGGTCTCTTCGTGGGTGTAACTTGTGGGCGTCACCAAATGCCTTTCGACCTTCACCTGGTCTTCCCCGACGCTCCTCTTTCTTCTTGGCGTTAGGATCGTATCTGTAGGTTCCTCTATCAATTCTTCGCACACGAAATCGTCTGGTAAAGGTTCCGTTTGCGTTGAAACGGTTTCTTCGAGAACGTCGTGTTTCTCAGAAGGATCACCCACAACGATATTTTCCCTTGACGTTATATCTTGAAGGGACTTCCTAACGTGTTGTTTGGACTTCCTTGGCGGTCTCGGGGGTGCTGGCAACGGCCTTTCTCTCATTTTTTGAACCACGTCGCCACTGTGAAGATCCCTGGGTTCTTCTATTTCTATATACTGAGAAATGTCGATGTTCTCCTTGTTTTCGTACTGAGGTTCTTCGCGCGATTTGCTGATTTGGGACAGGGTGCTGTAATTCCGTAATGGACGAATTGGTGCTTCGTTTGTACATCTTGGAACCTAAAATGACAACAAACAGTTTAAGAATCATCAAATGGTAATGTAGTCTTCTTACCGTTGGAAACTTGAATTCCGCAGGTGCTTCGCTTCTCTTCAGAGATCTTCTCCTACGTGGCGGGGTTCTTGGTGGTGGCAATGGAGGCTCCCTTGGTGCCCTGTTCTTGTCAACAATAGCGTATCCCATGTAGTCTCTTATATCTTGGATGCAAGGTTCTTCAACGCACGGCGATTGGTTAACATAAGAACCTCCCGAAAGAATACTTTCTTCATCTGTCCTTGAACGTTGCCTCGATGGTCTCTGAGGTAGTTGCGTGTCGCCCTTGCTGCCCAGAGAGGTCCTCGACCTTGTCCTCGATGGTCTTTCAGGTGAGAAATCTTCGATGTTAACTTTACTGCCCATGGAGCTTCCAGACCTTGTTCGTGCAGGTCTCTTTGGTGTTTGGTACCCGTTCCTGCTACCTAGCGAGCTCGTCCTCGATCTGGTCCTCGAAGGTCTTGTGGGAGCCTTGAAAATACACCTTTAGTTACCTTGGAAGTGCGAGAGATGCCGTTGTACCTGTCACAGCCAGAATGTGTTAGTGGAACTCCTTCGACGGACGCACAGGGTTAAGCTGTGGTTCTATTAAATGATGAAGCTTAAGAATAATGTTAAAGATAAGTTGGAAAGAAGGGCAAGCAGAAAGAGGGGTGGTTAGCATAGTGAGCGCGTGGTGGAAGGACTTACGCTAGTTTCGGGTGCTATCGAAGAAAAACCCAAGATGGAGTCGTTTTCTGAGAAGTTCAGGCTCTTCAAGCTCCTGTGCTTGCGAGGCGGGGCGTCTGGTTGATAAGCGTTTATATCTGGTTGTTCTTTCCCTTGCATCTTTTCGTTTTCGTACATCATCTCTATCTCTTCTCGTTCGTCGTCTCCTAGAATTCCCAGGCTCTCCCTTGCAAACGCTAGCCTATCGTCGGCCGCTATCGTTTGTTGATACGGAACAACATTATCTTCGTCTTTCGGCTTTCTAACCCGCTTGCTACGCCTCTTGGGCCTACTCGGCGGCATCGTTGCAAACTCGTCCACAGATTCCTCGTCGTACGGTATCTGCTCTTGGGAATGATGAGGCGTTTTCTTCCTTTTCGGTTTCTTGATCGATTTCTTCTTGCTTGGTGTTTCGGGAAGAGATTGAATCGAACCGCTGGCGTAGTCCCTGTAAGGATCTACCCCTTGCATCTGGGAGAGAGCGTTCGTGGGAGTTCTAAACGCTTCCCTAATTTCCGAACTCAGGTATTTGCGATACTCGATGTTCTCCTGCGAGATGCCCTTCTGGCGTATCATGAATTCGTCCGAACCGATTTCTTCCATGACCCCAGGCTTTGGTGCAAAGTCGTCCGAAGAATATCGCTTGCCAACGTTATCTGTCGAGCCGACATCGTTGGACCTATCGGAAGAGTTAACTGGTGCATCATCCAAGTCCGTCACTTGTCTTCGTTCTGCCTTAGACTTGAAGCTGCCCCTCTGCCATCTTTTCTCGGCTTCCGCCTTGTTTATTTCGTCGTTTTCCCTCGCGTACGCGTCGTCAACGCCGATATCTTCTTCATATCGGATACGAGACGCTTGCGCCATTCTTCTTTCGACAGAATCCTCTCTCTCTTCGACTTCCTGTTCTTCCAAATCGAGGTGATCATCGACGGAATCTTCAGAATGTAGCGGTATGCGCACGCTATCACTCTCGCTACGTCTGTCTTCTTTCTTGGTGTTTCTAGGCATGGTGGCGAAGCTGGGAACCTCGTCCACCTTCCCGGGCTTATGTTTCTTCTGGAACAATCTCGGATACGTGCTAAAATCGAAGATGGGCTTCTTGGTTTCACTGGAGTCGCCCGCGTTTGATTCAGTCGAATAGTTTCGCGTTTTGAGAACCCGTTTTGACTTTTTCGATCTCTTCGGCAAGGTGAACGACGGCAGGTTGATTTTGGTTGTGTCCGGAATTTTCGGGAAGTGGATGTTGGGTTTTTCGATCTTGAACCTCTTGAAGTCGGGCTTGCTGAAGGTCGGTTTCTTCATGTTGTGGAGTTTCGTCTTCAGTTGGTCGGTTTTGTGTTTGAACGCTAGTTGAAACTTGCCTGGTCCTTCTGAAACCTTTAAAGAAGATATTGAATCGTTAACAGTTTCCAACATTTTATGTTATTCACCATACCTTTTGTGGTTGCGTCGCTTCATTATCAGCCTTTTCAGGATCACTTTTCTTGCTGACGTCGCTGACGTTGCTGGATTGCCCACTAGTTCTTGGTTCTGCTCTTTCTATTCTCCTATCAAGTTTCAACTCGCTGTTTTTAAGGTCTGTGGTGCTTGGTAACACCCTATTAGAATCTTCTGCTTCAATGAAATCTTTAAACTTCTCCGTATCGATCACTGTCACTGTTGGAGCTACTACAGCAAATGTTTGTTCTTCAGGAGGATTGACAGGTTCGTATTCGTGAGTGTCTTGGTCACTAAAACAAAAATTACACATTTAAAAATTACGCTATGAAGAAATCTTGGTATTTTACCGGTTATTCTTGAAAATTCCACAAGTGTTAGCGTGCCCAAGCCTACTATTAACCCTAGAACCGACCTTGTCGGGCAACAAAGAATCGCACTGAAAGTATTGACACGCGCATCGAACATCTAATGACACTACCGAATTTCCCGAATTGTCCAAAGACACGTCGCGTCGCTTCGGGTATCTTCGGGTGCCTTCGGAGAGCGATCGCGCCTGTGTGGTATCGTCCGATCTCTTGCGAAGTTCCTTGAAGCCGCGCACGCGCCCTGATTCCATCTTCGAGCGACGCTATTGGTCGAGTGGTGCTGTGGTGGAAGGGGAGCCACGCGGGAAATTTGAATTTATTTTCTAGATAAAAAATGCGAAAACCTTGATTTTATGTGTGGTTCTTCATGTGGATTTGGTAAATTTAGAAATGCTGTGCTAGGTGGTTACAAAAATATCGTGCATTCACAATTTTTGGCAACGTGTTGCAGTTCGGATACATCTAGTCGCTATTCTGCCAGTTACAGACTGTACGGAGCGAATATCTGAATGTAAAAACCAAAAATTTTGTTTGTTTTTACCAGATATATATAAAATGATGATGAATTTAACCTCAAAAATACTTTTAACTAGATACTGTATTATTTTTAACAACTTTTACAAGACACAAAGTTTGAAATATATATCCAACCAGCTACATTTCTTACACTACAAACTCAAGGATGACATGGCTCTCCCTCCACTTTCTTAACGGTCTTTTTTCCACCGGTCCCACGATTTCAGAACTGCGCTCCCGAGAGTCTGTGCACCACTGGTTTAAATTTAGTACGTCTAACAATAGCAGACGGTCGCGTCGCAGAGGCGAGCCAAACTATTTTTATTTGCCCTGTGGAACATCGTTTTATTTGGTACTAATAGAAAATGCCTACTCGGACACTTCCTAAATGGCGCGCTGTTTAGATTCTTTGCTTAAGGTCAATGTAGCTATTGTTGGTGGGTTGAACTTTGCCAAAAGATCGTATCTTAAGCTATTGAGAGCCCACTGCTTCTAAAAACGGAAGTGTATCTTTTGAAATGTGGTAAAAACTGTTTAGTCTCCATTTTCGAACAATATTTTTGACTTAAACCCCGTACTGAGTGAATACACTCCTGTCCTGTTAAAATTATTTTCGTCTAAAGCCCTATACTTTCACAAGGCCCCTGTAAAATATTCTCAAGCATATCACAGATTACGATTCGTCTGTTTGGAATAGTTCCAAAATATCTGTTTACTAATGTTATTGCCACACAGCTGCTTGCACTTGTAAAGGCGCTTACCTTGTCTTTGACCATTTGTTGTAATCCTCTTCCAAGCTCGTTTCCTTCATGATCTTCTGATCCAGATACGTTTTCTCTTCGTCCGTCGACATCGATCGACTCGCCTGTAGCTTTTCCTTTTCCTCTTTCGGAGTCTCTATCGGTTCATAGTCCCCATCATCTTTCGTGGACGTTTTCGTTTTTCTCTTGAACGATACTTTCTTCTTCACGGGTTTCCCGACCTTCGGCGCTTCGTTTAAACCATCTTCCTCGTCTACCAGCATCCCGCCGTCTTCTTTTATCTTCAGTTCTTCCTTGCTCCCGTTTGGCGATTCTTCCTGGACAGGCGCCAGTTTGTCTTTTTTATTTTCTGGAGACACCTCGTCCACGACCTGTTGGGCGAGGGCTTTGAGTTCGTCTATCTTCCCCCCGAAGAATTTTGAAGTCTCGGAGGAAGGGGTGTCAGGAATATCGAGTTTGTCTTCTAGTATTTCGTCGTCTGAAGGTGGCGTTAAAAAAATCAAATGCACGTCGTGATCTTTCGTTGGCGTTTGAACTTCTGGGGAACTTTCGGTCTGCGTTTCAGGAACCCGTTGGGAAAATTCATCTTCTTCGCCTTCTGGGGGTTTCAAAGGTATATGAATGTACACGGGTTTGACGTCTTGCAGTTGCTTTCTTTGAACGGGCGCGTTCACGAACTCTTTAAGCTTCTCTTGAGGTTTCTTCTTTTGTTCTTTCTTGGAAGATCCGGATCTCGTTAGAGTTGACTTGACCCTGTCGGTAGCTTCTTTTAGACGTTTGATGAAAGCTAGTTTTGATAGGCTTTTCCTGCTGTAGCTGCTCTCAAGGGAGCCCTTCCGCTTTCTCTCTGGTTCCGCTGACTTTGATCGTGACTGTCGAGGATCCGAAGGTTTCGGGATTTGCTCGACTGCTTTCGGTTCTGGCTTTTTGAAGAAACGTTCAAACACGTCCTCTTCTTCGGTAGATTCGTTCGTTTTTTCTTCGGGAATGTCTTTAGGTTCAACCTTTTCAGAAACTATTTCAGGTTTTTCATCTTCTTTCGTTTGTCCTGTCTCCATTTTTTCTACAATCTCTTCTTCAATTTTGTCGTCAGTTTTTTCAGTCTCATTGCTAGGCTCTTCACTTTTACCATCCTCCTTTTTCTCTTTTTCCGCAAGCTCCCTAACGCTCTTTAGCAATCCTTTAAATGCAGGGTTTATCTTAATCTCCTTCTTCTTCTCCACAGGTTTCTTATCACCAAATTCTAAATAAGAAAACTCGTCTGTCTGACCTGGTGGTGGTTTGAGAGGTATGTGAATATAAACAGGCTTCTCAGTATGCAAGCTTTTTGTTTTGCTCTCTTTCTTAGTTTCTGGTGGTGACGATTTTTTTGGAATGGAAGATTTTTTGAATTTCGACACATTTAAAGAGATCTTCGGGACCTTCATCTTCTTCTTGGCTTCCCTCAGTTTCTTCATGACGGCAAGCTTGCTTAGACTTATCCTGCTGTAGCTGCTTTCGGCAGAATGCTTCCTTTTCCTGTTGTGTGCCTCTTCAGATTTTGCCCTCGGTTCTTCAGCAGACTTAACATCTTCCAAATTCTTGTCCTCTCTGTCTAAATACTGGCTGATGTTATCGGAACTTTCGGCGGACTCGAGTACCTCTTTGTTGTCGACTTCTATCGGACATTCGATGATCAGCACCGAGCTGCTCGGCGCGTCTTTGGGCATGGAATGATCTTCAGGTTCGGTTACCAAAGGGTTGAAGCTGTTCTTCCTGCTCTCGGTTTCGAGCTCGGTTATTTCTACGGCGTGTTCGGGGTTGCTCATGGTCGAAGAACTTTTGGATCTTCTCATTGCCTCCATGGTGAATGGTTCTGGATCGAGCAATTCGTTGAAAGGCGATTTGTAGAGGTAAGTCCAAGGGTAGCCACCTTTTCTTTTTGCCCTACGAAGGTCTTCCCAGCGGTATGTGCAGATGGGGACTCTTGGAGCCTTCTTCCCTGTGAATGAAGAAAGTAGAATGTAAGAAGAATACCTATACCAAAATGTAAATAGTCAAGGAGGAAAACGTTTTTCTTGTGAAAATACTGAAGCAAAGGTGTTAGTACGTAGTTATTGGCACAAAAATAATGAAAATATGTTAGCAGGACCTACAGGGTGTGGCGGTTTCCCTGTGGAATTAGATATAAAGGACAATAGCTGCAAGAAAAATATCAAATCAAAGGAATATTTACTCTTTTTTATTTCCAGTATCGTTGTAACAAGCTTATTGGTAGTTATCTGCAAAATATTTTGAAAAATATTTTGGTTAGGCTATACAGAAAATTCAATAGATTTCAGTGTGTGCGGTGTCAAAATGTGTAACACTATATAATTAGACAACATTATTTATTTTAAATTTACACTTTTTATTTATATTAAATCTATAGATAAAGCATATATTTTCTTTAAAATACATACAATCCATACAATTTTTTTAATTTTAAATAATCTGGCTTTTTCAACTTTTTTATATCTCTCTGTATATCATTAAATAATTTTAATCCCCTGTGAAACAATTGATTTTTCTTGAAATGGGCAGTGAAGTGTATCAAAATCATCATTACAAGCTCAAAAATCGGCATTGAAGTATTATTATATTACTATATTATTATATTATTATATTATTATATTATTATATTATTATATTATTATATTATTATATTATTATATTATTATATTATTATATTATTATATTATTATATTATTATATTATTATATTATTATATTATTATATTATTATATTATTATATTATTATATTATTATATTATTATATTATTATATTATTATATTATTATATTATTATATTATTATATTATTATATTATTATATTATTATATTATTATATTATTATATTATTATCTCGACTTAGCCAAAAGGCATTCGCACTCCCTCTACGGGGAACATTCACTCAGATCCCGGGTATCCCGGATACCAAAAGGATCTGGCTCGGACGAGACCCTTGCCATGTTATCGGGCCTTAGGTGACATTGATGTTGTTGGACGTTCCTGCACTCCCCATGAATTTCCTGACGGTTCGGGCTGTCGCAAGTAGTACCGCTTTCTGCATGGACCTGTAAAGACTATCAGTTAGACCCAGCTCCTTGATGTTCCTCAGCAAACTTTTTGGTATAACACCAGTTGTTGACATGATGATTGGAATCGTCTGGACGTTCTCCATTTCCCATTGCCTTCTAATTCGTTCTTCTAAATCTCTGTACTTCGCGATCTTCTCGACTTGCTTCACACGCAGGTTGTTGTTGTTCGGGATGGCCACATCAATCAGAGTTGTCTGCCTAGAAATTTTATCGACTATTATAAGGTCCGGTCTGTTATGGGCAACTCGTTGATCTGTCAGAACTGTACGATCCCAGTACATCTTGTAGTTGCTGTTCTCAAGAACAGGCTCAGGTGTGTAGTTGTAATATGGGACCCTCTCTGCCTGCACAAGCAGCAGCTTTTCCGCCAGTTCCTGGTGCAAGATCTTGGCAACCGAATCGTGTCGTTCCTTACATTCCGTTGATGCGAACATCTGACATCCTCCTGTTATGTGCTGGATTGTTTCTGAAGTTGGGCACCCGTATCTGCATCTGTCATCCACTACCGATGCATCTCCTACAATGAATTTTAGGTAGTTGCGAGTTGGTATAACCTGATCTTGTATATAACCTGATCTTGTGAGGTCAGCCAATAGTTCGACGCTAACTTGTCGACATGTTCCTGGTTAACCTCGTTAGGATGCCTCCCGTGCAGCGGCTTCCCCAACCACCTCTGTAGTTTATCGTTGTCGGTTCGGTGGTGATTTTGACGCTCGTGTTCCGTCAGACGTAGCGGTGTTGAGACGTCTGCTCCGCATATAGCCCTATGTAGTGTGGAGCTGTTGGCCTGCCTGTAGAAATAATTACGCAGCTTTAATATTTGTTGGTCCAATTGCTTGCTGAGATCTGCCAATCCTCTTCCTCCTAGTTGACGTGGCAGAGTTGTTCTTTCTACGGCGCTACGGGGATGATGTTTATGAGCTTTTGTCAGTAGTGTCCTAACTTTTCGTTGCAGGTTGTTGATGTCCGTGTTGGTCCAATTCACTATTCCGAACGAATAGCTGAGTACAGAGCACGCATAAGTGTTCAGGGCCTTAAACAAATTCCTGCTGTTAAGATCAGTCCGCACTACTTGTCTTACTCTCTTGATGAATTCATTCGTTAAATCAGTCTTCATTGTTCGATGGTCTATCCTTTGAGCTTGTTTCATCCCGAGATACTTGTATGTATCTTCCTTGCTCATTGCTTCGATCTCCTGGCCGTCCTGCATCTCGTGTGCGCTTTGTTCGAGCTTTCCCCGGATGATATTAAGGGTGCGGCACTTGTCCAGTCCAAACAGCATTCCGATGTCCCTGGAGAACTCCTCTACAATTTTAAGCATTTGCGTTAGTTGGTTTTTGGTTGCTGCGATCAGTTTTAAATCATCCATATATAATAGGTGATTTAACTTGATCGCTTCTGCGTTGTTGCTTTTGATAGCGAAGCCATATTTTGTAGAGTTCAACCGATGTGATAGAGGGTTCATCGCCATGCAGAACCACAGTGGACTGAGTGAATCTCCTTGGAAAATCCCTCTTCGGATGTTGATTGTGTCGGTCTCGATGTTACTGTCTGCGGTTCTGAGTTGTATCTTAGTGCGCCAGGTTGTCATAACGTGTTCTAAAAAGGAAACTGTATGATGATCTATTTTATACAGCTTTAAGATACCTGTGATTCAGTCGTGAGGTACGGAATCAAATGCTTTTTTGTAGTCCACATAAGCCATGTGGAGGTTTCGTTGCTTGGAATGAGCCTGGTTGCAGATGACAGAGTCTATGATGAGTTGCTCTTTGCATTCCATTGCGCCCTTCGAGCAGCCCTTCTGCTGCATTGCAATGATATGTTCCGCTCGCAGTGAGCATATATTCGCTGCGTAAGGCAAGATGTGATTATCTTGTACAGCGTAGGCAAGCAGGTTATTGGGCGGTACTTGGCAGGGTTATCCGTATTCCGCTGGTCTTTTGGCAACAGGTAGGTTGCACCCTGTGTAAGAAACAATGGCATTTTCAGAGGATCGAGCAAGACTTCATTAATTAAGGTAGTTATCTGTTCATGCGTGCACCACAACTTCTTAATCCAATAATTTTGGAGATGATCTGGACCTGGTGCCTTCCAGTTGTGGGAATTCTTGATGACATCGGAGACCTCAGCGGTTGTGGATTGCTCGTGTTGCATCTGGCTATAGTTCCGGCCCATCTCGCGTTCTTCGCTGATCCAACTTGCACTGACATTGTATGGACCTGGTGTGGCAAGTTGATTTCTCCAGAAACCGTCGACCTGTTCTCTGCTAGGGTAACTCGCATTTGTGGCATCGGCGCTAGAATTAAAAGCACGGTAGAAACCCTTTTCTGATCGTTCAAAGAGTTTGTTGTCTCGTTTCCTGTTGTTACTAGCCTTGTATCTCCTCAGACGCCCTGCGAAAACAGAAAGTTTTTGTTTTAATGTGTCAAGACATTGTTGAGCAGTGATGTTCGCGGGGTCATGCCGAGAATGCATTTGGGTGCGGCTCATTATTGCCTGCACCGCCCTCTGGATCCTTCTAGTTCTAACTCCTCTGATATATTCCGTCACTTGTCCTATGTCTTTACGGAGACTCTCGATCTTCCGATTTAGTCGCATTTCCCATTGAGCCATTCGTGGTTCTGGTCTTGCACGATTCAACTCTTGGGCCGTTCGGATCTTGGCACCCATTACAGTGGTGACTGCCGTTGCGGCACAGTAGATTAACATGTGCATACGTTCTAATGTTGGTGTCACTGAAACATAGTTTGGTAAAATTCGTGTGTTCATAAGATCGAGCACGATCGCAAGTTTCCTGGGAGAATTTAATCTTGGTAGCGGTGGCCTGCTCAGTGGGTCTGTGCCTTCGTATCGCAATACTGCCTGTCTCATATGTGCGTTTAAGCCTTCAAAATGTTCTTCGTTAACCGATTCCAGACTCTCGGTTGTTGGTTCTACCGTTTCGGCTTCTAGTTGTTGTCCAGGCGCTTGAAGTTCCCCATTGTTGTTGTTGTCATCTATGGCTATGTGTTCGCCGTGGATCTCTAGCTCAACTTCCCGTTTGATAGCGTTAAGTCGCGTTTCTGGAATTCGGTTATTTCTTAGAATAGTTCGATACTGATCTGACGCTCTTTGTTCAGACACTTGCATGTGTGGAAACTCCCTGCAGAACTCGGCATGCAGTTGTTGTCGGTAGCCGATCATCTCTTGTCCTAAGTTTGTCACCCTGTAAAAAATACGCATAATCGATTCATTCATGGACACAGTCCATTTCATGCGTCGTCGTTGTAATCCCGCCTCTGTGAACGCTGGCTGAAGTTCCCGCGCAGCACCTTCGGTGGGTGGAACCCTAGTTCTCGTTTGGCTCCCATGTTGTAGATGTTCGTGTTGTTGTTGGGCTGTGGCTGTTTGTGCGACAGGGGCCCGCCTCATCAGCGCCCTGTCACCGACGTCCCGCTCGCTGTCATGTCCAGCGCCGGCTCCAGACATGCCCTGGCGATCCCCAGGCAGCGGCCCTATGACAATCATCCTATTAATCTCCATTCCATGGGTTTCTCCCGTAACGTGGGAGTGACGGCCCTCGGTCGCCTTTTACGACTCGCGAAGCCACGATAGGAGTATTCTAACCCGCTACCCACACAGGTCAACTAGGATAACGCGGGATCGTTACACCCGAGGATCTGCCCCTCTCACAGGTCAAACCCCTCCTTGCGTTAACTGGGAAACACGGGATCGTTACACCCGAAGATCCGCCTCTCTCACAGGCTAGATCCATCCCTGTGTAACCGAGAGTCGCGGGATTGTCACACCCGAGGATCAGCCCCCGTCACCAGCTAGACCCCTCCCTGCGCAACTGGAGATCGCGGGATTGTCACACCCGTAGGTCTGCCCCTCTCACAGGTCAGACCCCCCTGCGCATATTATTATATTATTATATTATATTATTTTAATATTATTATATTATTATATCATTATATTATTATATTATTAGCTTGATGAACATATTTTTGAAGTATTTTATAGAAAAGAAAATTATACCAAAATTACAAGACAAAAATAGTGATTTTCAGATTCAAAAATTGAAAAGCTACCTAACTTTGGGAAAATAGTTATTTATGCAACAAGTGCATAAAGTAGTACTTTTTTTCATGAATGGGAAAGTTGCGCGCACGAACCGCAGGTGAGTGCGCGCAATCCCATGAATGAAAAAAAGACACTTTATGCATGGGTTTCATACATTATTTTTTATACGATCGTGCTTAAACATTGAAATATTTGGGATGGGATTTTTGTGTTATATACTAAAGGGCATATAAATGCACTATGGTTTTCAATTACGAGGATTATAATATTTAGATCGCGGTCTCACTACGTTTACACATAGTATTGAAATCGATTTGAATATGTTTCTAGAATTATTGAAAACCGCATGAAGAGATTTTGAGATTGATTTGAATCTCAAAATAAATTTTCTTATTTTCGGGATTTAACGCCACATTTACCATTTATGAAAACACCAAACTGATTACACTGAATTCGATTCCAAACTCCATGTAAACGTAGTAAGGAAGTTTAGAGTGAAAAAAAGTTATCCTTTTTTCACTCTAAACTGCTCAGAGTGAAAAAAAGTAAGTTTTTTTAACTTGTTAAAAAAAGATATACTTTAGGCATTTAAAAAGGTTAAAAAAAGAAAGTTTTTATAATGATCGTATAAAAAAATTATTTTCTGTGATGGGGATTTGTTATACAGTGACCGGCAGAAAGTTGGACACAAAAATTTACAATTTTTAAACTCTGATTTCGATTAATTTAAATTTCTAGCTGCTAATCGAAAAAAAATAAAGTTTAGTAGCATAGACCACAGGGTGGTCGAAAAAAATATAAAAAAGGTAATTTTTTTGACTAACCACTTTTGTAAGTAACTTTTTAATCTATTTTAAAAAATAAGGGTACTTTACTCTCGAGTTATTTTGATATTTTTGAATCTACCTCGTATCCAAAAAGAGATATTAAAATTTTGATATGTACATTTTGAGTTTGAAATTGACGCACCAACTTTTATCAGGAATAAAATTTTCTGAGAAATTAATAATAAAAAAGCGTTTTCCATTTGTGTCCAACTTTCTGGCGGTCACTGTATAATAAGATTCCAAAAGAAATCAAGCGCATTAGAAATACCACTAGACTTAAAATAAGCTAAAAAAATATTTTTGGAAATATCATAAGATATAAAAATAGTTGAATAAATAATAAACTTGTAATTTCCAATAAGTATTTTATTTTTTAAATAAGCTCGATAATCTTTCATTATTTATTTTCAAATCATGTGTAAAACTTTCATTTATTTTCTTGTTAGAGATAATCACAAATATTGTTTTTTAAACATTTCATTTCAATTTATTGTTATATAAAAATATGTTCAAATTATTCAAATCTTCTTGTAAATTGTTTTCAATTTCATCTAATGTATCACCCACACAAAAAATAACGTATCAGCAAAAAGCTTAATTTGACATTTTTACATTTTTTATAACTTACTGGGTATTTATATTAATAAATAATAAATAAAAGAGGCTTCAAATCAGATCCCTGTGGCACACCATTTTTTCAAAAACTTTTGTTAGGCACACTTTCTTTAAATTTCAAAACCTGATAATAAATGCTAGCTATATATGCCGGTTACCTATATTTTTACCGATTTACGTAAATTCCTTTAACAATAATTCTTGCATGATGCATGGTCATTCGAACAAATTTTAAACTACACTACATTCCATTCTAAAAAGAATCCCCAACTAAAAATAGCCGCCTGTATTCGATCGATCGATCACATAACCTTTACTCTGTTCCGTAGGATTCTCCCACTAACTACACACTAATTTTTCTTGTAAACCTTTTAGAGTACATCTATTATTTTAATAGGATCAACCGTGTAGATGCTAAAAAGTTACTTACTGTTATCTTCTGTCTGTATCATTGGAAAAATGAAGGTGAACAGGCTGTACGAGTACATATTTCGTTGGGGGAGGACTGAGAAACTGGGAATACTGTAGGAAATTCGTGTGGGTGTCTGGTGTGATGCAACCGAGGGGTTGATACACTGATTTTGCGCGGAAATACTTTTGGAATTATAGTTGTTTCAAATTCAATTATTTTTAAAACATCCCTATGGAATTATTTCTAAAACTATGCGTTAAACTGCTTGGGGAACACTCTGTATCGATTTAGAAGGTCGATTTACGTAGGAAAAGTACCATTTTGACCAAAAAATTATTTAAATTTAGACGCTCAAAAGGCAGATACAATTTCTTATAAAATTTTTAAATTTTTTTAAAAGTTTCTGTAGCTCGATTTGAGGATTTTTTGGCAACAAGTTTGATATCAATGGAAGCAAATTTACAAGGGGAGTCCATCATTGCAAAGAATGGGCACCCAAATCGTCTCATTTTAGTATTATAGTCGTTTAAACAAAAAAAAAAGTTTAACATTATTACATCTTGATTGTTGAAAACTGGCAAGTCCTAGGGCTTTAGGACCACGCTAAAAATTGATTTGGAAGTGTTTGAAACGCCCAGAAAAATACCCAATGATCAATATTTTCTGAAGAACCTTGTAATTAACCGTAATACTATTTGTATTTTCAGGAAATACAAACAACTTATTTGTGTCATAATATTTTTACGAAAATAAAAACTTAGATTCGGTTCCAGAGAACATAAATATGCGGGACTTTTAGTAGGTGATACAAAAAGTGGGTCAATTTACAAATGAAGTATTTATTAATAACTTATTAATGGTTATAGCAGCGGTAAAAAAATATTTTGATATGCTTATTGAAAATCGATGAACGCTCATAATACATAATGCACATAATAAGGCGATGATTTTTCAAAAAAAAGAAACTATATAGTAATTTTTTACATTTTCTCAATGATCGGCTATATACCTACTGGAATCTCTGTAAACATGATATTTAAAACCAAATGAAATCTCTAAATTTAAAATTTGGCTGGGTGTTGTCTATTATACGAGGGTTATTTAAAAAGGTTAATTAATATTTTTACATGTTATTTCACCATATTTTTTGGGGTTTAACATTTTTTAATCCACTTAAAAGCTGTACCTAATTTCATAAAGTTCCTATATTCTAGGTACAAACATAAAATTATACTTATGCGTCACCAGTACATATATGTTTAGTAAGGACACCTATTTTAATTTTGTCTATGTAACATTTAAATGAACTTGACAATACACAAAAACGCAAAAACTTATCTTTGATTTCGTAGCCGAAATTATATATTTAAGCTTCTTAAACAGAAGATAAATACGATAATACCGACAAAAATTTACATAACAATGCAAGCAATTCAAAGTTCGAACTGCCTACCTCTTGCCTTCTTCCTCTTAGACTTCTCCATGGCAGCAAAAGACGTTTCCACTAACAATGTCCATCTTCAGGGCAAAAACTCCCGAAACTAACTGAAGAGAAGCCTTCGGCAAAACGGGTTCTACAAAAAACAAGTCTCTGCTCACATCGAATTTTGGCGGTCTACTGAATTTCTATTTAGAGGCTGATCTATTTTTGAGCAGTGACTGCGTCGATTTTCGCAAAACGGGCCCGCCGGAGTATTTTTGGACGTTCGGAGTGAGTCCTACAGGAAAAAAGAGAGAACCGAGCAGCAACAATCGTGTACAGAGTTATAACATTAACTTTTTGTTTTTAATTTTGGAAAAAAAAAATGTTAATATGAAATTGTATAAAAGTATCACTGTAAAGATTGCACTATATTACTATTAACTAACTACTATTAGACATTACTATTCCATTACTACTCCTAGGGTTATTACTATTACAGATTCTATGTTGTGGACTGATGAAGCCTCTTTTACATGTGGCGTTTTTAATAAAAGAAGCACCACTGACTATTGGTCATCAGAAAATACGCGACAGTTTGTTTTCAATTCAACGACAAGGTCGAACTTCAATAAAGATTTGGTGTGGTATTTTTTTTTTGCAACAAGATGGTGCTCCAGTACATAAATCAAATGCTTAGATGACACTTTTTTTCCAAAATTAAAGACAAAAAAGGCGGTAGAATATTAAGTGAATAACCCTGTACAAGTACAGGGTCTCTCGTAGAAAGTTTTGGATTCAAATTGTTTAAACACGGATTATGTTTGTGATGAAATGAACGAAAAAAAACCTGCAGAACACTTTTTCCAAATATTTGTACATCATTACGGAACACCCTGTATATCTCCATTTTTTTGCCATTACCCTAAAACGGATGTAATAATAATTTATTGCCTCTATATTCTCTAATAATCAATCAAAATAAAGACTAAGGAACATTTATATAATTCCCATTTATTTTTCCAGTCAATTTAGTCCTATAAACTAGAATCCTTCGATGGGTATCCTAAGTTGCTCTACCTACACATTCCGTCATAGTAGTATAGGAGTCATGATATTCCTCTTCTGCTGTTTTACATCAGTTCTTGCTAATATACTTCTTGAACCCAAACGTTCAGACATAGACATCTTTATAGAAGGCTTCAAGTATTTTAAACAAATAAGAACATATGCTTACACTAGTTTCGTTGGCTTGGAAGTGGATATTAATGGAGAAATAGCTGGAGAGATGGCTAAGATCGACAAACTCCCTACAATCATGGATGGAACCCTAAAGAGTTCGTCTGCAACCAACATACAGAAGTCCCAGGTTATTTTTACCCTTATGGAAAACTTGGATAACTTTCAAAACAAAATTGTAAACCTCAGGCAAGATCCATACTATTCTCCTGATTCTGAAATACATTTTTTGATCACCAACAGCAAGGAGAGTGAGCGTAGACTCCGTGTAGCCGGAGAAATAGCTTTTAACAACAACTTTTTAAACTTTATTTTCTTGGTAAACACTGGAAAAAAGCTAAGCGTTTACATGTACAACCCCTTTTCAACGAAAAACAAACTTCAAAGCGTCGAAGATTGTATGAAAAGAAAGTACGTCTGTCGAACGATGCCGTATCAATTTTTCGACTTGAATAGGTTTCCTTTGAAAGTCAACATTTTTCAAAATCTCCCCACTTTAATAAAAGACAAGAACGGCGACTGGTATGGCGAAGATTACATATTTCTGATGCTGGTTTTCGAAATGCTTAACGCCAGCTTGCGGCTTATAGAAAACCCCATAGACCGCGGTTACGAACTGGCAATTTACAACTTCGTTAATAGAAAGATCGACTTCTGCCTTGTAAGCAGTTTCATGGTAATCGACAAAGAACTGCCTGTAGTTTTTTCGTATCCGCACACGACCAACAATATCGTGGTGCTCGTGCCTAGAACTGGCAAAATCCCGCACTATTTGTATTTGTTTTTGTTGTTTGAGCCGTCGATATGGTTCGCGTTGTTTCTATATTTGATATTCGTTGGAATTGTAGCTATTTTGATGAAATGCGAAGACTCTACAAAACTACTACTGTTAATATGGGGCGCATTTTTGCAAAACTCTCCTAGCAATTTTTGGAAAAAACACTGGCGGTTGAGGATGTTCATAATAAACACTTTGTTTGTAGGTTTTATCTTTAGTACGGCTTTACAAAGTGCACTTACAAGCGTCTTTATAACACCTAAATATTACCAAGATATAACTACTATTGAACAATTAAGAAAGTCTAATATGCCGATCTATTGTAAACGTCTTTTTACTAGTTTTATTCCAAAAAAATATGGAATCGATGATCAAATAAAAGTAATAAGACCTGACAAAATGGACAGGTACGTAAGAAATATATCCACAGTTGGTGCTTTTATCTTAAAACAGTCCGAAGCCAAAATTTACGAAAGAACAATATTTAGCAAAAAATCGAGAAAATATATTATTTTAAAAGAAAAAATTGTTCCTGGTTTCGACGTTTACATGTTCCAAAAGCACTCGCCATATATCAAAAGAATAAACGAAATATTATTGTACGAGAAACAGTACGCCTTAAGGAAAAGTTCGAAAAGAAAGGAAGAGATTGAAATTCAAAACGAAGAAAAAGACGAACCTTTCGATTTGTATAGAACGCAAGCTGTATTTTGGATATTGTTCTCTAGTTTTGTAATGTTCGTTTGTGAAATTGTTTTGTATAAAATATTTTTGAAGAGTTGATTTGTTGTTTTACCTATAATTTTGTGAACAAAAATTGTATTGTTCCATGGAATAAAACTAAGCATGAGTAGCACAATTTTTTTGCAACCTTTTTTCTTGCAACGTATATGACACAAAAGACGATATAATTTGAGCCTTTCAAACAAAAACTAATCCCATTTTAGTTTGATTAAGTATTCAACAAAAGCAAGGTCAATAATATAATTTTCATGTACTCATTTTGGTATTTCATTAAATAAGTGGGTATTTAATATTTACAATATAGGTAGGTACCTAATTATAAACGCTTCACTAAATAATATCTTATATCTTATGGCAAACAAATTCTTATACACCTAGACAATGTGATAGATAACTTACTTCAAATACGAAAATTACAAATCATACTGAGGCATAGATTTTGAAGTAGTTAGTATACCATCTACCTTCAAAATGGAAGAAAACTCCACCCAAAGTACAATTCTTTCTCGGCTTTCAAGTCTGTTAATCCAAACTACTACAAAAAATGTCACCTTCTCCTGGTACGACTACATCTTGTTCACTTTCATGCTGCTTATTAGTGCCATAATTGGAATATACTTCGGTTGTTTTGGAAATAAGCAAAACACCGAGAGCGAATACCTTTTGGGTGGAAGAAAAATGAAGGTTTTCCCCATTGCCGTATCCTTAACAGCGAGGTAAAATTAACACGTAAAATATACTTAACGTTGCATTTCTATCACTTTTAGCCACATTTCTGGTATAACTTTGCTAGCAGTGCCAGCAGAAGTTTACAGATTTGGAGCCACCATTCTTATATCGCCCATATCAATGTGCATAACGGCTATAGTGACGATTTTCGTGTACCTCCCTGTTTTTTTCAAACTCAAAATTACCTCGACGTACGAATATCTTGAAATGAGGTTCGACAGCAAGTGCAGGATGTTGGCTTCTTTTTTATTCACACTGAATATGCTTCTGTATCTGCCGATTGTTATTTATATACCAGCGTTGGCATTTTCAGCAGGCAAGCCATTGTTTTGTTAACATTTAAGGAAACTTACAGATTCTTTTTATTTTTTAGCGACTGGTCTTAACGTACACGTCATAACTGCTGTGGTGTGTGGTGTGTGCATTTTTTATACCACTATTGGTGGTCTTAAAGCTGTGGTATGGACAGACACTATTCAGTTTACTGTAACAGTCGCCACGCTGTGTGCAGTTTTTTATTTGGGCCTAAAATCTGTTGGAGGCTTTAGCAGCGCATGGCAAACAGCCACTGAGGGGCACAGAACAGACATTTTCAAGTAAGGTTAATTGCAAAGGTAGAAATTCATTTTTTAAAACAAATTTTCAGTATGACTTTAGATCCAACCAGCAGAGACACTTTTTGGCCTATCTTAGTAGGTTTCACCAACACCTGGATTGCTGTTACAGCCATCAATCAAGGTTGCGTCCAGAAGTTCTTGTCGTTGCCTACTTTGAGGGAAGCGAATATGTAAGTGAAAATCGTCGGCACAGAAACACAAATTTTCGACATGGCAACGTGTCCTAATTTGTTGGCAACTTGTCCTAATTTGTTGGCAACATGTCCTGATTTGTTGGCAACATGTCCTAATTTGTTGGCAACGTGTCCTAATTGCTTGGCAACGTGTCCTAATTACTTGACAACATGTCCTACAAGGCCTACATCTAAAAAATCTTTTAGGGCCGTCGTGCTGTACAGTTTGGGCTGTTGTGCGATCCTCTCGTGCAGTATAATAATAGGACTGATAATGTACGCGTACTACGCGGGCTGCGACCCCTTCACGACCGGCGAAATTCAGAAGAGCGACCAGCTGCTGCCCTATTACGTCATGGAGGTTGGCGGGCAAATACCAGGTCTCTCCGGTCTGTTTATAGCTGGCGTATTTTGCGCTGCTTTGAGGTAAGGCCTTCTATTATTGTCTGTTACAATTTTGTAATTGTTTATCGTTTTTAGTACGCTTTCGGCGCATTTGAATTGTCTTGCGGGCACTCTTTACGAAGATTTCATCGCAAAGGTCGTGACTGTGGAAGAAAGTTCGAAAACGGCAATTTTAAAATTGTTGGTGGTTGTAATAGGGGTGATATGTACAGCCACTGTCATATTGATTGAAAAACTTGGAAATATTTTCATGTTGCAAGTGACGTTGAGTAGTATAACGATGGCACCATTGTTGGGTTTATTTACCATGGGTGTCTTATGTCCTTTTATAGGAAAAAAGGTAAGAAAATTCGTTGCAACATGTAAAAAAATGATATTGCCTATTGTTTTAGGGAGCATTTTATGGTACCATAACAGGCTTGCTCTTAACTACATGTTTGGTTGCTACAGCGCAATATTATAAATCTCAAGGATATATTAAAGAAATTCCAAAACCTATTTCTATAGAAAATTGTACAGACAATCTAGAAATTTCTTGGAGATACGGAAATGATATTAACAGAACTGAATCACCCATACCTTTTCTTTCTACCGCAATTTATCAAATAAATACCACTGACCTTTACAATATAAGCAGGTAAAATTTACTGTAATTATTTTTTATGAACTACCTACTAATGATTGTTTTTCAGTCCCATTTTAGAAACATCGACATCAAACAAGGAAGAAAATTGGCAACCTTTCATTCTGTTCCGAATAGCTTCGATGTACTACGTTGCTCTAGGTTTCATTGCTACTATGATTGCAGCACTCCTCATCGGTTGTTTCGAAACAGACAAAGAACCGCTTGACAAAGAGGTGTTAAGTCCCATCATACACTTTTTGTTGCCGAAGAAAAAGACTGACTACAAGTATTATAGTATCGAAAAATCTGTACATGTTTTAGCATACGGCAAGGAAAAAGATATTAAAAATTAACCCGAAATGTTTTGCGTGTTTTATTAAATGTTAGGCCACGTTGCCAAAAAATTAGGCCGTGACGCCAACTGGCCTGAAAAAATTAGGTCATGTTGCCAACTTGCCTGAAAAAATTAGGCCATGTTGCCAACAAGTTAAGTTGAACAAATTTCAATTCAACCCAATATAGACCGGGAGATAGTGACAGATTTTTGGACGTGATTTTACTCAGTATGCAAAAACGGTATGCCATCTTTTCTTCAGCAGTTCCATAACAAGAACTTGCATACTTCTCATTGGCAGCCTGTTCAGAAACGTGGAAAAATTAATTATTAAAATACAAGATCACGTGGCAATAATAGCCCTTTGGACTCACCCTAACGGTATGCCTATGGTTTTCCGAGGAATTTTCTTTTTGAACTTCATTATAAAACACATGGCAGCCTGTATAAAATCATATCAAAACGCATATTTTTCGGATAATTAAAAACTCAGTTTTTCACATGAAGAACCCAGGATGACTCTCTGATTCATACCTTATTATTGTGAGAATATGTGCCACATAATGCCCTTTGCAAGGCATACTGAGTAAAATCACGTCCAAAAATCTGTCACTATCTCCCGGTCCAATAGTAAAGTAGAAAATTTTGGAAATCCAAATAAGTTCTAAATCCTTAAATGTTCTTTTGAACTACTTTGAACGAGAGCACGGAAATGCCTTTTAAAATTCTGGATTTATTACGTACATAGGTACCTACTCCATTTGAAATTTAATGAGTATTTTTATCGCGAAATTCCAGAGTTTTTGTTACCTTATTGACTACTTACTCGATGACGTTTAAAGATAAGAATAACAATTGAAATTTCGAAGTAGTTAACAATCTTTGGGGCTTTTTTTAAAGAGGCATAGACCGCATTTTTGTATATTAGGTAAGGCGGTTTTATTGATACATAATCATTTTTTATTTTGATTTTTAGCGAATTTAAAATATACTTACCTATCACTTTATTGAAGTAGTATTATACCATCCGCCTAAAGAATGGAAGAAAACTCCACTGAAAGAACAAATCTTTCGCGGCTCTCAAGAATTTTTATACAAACCACTGCAAAAAAAGTAATCTTCACTTGGTACGACTACATCTTGTTCTGTGTTATGCTGATCATTAGTGCCATGATTGGAATATATTTCGGAAGTTTTGGAAACAAGCAGAACACCGAAAGTGAATATCTCTTGGGTAGAAGAAAGATGACGGTGTTCCCCATTGCAGTATCTTTAACAGCAAGGTAAATATTTAGTGGCAACTTCTCAACAATTTTCTTTGTTCCCAAACTTTCAGCCATATTTCTGGTATAACTTTGCTAGCATATCCGGCAGAAGTTTACAGATTTGGGGCAGCCATTCTTATATCACCAGAAGCAATGATCATAACTGCTATAGTGACGATTTTTGTGTACCTCTCTGTTTTTTTCAAACTCAAAATTACCTCGACGTACGAATATCTTGAAATGAGGTTCGATAACAAGTGCAGAATGTTGGCTTCTCTTTTATTCACACTGAACATGCTTTTATATCTGCCAATTGTCATCTATATACCAGCGTTGGCATTTTCAGCAGGTACCTATAAAATTGCTTTTGTTAATATTTAAGAAAACTTACGCAGCTCCTTTTTTTTAGCGACTGGTCTTAACGTACACATCATAACTGCTGTAGTGTGTGCTGTGTGCATTTTTTATACCACTATTGGTGGTCTTAAAGCTGTAGTGTGGACGGACACCATTCAATTTACAATAACAGTGTCTACACTGTGTGCAGTTTTTTATTTGGGCTTAAATTCTGTTGGAGGTTTTACCACTGCGTGGAAAATATCTGCTGAAGGGCACAGAACAGACATTTTCAAGTAAGCTTTATTACAAAATTGTGAGCGCATCTTAAAAAACATGTGGTTAGTATGACTTTAGATCCAACTAGCAGAAACACTTTTTGGCCGATCCTAATAGATTTTACCACCAACTGGATTGGTGTCACAGCCATCAACCAAGGTTGCGTTCAGAAATTCTTGGCGTTGCCAACTTTGAAGGAGGCCAACACGTAAGTAAAGAGCGACACACGGAAAACACGTTGACATGGCAACGTGCCCTAATCCGTTGGCAACGTGTCCTAATTTGTTGGCAACGTGTCCTAATCCGTTGGCAACGTGTCCTAATTCGTCGGCAACGTGTCCTAATTCGTTGGCAACATGTCCTAATTCCCGAAATCAAAAGCTTACGTGTAATTTTTTTAGGGCTGTCGTGCTGTACACTTTGGGGTGTTGCGCGATAGTGTCATGCAGCATAATAATGGGACTGATAAAGTGGGGCGTTTCTGTTATTGTCCGTTACAATTTTGTAATTTTATCGTTTTTAGTACGCTTTCGGCGCATTTGAATTGTCTTGCGGGCACTCTTTACAAGATTTCATCGCAAAGTTGGTGACGGTAGAAGAGAGCACGAAAACGGCAATTTTAAAATTGGTGGTAGTTGTGGTAGGGGTAATATGTACAACCACCGTCATACTGATTGAAAAGCTTGGACATATTTATATGGTGCAAGTCACTTTGAGCAGTATAACAACAGCACCCCTATTAGGATTGTTTACAATGGGAGCGCTCTGTCCATTTGTAGGAAAAAAGGTGTAAAATTGCCATGTTGCCATATTTAACAACACCTTGCTTATTGGGCATTTTTTAGAGTGCACTTTATGGAACAATTACTGGTTTGCTTTTGACTACATGTGTAGTTGTTACAGCGCAATATTACAAAACCCAGGGACATATCAAAGATATCCCCAAACCTATTTCTATAGAAAATTGTACAGAAAATTTAGATCTGTCTTGGCAATAACAGAACTAAAGTACCTAGTCTATCTACTGAAATAAAAGAAACAAGCCCCATTAATTTTTTCAATATCACCAGGTAAAATCTATATTAATTCTTCTTTTTATATAAGACTGACGACATTTCTTCCAGTACCTACACATACACCTTAACATCAAACAATGTAGAAAAATGGCAACCCTTCATCCTATTTCGAATCTCATCCTTTTACTATGGAGCTTTAGGCTTCATTGTGACCATGATTACAGCATTTATCATCGGCTGTTTTGAAAGAAACAGAGAACCAATTAAAAAAGATGCGTTAAGTCCACTCATTCATTTTTTGTTACCCAAGAAAAATGCGGACTACAAGTATTATAGCATTGCAAAATCTGTAAGTCTTTTAACAAATGACGGATAAACAAATAGTAAAATAGAAACTGAAGTCTGCCTTTTGTTTTATTTTAAATTAGGTCACCTTGCCAACAAATTAGGACATGTTGCCAACAAATTAGGGCATGTTGCCAATAAATTAGGACATGTTGCCAACGAATTAGGTCATGTTGCCAACGAGTTAGGATGAGTAGCCAACAAATTAGGACACGTCGCCAAAGTTTCTAGGACCAATGATACAACAATTTAACCTAATGATTTTATTCGTTAACTAAATTGATACACACTTACAAAAATCGATATTCTTAACATTCTAAGTCACAGCCAGTATATGCACCTTTATCTATACAGTATTTTATTACGGTTCTCCAATACGTGTCGTGACATAATAAATTGGGGTTGCCAACTATGATCAGAAGCGATTTAGGTCTGGAAATGGCAACGTTCAATCTTCTTGGACTTGAAACAAAGCCTAAGCTATGTTGAAGGTCGCTTTTAATGAAATCACTCGAAGACCTCACTGTCGACAGCAATATTATGTCGAATTCTTGTCCCTGGAATTCTTCCACGGTTCCTACTTTCGGCAGGTCGAATTCCGCTTCACGTAGTACATGTTTGATTTCTTTGACCTTAAAAAAGCTAATTAATTGAGAGAAACAAACAAAAAATACGGTCATGTACTTGTTTTATGTACGGCGTGATTACTCCCACATTCTCAGATTTCAGTCCTAGCCTCAAAAACTGACCTATATAGTAAAAAACTTGCGCCGCCTCATGGGGATTATACCAAGATGGAGAATCGGCTGTTTGGTAATTTTCTCCATTTACACCATGAAAAACGATAGATGGAGTAGTATTTTCGGCAGTTCTCGGCAAGATTGAACTTAGAGATTCCAGTAGTTGTGCCTCGTTGCTGCCACTTGAAGAGATCTATAAAAAAATAAGTTGGCATTCGTTTTTTGCCCTAAAACTTCGACTCACAGTTGGTATGAGGTCACCATTATAGAAAATATTGCTGAAAAGGTGCAAAATAGGACTAAGCGACCTGTAGTTGTACAACAACTTTGTAACTACTCTCGGATCGTATCCTCCAGTCTCCAGAAATCCTTCAGTGTCTCTAACGTACGGAAATCTCGCTAGCAGCCTTTCTAGATAAGACTCCTGCAGTCCAAACTCTTCTGCTATTTTTGAGAGGACCACCGGCCCCAACTGCATGGGATCCCCTGAAAATTGCCCCGGAGGCGCAAAAATACAATCAGGTCATGTTACGAACAAATTAGGACATGTTGCCATTTAATTAGGGCATGTTGCCAATAATTTAGGACACATTGTCAACAATTTAGGACACATTGCCAACAATTTAGGGCATGTTGCCAACAATTTAGGACACGTTGCCAAGTGTTTTACCTGCCAATATCACCTGTCCGTCGTACTTGTCCAAAAAAGCGATGGGTATCATGACTTCGGGTTCCATGGCTTGCCCGGCCTCGTCCACTATTATATGGGTGAAATGTCCCTTGGGGAATCCCACGTGATATAATTGTCCTGCCGAGGAACAAGTGGAGACTGTTATCTTATGCCTGCCTAAGACTTCCCTGCTGCAATCTAAAGACAATTTTTGTATGTTGCCAGAATGTTTTTTTATTTTTCTCACCATAAGTGATGCCATCATGACCTACAATATTTTCCTCTGCCGTGCCGTCCTTGGCAACGCTACTGGTGGCGCAATATGGCACTAATTTTGCAGGAATATTTTCTCCCAACGCATAATTTACAGAAACCAACCTAACTAGATCACCCGGTTTCAAAACTCCAGAATCTACGAGGCGTAGAGATATGAGATCGGCAGCGCTATTTGAAGGTGCTGTAACCAACAATCTGTAAGAAATGCATTTAAATTTGTCCCTAGAAAGTTTGGATGTGCTTTTACCTTGAACTTGGAATGTGTGATATTATTTGTAAGATAGTTTCAATAACTGTCACAGTTTTGCCAGTTCCCGGTGGACCAAAAATAACGTACGGCAACGGTCTGGCAACACCCTTTAATATATTTATAACGGCGTCTTTTTGCTTACAATTCAATTTTTTGTTGTGCCATTCGAGTGTAGGTTGAGAATGGTTGTCTTTATTTTTTATTTTGTTGTTGTTTTCTTTTTCTTTGTGTTCGATCATCTTTCGTAGAGCCTCGCGAGGGCTCATGACAACATTTTTTTTAGTGTTGTCGATGTTAATTTCGACAGTATTCGCGTATGGTTCGTAAGAAAAATTGATTTGATGTCTTTTCTCAATAATTTTAGTGGGAAACAAAATGTCTTTGCCAACATCTCTAGATATCAAATGTATGGCATGGTGCATTCGTTTATATGAAGTCCTTCCTAAAAAAAATGTATATATTTCCGTCTTGAAGATCAAAGTTACTACTTTATTTTATACCTGCTACCACCCTAATGCTGTAATCCTCCCCTTTATATTTTTCGTGAAACAACGTCGAAAACCTCAAATAAACATGTTTAGCACCAACCTTATGTACCCAGCCTTCATAGTCTTCCCTACAAACTCCCAATGGATCTGATGCTAATATTTTATCACCCAGTACAATCGAAGGCCTTCTCTCGGACAAATTCTCAATTTCGAGCATCAAATATTCGTTATTTGTTATGAAACATGCCCTGTCTTGATCGTAGACTCTTATAGCGATGAGATTCGATATTTCATCCAAATGTAGCAATGAATGAAACTTGTCTTCGTAGTTTATATGTCCCAGATTTGTAAATAGTGACGGTTTGACAAATTTAAGTTGTTCGACGAGTAAAAAAGAATCCATGCCGTTGTATTTTACAACAACATCCAATAATTTGTTGGGTACATTGTAGGGAGGTATTTGAGCTTTTGCAAAACGTTTTGCGGCAGTTCTTCTCTGCCCTCTTATAATTTGGTTGCCTGATTCTGGGTAGTAGGTGTTGTTGTATTGTTTTTGGTAAGAAGAGTGGCCTTTAGCATCTCCGAAGTTTACATTAATTTTTATCCAACTAAAAGATTGAAATAATGAAAGATCAACAATATGTACTTTTCCTACGGCTGTCTTCTAATGTCATTCCGCACTTGTTTTTGACACAATTAATGTCAAATTTATAATGAGTAAAGAAACAGGGAGACTTTCTTTTGACATTCTCTCATAGTCATAATGGATGAAAGAATAATGAATACATGACATTATATTTGAATCATTGAAAATTTATTTTTGGAAAAGCATTTAATTATTTTTTACTTACGTTCCTATTGTAAAATCTTCAAAAGTTATCAATAAATATTCACTGGAACTTCCCATACTATTTGCCTTACACTCACATAAAATATCGACCGAATTTTCTTTAAATACTTGAGTTGATGCAATTTTTTCTACCACTTTACACTGGCCGTTGCTTTTAGCAAATTCGGCAGACTTTAAATCAAATCTTTCGTTTGTGTCAGTTGAAACGTTAACTTTAAATTGTTTTGTTTCATTTAATTTAACAAAATTTAAGTTGATTTCGCTCACATTTAGTCCGGGGTGGCTCTCTTCAATTTTGTTCATACTTAAAGTACTTGTTTTGTTAATTTTTTTGGCGATAAACTCGGGTATAACCTTTAGTGCTCTCCAAGTGTATCGATTTTGTTCGCTTTCGATTATTTCACATATTATTTTATCGCCAACTACAGGAATGTAGCCACAAGACAAATTTTCTTGATTAAAAAATATTTTTCGATTTATATTACCACATTTTTCCAAGTTGTCCCAAAAAGTAATACTACCATCTTCTATGTGTTGTCGAACAGGCATTATTTTATCTATTTCGATTATTTCTCCACATAAATCTACAGAATTCTCGTTCACAACGCATTTTACTTCGAGTTCCAACCAATCGCCAACAATCGGTATGAATTCAATGCCTACTTTGTCTAAATTTAAACTTATATCGCCCGGTTGTAGCATGAAAATTCTTCCGGTTCGATTCTTTACCTGCCGCACTAAAATTCTGGTGGTCCAAAAAGAATTTTTAGTCTCCACTGTGTCCCAGTCACATTCGAGCTGCCGAACGTTGTAAATGTTTATTTTTCCTTCGGAAACGAACTTGTGGTACGATATTTTCGTGCCGAGCTCATAATTTATATCCGATGCAAATTGATACCTGTCGTCTATAACGTATTTAAACTCGTTTCTACCCGTAATATTTCCGGTGTTTATAGAAAAATTGTTTTCATCCGAATATTCGTCCTTTTCTTTTTTACATTCGAAAGTATTTTCCTCTCCTGTTTTATTATTTGAGAAATTTTCTTGCAGAACATTACAGGATTCTTCAAGGCTTAACTCTTCATCGTCGTTTTTCCAAAAAAACGACGAAATATAACGAAACATTTTTTCTAAAATAGAAAAAATTAACACAAAAAAAGACTCTCACATTTCAATTTTTTACTACAACACAAAATGTTGGGTTAGAGCACTTGTCATTTACTCTTAGCGCCATCTATCGGACAATAGTGCAACTAACGATTTAAAGGGGAGGATGGTTCTGAAAAAACTTTTTTCCCGCCATCTATGATTGCACAGCCGAATTAAGAATTGATTTTTCTCTTGTCTATCCAATTTTTCCATTGGGAAGCTCAAGCAGATATTTTGTGACAGTAAAAACATTATTAACATTAATATATTATGAGTAATTTTTAACAAATAATGAAAAATAAAGTGAATGCAACATTATTTATTAATAATTTTGGAAAACTGTTAAAACGTCTTTGTTTTGGAATTATTAAAATGATAAAAAGAGTTAGAACCCCCTTTTACTTACTGACTAGCGCCATCTGTCGGACAGTAGCGTAACTAATGCGATGCATACGAGGGTAATTCAAACAAGTTCTCCTCATCTATGATTGATTTTTGATACAGGGACAGGGAAGGATCAAAAATATGTTTTGTAATAGTATCAACAAATATTATTAAGTTTACACTATAACCTCAGAGAAATTATTTCTCTGAGACTATAACGAATAATGGAAGAATAAAAAACAGTTTTGAAAGAATGGTTATTGCAGAATCACCTTTAGTTTGTACTGGCGCCATCTGTCGGACATTAGCCCAACTAATGCTTTGTGCAGGAAATAAGTGAAAATAAAAAAAGGCTTTGTGGCGCCATCTATGTTTTACTGACCAAATTAACGATTGATTTCGTCGATACGGGGGAGGGTGAAAAATATTTATCAGGGCACAACAAATTCGCAAAGCACGTACAAAGCAAAACATAACCTAACATTTTCTGATGGTATCCCGCCTAGGGTTCCTGATCCAGGAAGTCTAATCCCGCCTAGTTTTACACGATTTTTAAGTGGTTTTTAAAACAAAATAATGGAAGAACAAAGTGAGTATAATATTTGTTAACAATTTTAGAAGAGTGTTGAGTTGAATCCTGTTGTAGAATTGTTAAAAAAGAAGAAAAAATCAGAAGGCAGTTCGCAGTATGTATCGGCTTGTACAGACTTAGCCGAGTTTTATTTATCAAATAATAAGTTTACTTTGGCATTAAAAGAGTACAAAATAGTTTCTGAAATATACGAAAGTGAAAATAAACTTGTTAATTACGCTCAAGTGAACAGACGGATAGGAGAATGTTACATGGGATTGCAAAAGTTTCGGGATGCTTTACAACAATTTCAATCGTATTTAAGTATGAAATAGATACGAAGCTTTTAAATTATGTGGTAGATATAAGATATGTTGTTGTAGAAATTGCCAAAGAAGCTAAAGACGATCTAGAAATTCAAAGGGCTTTAGCACAATTAGGCCACATGTATCTGAC
Organism: Pseudeuparius sepicola; assembly: GCA_963920635.1. NCBI lineage: Eukaryota > Metazoa > Arthropoda > Insecta > Coleoptera > Anthribidae > Pseudeuparius > Pseudeuparius sepicola. The sequence continues at coordinate 33,595,907 of OY987306.1, forward strand.
ATGGTATTTGGAAACTATGAATGAACCGAATAAGGATTTACTCGATTCCGCTTACAGTTATTTTATCAAAAGTTTACAAAAATGTGAAAGGTAATTTTCTAAAGAGAGTAAAGCTACAACCATTGTCAATTTTGACAGTTGATTCTTGGTAAGGTAACCTGCAGTGCCATCTATTATTAATAATTGTTTACTTACTTTGCTCACCAATAGATGGCGCGAGGAAGCAAGACGGAACTGTCAACATTGACAGCGTTTGTTGGATATACTTTGATTTTTTTATTCAGTTTAACAGGCATCAGTCACATTGAGAAACAAGATATGCTAGCAAGATTATTTGCAAATTTAGGAGTAGTAAAAGATAGTTCTGGAGAGTTTGATAGAGCGTTAAAGTTGTTGAACAAATGCATAGAAATATGTAAAGAAAATGACATTTACGAACAGTTGTACAGAGGGTATTTGTCAGTTGCCGCACTTTTTGACAAGCAACATAAGTATGACGATTCAATAAGGCATTTGAATTTGGCTGTCGAAGTAGCAAGCAAGTATTATTAAAGAATTATTCGATATACCTAAGCAAAATATTATTATTTTTTTAGAAAAACTAAGAGAAAAGAAAGTGGAATTAATATGTGCGGCATTGCTACTCAAATCCGAGGCACTCGTAAAGCTTTCCGATCTCAATGGTGCAAAACACGTTCTATTTAAAGCTTACAAATTAAAAACTCCGAATTTGGAAGAGAGGCGTATCATTGAAAAAAATCTACGCATCGGTAAGAAAATTTCATTTACTCAATCCATCATAGCAACCTTTGAAACAAATGCTACAGAAAATTACTAATCTAAGCATGCCATGACAACATATCATTGTTATTTTTTGACAGTAATTAGCACACCTAGATTGTTAATACTTTTTTTGAAAAAATTCTATTGTTTATTATAGTTGCTGCTATGTGCTATACAGAGGAACAACTTATATCGGTTACTAATTCGAAAGAATGCAAAAAACTTTACGAAAAAATGGGTGACGGTGCTTGCGATTTAAAAAATTATTCGAAAGCTGTCGAATATTATAAAAAAATGCTCGAATATGCCGAAAGATCGGGGGCAAGCGGGAAAGAACTTGCGACTTGCTATTATTCGTTGGCGGAAACTTACAAAGACAATTTACAGTATGAGGAGGCCATAGAAAATTACAATAAAGAACTTAATATTGTAAACGACAATCTCAAGGATAGCTTAAATACTCTTAGCAAGATTGCCGATACAAAGGAACTTAATAAAAGTCCGGTAGACGATGTAAAAAGTGTATATGAAAAAGCGATATATATATGTCGGCAAAATAAGAATAATAAAGAAGAAAATAGAATGATCACGAGATGTTGTGCTTATTTGAGAAGGGTAAATGCACATTCTGAGGCTTTTAAAATGGAACAAAATTTAACTGATGTAAAAGGAAAAGTTTCTTCGGGAGATGAAAGTTCTTCATCAGAGAATGAAAGTGAGGATTCTGAGGTGAAAGGAAATATTGGTGACGATATAGACCTCAGCAATATTACAGGTAAAAATGAGCTCTTAAATTTTATACAGGGTATATAGTGTACGCATATTATCGGCATCATAAATCGAATATCAAATCGAACGTACCTATGTGTTTTTGGCGAATAAACGATGATTACTATTATTATTATCGTCGTAGATCTTTCCGACAACTCCGACTCCGAACCGCAGTCCCCTCAAAAAAACCTCGGCAAGCGAAAACGCCAAAGAAACGTCCACCTATTCAAGAAGAACGCCAAGGGTGAATGGCCTCTACACGTGGCGTGCATAAAGGGCGAAATGAAGGTCGTGCGGCATTTGATAGATCAGGGACACCCGATAAACGTCAGGGACAACGCCGGCTGGTTGCCCCTCCACGAATCCGTCAATCACGGACACCTGGAAATCGTCAAATTGTTACTCGAAAACGGGGCGTCGATCAACGACAGGGGCGGCTCGAATTGCGACGGAGTCACGCCTTTGCACGATGCCGCGACAGCCGGGCAATTAGACGTGAGTTTTTGGCTGAATTATAAATGAAAAATGTTACTTTTCAATTTTTAATAACTTTCGTAACATAAGTTGGTACATGCAAAGAAGTTTGTTTACATCTGTAGCAGGCTGTGATTGTGACAAGACAGTTGGGGTGTTGAGCTAGCAAATGCTAACATCAAGTTGGCTGCCTAAACTGCTGTCAAATGTCAACAATTTTCTAGGTTATTAACTTATTAAATTGTTATTAGTTTTTCTTTCATGAGAAATATTCGTAATAATTTTATTCCTAACTTAACCCGTGAAAGGTTACTTATATGTATTTGTGCATTCACATCATAGAGATCACATATACAGGGTGTTCCTAAATATCATGTACATACGGAAGGGGGTAATTCTTTGGCCCATTTTAAGAAAAAAGCTTCATATGAACGTATGTTGTAAACGTCCTAACTTTTGAGATACAGGGCGTTGAAATTCATTTTTTTTAAATTGAATTTTGGCTACATCTCCCGAAATAATCAAGCTGCTGAACTGAAATTTGGCACTGCTATGTTTTTGGGGATGGAGAATAAGCTGAAAATGCCAATTTCACCGTATCTCACAGAGGGCGCCACTTGCGCTGTTTTTTGATCACGCTTTTACGCGTAACTTTTTTGAGGTTATCTTTTTGGTCCTGCAGGCCCATCATTTTAGTGCATCTTTTCATTCTGATAGAAAAAGGTACTCTTGTTTCATAACGATCAAGCCAACAGTTTGCTTTGAAATTGCCAAAACGTTCTCCAAAACACTTGTTGATTCCAATATTCAAAACATAAAATTTTCACCTACCACCTTCAAGTGTTACAGATCAACTGTACCATTTAAACTGAGAAAAAAATCCCTATGAACAATGTACCAAAAATTATTCGCTTTCAAAATGGAAAGGATTGAATTTGACAAAATTCGAACACCCTATTTCAAGAAAACCAATGGTGTTTTGAGCAATGTCTATTTGGCTTTTTTTTTTCATCATTTTGAATGTACAGTTGATCTGTAACATTTGAAAGCAGTAGGTGAAAATTTTATGTTTCGAATATTGGAATCAACAGGTGTTTTGGAGAACGTTTTGGCAATTTCAAAGCAAACGTTTGATTTAATCGTTATGAAACAAGAGTACCTTTTTCTTGCAGAATGAAAAGATGCACTAAAATGATGGACCTGCAGGACCAAAAAGATAACCTCAAAAAAGTTACGCGTAAAAGCGTGATCAAAAAACAGCGCAAGTGGCGCCCTCTGTGAGATACGGTGAAATTGACATTTTCAGCTTATTCTCCATCCCCAAAAACATAGCAGTGCCAAATTTCAGTTCAGCAGCTTGATTATTTCGGGAGATGTAGCCAAAATTCAATTTAAAAAAATGAATTTCAACGCCCTGTATCTCAAAAGTTAGGACGTTTACAACATACGTTCATATGAAGTTTTTTTCTTAAAATGGGCCAAAGAATTACCCCCTTCCGTATGTACATGATATTTAGGAACACCCTGTATAGGTAGAGTGCTGGACAATGTTTTTTATACAGGATGCGCGGAAAATCTTTGACGAATTTAAAATCATAAAATAGTAATAAATAGGCCCAGTGGACATGCGCATTTGCAATTTGAGGTAGTGTTTTGTGAAACTTGACACTCTTTGACAGCCATTTGACAGCGACAAACTAAGTATAACCTACCGTTGTTTGCATCTTAGACGCTTTGTGGCATAATTTTTTCGATTTTCAGCTAATTATTAATAGTTTCTTCGCGTTTTAGTTGTTTGAGTGTTTTATCTAATTAAGTGATCATCTCGAATATGTTCTGCTCATTTTACACCAGTGTTTAAAAACGAAACGAGTCAAAACGCGGCTAATTGAAAATGCGGTACCAACTCTTCTATTAAAACCACCTAAACCATCATTTAAGTAAGTATATTAACATGATTGTGGTGTAAGAAACTATTAGTAGCTTATTTGTTTTAGTGTTAAAGTTATAAAGGTAGATGAAAACAAGTCAAGTTCTAGCATCAGTGAAGCAAATTCTAGTAGTTTGGACGAAACTAGTTTTACAAGTATAAACGAACCTAGTTGTAGTTATCGAAGTCTTGACCAGTCCACGTTGAGGTGAGCTTAATTTACTATCAATATACAAGTTTGTAGGGAGATAGTAATTCAGAAAAACAACCACTGTTTTGAATTGCGCGGTCTGACGGACTAATGCGCATGTTCCGTAGGCCCATGCGCAAATCCACAATTTGCCATAAAAAGGGACTTGTTCAGCACTCTACCTATATATTATAATCTCTGTGATTTGCATCTAGTAGTCTTTTGATGTGACAATGACAGAGCTGCAGTGTTATCTGTCAAAAAACACTGTCAAATGTCAAAAAATGCAGGTTATTGCACAACTGTAGCCTTTCATCTAGTAGCCTATGATTCAACAGTGACAGAACTGCAGTGTTATCTGTCAAAAAATTTGCAGGTTATGCAACTGTTACTAGACAGAGGTGCTTCGGCATTGGCTAGAACCGATTCCGGAAGTACAGTCTTACAAGAACTTAAAAAATGGCGCGAAAGAACAGATTCTCGCTTTACAATCGAGGAAGAAGAGTTATATAATAATTTGGTTAGGAGACTTGAGGAAATTTTGGAGAAAGCTGGCCAGAAAGATAATATAAAATCATCGCCCAAAAAAGAATGTTTTAATTTTGCTTCTCAGGATAAGAGAGTGTCGCCTAAAATAGGTTTGTTGAGACGTAGAACCGATTATGAGGATGGTAGCGAAAATATCGCTAGCGATTACAAAGAGGTTATACAGAACCTAAAAAATAGAGCTACGATTCCAAAAAAGTCGCCTAATAAAAGTTTTGCGAGAACATCAGCTTATGTAGAAGGCGACATCGATAATTGGCTCGAAGATGACATGCCTACAAAAAATAAGAAAAGAAAAGTCAGTCACCACTCGCCAAAGTTTGAAGACGAGGTCATATCTGTTCCCGACGATTTCTTTGCGGATTTCGAAATTGAAAATAGACGTTCCTCGAACGAGAGCAGTTCTAGCGTTAAAAGAAGAAGCCAGGGTTCACTGTTGGACGCAGGTTTTAGCCGAACTAGAAGCGTGACCCCACCAACAACCTTGAAAAGGATGAACAGTAACGAAAGTTTAAAAAGCCGTAGCCAGCAGAAGAAATTGACGAACTTTGGGCACACTCGGCACGTAGTTGAAGCCGACTCTACTTCCAATTCGACCGTTGATAATCTGTCGCAAACGATTTTGTCGGACCCCACACTTTTCGTAGATGTCAATATCGAGGGGCGGCTATTCAGGGTTCCCGTGTTACTGTCGCAGGTACAGTCGAGGACCGTCCGGTGGCTGGCCGACGAGGCCGCCAGCAGATACGCCAGGTATATTTTTAGGTTATATCTATACCGTCGAAAACAACCGTCGAACTTTTAGCAAGGAGTTCACGCGGCCCACGCTCGAACTGGAAACAGTTTCCGGGGCCGTATTGGCCGACGACGATTCCCTTAACATTATCTTTCCGATGGGGGCGACTCAGGCGGAACCGGTCGTGGCCAAGGTCGTCAAGTGGAGCTTGCCGCCGTTGAGCGAGAGGTACAAAGAGGCCTGCCATCACATGAACGTCGGTAAGTTGTTAGGTTACGTCAGTGACATTTGACAGGTGACATTGTTGGGAAAGCGACATTTGACAAGTGGCCGTTGATTTATAGGTTACGAAGAAGGCTTGTGCGAAACAATCGAGGAAATGTCGATAAGTCTAGACCTGTCGAATAAAGCGATGACAAGTGGCAGGCTTGCGCCACTATTGAAAGCGTTAAGTCATCAAAACAGCCTGCTAGAATTGGATTTTTCTGGGAATTTTTTAAATAACGCTGCAATTTCTACGTTGTGTTTAAGTCTGGCCACGTTACATAATTTAAATTCGTTAAATTTATGTTGTACAAGTTTGAAACCTTCGCATTTATCTCTAATCGCAAGTTCTTTTGGTAACACTCAAGAAAATTTATTTCAAAAATTACATAACCTCAACTTAAGCGACAACTGTTTGACAAATAGCAGTTTGAAAGATCTGTCAAATATATGTCAACGTTTGAGGCTGTCAAATTTGAATTTAAGCAACACAGAACTGTCAGAAAATATCCCTGAAGGTGTTGCAATAAATTTTGAACATTTACAATGTTTAAATATAAGCCGAAACAAATTAAGTACGAGAGATATAAAGAAAATGGTGTCATGGTGTGATTTAACGAAATTGACAAGTTTGAACTTGTCAAAAAACGGCAAAGAAAACGTTTTAAAACCTCTACTAGAACTATTTCATAGAGATGTAACTTTGGAAGAGTTGTTCCTATCAAGATGTCAAATAGAAGACTTGGAACTCTATGAGTTACTGAGGTGAGTAAAAAGCGAGGTTAGGTTGCTGTCAAACCATTTTGTTTCATGGGCTGCTCTAATTTTCAATTTTCTTTATGTTTCGTCTTGTAGATTGGTTCCTAACCTTAAAAAGCTGCAGCTTTCTTATAATTGTGGACTTACAAGTATTTCTTTGAGACGGCTTCTTGAATACGATTCACTCTTGGAATTGGATTTGATTGGTTGCGATAATATTTTTAAATATTTTGAATTCAGCGACGGTTGGGTTATAAATTTCGGAAAAAATAGGTGCGAAAATACTTTTAAAATTTCGTATGACTGTGAGGAAGGAAGGAAACATTGTGAAAAAATTGAGAATTTATTTAAAGATCATTTTGTTGAATGCGTTGTTAATAAGTATGTAGGTTTTTTAAGTGTAAAGGTTTTTAATTCGTAATTTTAAATGTGATTGTACATTACTTATAACATTACATATTTTAGTATTATTATTCTTTATTATATTATTATGCGATTATTGTGTTGATATTTACATTAAAAAGTTCGATTTCAAATAAAATAGTTTTTATTTTCCTCCAAAATGCCGTGCTGTGATATCAAGAAAAAAGTGTTAAAACTAGTAAGTATGAACAACATATTTTATAACCTACAATTATTCAAAAATTTCGTTTTCCCGCCATTCCTACAAAGCCGCCAATCATTTTCGGATGTCGGTACGTTAACAAACGCTATTTCATGCCATTTTTAAATAGACCAATAAAGTTACTCCTTTTGACATTTGGCGCGAATTTACTTTTTCAAACCAGCGTAAGCAATGTAGGCTCAAATAAATAAGGAATAAATTTGGTTCATCTTGTTAAATACTGTGTGAATTAGTTACTTTTATTCGATTAGCGACAAATTTATAAATTTAGACTCGTTGAGATCAATTATATGACGTTTCTTAACAGTTGCAATTGATTTAAAAACACATGATGTGCAATATGTCCTTACTTATTTTATTATATTTTCTGGTCTCTTTAAAATTAGTTTAGAAAATCATATTTTGTCAATATTGTACAAATAAATAAATGTTTTGCGTACGTTTAAAATGCTAGATTGTTTTTATGTAAATGTCTTCAACTTGCTTATACAAATATGGGCCTATAGACAATACGACCAGTTAATTTTGTGTTAATTAAATCGACATACCAACTTCTTATTAAATTTATTTTAGGTAGATAGGATGTCAGGTATTGCATATCGCATATTGAGCAGTGATTGTTGAATACCTGAATGATTTAGTGTACAGAATTCTTATTTTTTCGGTAAAATATCTAATGGATTATTATTTCTAATTAGGTAAACATAAAGTAGGTATATTATTATCTTGCGTGTTGTATAAAAAATGCCATAATCATCTCTCTCATTCTTCATTTTATATGACATGTACTAAACGTATTACACTACTGTCTATTGTCCTAGGACTTCACCAAGGGGTGAATTTTGAACTTAGGACGGCAATATTCGCCAAAAGAACTAAATTTCGAATGTGAAACGTATTTTTTTGGTAATTTGACCCCTCGATTTTGGAGGTCTTAGAAAATTTTGAACAATCATCTAACCTGCCAAATGGAATCGAATCTTGATTGTTTTCAGGTCAAGGTGGTTTATTTCCTGAGGCATAATGATTAAATTGTACGCACAAAAATATCCTGCTCTTCCTACACACCTATGTTCTATTAGAAAAGATGTTAACTATAATAGTTTCTATTTTTTATAGAGTTATAAAAATTGTCATATACACTAATTGAAAAGAAAATAAAACCTAACACCTCGCGTAGTATTTATCAAAAAGGATCAAATTTCTATACAATAGGGCGTTAAAAGTTATTATTTACGTTTTACGTTCTCACTTATAATACTTTTAGAACTTTTTTGTTAATATATTTTTTAAACGTCATAGTGTCATATACAGTGTGACCCACGGAACTCTCCAATAAAAAGATCTTGATATTTAGGCATAGCTTTTAATTCTAGACAACTTTTCTCAATACCCTTTTGCTGAATTTTTTGAAATAAGGGTACTTTACTCTTGTACAATTTTTATATTTTTTTACCTACCCTGTATGCTGTTCACTTGCAACCATTCTAAGTGCACCTGATATGATTATTGAACATGCATCAACTTTCGGCAATGTCTGTATTTTGGTTGTGCAATTAACAAAAACAAATCCCCTATGTTGCACACTTAAATAACCACACTGTACATTTTTTTAAATCGGAAAAAGGATGTTTTATTGAACATGTATCAACTTTTTAAATCGGAAAAATAATGTTTTATTAGGCAAAAGATAATCATAAGGGATCACCCGTCCATGAATCGACTGCGCGCGGCGTTGCTTGACTTTGACGATCGCTCTACCTAGGTCAAGTATGACGAGGCACGGCGCTTCCCAACAGAAACTCCAAACTGCTGCCTGTTGTGCAGCCTCCATGAAAAATAGATTGATATTCAAACCTACTAAAATATTTGTACTGAAAGATTGCGCTGCTATAGGTAACAATTTCGCAATGTGTACGAAAAGCTAAATGGGCCTTTATTGGCCGTGTTTTGAATATTTGGTCACTTTGACGGGCGATGGTGTCTGACGTTTAATAATAACAATTGAGATCTTTATTATACTCATGTCTTAACTATTCCTATTAGGTACCTATAGTTTTCTTTTAATTTTCTTTGTAAATTAATCCATAAATGCCGTCTAATTAAAGATTAAATCACCCTTAACTTTTATGGCCCAATAAAGATAGATCCATCAACAATACAAATTAGAAGTCTTGGTATAAAAGAGACACACACGATACTCGCCTCACGTAGTAAGGTGTACGGCCATCTAGATCCAAAAATAAGGACCATCCGAGCAGGCTTCGGAATCGGTGGGGGAGGGGAGCTTGTCCGATGTTCACTCGGTATTCCAAAGCCTACTTATAGGTGGACGAACCTTCAAAACAAACGCGCGCTTAGATTGAAGTGGAGCTTTTTGACTGAAATATTTTGCCGGTGGCTGTTTTCTATTTTACGTGTTATAAGGTAAGATTTTTTCGTTGTGTTTTTATGTAGTCGCATAAAAATTTGTGCTTAATTGATGGAAATGATTTAAGCCGAAAATCTTCGTTTATTTTATGTTAGCATCTATTTTTGATGTTAGTTTTTTGATCGACTATTTTTATCTATCAATGATGCAAGTAAGTCATCTAGAACAAACATTCTTAATTTGCAATGCCAAAAAGTACAAACGTACCAAACATTTACTAACAAAATATATATAATATAAAGTTTATTTATTCAAAAAACATCATATTTTAGCTGAGAATAATTTCAAAATTTCACTTTATACTTATATTAAATATAAATGTGCCTAGTTAGACGTATGAAATATAACACTTGAATAAAGTTTCTCTATTTTCTGGCAAACCTCTTATTCTCAAGAATTAATTATTAACATGGGTTATAGGTATATTTAGTTGTTCTATTTTTAAAATTCATAAAAACAGAATTTAGAGTAAACACAATTATTTGACACAATGAACTCAAAATTTTCCATAAAACCGACAGGTAAATTTTATTTCATCTTCTGATATTTTTTCTCTATCTGCTTATAGTTTCTATTGCAAATTTAACACTTTTGTTCAATAATTAAATTACATTTTAAGTCCAATTTTGAAAACGTGAAAAATTTGAATGGTTTTGCAAACAAATTTGAAAATTTTCAGAAATAATTCGCAAATTTTTTTGCAAACTATTTTGATCTTGACAATAAAATACTATGATGGTAATGTTACAGTATTTAATAAGTTTTAGCCTTCGGAAAAAATATTATTTCTTTCGATTTTTTTTTATTCCTTACCACAATATTCTTTGAACCGAGTAAATAAACATTAATCTGATTGAAAATTTGCAAAATTAAACCAACAGTAATAAGCTGGCAATTCTTTTAAAAACCGATGAAATACGCAAAACATGGTTACGTAAATTAAGTTTTCCAAAGAAGGAAACTATGTAAATTTGTTTGAAAGTTGAAACTAACTTCATTTTATATATTCCTTTTTTAGCATTATGGCCTTAGACTGGGGATATAGTCAAAATAATGGTAAGTATGCATATTTTATATATATAAAAAAGAGTAAGTTACCTATATACATAAAAGACTGCGATACCTAATAGGTTTGTGCCTACTTAGATTTAACCGTTGAATAAAAGATATGTTTACCGTCTTTTGAAAATAAGTGCATTAAGTATTGAAATTTTCTCTTACATAATAAATATGAGTGTATCACGCACTGGGTTTAGCAAAATCGCTCCAATTTTCTTAATAAATAAATGGTAGTAAACAGTTTTTTTACCAAATAATTTTGTACAATACAACCATTAATAAAAAAAGGTTTCTTTATGAATTTTCTATTCCTATCTATTTTCTATTGGAACAGCCTTTATTTTTATGTATTTTTGAAAAATTGAATGCTTTTTTTCTATAAATAAAAGCTGAGAATAATTTACTGATGCCGAAAATGTGCCAAATTCGTTATATTGCCTACAAAAAAAATAGCCATTATTTACCACTAACCAAAAAAATATTTATAAACAACTAGGTCACTTCAAAGTAACATTTTTCAATGTCATTGCTCAAGAGGCGATACATACCCACCTTGATGAACTTGATTTCAAGGTTCCTTCATGATTTACTAGTCGAAATGTATCGAAAGTTTTTACGCAGTTAAAGCTATAGGCAAAAATTTACTATAGCTTCAAGGAAAGTCATTAAATACCCGTAAAAAATTATTAAATCGTGAATACCGTGGTATTTCGCTTGATAATTTGGTCGTGTCAATGAATAAAAGGGCAAAAAAAGTAACCTCGGAATTTATAGAAATGAATCTCATCTTTACTGTTACATTTCAAACACACCCTGTATAGTACCCTTGTTTATGGAAGGATAGTACAGACACATCCGCCTACCAAATTTATTTTTTGGGTTCCTGTTAATGCTCTCTAAATTGTTATATAATTTCCTACACTTTTAAAAATAAAATATGGGACGAAATTAGTTGTTGTGAAGTATCCAGTTGTCATTACCATTAAAAAGGATGTGTTACTTGTAACAAATGACAAGCAATTTTGTCTAAATTTAGTCTGGATGAAGGGTGGAAAGAACTGGAAAAGAATCATAAAGACCTCAAATTGATCTGTGTGCAAAAGGCAAACCCATAAAATTCGCTTAAATAGCAAAGGGTGTGACTTCTAACAATATGGATGTAAACAAATGCAGTAAACTCTGTTTTCATATACAGTGTGTTCAAAACTGTACTAAATACTCTTTATACAGTATTGCGCAAGGTGCCACGAGCGTTAGGCGAGTCCTCTAACTCTAAAGTATGCCGAGTAAATAACAAAAAAAGCTCCTGAATGTTCGATTTTTCTTTTTGTAGGTCCAGATAAGTGGTCCAGCTGCTTTCCGGATGCCGGTGGGCACAACCAGAGCCCTATAGATATAAAGCCGGTCGATCTGAAGACTCTGAAAGCCAACAATAGGTTGGAATGGAAGTATGTTCCAGAAAATGTTCAAGCGGTCACCAACACAGGATATGGGTGGAAGGTTATGGTAAATGGATCGGATTCAGGTAAAATATAAGGCAGTTTTCAAAAAACTTGTACATGGGGACACTAGGTGAACATTTTCAGAAAGTTAGGTAGTGAAAATTGCACACTAGGTGAGCATTTTTATAAGCTGTTAGTGATAATTGCACACTAGATGAATATTTTCACAAAACTTATATAATGAAAATTGTAACTAGGTCAACAATTTTAGAAATTTTAGTGAAATTGCACATTTAGTAAACATTTTTAGAAATTTTGGTAGAAATTGCAAACCAGGTGAACATTTTTACAAACTCATTGAAAATTGCACACTAGATGAACTTTTTTACAAACATAATGAAAATTGCAAACTAGGTGAATATTTTTACATTTTTTTTGAAAATAGCCCTAGGTAAATATATTGTTAGAAATTTTAGTGGAACGTTTTATTATTATTTGGAATTTTAAGCAAAAACATTTTTAGGAAGTTTTAGTGAAAATTGCACACTAGGTGAACATTTTTACAAACTTTTAGTGAAAATTGCACTAGATGAACATTTTTACAAACCTTTAATCAAAATTGCCACTAGGTGAATATCTTTACAAACTTTTAGTGAAAATTGCACACTAGGTAAACAATTTTAGAAATTTTATTGAAAATTGCCCCTAAGTGAACATTTATAGAAACTTTTAGTAAAAATTGTAATTGCACATTTTCGAAAACTGTTAGTTTAGTGAAAAGTGCACACTGTGTAAACATTTTTAACAATTTTAGTGGAAATTGCAAACTAGATAGACATTTCATTATTTTTAGAAAGTTTTGGTGAAAATTGTACACTAGATGAACATTATTACAAATTTTTACAGAAAATTTACAGGGTTGCCATTGGGTCACTAAAAGTCACTAAAAGTAACTTTTTTAATCAGTAGTCATTAAAAAGTAACTTTTTTAAAGAAAGGTCACTAAAAGTCACATTAATACGAAAAACTGTACACACCGGCAAATTTGAATTTAAAGAGAGAGAGAGAAAATATATTTTTTTCATTTTTTTCCACCAAAAACAAAATGAATTACTTATTTCGGAAAATAAATCTCTTTAAATTTGCCAGTGTGTGTAGTTTTTTACAGGGTGTTGATTTTTTTATAAAGAAGTTTTCCTTTAATAGAGAGATAACCTGCTCCGTAGTTGAAAGTTAAAGAAAAAATAATAAGGCACAGATTTTTTAAATGTAGGACATGTAGGTAATACGATTTTCTGAGTTAGCATTTAACTGTAAACAAAAGACGCCTCTTAACATTTTTCAATTGAATTAGCCCATTAGCCATTTCCGGAAAAAATTAAAAAAGTTTAGAATACTGATTTTCGACTAATTTCAGAAAAAAGTATTGAATTTACACGTTTTTTTTGTTTTTTTTTTAATTAAAACGGAACTCATTAACAGCTATTTTGTTTAAATATTTTGAAAGCATTAAATTATTTTTAATTCAACCATTACCTCAACATTTTTCAACACTACTGTATTTTCAAAACGAAGCCATTTTGGTTTAAAATAAAGTAAGCTTTCCTTAAAGTGGTTCAGATCGTTTTTTCAAACTTTTTTGTACGTTCGAATATTTTGGTTTTCCATATGGCATGTAAGAATAGTAGTTTGTCGAATGATAAATCAATTTTTGTTTTGAAATTTTTGCTCCAGTTCGGAAGTTATGACAAAAAAACATAACTTTTTTGTGGACATAGAATTTGAACCTAAATATTTTTCTTTTCAATTAATATTTGGTACACTCTAACAAAACACTTATATCGTAGCCCTTTTTGTAAATTTCTTCTCTGATTTTAAATTGCGGGACTTTGGATATGTAAGTAAAAATTTTCTTATTTTAAAAATTCCGTAACTTACAAAAAGTTCGAAAAAACGATCCGAACAACCTTTAAGTTTGTCTGTATGCTTAATTAAGATCTGGTATATTGACTTTTTAACTTTCTAGTCTAGTAATAATGAACGGACATTTTAGTACAAAACTAGGTATCATCCCTTGTTGAATGAAATGTCCAATCATATCTTAATTATTTTTTAAAAGTAAAAAGTTTGATTTTTTTAACGTAAAAATTGTTTGGCAAGATTCAAGGTATAATAAACGATGTCTATTGCATAGTTTTTTCATTTGTAGTTGAACTTTTGACTCAATCGCAGATAAGTTTGTGTTCAAAGTTTAACAACAAATGAAAAGGCCGGTTCTTATGGTCTTTGTTATACCTGGGATTACCTGGGATTTTTTGTTTATATTTATTTTGTTTTATATTTCCTGATGAGTTAATCTGAGAGTTAATCTAGATATGTTTAAATAAAAATTACAAAATCTGATACATGTCATTTGCTACTGTCACACCAATTCCTGTCTATATTCCAAAACATTTTCAAATATTTAATTTATTCCTTTAGGAAGACATGGCCAAAAGTTACTAAAAGTCACTTTTTTCCATAAAGGGGCCACTTAAAAAATAACATTTTTTCTCAGAAATGGTCACTAAAGTCACCTTTTTAAAGCAAAATTAGAATGGCAACCCTGATTTTTACAAACATTTAGTGAAAATTGTACCTCAGGTAAACATTTTTAGAAATTTTAGTGGAAATTGGAAACTGGGTGAACATTTTTGCAAACTTTCAGTTTTAGTGAAGATTGCGCACTATTTTTACAAAATCTTAATGAAAATTGCACACTAGGCGAACATTTTTACAAAATCTTAATGAAAATTGCACACTAGGTGAACATTTTTACAAACTTTTAATGGAAATTGTAAGCATGTGAACATTTTTATTGTACAGGGTGACGGTGTGTCATTTTTTGTTTTTCTTTTAACATTTTTCAGAGTTGACAGGTGGCCCTCTTGATGGAAAATACGTGTTAGAACAGTTTCATTGTCATTGGGGAGAACATGACGACGAAGGGTCAGAGCATACAATCGACGGCAAAAAATTTGCCGGGGAGGTAAACAAAAATCTTCACTTTCGTTTAAAAATGTGTAAAAATCGTATTATTTCCTGCAGCTGCATTTAGTCCATTGGAACACGACGAAATATTCCAGTTTCTCCGAAGCGGCAAAGCATCCGGACGGTCTAGCCGTACTGGGGGTCTTCCTGAAGGTACCTATTTTCGGGCGTGGGAAAAATATTGCGTGCAACGCCTTCTTTATTTTAGCCGGGTAAAAAACACTCCGAACTGGACAAAATAGTGGCGCAACTCGATAAAATCGAGTTCAGAGGAAAGACCGCAAAAATATCGTGTCCGTTGAACCCGGCACTCTTGATTCCGCAGGATTTTGGATATTACACTTATCAGGGGTCGCTGACGACACCGCCTTGCTCCGAGTGTGTCGTTTGGATTGTTTTTAAGGAACCCATCGAAGTATCACATGAACAGGTAAAACGAGAACAATTTAGGCATCTGAAAATGCGAGAAAATATAAAAAAACGCAATTTTTGTCCAGTTTTCAAAATTTATTAAACTTTTAATGAATTATTTCAAAATAGAACAATAATTTGTCCATAAACTTGTGGAATTCGCCTATTAGTCGACAATTATTCATAGACCGAAAATAAAATTGATTTTATGGGTAATATAAATTATCTTGGGACCTGTTCCACAATTTCTGGTGGAGTTAAATTTATAAGAACAGCAAATTATTAAGAACTCTTGCGAGAACGATCAGAAACAGGGAGTGTTTAAAATAAGGGGACCCAGCATGTCACATAGGAAAAGTGAAGCCTTGAGGGGAAGTTTGTTTTGTGTTGACTCCAAGGAAACCACAAGGGGGCCGGTACAAGGTTATGTTACATGTCAGTGTCCAACTGCCATCAGGTTTTATGTGACATGCCAGTGCCATAGATTCTAATCATAATCATAATCATTCTAATCATAATTCACAAGTTTTAACTTTTTTAACTTCCAGATACTCAGATGTGTCAATTAAAGGCAATGCGGCCGCCTGTAGTAGTCCAAATAATTGCAACCAGATTTTTCCTGTATCACCTTTAGTAATCCTACAATTCCCATTACGTCGGCATTACGTATAAGTAGGTAGTTCAAAACAAAAATCGTATTTCGAAAATTTTAAATTATTAAGCAGGTAGCTTCAGTCAGGTCTTTTTTTAAAGAGTTTTTATCTACAACTACAAGTTTATTTTAAGTTTGTGAGGTACCTTGGGAGGGAAATAAAATTACAAAAATTTTATTATGAACACCGAGAAAAACTACATCATTAGATCTACTAGACCTAATCTTATTAGTCCATCCCGAAATCTGTGAAAGTTTTTTTGGGTAGATACATTCAACAAGGGAAGAAAGTTGAAGTATACATATTACAAATGGATTGAGGAACCTGGTAACAAGGTGCAATAGCGACAAATTCTTAAATAAGCAAAATCGGCACTACTGACTTACCATACTTATTACTTAAATTCGTGGAAATAATTGCTGGCAATCAATTTCAACTATAAAATAAATTTCTTTCATTTGACAGTTGCCACATTCTGCACTTGTATACCCAACAATGTCAAGTCTAATTTTTAGAAATCATGGAAACCATTATTAATTTTTACTAACAATCAAAGTACCTGTTATATTCGTAGATTGTCCAATAAAATGGCATACTTGGCATCACTGATACCATTAGAATGACGAAAAAAGGCCTCACTTTGGAAAGTATAATGCTGGGACCCCTTACTTTAAAGAGTCCCTGATCAGAAATGAACTGCGCAGAGTCCAGACTACTTCTGACGCCTCTGACAACAAACGTTGACACATCAAATAATGAATGTCAATAACCTACAACATTGCATTTGTTTTCGTCGCCTACTATGATTGAAAAAATGTTATTTTTTTCAGCTTTCCATATTTAGGACTTTAAAATCTTACAAACAAGAGGACTCTTGCCCTTGCGACGAATACAAAGGCTTTGTAAAGAATAACTTTAGGCCTACATTGCCCCTCGGACAAAGAGAAGTTAAGGAATGTAGACAGTGAAAATTCTGGTTGTTTACCAAGCACTCGGTACATGACGAATAGTATGGTCTGTCTAATAACTTTGATATTATTGTTGTTGTTCAAATCATTGTCTAGATTTACATTATTTAATATTTATTGACGAAATGTTCCTGTATATTAAACTTGAGCACTCATCGTGCCTTACTTTGTAGAAATAATTATTGTATTAAATAATAACGTAGATGGCTTTGTACAAATTATACAATAAACAAAATGTAAATAGTGAAATAAATTTGTTTGGCTTTTATTTTTCACTCCATCGCAAGAAACCCGATATACGTTTTCATCCCCAATTTCCATCCTTCTCTTGAAGAGGTTCCGCTGAAAAGCAATCTGAACCGTCCTGTGAAAAGTTTTTATTTAGGGAATGTATTTTTAAAAATATTTAAGTAAAATTGATTAAAACACATTATGCTCCAAAAGTATATCGTTTATTTATAAAATCGCCTTCTCTGTTAGGTAACAACACCAGAAGTTTACCTTAGTGCTAAATAATGATTTACCATTTCTGTGGTATTTATTTGACAAAAAATAAAGTTTGGGCTCTTATTATTATTTCCAATAAAAAAAACATATTAAATGCAGTCTGTATGTTTCTTTTGATATGTTCACCGTTGAACTATTGTACACTAGATGAACATTTTTCGAAACTTTCGGCAAAAATTGCACACTAAGCTGAACATTTTTAGAAATTTTTAGTGTGAACTGCACACTAGATAAACATTTTTACATTTTCTTACCGAATGCCCCACGTTCTTGAATTAATATCCGGAAATTTTTCTCTAACACGAATTTTTTAAGAAAATTTTCTTAAGAAAATTTTCTTAAGAAAATTTTCTTAAACAATTCGTGTACTCGAGAAATTTCCGGCAATAATTCAATCACTAGGGCGATTACTAGTGAAAATTGTACGCTAGATGAACGACATTTCTACAAACTTGTAGTGAAAATTACACAGTATGTTAACATTTTTAGAAACTTTTAGTGAAAATTGCATGCTAGATGAACATATTTAAAACCGTAGTGAAAATTACTCACTAGGTGAACATTTTTACTAACTTTTAGTGAATATTGCACACTAGGTGAATATTTTTAGATACTTTTAGTGATAAGTGCACGCTGGAAGAACATTTTTAGAAACTTAGTCAAAATTTCACTCTAGGTGAACGTTTTTACATTTTTTTCGTGAAAATAGCACACTAGATGAACATTTTTAGAAACTTAGTGAAAATTGCATAGTATGTGAACATTTTTAAATACTTTTAGTCAACATTGCACACTAGGTGAACATTTCCAAAAATGTTTAGTGAAAATTACTAGGTGAACATTTTATCAAACTTTTTAGTGAAAATTTTTAGAAACTTTTAGTGAAAATTGCACTCTAAGTGAACATGTTTACAAACTTTAATGAATATTGCTTACTATGTGAACATTTTTAGAAACTTTTAGAGAAAACTGCACGCTAGATGAACGTTTTTAGAAACTTAGTGAAAATTGCACACTAGGTGAACATTTTTACTAACTTTTAGTGAAAATTGTACGCTAGATAAACATTTTTAGAAACTTAATGAAATTGCACTCTAGGTGAATATTTTTACTAACTTTGGTGAATATTGCACAAAAATAAATATTTCTACGAACTTCTAGTGAAAATTGCACAGTATGTGAACATTTTACATTGCACACTAGGTGAACATCTTCATAAATTTTTAGTGAAAATTACTAGGTGAACATTTTTACAAACTTTTTAGTGAATATTGAGGTGAAAATTTTTAGTAACTTTTAGTGAAAATTGCACTTTAGATGAACATGTTTACAAACTTTAATGAATTTTGCACACTATGTGAACATTTTTAGAAACTTCTAGTCAAAATTACACGCTATATTAACATGTTTAGAAACGTACACAAAAATTTGCAATGTTGCTGAAGAAATATGTTCTTAAACTTGCTTATAACTAGTGCTGTTACCTCGCCCTTCTCAGAAACCTTTCTCAAAAAAATTGTCACAAATAATAAATAACAAATAAATTAACAAAAAATCTACCCCTCCCTTGCCACCGTTCACGTGGGGTTGCAGTTGAGACCGCCCCCCTTCTCCTTGCCCTTCAAATGTTGCTGGATTTCCTCGAGGGTCTTCCCCTTCGTCTCTGGCACCACGGATATAATGAAGAACAACCCCAATACACAGAAACCGGTGAACACGAAGAACGGGACGTGCATCCCAAAGTCGTCCTTCACCGTTTGGAAGAATTTCGAGACTATTGTTACTATCAGACCGAACCAAATGTCCGCGCAGCACAATGCAAATCCCTTGACGCTCGTAGGAAACATTTCACCTAGTAACAGTACTGGGATCGTTCCCATACCCAAGTTGAAGATGACGACGTAACCTAGTAGGGCAACTAGTGGTACTGTACTCAAGTTTGAGACGTCGATCTTCGTGCAGTTCTTCAGATAGAAATAAATACCTTCAAGAGACAATGCTAAAGCTGACCCAATTATTGAGACTATCAGCAACGGTTTCCTTCCAAGCTTGTCACACAAAAACGAAGCAATCGTCGCTACGATAAGCTGCACCAAGAAGAAGATTATCGTTGAGGTGCTCGCTGGGATATTTCCTCCTGCCTCATGGAATATCGTGTTCGCATAGAAAGTTAGGGCATTCGTACCGCTGAACTGTTGTATGGCCCTCAAACCAAACACTATGATCACTGCCTTGCGGTTCGAAGAAATAGTGAAGAGATGGTAGAATTTCCCGTCGTCTGCTTGATCTTCCTTTACAGTTTCTTTGATGAGAGTAAGAGATGACGATACGTCGCTTGTATTATTAAGTTTCCTCAAGCTTTTTATCGCATCTTCCTCTTTGTTCTTCATAATCAAGTAGTAAGGCGACTCCGGCATGAAGAAGAATGTGATGAAGTGTAGTATGGGCACAGATGTTGAGATCAGCGCTGTTGTGGTGATGCTCAGATAAGAACCTGAAAGAAAATATGATGTTAAAGCAAAGTAAAACATTTGGAAGCAATTTTCTTACCAATTACATTTATGAGGAGCATGCCAATGGTCATAGAGACCTGCATGCTGCTCCCAAGCAGTCCCCTTATGTTAGAATCGGCAATCTCCCCCAGATACATCGGGAACGCCGTGAAGGCTATACCGTCAGCTGTGCCAACAAAAAACCTAAAAAAAAAACAATGTTTTCAACCGAAGAAAACCAACAAGGACCCTCTCATTTACCTGGCAACATTCAGCATGAGGGCATTATGCGAATAGGCGACCATCACCCACGTGGCGAAGTACATGGGGGAAGTGATCAACATGCAGGTTTTCCTGCCTATTCTGTCGACTAAGATGGCGGCTAAGATGGAACCAGAGGCGGCACCGAGGCATGGCATGGCCGCTACCCAGGAACCATCGGAACTGGTGAGCGGTATTGGTGAAGTTTCGTGGAGGAGTTGCGGGAGTGATGGTGACGGCCAGCCGAAGTGCATGCCAGTGCATATTATGGATAAACATCCTGAAAGGTTATACAAACATGTTATTAATGTCACATCTCGTCTGTTTTTCGACAGAAAAAATCGGTGGCGGCCGCGATCTATCACAGCCGGCCCTGAAGTTGAGAAACCTGGCAACGTGGCTTGCGGGTCTGCGCGGCGTGGCCTGTCACTCCCTGTCGGTTGATTTTACAAGAAAATTACCAGAATCAATTTGTGTAGTGCGGGTAGTGCTATCGTCGCCAGATTGCTACGACGAGGCAGTGTGTCTCTGGGCGGAAACAGGCAGCCCGAAGTGCTGGCGACAGCTTTTTTATAAATTTGTTTTGTTTGTGAAACAATGAAACATCATACCACACCAGGAATCGTACTTATTATAAATACTTATAGTTCTGTCACAGCTTACCCTATATTCTTATTTTGTTACTTGTTACTGCTTTTATTGTCTGTTAAACAAACGTCTCTACTTACTTAGGTGTCCTATTATTGAAACATAAAGTTCACAAATGTATCTAATTATAATTGAAAAGAGGGTTGAACATTTATTAGAAAAGATAAACTAAGCCAAAGTGCAGACTGCTCTATACTGCATAGACCCGTTGAACCGTCCCGCTGCGGCGTTGCCACATGTTTGCACAAGGCTTGTAAGCTTGAGAAGGTTGTGCAAGAACTGACAGAAATTATGTGTGATATTAGTTTTATTTGTAAAAATCTTTAATTACGTGTGTCTTGTGAAGCCAAATGTCTCATTCAATTTGATGTGACGCATCTGCCCGTTTGTTCTATGTATACAAAAAAATTTAAGAAAAATATTGGTAATATTTGTGGTTCACATAAGATCTATAGTTACCCATGGAAACAGTTGTGTAATGATAGCGTTCTGTTATGACGTTAAGAATGACATCTTCAATGGAATTTTTCATATGAGGTTACCTAAACAGAAAAGCTTTCTCAAAAGCTCCACTAAATGTGTAAATATGAAATGTTGAAGAATGCGGTGTTGTTTATTGTGACCAGTAGGTGTAAATATTAGGTGATCACTCAGAATTTATTGTATTAGTACAATATTTTGTTATTGTCATTTTTAAGATAATTGCTATGACATTAGGTACCTACCTGCCAAGTAAAAGAATTTAATATATTTTGTATTGTTTAAAATAACAATTATGGATTAGCTATTATCTTTATTTTTAAATTTTTAAAGCCTACTATGTCTACTTTAATTTATCGTCATAATCGATTACACTTAATTCCGTGGGTAACTAGATCGAATGCCAATGACAGATTTCAACAAAAATTGTTCTCAAATTTTTATAGTAAATACAGAACAAACTGGCAAGCATCAAACTAAATGGAAACTTTCATTTTATAAAAAATGGGTCATTAAAATTTTTTCCGGATAATTTAATTTTTGATCCCAAGAGAGCCCAAATCCCAAATTTAGTCATATCGAATATTTCAAAACTGATTTAATATTTGTATTCTGACACTTCTTTTTTGTGTACCTCTAGAAATAAAAAAGGTACCTACAGCGGTTTAAAAATTTTGTTTTTTTTTTTTGTTTTTTTTTGGCTATAGTTTTCTTGGGCTCATGTATTAACATTTATATGTTTAGACTATTATAGAATTTAGTGAAAATTGCACACAATGAACATTTTAAGAATTTTTTGTAAGAATTGGGCACTAGTTGAAGTTTTTTGACATGAAAATTGCACACTAGGCGAACATTATAAATTTTGCTTATAATAAGTAATGTTAAAAAAGCGACATATCTTCATAATATGAAGTTAATAATGAAGTTAAAAATAAATAACTATTACGTTCATGCTTTGTGGGATACGTACAAATATTTTTTAAGTACCCATACGTAAGTATGAAGATAACGATACCATGAATTCCTATAAATAGCTTTTAATTCTTATGCCGTGAAAAAATCTGACAGACTTATAGCAAACTTACATGGTAACTAACACGTGAGCGCCTATTATATTCCTCCATTCGGAAAAACCGATTTTGAAACTACAATATGTTATTAAAAAATAATCGTGAAAACCGAAAGAGAATAATAATTGTTTAATTGCCATAATGCTGATAATTATTACTCTTTTGAATAGCTAGCTCACGATTTGAAAATCTTTATTCGCAACAACATGTCAATTATTACACATGAAAACATTTAAAAGATGCTCGAAGGGTTCATTTCATGAAGTATCATATCTTGGAAACATGATATTCAGTTGGATTGGCGTTGCATTGTAGTAGTACCTACAAGAACATTACAAATAAACATTTTAAAGTAAATAAAGCCATGTTTAATTTGTTTATTTGCTTTTATATTGTTAGTTTGGCAAAAAAATTGCGCATTCTTTAGTCGAAAAGATCCATTACATATATACGATAATAGAACAGAAACAAATACTCTCTAATATATCCTAAGTAGATAGTAATTAAATTATAAAAGCTATCCAGGATATTTTGGTAAAGGAGTGAGTAAATGGCTTCTTTTAATAATACTATGCCATGAAATTGGACCATTTCAAAAAATTATAACCCGTACTATAAGTTAAAAAAAGTTTTGAAAAAAAAAAGGAATTGTCTCCACTCAAAATGAAACACACTGTATATTGATATGGGATTTAATTTTTCTAAATCAATGTTTATAAAATGTAATATAATTAAATCTACCAAACTTTCTTTGCTATCTTTACAGAATTTTAGCAATGGATAGAGAATAAAACACCGACTTATTAATGATTTAATATTTAATTTTGTAATGTGCAAATTGCTGGAAAGTTATTTTTACAACAAAATAATAAGTATTCCGTGCGAAAAAATGCAAGATTTATTACGTTTCAACATAAATACGTTAGGAATATACAGTGTTAAAAAATGGCAAAAAATGAATGTTGTTCACGAAAATTGGAATATTGATAAAGAATTGCAGGGAATAGTTATTTATGTACCAAGGCACTGAAGTTCGACTTGCTATGGCTCATGTGGAATTTACCAAATGGGTTATAAAAATAACTTCAGTGCCGACTGCCGAGGTACATATTTTTTTAATCGGAAAAAAAGTTTTATTATTCAAAAAAGTAATCATAGGGGATCACCCGTCCATGAATCGACTGCGCGCGGCGTTGCTTGACTTTGACGATCGCTCTACCCAGGTCAAGTATGACGAGGCACGGCGCTTCCCAACAGAAACTCCAAACTGCTGCCTGTTGGGCAGCCTCCATGAAGAATAGATTGATATTCAAACGTACTAAAATATATATATACTGAAAGATTGCGCTGCTATAGCTAACAAGTTAGCAATGTGTACGAAAAGTTGAATGGGCCTTTATTGGCCGGGTTTTGAATATTTGGTCACTTTTGACGGGCGATGGCTCCGCGTCTGACGTTTGATGTTTACATCTCGCCAAGGCCTATTTATTGAAAAAATTCTACAACTTCAGTGTCGATTTCTGAGCTTTTATGGCGATTTTGATAGACCGGGAGATAGGGACAGATTTTTGGACGTGATTTTACTCAGTATGCCTTGCAAAGGGCATTATGTGGCACATATTCTCACAATAATAAGGTATGAATCAGGGAGTCATCCTGGGTTCTTCATGTGAAAAACTGAGTTTTCAATTATTCGGAAAATATGCGTTTCGATATGATTTTATACAGGCTGCCATGTGTTTTATAATGAAATTCAAAATAGAAAATTCCTCGGAAAACCATAGGCATACCGTTAGGGTGGGTCCAAAGGGATATTATTGCCACGTGATCTTGTATTTTAATAATTAATTTTTCCACGTTTCTGAACAGGCTGCCAATGAGAGAAGTATGCAAGTTCTTATTATGAAAATGCTGAAAAAAAGATGGCATACCTTTCGCGCATGTCCAAGTACTTTTTAAATTGAATGTTATTTAATCATTTAAACGAGTTGTCAATTTTGAAAGATTTTTTAAATGTCAAATTTGACAGTTGCGGCAAGTCATATGACCATTTTTGCATACGCAATTCTTTATTCCTGGTGGCAAAGGTCAAATAGTTTTAACTAGTTTTACGAACACAAAATTTTCTCAGAAAAAACTGAATTTCCATTTTTCTTTTCCAGTTTTTATTTTCCAGTTGATGATACATATTATATATCGTACATTTTCTCAAAATCTAATTAAATCTGTTGAAAAATTCAAGATTTTTTTATTTTTAACAAATTTATTTATGTTGTTATTTTGTTCTTATTTATTTTTATATATTATGTATTTGCCTATTTGTTCCAAACATCTTCTATATTTCTGATAACTCTTGCTTGCGAACATAAGGTATATAATATTTCAGTCGATGAATGGACGACGAATACCCGAGTACATAACTCAAGAATAATTTACAACAATCAAATAAAGAAATAAGAGAGGAAAGCTAACAACTAAATCTTTATCTGCTTTTTTGATAAGCGCTAAGCGCTAATGATTACATTTTTTAATACTGACGACATTGACTAGTGAAGTTCCGTATCGTCATCCAAGGTTCATGGTATTTTTAGTACCTACGCTATGAACCAGATGGCAATTTCGGAAACGCTCTCGCAGCCAAAAAATTTCACATAACATAACGAGTCAGCTGTTGTGTAAACATGAATCTAACCGGCGCGTTTTCGAAGGGTTTTATATTGCAACATCTCGCAGCGATGTCTGGTAAGTTCACAACGAAACACGACCCTAAAAAGTCGTCGTAGTCAACCCATATTTTAGGCAACTTGGGGGTGATGTGTTGCCAGATGTTCTACGGCTGGTCGTCACCCTCCATTCCTATCCTCACGAGCGGCGCGTACAAATTCAAGATCACCAGCGAGGAAGCCTCGTGGCTGGTGGTGATGCCTGTGCTCAGCCAGATCGTAGGCTCGTTGGGCACCGGCCCCCTGGCGGACGTCTACGGAAGGAAGTGGATCATGGTGCTGGCTTCGCTGCCCTACGTCGCCTCCTGGTTGTGCGTGGGCTTCGCCACGTCGGTAACGCTGATGTTCGTGGGGAGATTCGTGGCCGGCATCTTCGACGGGGTCGTCTACACCATCATACAGATGTACATCGCCGAAATCGCCGACCCCAAGATAAGGGGACTGCTCGGTTCCGTGCTGCCCGTGAGCGCCATCATCGGGGGGCTGGCGATCAACATCGTCGGTTCGTATCTGCCGATCGATACGGCGGCATTCGTGTCGACCATTGTGCCGATCTTGTTGTTGGTGACTTTCGCGTGGTTTCCGGAGTCTCCGTATTTCTATCTGATGAGAAACAGGCCTGCGGCGGCGGAGAAAAGTTTGTCGTTCTTTAGAGACAAGGGAGACGTGAGCGCGGAGGTTGAACGCATATCGACAGCCATCAAAGAACAACAGGAAAGCAAGGGAAGGTTTTGGAGTTTGTTCACGGACAAGGTTAACAGGAGAAGTTTGTACCTGGGGCTTATTTTGACGGCAATAATTCACCTAAGCGGATCATCGGCGTTAGTATTTTACATGCAGACGATTTTTGAAGAATCGGACGACTTCCTGTCGCCTATTACCGAAACTATAATCTACTTCAGTGTTCAACTCTTGATGACGTTGATGAGTTCGACTATTGTTGATATTTTAGGACGAAGGTCTCTTCTTATATTTTCTATGATAGGAACAATCGCTGCTCTAGTCTTAAATGGTGCATATTTATACATAAAAATAACTACAAAATTTGACGTTTCGAACCTAAGGTTTATACCAATAGTTTCACTACTAACTTATGTGATATTTTCTAGTGTAGGCGTACAAATGGTGCCGTTCATTATGTTGGGGGAAATCTACTCTATAGACGTCAAAGGTTTTGCTATGGGGGTGATATATACATATGTAGGAGTTCTCATGGCAGTTACTTCGAAGTTTTTTCATTGGAGCAAAGATAATTATGGGTTACATGTGCCATTTTTTACTTTCGCGGGGTGTTGTATGGTGTTACTAGTTGTGGTCATTTTGTTCTTGCCAGAAACTAAAGGAAAGACTTTGGAAGACATCCAGTCGGAACTGAAAAATAAAACAAGACTGACGTTGTATTTTAGTGCAAAAACATTGTAGACGAACATTTTTTGTAAATAAACCTAGTTTTAACTTATTTATTTGCTTTTATATATCTAGAGATACTTCATAAAATATAAGTGAGAAATCAAGAATTTGTTTTTTAGTGTATTAGCCAATTACATTATAATGGTTGTGCAGGATATTTTGATAAGGGATTGAGTAAACTAAAAATCGAACTCGAAGGTATAATAGAGGTCCTACAAAATTTGTTTTGTTAAATAAGCGAAATCTGTACAAAAAAAAGTTAGTCCTATTGTCTATATTATATTGATATGAGCTCTCATTTTTTTCTAATCAAAGTTTATAAAATCCAACAACTTTCTTTGCCACTTTTACAAAGTGTTAGCAAAGAACATAGAAAAAATCATTGATGATAATAAGACGAATTGACATGAAAATTCTATAATTTAATATTTTGTAATGTATAGGTACAAATTGATTTTAAAACAAAATACACATAACTTTATGTACAGGGTGGAACTGAATCCTGGTACACCCCACTTTTCCCCCCCGTTTTTTAGATACAATTTTGAAATTTGGCATGTTGATGTTACTTTATAAATGCCACTTTTTGACGGATAAATGCATTTTTGTCCGCTTCCGGTTTTACCGGAAGTGACATTAACTTTTGTTTTTCAAATGGAACCCTTTGTATATTATTTAAGTTTCGGATTCTCCTCAATTCACTGAATCCAACGATGTCTCACAAGTGACATTTTGACTGACAGAAAGCGGTTTTCCTTTAAGTTATTTGGATTTGTAATAATAAACAAAAAAGTGGGTATGAAACAAATGAATTTCGACAAACTGAACATTTTTAATGAACTGTCAAACCGTCTGTCTACAGAAAAATACTTCTCTTATAATAGCACACATGCTACGATATAAATTTTTTATTATACTTCTTTGAAAACATCTTATTTTCATCTTTTTAGCAATAATGAAAGATGGGGTTTTTCCGTGCGCTGAATAAAAATACCGAATATATAATATACAGCAAAGTAAACTACATTTAAGAAACTCTATTATATGCTCTCTGATATTAAACATGTATCTATTTTGTATTTTAATTCGTAAGTGTTTCAATATTTAGATACATTTCTTTAATATTTTTTACGTTTTATTCACCTTATCTGACAATAACTAATTTACAACAAAGCACCATGGAAACGCATCATACATACCAAACACTATAGTGTCTGCATTGTTTATTTTTTGTCAATTAAATTTATTATAATATGCCGATAAAATGTTTTAAGTTTCCGTTTTCAAGGAAGTATAATAAAAAATATCGTTCATTATACGTCCAGAAATAGATTTTTCCGTGCTTGCATGACTTCCCGTGTTCGGCTGCGCCTCACACGGGAATTTGTCACTCGCGCACGGAAAAATCTTTATTTCCAGATTCGTAATGAAATATACTATGTTGTCAACTACAACAATTTCAAAAATAGTGTTTGCAAAATGCCGCAAACCTATACGCACAAGATCGAAACAGATTTTCTTTATTTTTCAGTGGTTTTTTTTCGTTTTTGTCTCGGTAGAAAGCCAAAATCTATTTCTTTGTCGTATATATATGTGGTACATTTTCGCAAAACCAAAAAATATCTGTTGAAAAATGCAAGGAATTTTTGTTATTAAAAAAAATTAATTATGTCCCGAACACCCTGTATATTCTTGACAACTCCCGCTTGCGTACATAAGGTAATATTTCAGTCGATGAATGGAAACATAAATAACAAATACCTGAGTATATAACCAAGGATAATTGACACAAACCATATAAAAAAAAAAAACGAAACCAACACTAACAAGTAATTCTTTAACTGCCTTTTCGATAAGCGCTAATGAGTAAGTACTTTTTTTGAATACTGATCACATTAGTCGAGTTCCGTATCGTCATTCACAAAGGTTCGTGGTATTTTTAGTACGCTATAAACCAGGAGGAAATTTCAGAAACACGCTCGCAGCCAAAAAATTTCACATAACACAACGAGTCAGCTGTTGTGTAAACATGAATCTAACCGGCGCGTTTTCGAGAGGTTTCACGCTACAACTTCTCGCAGCAATATCTGGTAAGTTCACAACGAAACACGGCCCTAAAAAGTCGTCGTAGTCAACCCATTTCTTTTAGGCAACCTGGGGGTGGTGTGTTGCCAGATGTTCTACGGCTGGTCGTCACCCTCCATCCCAATCCTCACGAGTGGCGCGTACAAATTCAAGGTCACCAGCGAGGAAGCCTCGTGGCTCGTTGTGATTCCGGCGCTCAGTCAGATCGTAGGCTCGTTGGGCACCGGCCCCCTGGCGGACGTCTACGGAAGGAAGTGGATCATGGTGCTGGCTTCGCTGCCCTACGTCGCCTCCTGGTTGTGCGTGGGCTTCGCCACGTCGGTAACGCTGATGTTCGTGGGGAGATTCGTGGCCGGCATCTTCGACGGGGTCGTCTACACCATCATACAGATGTACATCGCCGAAATCGCCGACCCCAAGATAAGGGGGCTGCTCGGTTCCGTGCTGCCCGTGAGCGCCATCATCGGGGGGCTGGCGATCAACATCGTCGGTTCGTATCTGCCGATCGATACGGCGGCATTCGTGTCGACCATTGTGCCGATCTTGTTGTTGGTGACTTTCGCGTGGTTTCCGGAGTCTCCGTATTTCTATTTGATGAGAAACAGGCCTGCGGCGGCGGAGAAAAGTTTGTCGTTCTTTAGGGACAAGGTAGACGTGAGCGCGGAGGTTGAACGCATATCGACAGCCATCAAAGAACAACAGGAAAGCAAGGGAAGGTTTTGGAGCTTGTTCACCGACAAGGTTAACAGGAGAAGTTTGTACTTGGGACTACTTTTGAGAGCTGTAGACCAACTAAGTGGTACCACGCCAATTCTGTTTTATACTCAAACGATTTTTGAAGAATCGGACGACATTCTGTCACCAAGGATAGAAACGATTGTCTTCTTCTGTGTACAACTGTTAATGACTTTGATAACGTCAGCGATTGTGGATATTTCAGGTCGAAGATTTCTCCTAATAGTCTCCATGATAGGAACAACAGCAGCTCTAGTCTTAAACGGGGTATATTTAACCATAAAAAATACCACAACTCTAGACGTTTCGGATTTAAGCTTCGTTCCAATAGTAGCTCTTCTAATGTATGTGATATTTTCAAGTATAGGTATTCAGACGGTCCCTTTTATAATGTTAGGCGAAATATACTCTATAAATGTGAAAGGTTTCGCTATGGGAGTGATATATACCTACGTAGGGATTCTTATGACAGGGACTTCAAAGTTTTTTCACTGGAGCAAAGATTCTTATGGGTTACATGTGCCATTTTTGACTTTCGCGGGGTGTTGTTTGATACTGCTAGTGATGATTTTTTTCTACCTACCAGAAACTAAAGGAAAAACTTTAGAAGATATTCAATTAGAATTGAAAGGCAAGTAATGAAAGACTGTTAGATAATAGTTTGTAATTTTGTAAGTATTTTTTGTAAAGACAATGACTAATAAAAATAAAACAAACATTTAGTTGTATAAATGGTGATAAAAATTGATGGTTTTCTGATTTGTAGTAGAAACAGTAGTACCTAAACTGCATTTTTATTTTGTGGAAACAAACGTTGTAAATAATTCTATAATGACAAATAAAACAATGTATTTTTTTACCAAATAGATGTTTGACCATGCTAAGAATATTCGTAAAAAAAAGTTTTAAATTTGTTTATTACTAACCTGTGCTGTGTGGGTATAGGTGGATCAAATGGGGGTGGTTTTTATGTTTTTGTCTTTTTTTAAATAGAGCAAAGAAAATATATATATATATATATACCTTGAGATATCCATTAGACAATTAATATGAAAAATAATATTTAACATTTAGATAATTCCGAGGATAATTCACTCACCTTTTAGAAATTCGGTAATTATTTCCAATGGCCTTCAAAGTCAAATCGAATGTGAAAACTCGAAGTTCGGTTTTTTCTACACTTTGTTGCTGCGTCCGGATTAAGCGCAATTCTACCGTGAAATGGAACTTTTCCTAAGTAAATCGACCAGCCGAATCGATCTAACGTGTTCCCGAAGGCGTAGGGCTCGCCGATTTGGAGCAAATAATTTTTTCGAAAATTCGACCTCTCGATTTTGGAGGTGTTGGACAATTTTGGACATTAAATACGAAATGTCGGAAACGACTGGACGAAATCGAATTTAATCTTTTTTTCCGTCATCCACTGGTCGAAGTACGTCGGAAAAACCTATTTTCGGGGTAGGTTAACATTTTTGGAAATTCAAAAAAGTGCGCTGGCCGGGCACTTGGAAATTTTTTAGAGGAATTTGGAGGCCGGATCCGTGTTCTACGGGTCAATTTACGTCGGATAGGCTGGTTTTGGTCTCATTCTGAGCTCGTTTAAAAAGTTGAAAATTTGGAAATTTTAGGTGTTTTTTCGAAAAAGTGCGCTGGCCGGGCATTTAGAAACTGCCAAGTTAAATTTCGACCTTATTTTCGGTTTCTACGGGCCAAACTGCGTCGGATAAGCCTGTTTCCGGCTAATTTTAATTTTTACGCGAAATCGTCAAATTTCACATTACAAAGGGGTCGACCCCCCGAAAATCTCGGGGAAATATTCGCCACGCGCTCAGGGAATTTTCCAGGGGTCTGATTTCACAGTATCTTATTATACATCTCGAGGCGCTGCGTCGATTGGCGCCACGAAGATTGTTGTAGCTCTAACCGTTTCCAAATGGCCTTCAAAGTCAAATCGAAAGTGAAAACTCGAAGTTCGTTTTTCTCTAAAACTTTGTTGCTGCGTCCGGATTAAGCGCAATAATTCTACCGTGAAATGGAACTTTTCCTAAGTGAATCGACCAGCCGAATCGATTTGGCAGTTGTGTTTTTTTAAGGGAATCCATAGTTGCCCATGTTCTAAAAAAATCGGGCATTTTTAGAGCTTTCCAACGATATAATACTAGATATGGTTATTCAGAAAAATAACGGAAATAACTATGATTTACATTAAGGAAAAAACACAAGTTTGTATCAAATCATCATAACCGCATTGGGGACACGATTCCCTCCAACTTTGGTATTTACACTTTTTACCTAAAATCATAAACAACGAAGCTAGAGGGATTAGAATAAATTTCGTTTTCTCAAAATATCTAGTAAGCCACGACTTTTCAAAAACCCACCAGACGAGTTACATTGGGCCCACAAAACTGAAATCATTCTTTCCCCATTTAACCTTCCTTCAATCTGCGCTAGTTTCCGGGATCCCCATATTGATCATAAATAAAACTCACCCTGTATAATCCACCCTGTATAAATAACCAAGAATAATTACTGACAAAAAATCATACAAAAAAGCGAAACCGAAACTAATAAGGCATTTTTTAACTGCCTTGTCGATAAGCGCTGATGATTACCTACTTTTTGAATGTATGGGCGGCATTAGTTGAATTTCATAGTCACTAACAGAGGTTCCAAAAAATTTCACATAACATAACGAGTCACCTGTCGTGTAAACATGAATCTAACGGGCGCGTTTTCGAGGGGTTTCACTCTACAACTTCTCGCAGCAATATCTGGTAAGTTCACGACGAAACACAACCCTAAAAAGTCGTCGTATTCAACCAGGGACCCTTTAAAGTAAAGGGACCCAGCATTATACTTTCCAAACTGAGGCCTATTTTTTCCTTATTCTAATGGTCTCAGTGATGCCAAGTATGCCATTTTATTGGAGAATCTATGAATATAACATAGGTACTTACTTTGATTGTTAGTAAAAATTAATAATGGTTTCCATGATTTCTAAAAATTACACCTGACAATGTTGTGTATACAAGTGCAGAATGTGGCAACTGTCAAATGAAAGAAATTTATTTTACAGTTGAAATTGGTTTCCAGCAATTGTTTCCACGAATTAAAGTAATAGGTATGGTAAGTCAGTAGAGCTGATTTTGCTATTGCACCTTGTTACCAGGTTCCTCAATCCATTTGTAATATGTATACTTGAACTTTCTTTCCTTGTTGAATGTATCTACCCAGAGAACTTTCACAGATTTCGGGATGGACTAATAAGATTAGTTCTAGTAGTTCTAATGATGTAGTTTTTCTCGGTGCTCATTATAAAATTTTTGTAATTTTATTTCTCTCCCAAGGTACCTCACAAACTTAAAATAAACTTGCAGTCGTAGATAAAAACCCTTTAAAAAAAGGCCGGACTGAAGCTACCTGCTTAATAATTTAAAATTTTCGAAATACGATTTGTTTTGAACTACCTACTTATACGTAATGCCCACGTAATGGGAATTGTAGGATTACTAAAGGTGATACAGGAAAAATCTGGTTGCAATTATTTGGACTACTACTACAGGCGGCCGCATTACCTTTAATTGACACATCTGAGTAGGTACCTGGAAGTTAGAAAAGTTAAAAATTGTGAATTATGATGGGAAATATTTTGCCTCATTTAGAATCGATGGCACTGGCATGTCACATAAAACCTGATGACAGTTGGACACTGACATATAACATAACCTTGTATCAGCCTCCTTGTTAGGGTTGTCACCTGTCCTTTTTTGAAAAGGATTGTCCTTGTGACTTTTTCAGCCCTAAAATGCCCTTTTAAATAACCTTAGGGGCGACGGGGTCGGTATAGTTAGAGTTCGGAAAGCGGCATATGCTCTACCAGCTCCTGGTGACCTGACTCCTCGATTATCGTTTTTATCATTGTTGTCGACTTTACTGGATTACTGGTGCCCAACTCCATTTTACTATATTGATATTATCAAAGATCTATCCAACCTAGATATTCAGAGAATGTGTTTGACAAGAGAAATGAAAATGTAACCCAATTTTCGCCCACTTTAGTGATTTATCTACTTGGAATTTTGACAAAATTGAAACTTTTTAATGTTTTGTTATAATTTAATTTGTAAGAAAATTTCTAGAACTGTTAAACTGTTAAAACATTGTAACGCTACTTCACTTCCAATATTTTTGCCTGGAATGATCACAACTTTTTTAAAGGCAATGGCAATTGCAATGTTGTTACACGAAGTTTTATTGAGACACGATACGTTTACAATTGGAAAGTGAATAATTTTTATGGACTAAAAGAAGTAAATTTTTTAATTTTCACCTGTTTTACAATTAAAAAATGATAATATGATCGAGGCATACAAGACATTAATTTTGAAGGCCTCGGAGAACATTATTCATTACTCTTCGGAAGGTGCTGGGTGCATTTTTGAGACCAAATGGCATGCTTTTAAATTGATAGTGACCTATGTCTGTGAAAATGCCGTTTTGGGTATATCCTCTGGTGGCATTACTTCAAATTTTGACAAAATTTAAACATTTTAATGTTTTGTTATAATTTAATTTGTAAGAAAATTTCTAGAAGAATTTTTGTCAATGTCCTTTTTTCACTTTGCAAAAAGGTGGCAACCCTACCCCTTGTGGTCTTCTTGGAGTCGACAGAAAACAAACTTCCCCTTAAGGCTTCACTTTTCCTATGTCATAGACTGTGACATGCTGGGTCCCCTTATTTTAAAGTGTCACTGTGTTCAACCCATTTCTTTTAGGCAACCTGGGGGTGGTGTGTTGCCAGATGTTCTACGGCTGGTCGTCACCCTCCATCCCAATCCTCACGAGTGGCGCGTACAAATTCAAGGTCACCAGCGAGGAAGCCTCGTGGCTCGTTGTGATTCCGGCGCTCAGTCAGATCGTAGGCTCGTTGGGCACCGGCCCCCTGGCGGACGTCTACGGAAGGAAGTGGATCATGGTGCTGGCTTCGCTGCCCTACGTCGCCTCCTGGTTGTGCGTGGGCTTCGCCACGTCGGTAACGCTGATGTTCGTGGGGAGATTCGTGGCCGGCATCTTCGACGGGGTCGTCTACACCATCATACAGATGTACATCGCCGAAATCGCCGACCCCAAGATAAGGGGGCTGCTCGGTTCCGTGCTGCCCGTGAGCGCCATCATCGGGGGGCTGGCGATCAACATCGTCGGTTCGTATCTGCCGATCGATACGGCGGCATTCGTGTCGACCATTGTGCCGATCTTGTTGTTGGTGACTTTCGCGTGGTTTCCGGAGTCCCCGTATTTCTATCTGATGAGAAATAGGCCTGCGGCGGCGGAGAAAAGTTTGTCGTTCTTTAGAGACAAGGGAGACGTGAGCGCGGAGGTTGAACGCATATCGACAGCCATCAAAGAACAACAGGAAAGCAAGGGAAGGTTTTGGAGCTTGTTCACCGACAAGGTTAACAGGAGAAGTTTGTACTTGGGACTACTTTTGAGAGCTGTAGACCAACTAAGTGGCACCTCGCCAATTCTGTTTTATACTCAGACGATTTTTGAAGAATCGGGCGACATTCTGCCACCGAGGATAGAAACGATAATCTTCTTCTGTGTACACCTGTTAATGACTCTGATATCTTCAGGGATTGTGGATATTTCAGGACGAAGATCTCTTCTAATACTTTCCATGATAGGAACAACGATAGCTCTAGTCTTAAACGGGGTATATTTAACCATAAAAAATACCACAACTCTAGACGTTTCGGATTTAAGCTTCGTTCCAATAGTAGCTCTTCTAATGTATGTGATATTTTCAAGTATAGGTATTCAGACGGTCCCTTTTATAATGTTAGGCGAAATATACTCTATAAATGTGAAAGGTTTTGCTATGGGAGTGATATATACCTATGTAGGGATTCTTATGACAGGGACTTCAAAGTTTTTTCACTGGAGCAAAGATTCTTATGGGTTACATGTGCCATTTTTGACTTTCGCGGGGTGTTGTTTGATACTGCTAGTGATGATCTTTTTCTACCTACCAGAAACTAAAGGAAAAACGTTAGAAGATATTCAATTAGAATTGAAAGGCAAGTAATGAAAGACTGTTAGATAATAGTTTGTAATTTTGTAAGTATTTTTTGTAAAGACAATGACTAATAAAAATTAAACAAACATTTTACATTGTATAAATGGTGATAAAAATTGATGGTTTTCTGATTTGTAGTAAAAACAATAGTACCTAAACTGCATTTTTATTTTGTGGAAAAAAACGTTGTAAATAATGCTAATGACAAAAAATAATAGTTATTTATGTACCAAGGCACTGAAGTTCAACTTTTTATGACTCATGTGGAGTTTAGTTGCTGAGGCCTCTGGCCGAGGCAAATAAACCACATGAGTCATAAAAAGAACTTCAGTGCCGAGGTACATATTATATTTTTTTTTAAATCGGAAAAAAAATGTTTTATTAGGCAAGAAAATAATAATAAGGGATCACCCGTCCACGAACCGACTACGCGCGGCGTTGCTTGACTTTACCGATCGCTCTACCTAGGACAAGTATAATGACGTACGGCACCTTCTGACAGAAAAACCAAACTGCTGCTTCTTGTGCAGCCTACCCAACAAATCTATTGATATTCAAATTTACTAAAATATGTATACTGAAGGATTGCGCTTCTATAGGAAACAATGTCGCAATGTGTACGAAAAGTTAAATGAGCCTTTATCGGCCGGGTTTTGAATATTTGGTCACTTTTGACGGGCGATTTCTCCGCGTCTGACGTTTGATGTTTACATCTCGCCAAGGCCTACTTATTGAAAAAATCGTACAATAATGGGCTACATTATTGTACGATTTCTGTGCTTTTAGTGACGATTTTGGGACATTTTAATGCCGATTTCAAGAAAAACCTTCTAATTGAACACATTTTAGCAAATAGATATTAGATCATATTATGCCAAGAATATTCGCAAAATAGTGATACATTTTTTCATTACCAACCTGTGAGAGCTGCCAAATATTGATAACCGCGCCTGTCTACCCTTTTCGTAGTGAAAATTTGAGACCAAACCAACTGCATCTCGAATAGGTAACAAAACGTCTTCAAAACTCTACACACCGCGCACTGTCTTACCACAAATGTATCAAAAATGAAACTTGAGACCCTTAAATCGAGAATTCGA
This sequence comes from Pseudeuparius sepicola, assembly GCA_963920635.1. Taxonomy (NCBI): domain Eukaryota; kingdom Metazoa; phylum Arthropoda; class Insecta; order Coleoptera; family Anthribidae; genus Pseudeuparius; species Pseudeuparius sepicola. The sequence goes on from OY987306.1 coordinate 33,632,572, forward strand.
AGACACAAGTAGGGATGTACGGGGTGTTTGATTTATAAGTCACGCTGTTTATTATATGACTGACTCGACCTGTAACAATTTTATTCCAATCAGTTATTTACGTGACCATGCACAGAAATATTAAACCCTTCTTCTGTACAGGGTGTTCCCGTATATTTTGACCCACGACTACAGCCTTTATTTTTCTAGTTAGAAAAAAATTACTTAAATGAAAGTTGTAGGGTTTTTTCTGAACCGCTAGGATTTGTTACTAGATAAAACAAATGAGCGTCGCAAATTTATGAAAAAATATAAAATTAATTTTACAACAATATAAATATGCTATATGTTGGCTCTAAGCATTCGCATGATATTCCAAATTGTCGATAAATACGATCTTTATATTTAATCAAAGGTTGCCATGGAAAACCATTTCATCTCAGACAAGAGCATTCCTGTCAATCCATTATTTTGGGACAATACACCTTGGTACCCTACAACTTTCATTTAAGTAATTATTTTCTAACTGGAAAAATAAAGGCTCTAGGGGTGGGTCAAAATATACGAGAACACCCTGTACAAATCACTTTAAAAACCATAATGAAAATCATCTATGTACATATTTTGACAATAGCCTGCTCTGCATCTATGTATAGCGACAACAAAAACGAAGATACTGTAACGATCAAAAAACGCTACAGAAACTGGTCTCTACCAAGAATATTCAAAAAGGAAAAATCTCCAACGTGCTCTTACATAAACTGACTTGTATTAAGGGCAGAAAAATCCATACAAAAATGAACAACATTCTGTTGAAAAAACGAAATTAATAAAAAATGTATCTATTGTCAAAAATAACCCTGCTTCTTTTGAAGAAAAAATTCGAAGCATCAACAAGAAGCAACCTCCGATAAAGAAGTTAAACGTATTATCTCATATCCTTCTTCTTTAAGCAACCATCCTTAAGAGCGCGCATCCAGCTATTTTTAGCACGACTCTTCTTCATTTTTCATGCCGATGGATCATCTTCGTAAAGTGAAGAAAGGCTGAGCTATATTTAGCTTTACAACATACCGCTGTATTTATGACCTGTATATGATTTTGCGATGAGTAAAAATTGAACTCTGAAGATTGTGGTAGGTGCTGGGAGCTCGTGTTGGGAATTTATATGATAGAAAAAAGCGAAAATCCCAATGACCTTTTAACAATAGATTGATGAGAACCGGTTGTAATATTTTCTAGTTTGTTATAATATAAAAATAGATTGTAACATTTTTGGTTTGAACGTATAATAACTTGTAGGCAATTAAAATTCGAGACATCATACATTATCATAATAATGACCATGGCCACCAAAAAAAAATTGATTTGTAGATTATTTTTTTTAAATAAGACGAGTAGAATACTACCTGAAGCTGTTGCTAGGTACTGATACAAAAAACCACTATTGTTTTTCACTAACTTGACACTTAAACCTAACTTTGGCATTTTTAACAAAGTTCAAGCCTTAGCTGCACATACTCTCTAGTCTAGATGAAAAACTATATCTGATAGTGAAAAAGGTATCGAACTCATACCTGCCTACTTCCTAGCAAGGTGGGAATGTTAAATTCTTCTGCAAACGATGTAAATTTATTATTTTATAAGTGTGTTCTAATAGAATTCACTTCGGATGCAGTTAGCAAATATTTGATAATTGGGAATACCATAGTGTTTTTTGTGGCCTTGTGGGGACCAGTAGTTTTGTTCGTTTAAGTTCGAAGAATGCCCCGAAGAAAACTGTGAAAACTTTTCGGAGAATAAAGTGTTTTTCTTGAAATCGGCATTAAAATGTCCCAAAATCGTCATTAAAAGCACAGAAATCGTACAATAATGTAACCCATTATTGTACGATTTTTTCAATAAGTAGGCCTTGGCGAGATGTAAACATCAAACGTCAGACGCGGAGAAATCGCCCGTCAAAAGTGACCAAATATTCAAAACCCGGCCGAAAAAGGCTCATTTAACTTTTCGTACACATTGCGAAATTGTTTCCTATAGAAGCGCAATCCTTCAGTATACATATTTTAGTAAATTTGAATATCAATAGATTTGTTGTGTAAGCTACACAAGAAGCAGCAGTTTGGTTTTTCTGTCAGAAGGTGCCGTACATCATTATGCTTGTCCTAGGTAGAGCGATCGGTAAAGTCAAGCAACGCCGCGCGTAGTCGGTTCGTGGACGGGTGATCCCTTATTATTATTTTCTTGCCTAATAAAACATTTTTTTTTCCGATTTCAAGAAAAATATAATATGTACCTCGGCACTGAAGTTCTTTTTATGACTCATGTGGTTTATTTGCCTCGGCCAGAGGCCTCAGCAACTAAACTCCACATGAGTCATAAAAAGTTGAACTTCAGTGCCTTGGTACATAAATAACTATTTCTTGAAATCGGCATTAAAATGTCCCAAAATCGTCATTAAAAGCACAGAAATCGTACAATAATGTAACCCATTATTGTACGATTTTTTCAATAAGTAGGCCTTGGCGAGATGTAAACATCAAACGTCAGACGCGGAGAAATCGCCCGTCAAAAGTGACCAAATATTCAAAACCCGGCCGAAAAGGGCTCATTTAACTTTTCGTACACATTGCGAAATTGTTTCCTATAGAAGCGCAATCCTTCAGTATACACATTTTAGTAAATTTGAAAATCAATAGATTTGTTGTGTAGGCTGCATAAGAAGCAGCAGTTTGGTTTTTCTGTCAGAAGGTGCCGTACACCATTATACTTGTCCTAGGAGAGAGCGATCGGTAAAGTCAAGCAACGCCGCGCGTAGTCGGTACGTGGACGGGTGATCCCTTATTATTATTTTCTTGCCTAATAAAACTTTTTTTTCCGATTTAAAAAAAATATAATATGTACCTCGGCACTGAAGTTCTTTTTATGACTCATGTGGTTTATTTGCCTCGGCCAGAGGCCTCAGCAACTAAACTCCACATGAGTCATAAAAAGTTGAACTTCAGTGCCTTGGTACATAAATAAGTATTATCGAATTATGTAATGTGTATGAACTATTTGTTTTTTTAACAGATTTCAAAAAGGAGGAGGTTATCAATTCGGTTGTATGTTTTTTTTATGTTTGTTACCTCAGAACTCCGTTATTATTTATAAACCGATTTGGACAATTCTTTTTTTATTTGAAAGGGTATACCTACAGAATGTTCCCATTTAAATTTGAAGAAAAAATTCCACCCCTAAGGGTGTACAAATAGGGGATGAAATTTCATATTGAACCGATTTCGATGATTCTCTTTTTATTATTATTATTACAAAGGGATTACTTTAGGAATGGCCCCATAATAACAATAATATCCTCATATCCTGGATACCCGGGATCTGAGTGAATGTTCCCCGTAGAGGGAGTGCGAATGCCTTTTGACTAAGTCGATAATAATAATAAAATAATAATAATAATATATAAATTTATTTGCAGTTCATAATAACACTGAGTGTTATTATGAACGCCATAATGATATCCAAATGGCAATGCTAAATGTGTCATAATGACACCGTCGTAGAATAAAAAAATAATAATTCACTAAAAATAAGAAATAAAAAAATGTTTAACAAAAAAATTAAAACCGACTTCAAAAATTTGCCCGTATGCACACTACACTAAAAATAAAAAAAATAATAAGAAAAAATAACACCCACTTCACAAATTTGCCCGTATGCACATTTCAACTAAAATTTTAGAAATATTTTTCTCTTTCTAAATTGAGTTAGGTATCTTTGGAGTCGGTGACAGTCAAGGCAAGGAATTTAAATCTATTTAGATATGAATACATCATATCCTACATAAGTACACCATAACTAACTGTTGTACAATTTTTTGTACAAGAGTAAAGTACCCTGCTTATTTCAGAAAATTCAGCAAAACGTTATTGAGAAAACTTGTTTAGAATTAAAAGCTATGTCTAAATACCAAAACATAGCCTCCTCAAAAAAATTTTTTTTCGTCAATTAATTTCCACAGTTTCTTAATAAACATTTAAAATAAAAATTTTGCACTTTAAATGAGAGTTTTTTAATATACACATTATCATTACTGATGTTTTACCTTGTTCAAAAGAATTTTTGCGAATTTTAAAGTTTTGTTTAATATCGTTGCAACAAACATGAAATTTGCGACTCCCTAAAAAGTAAAAATCTAAGTTAATTTTACAAATATGCTTGAATTTGGACAAAGTTATGCGAAATTGATTTAATTTTGATTAATTTATGAAAGTGTTTAGGGTGAATATTAAAAAAAAATAGAAATTATTATCTAATGTTTTTCAAAAAATATATTTTTTTTTCTTAGGAGGCCATGCTTTTGTATTTAGGCATAACTTTTAATTCTAGACCACTGTTCTTAATAACATGTCGCTGAATTTTCTGAAATAAGGGTACCTACCTACTTTACTCTTGTACAATTTTTATATTTTTTGACCTACCCTGTATGCGGTTTGGCTTGCAACCATTCTAAGGGCACCTAATATGATTATCGAACATGCACCAATTTCGGGAATATTTGTATGTTGGTTGTGCAATTAATAAAAAAAATCCCATATGTTGCACACTTAAATGACCACACTCTATAATACAATGGTTGTTTGTGTCTCAACACACCGAAGTTTAAATTTTCGTAACGAATGTGGAATTTAGTTGCCGAGGTCTGCAAGGCCGAGGCAAAACACATGTGTTATATTAGGTAAAATAATTTAAAAACTGCCACCAGTCCACGAGACGACCTCGCGCGCCTTTGCTTTGCTTCTACAGTGTGTCCCACTTAAGGACTGACCACTCCTGTAAAATTTTTATTTATAGCTCGATTTTCAAAAACTTTTTTTTGTTGGATAGAGCTTCAAAAATGGCATCAAACAAATAATACAGGTGCCTCGTGCGTTAAAGTCATGGCCCACTGAGACGGTGTTTTAGTGCTGAAATTTTGAGAAGTCCTATTAGGGATTTTTTTAGAGGAAAATTAATGCCAGACTCTTATTCAGCATTGTTCGAAACCCAAACGTACCAATTTGCATTGTCGTAGCTCTACAGGGAGTTTGAAAATTTTTATTGCCACACTTAAGACCTGACCACCCCCGTAAAATTTTTATTTATTGCTCGATTTTCATAAACCTTTTTTTGTTGGGTAGAGCTTTAAAAATGGCATTAAATGCATAATTCAGGTGCCTCGTGCGTTAAATTCATGGCCCACTGAGACGGTGTTTTAGTGCTGAAATTTCGAGAAGTACTATTAGAGATTTTTTAGAGGAGAATTAATGCCGGTTTCTTGTTCAGCGTTGTTGGAAACCCAAGCGTACCAATTTGCATTACGATATCTTCACAGGGTGTTCCAAAAAAATTAAAAGGAAAAGTAAGGCCGGATTCTTATATGCAGTAAGAGGTTCCAAACAAAAACGTACTAATTTGTAATTAATTTTCTTAATTTCTAGTAAGTTGGTCACTAAAATATTCATGAGGAACTCATATTCTTTCAAAAATTTATTAGCGAACAAATTTTTTATTTAATTTAATATCACCAAATACATGAATAAACAACACAACATAACATAAATTCAAATTTCAGTCATTTCAATTAGTCCTCCATTTTCTAATGCAAATTGGTACGTTTGGGTTTCCAACAACGTTGAATAAAAATCTAGCATTACTTTTTCTCTAAAAAAGTCCCTAATAGTACTTCTCGAAATTTCAACACTAAAACTTCGTCTCAGTGGGCCATGAATGTAACGCACGAGGCACCTGAATTATTCATTTAATGCCATTATTGAAGCTCTATTCAACAAAAAAAAGTTTATGAAATCGTGCTAAAAATAAAAATTTTACAGGGGTGGTCACTAATTAAGTGGGACACTAAAAATTTTGAAACACCCTGTAGAGCTATGGTAATGCAAATTGGTAAGTTTGGATTTCGAACAACGCCGAATAAGAATCCGGGATTGATTTTCCTCTAAAAAAATCCCTAATAGTACTTTTCGAAATTTCAGCACTAAAACATAAATTCAAATTTCAGTCATTTCAATTAGTCCTCCATTTTCTAACGCAAATTGGTACGTTTGGGTTTCCAACAACGTTGAATAAAAATCTAGCATTAATTTTTCTCTAAAAAAGTCCCTAATAGTACTTCTCGAAATTTCAACACTAAAACTTCGTCTCAGTGGGCCATGAATTTAAGGCACAAGGTACCTGAATTATACATTTAATGCCATTTTTGAAGCTCTATCCAACAAAAAAAAGTTTATGGAAATCGAGCCGTAAATAAAAATTTTACAGTGGTGGTCAGTCCTTAAGTGGGACACACTGTATATCGCTCTATCTAGATCGACCACGATGCAGTACAACGCAAGTGATTTGCAGGCGTTTGTTTTATTTTTTCTTCAGGTTCTGTCTGCATAAGATAATTTATTGTAAAGAAACTCATGGTTTAAATGCAAACGCATTTTCCAAAATCAAAAGTTTTGTCGTACTTGATTCAAAGTTTATTTAATTTTTGTAATTTTATAAAATGATCAGATTTATTTAAGTAGATCGATAGTAAATTCATGTGTGAAGAGAAAAACATCGAAATAATTGTAAAGTACAGGGTGACCCATTTTGGGTGTTTTTGGGTGTTTTCCTCAAAAATCTCGGTTATTATTAAAGCTAGAGGCTTGCGGTTTTCCCGTCACTGTACTACTTTTTTGAGAGGAATTTGGTGGGCCAATCAGATTTTAGATAAGTTTTATAGTTTCCGCGCATTGGCGCAGTTTTATAGTTTCCATTAAAAAATAACTTTGGTTCATATCTCAAAAACTATTAACGCTACCAAAAAACTAATTATTCCATTCGATTCTTCGCCAAAAAATCTATACAAATAGTTGATTAAATTTGTCGATATACAGGGTGTTCGAAAAATAGACGGAGATATTTTAGAGGGTGATTCCCTGTTAAGAAATATGAAAAAAAGTTTCTATAAACATGGGTCCGGAAATGCAGAGTTTTCAAGATACAGGATGTTAAATATATTGCATGTCACTGGACAAAATTGGTTTATCAATTTTTGCAAAAAAAATCACAAGTGCCTTGGAAAATAAATAATCAAAAGCATTTCTAGGAAAGAGTGTTATTGCAACTTTTCCAATAAAACGGTTTTTTTTTTTCTAGAAAACGAAGTGAGATAGGAAAACAATACAAGAGGGAAAGAAGTTGTATTTTTAGATGCTTAATCAAACAAAAAATATTAAAGTTACAAAAAAGGTAGTGGCGTACATTTTTTTGATAATAATATTCGCTAAGGTGCCCCCCGGGACGCCACTGGACTTAATAAATTTAATCTAGTTAGGGCGAAATTAGCCTCTTAATACAACAAATAACATTGCCAAATTTCAACAGAATCGAGTAAATAATTTTTAAGACATTAATAATTTCATGTTTTATTTTTTTTTATTTAACATCCTGTATCTTGAAAACTCTGCATTTCCGGACCCATGTTTATAGAAACTTTTTTTCATATTTCTTAACAGGGAATCACCCTCTAAAATATCTCCGTCTATTTTTCGAACACCCTGTATATAAGTTGTAGCCAGGAGAGAGGTTTCCAAAAAATCGAAAATTTCAGTCCTGCGCCAATGCGCGGAAACTATAAAACTTATCTAAAATCTGATCGGTCCACCAAATTCCCCTCAAAAAAGTAGTACAGTGAAGTGAAAACCGCAACCCTCTAGCTTTAATAATAATCGAGATCTTTGAGAAAAACACCCAAAAACACCCAAAATGGGACACCCTGTACACATACAAATTAAGTATTTCATAACAAATTTCAGTTTTTGCCTGTTGCCTTATGAATATGAAAAATTTTTGGAAAGAAACTATAATACAAACAAAAAAATAATTTGAAAAATTTGTTCCGGGAAGTAGGCTAAAGTATAAATTTAAAATCAAAAACAAATTCATAAATAAACACTCGAAAAATCGGTAAAAAAAATCGGCACAAACCTGTGACGGTGGCGACGTACTGGTACCACAAATTCGACCAATTCCCGTTAGTCTTCACGAAACTGGCTTTGAAACCGGAGAGCTGCATTTTTGACAAATTTAACGCTTCAACAGACGCGGGAAATAAGAACCACACATATATACCAGCTGGGTACCACGTGGTTAGGCGGCTATAATATCTACTCGCACATTTCCGAATGAAAGCCAGACCTGCCTACATCAGTCTGACTTCTACCTTTTACATCTTCGAGCGATAGATGACATTAGGAAAGTGGGGATGTTAAGTTCTTTGGTAAACTTGATTTTCTACAAGTACAGTTTATTTTCGATGTGCGCAGTTGTTTGAGCGGCCTTGTAGAGCGAAGAAAGTTGGAAATTTCGGTGTATGTTTTTGATTTTGTTTGTGTTGATACTTAATGTCAGAAAAATCCAAAGAATATGCAATTATTGTCGAGTAAAAAAAGATGTTAATACTGACGTAAGTGATTTGGAAATAGGATCTAAATTTTGGGAAAGTTTTTATTACATTTTGACATTTGTTATGTGTTTTTGTTTTCGTTTGTTCTGTCATTGTAATTTATTATTATTCCTATTTTAGAAGTTAGTGAGATGTTTAAAACAAAAAATAATAATAATTTATAAATGCTAAAAGTGGCATTTTACTTTCATTTTCGGACAAAATAAAATATCTTTTAGCACGTAGGTATGTCATACACTACTTTTTCTACACATCATTAAAAGTATCATATTTAACGCATTCTTTCAGTGTCTAAATGTCATTTTTTATTATACTTCTTTGAAAACACCTTATTTCATCTGTTTTAGCAATAATGAAAGATGGGGTTTTTCGGGCTAGCGCACGGAAACAGCGCACGGAGAAACTTTCCGTGCGCTGAATAAAAATACCGAATATATGGCTTTAAAATAGAAATACAGGGTGGTCACTCTTACAGTGCATACCATTGGGATATCCGAAACGGTAAGAGATACAGCGTGGGTTAAATTAGAGAAATGTTGCGTTTTTGTATGCCTTTCAATAATCTAAAAATAAATCTAAGATATCTTGGGTAGTTCCTGAAATATTGCTGAAAAACTGAAAATATGCGTTTTCTTTCTTCCTTCGTAACTTTTTTTTTATATCTAATGGAAAATTTATGAAACCTGGCAATCTTACATTTCTCGATGTGAGCTTTTCAATGGAAATGTCAAATAATTCCTACGCCAACTAGATTCTGAAATATTCGTTTCGGATATCCCAATGGTATGCCCTGTAAGAGTGACCACCCTGTATACAGCAAAGTAAACTAAATTAAAAAAACTCTATATATGCTCTCTGATATTTAACATGTACCTACCTATTTTGTATTTTAATTCGTAAGTGTTTCAATATTTAGATACATTTCCGTAATATTTTTGACGTTTTATTCACCTTATCTGACAATAACTAATTTACATCAAAGCACCTTTGAAATAATTTGAGAGTAACCATGGAAACGCATCATACATACCAAACACTATATTGTCTGTATTGCTTATTTTTTGTCAATTAAATTTATTATAATATGCCTATAAAATGTTTCCGTTTTCAAAGAAGTATAATAAAAAAATATCGTTCATTACACGTCTAGAAATAGATTTTTCCGTGCTTGCATGACTTCCCGTGTTCGGCTGCGCCTCAATTTGTCACGCGCGCACGGAAAAATTTAATTGTTACCTATAGCAACGCAATCTTTCAGTATAAATATTTTAGTGCGTTTGAATATCAATCTATTATCTAACAGGGCAGCAGTTTGGAGTCTCTGTTGGGAAGCGCCGTGCCTCGTCATACTTGACCTGGGTAGAGCGATCGTCAAAGTCAAGCAACGCCGCGCGCAGACGGTTCATGGACGGGTGATCCCTTATGATTATTTCTTTGCCAGAGTCCCCAGCAACTAAATTCCACATAAGTCATAAAAAGTTGAACTTCGGTGCCTTGGTACATAAATAACTATTATAATCTTTTAAAATGACGACAAAAGTAATGCCCAACTTAATTTCTACTTAGCAGAAGGTCATACCAGGGTATCTGTGAAGAATTACTATTTTCACAATTTAGTTTACATTTGCGATATGCTAAATAGGACGTCACTTTAGATGGAGTAAAGTGTATATTATCTAATGAGTTTATTATCAGTGAGTTACGTGGGCGAGCGTAACAAATTTGTTTTTAAAAAGATGTTTATTGGCAAAAGTTACAAGAGAGACTGTCGTAATAGAACATGTTTTAGTATATATAATATTAAAAGTGTCTTCTCAGCATGTAGCGTCTTCTTTCCAGAAACATGGCATATGTGTTCATGTAACTAGTGTTTAGGTAGGTTTAGTTTTTGTTGTACGTTTGAGTATAAATGTAATGCTTATGCAAAATTTCTAGGTCTGTAAGGAAATCTGTACCTACCTATGGTACATGAACTTTGAAAAATTGAAAATAAAAGAAAAAACCTTTTTAAAAACAAGCTTTTATTTAAGTCACGTACTAAAACGAATAAAATAAGTTTAGGTTTTCGTTCAAATAATTCAATTCCAAATTGCGAAAAGTTTTTGCAAATTGAAAAGCTTGTCGCGCGAAATGTTGATGAAAGTAGGTAGGTGTACCAATTAATTTTATTGGACAGTGATTGGTTGATAAGCAAATGCCAAAGTATGCATTTTTTCTTTACAATTCGCGCGACAAGCTTTTCAATTTGCAAAAACTTGTCGCAATTTGGAATTGAATTATCTTAACGAAAACCTAAACTTATTTTTTTCGTTTTAGTACATGGCTTGAATAAAAGCTTGTTTGTAAAAAGGTTTTTTTTTATTTTCAATTTTATTTTGTGCTTTTTAGTACCTATTTGATCTTGGGGAGGCCGCCATATTGGATTTCGTATGAAGCCATTCACCTTATTGTTTTCTACCCGTCGAGCCCTTTCATTTGATACCCATGTTGGGTATCAAATAGGTAATCCGCCATCTTGGAGCGGCGGCCATATTGAATTTAGTGTGACGTCACTAACTTTATTGTTTCTATTCTTCAAAGCCCTTTCATTTTATACCCATATTAAGAGGGTTGAAAATAAAATGTAATCCGCCATCTTGGAGTGGCGGCCATATTGAATTTAGTGTGATGTCACTAACTCTATCGGTTTCTATTCTTCAAGCCCTTTCATTTGATACCCATATTAAGGGGGTTGACAAAAAATACATCATCCGCCATCTTGGAGCGGCGGCCATTTTGAAATTATTACACTAAAGGTATATGCAAAATTTCACCAAGAACAGGTGAAGTTAAATAAAAGCTTGTAAAAACATCTTATAATAATAAATAAAACAACTGCAAATACATTTTTTATTCATTTGTCAGTCTTACATTTGAAAAAATCTCTCAAATCTACAGAATCATTCCTCTTCAATTTCTTCTCAAGCAACTCATTTTGAATGTCCTCCAAAGTCTTCCCCTTAGTCTCAGGCACTAACATTACAATAAAAACAAGCCCTAACAAGCAACAAAAGGCGAACACAAAAAAAGGAACGTGAAGCCCGTAGTTGTCTTTAGACCAATGAAAAAACTTCGAGATCACTGTCACTATAACACTATAATAAATATCTGCTGTACATAGAGCAAACGCTTTTACATTCGTGGGAAACATTTCTCCTAAAATTAGCAGGGGGATTGTTTGCAGACCAACACTAAATATTATCACATAACATAACAGTGCTACAATAGGAACAAAATTAAAATTTTCAGTCGAAATATCTGTACATTTTTTTATGTATAGATAAACACCGTTCAAAGCTAAAGTAAAGGCTGTACCTGTTATCGAAATAATTAGTAGAGGTCTCCTCCCTGATATGTCCACGATAAACGATGACAAAGCAGACAAAATAAGTTGCACAGAAAAATATATTATCGTTGCGATTGTTGGCGACAGAAAATTTTCAGATTCCTGAAAAATTGTCTTGCAATAAAATATGATCGCCGTCGTACCACTTAACTGTTGTATTCCCCTCAAACCAAAGGAAATAACCAACGCTTTTCTATTCGTTTTGACCTTGAGAAGATCAACAAACCTTCCTTTGTTCTTGTTTTGCTCAGCAACAGCGACTGAAATTCGTTGAAGTTCTTCTTCGACGTTTTCCGTACCTCTAAACGCCACGAGACTTCTCCTCGCTTCTTCTTGTCTGTTCTTCATCAAATAAAAGTAGGGACTCTCCGGCATCCAAACAAAAGTAACCAACAACAATATTGGAACTATCAAACCGATAAACGCTGTGGTATCTATAGGCAGGTACGATCCAAGGATGTTTATAAGCAATATCCCAAATATTATGCTGACCGGACAAACTGACGCCACCAATCCCCTTATGTTCGCGTCAGCTATTTCGCTCAGGTACATAGGCACGGCAGTGAATGACAGTCCGTCTGTCATTCCCGCGATAAACCTACCGACAAACATCAGGGTGCTCGATTCGGCGAAAGCGATCAACAGCCATGACGCCACGAAGGGAAACGAAGAGAAGATCACCAGGTTTTTGCGTCCGCAAATGTCTACGATCCAACCGGTAACCAACGCGCCTACTATGGCTCCTATAAGCGGAATCACGGCTAGCCAAGATCCTTCCTCACTGGTGATGGTAAATGTGTATTTTGTAGACGTTTCGTTAGTTAGAATTGGCAGGGTAGGCGATGGCCAGCCATAATGCATCTCGCTGCATATTATGCCCAAGTTGGCTACAAAAAAAACAATTGAAGAAGGTTTAATTGTTTTTCTTGAAATCGGCATTAAAATGTCCCAAAATCGTCATTAAAAGCACAGAAATCGTACAATAATGTAGCCCATTATTGTACGATTTTTTCAATAAGTAGGCCTTGGCGAGATGTAAACATCAAACGTCAGACGCGGAGAAATCGCCCGTCAAAAGTGACCAAATATTCAAAACCCGGCCGATAAAGGCTCATTTAACTTTTCGTACACATTGCGAAATTGTTTCCTATAGAAGCGCAATCCTTCAGTATACATATTTTAGTAAATTTGAATATCAATAGATTTGTTGTGTAGGCTGCACAAGAAGCAGCAGTTTGGTTTTTCTGTCAGAAGGTGCCGTACATCATTATGCTTGTGCTAGGTAGAGCGATCGGTAAAGTCAAGCAACGCCGCGCGTAGTCGGTTCGTGGACGGGTGATCCCTTATTATTATTTTCTTGCCTAATAAAACATTTTTTTTCCGATTTCAAGAAAAATATAATATGTACCTCGGCACTGAAGTTCTTTTTATGACTCATGTGGTTTATTTGCCTCGGCCAGAGGCCTCAGCAACTAAACTCCACATGAGTCATAAAAAGTTGAACTTCAGTGCCTTGGTACATAAATAACTATTTCTTGAAATCGGCATTAAAATGTCTCAAAATCGTCATTAAAAGCACAGAAATCGTACAATAATGTAACCCATTATTGTACGATTTTTTCAATAAGTAGGCCTTGGCGAGATGTAAACATCAAACGTCAGACGCGGAGAAATCGCCCGTCAAAAGTGACCAAATATTCAAAACCCGGCCGAAAAAGGCTCATTTAACTTTTCGTACACATTGCGAAATTGTTTCCTATAGAAGCGCAATCCTTCAGTATACATATTTTAGTAAATTTGAATATCAATAGATTTGTTGTGTAGGCTGCACAAGAAGCAGCAGTTTGGTTTTTCTGTCAGAAGGTGCCATACATCATTATACTTGTCCTAGGTAGAGCGATCGGTAAAGTCAAGCAACGCCGCGCGTAGTCGGTTCGTGGACGGGTGATCCCTTATTATTTATTTTCTTGCCTAATAAAACATTTTTTTTCCGATTTCAAAAAAATATAATATATACCTCGGCACTGAAGTTCTTTTTATGGTTTATTTGCCTCGGCCAGAGGCCTCAGCAACTAAACTCCACATGAGTCATAAAAAGTTGAACTTCAGTGCCTTGGTACATAAATAACTATTGTCGTTGTTTTTACCTGTCACTGCTGCCAAATACTGATATACCCTGGTGTTTGTTTGGAAATACACGACCCTAAGCATGGTGCGTCTTGTGGCAACCGCTCATGTTGAGAATACTGTCCGCATTTAAGTGACCAATTAAGAAAAAGTTGTTTTACATCTTGACCAATTGAGAGTGATCAAAATGTGGTGGAAAATACCATCAATTATGACACGATTGCTGTGCGTATACAAAGTTCGTTTTAATTTTATTGAATGAAACGTTTCGTGATTGATTAAGAGGGTCTTATGTCGGTTAACCGTTACACATTAAGAGGGCTGTGTTCAGGAGAAGGCTATTGAAAAGTTAGGTAGGTATGGTATAAAAAATAAAGTCACTTGAACAGCATAAAAACACTTTTTTAGCCATATTAAACTTTTTTAGCCATATTAAACCCCACCTGGTATTAGTAGTGAACAGAGATGAAAAAGACAGAGAAGATAGATATTGTAGTAAAAACAATATCACCAATCCTTGCATGGGTTACACTGTTCGACTGCTGGCCACTTGTGCAGCAGATACGTATAATAAAAAAAAACAAAGTTATTAGAATTTGGAATCGAAGAAAAACTAATAATTTGTTTATTATAATAACCGGTTTCTAGAAAATTGGGGATACTTTGCACCACTTTCAGTGATGTCTACTCACCACTTTCAGTGGTGCCTACTCTTCAATCTCTTTCATTTAATAATTAAGGAGGTTGAAAAGAAAATGTAACCCGCCATCTTGGAGCGGCGGCCATATTGAATTTAGTGTGATGTCACTAACTTTATGGTTTTCTTCTCTTCAAGCCCATTCATTTGATACCCATATTAAGGGTATTAAAAAGAAAATGTAATCCGTCATCTTGGAGCGGCGGCCATATTGAATTTAGTGTGATGTCACTAACTTCATCGTTTTTCTACTCTTCAAGCCCTCTCATTTCATACCCATATTAAGGAGGTTGTTACCCCAATAAAAAATAGCAGCTTTAAATGCCTATTATTGGCCAAATGAAGTAATTAAATATGAGGGAAAAAATCCTACGTATCTATTGTGTTGCAAAGTAAATATTTACGTCGGGTTTCTTTGCATTAGTGTCAGTTTACAGGCTAAAAATAATTCAAATTCCAAATGGTGCAAAGTAGGTATCCTTCTTGTTCTTGTAGGGTAGGTATACTTTGCACCATAATTAAAATGAGTGCCACCTTTTAGTGACGCTTTAAACCTACAATGTAAACGTAGGTACACTTGTTTTATAACTATAACCTATACAATTGTCTTCCACAAAAAAATACCGATACCGAACTTTTGCATCTCAAAAATTAGGAAAAAAAAGTGGTGCAAAGTAATCCCGTTTTACGGTACTTTCGTAAATAGTTATACTCTATATGGCTTTTTAGAGACATTAACCTTTGCGTTGTGTTTGACGACAACCTTAAAAAAACTTAAAAGTGAAATATTATGTTGCTTGTAGAATATGGTATATTCTTAAAAAACTGTGTGACGCTTATGTCCTATATTCTTTTTGTGAGGCCAATTAGAGTTTTTTATGCTGTTTCAAGTGACTATAAATACTATACAGCAGCTAATGAAAATTATTTAGCAACAGCATATCAGAGAATTTTAAACAAACACAGACAAAAAAATAGCAAAACTATTTACTCGGATTTAGGAAATTATATCCCAAAAATAAACCTTAGAACAATTCATCAAAATTTTTAATTGCAAAAGATTTTTGTTTTTTACAAAATATATGTCATGGTTTGTAGACAACCTGGTGCCTCATATATATAAAGTTGTTGTAATAAGCTTTTCTTATATAAATATAAATATGTAAAATTAAAAACATATTTTTCGAGAGGCATTACATTTTACGATTTAAAAAAGATTAATGTAAGTGGACAAAAAAATACAGGCAGATATAATAAGTATAGCGTAATTATGATAAACATGCAGTTACTACTTGACTTCCTATATAGTGAGTCATTTGCTTATGTTATAACAAACGGAGTGGTTTATTTATTTTTGAACATTCGTTCTAATTGGATATCTGTTCAGTTTTGTTGTTGCTAACTGGATATTCTAAATGTTTGTTCTAGTTTTCTTTAGTTGCTATAAGATCGTTGGAAATATTTTTTGCGAATAGCATTTTTTAACACATCGTATCGAAAAAATCATGCCTAAAAAATATGGCATATTTTATTTAAGCATTATTTTACAAAAATATAAAACGATGTTCTTCGTCGTTTTCTTTATTAATACGACATTTTTAGGCACTTTTGAATAAGTTTGATCGATTTTCAGATATTTCCATTACATTCCTGATTAAATAAAATTTATAACTAATAAAACTTGGGATATTTGGGTTTCAGGGAGTGTTGATGAAAGCTATACTTTGCCAGATTTTCTATAAAAAAAAAGTAAATAGAATTTTATCGAAAAAATCATGCTTAAAAAATATGGCATACATACAAAAATTCATCAAAATCGTGCAATTTTACATGGGTGTTCCGAATCAAATCTGAACACCCTGTAGATTAAAATAATAGTATTCAAGATTTTCTCAGCTCTTTCTGAATGTCTTCCAAAGTTTTACCTTTAGTTTCTGGTACATAAAAGTACACGAAAAACAAACACAAAAAACTAACAACCCCGAAAACAACAAAGGGAAAATACATTCCAAACGAATCAGAACTAACATAAAAAAATTGTGTAACCACTATAGCCAAAAGACCATAGTAGATTGTCCCAAAGCACAAAGCTTTCGACTTTATATTTGTGGGAAACATTTCCGACATCATCAGTAAAGGAACATTTCTTACTCCCAAGCTAAACGCAATTATGTTAGAAAATAATGCAGTCATCGGTATAAAGGAATATCCCCCCATATCCACTTCCGTGTTATTTTTTAAATATAAATACACAGCCATTACGAAAAGCGTCAAAACTGTACCTAACAGTGAAAATAGGATCATGGGTCTCCTGCCAAGTATATCTACAATAAATGAGCTGGCTATTGATAGTATTGCTTGCAAAGAAAAATAAATAATCGTTCCTACGTTTGGCGACAAAAATTCTTTGGATTCTTCAAACATCGTCTTACAAAAAAAAGTTATAGCAGTTGCCCCACAAAACTGCTGAATGCTTCTAAGTCCTAAAGCAATAATTAGCGCTTTTCTGTTACTTCTTTCCGTAAACAAATCTAAAAATTTGGCTTTTTCGTTACTCTTTTCGCAATTTTTCAATTCCAGCAGCAACCTGTCAAATTCTTCTTCTCCCATTATGTCCCCACGAAAAACTTTTAAATTCTTTTTAGCATCTTCGAATCTGCATTTGCTTAAAAGGAACAAGGGACTCTCCGGCATGAAAACGAAGGTTGAAAACATTATTATGGAAACGGAACTAGCTACAAAAGCCGCGGTATCTATGTCCAAATAATTTCCTAAAATGTTTATGAACAAAATGCCGAGAACCACGAAAACCGGGCAAAGTGAAGAGAGCATTCCACGAATCTGCGGTTCTGAGATCTCTCCTAGGTACATTGGAACCGTTGAAAAGCATATTCCTAAAAAAAATTAACAAAATGTTCCTGAATTTTAAAAAACGAAGGTTCATACCTCCAGCCGTTCCGGCAAGAAACCTGGCTACAAAAAACAATTCTACATTATTTGCCAGACCGATCATCAACCAGGAAACGAAGAACGGAAAGGACGTCAGCAATATTATCTTTTTCCTTCCTAGAGTGTCGGCTAGAAATCCAGAAAATATTGCGCCTGAAAAAGGAGTAACCACTGCAAAATATTGTTAGATAATCCTGAGTACAGTGGCTTTATATAAGACAGTGGCGACACGGCCGCCATGTTTCGTCAAATTAGAGGTGGGACTATTTAAAAAATATATCGATATTGTGAATCCAGATCCAGTATCGATTTTTTTATCGATGTGACTATTATACAGGGTGTTCGAAAAATAGACGGAGATATTTTAGAGGGTGATTCCCTGTTAAGAAATATGAAAAAAAGTTTCTATAAACATGGGTCCGGAAATGCAGAGTTTTCAAGATACAGGATGTTAAATATATTGCATGTCACTGGACAAAATTGGTTTATCAATTTTTGCAAAAAAAAATCACAAGTGCCTTGGAAAACAAATAATCAAAAGCATTTCTAGGAAAGAGTGTTATTGCAACTTTTCCAATATCATAACATAAAGTACACTACAACCAATTTTGTCCAGTGCCATGCAATAAAACGGTTTTTATTTTTTTTTCTCGAAAACGAAGTGAGATAGGAAAACAATACAAGAGGGAAAGAAGTTGTATTTTTAGATGCTTAATCAAACAAAAAATATTAAAGTTACAAAAAAGGTAGTGGCGTACATTTTTTTGATAATAATATTCGCTAAGGTGCCCCCCGGGACGCCACTGGACTTCATAAATTTAATCTAGTTAGGGCGAAATTAGCCTCTTAATACAACAAATAACATTGCCAAATTTCAACAGAATCGAGTAAATAATTTTTAAGACATTAATAATTTCATGTTTTATTTTTTTTTATTTAACATCCTGTATCTTGAAAACTCTGCATTTCCGGACCCATGTTTATAGAAACTTTTTTTCATATTTCTTAACAGGGAATCACCCTCTAAAATATCTCCGTCTATTTTTCGAACACCCTGTATATTAAATAAAATCAATTGATTGCCCATTTTTTGAGAAATAAACGGTAAAACGTACCTACCTGTTCCGTTTCGTTTATATTTTAAAATTAATTACTAATATCAGTGACTATACTGCTAATATTTAAGGTTCTCACTGGACATGTCTAGAATAGACGAACAAATTTTGAGCATGTGTTTGTATTGTGAAAAGTTTAGAAATGAGCAGGTAGCAATAAACAGAAAATTTTAAAAATATAAAATAGGGAATTATATGGTACTTTTAGCTTAGGAAATAAAGTAATGATAACTACAATGTTCGCAATTTGCTCCATTGTGCTTGTTTGAGACCATAAAAACTTGTCTGGAGTCTACAAAACTCTATTGGTTGAATCTTCATAACCTTTTGGTTGTTTCACATAAACATCTTCATCGATTTTTCGATATAAGCGCGTGCTGTAGAGACATCCATCGAGTCAATTCAACATTTTCACCAGCAGCTATATGCCTAATATTCCTTTTATTATCATTCCAGATTTGACTACAGGGCTAAACGTTTGGTCGTAGTCTTCACCTTTTCTTTGTGAACAACCTTTCATTACCAACCTCGCCTAGTATTTTTCTACTGATCCATCCGGAATTATCCTCTCCTTGTATATCCATATACTATACCTAATGCTTTCTTGTCTTCTGGAAGTCTCTGTAAAACTCATTTTTGTTTTATTCATTAACCATCACTTTATCCGTTACAGCTTCTTCAAAGTTATTAGGACCACTAATTTTTAAAACATTTGCAACAGCTTTCATAACAAAGTTTTAAAATTTTGCTGGTTTTGCAATTTTATACGGTCCCTCAGCTACATTATTTTCATTTCTTCATGATCTTCCTCCTGCTAATCAGTCTTCTTTTGACCTTCTGTACCGCTTTTTCCAACTTCTTCATTGTATTCTTCCTCTGGATAACCATCATCCTCTTGCAAACTTCCCTCGCTTTTATACATTTCTTGCATGACAACCATCTACGTTGTGGTCACCTTACTTTACTTTTCTCAAAGAAAAACACAGATAAAGCGCAGAAATATAATAATACACACATAAACAAAGCGTACGTCCATAATAAGGGACAACACGAATGACGGATCTGTAGAATGACGCCGTCAATATGAAATCGATACAAATAAGTCGATCCATTATGACAGAATTTGACGAAACATGGCGGAACCAATCAAAAATCGGACCACGGTTGTCGCCAGTGGCTCATATAAAGCCACTGTAATCCCGGGTAGATACCTGAAGCTATTCCTGCCAATACTATGACAGCCAGCCAACTGGCTTGTTCGTCGGTAGCGGTCACCCTGTATTGGCCGCTTGTAAGAATCGGTAGGGACGGAGATGGCCAACCAAAATGCATTTCTGAAGATAGTATTCCTAGGGAACCTAGGAAACAATAATAGTAACAAAATTAACAATGATGAAAATTTTACAACATATACTAAAATAAGCAATTTTCTTATCAATACTGTCGTATTCTAAAAACCTTTGATTATCTACATTTTTAACTTGCATGATTATTCATATAATGTCAGTTTGCATCAGGTGTTAATTGTTGTGTTACCACATTGTGCTGTGAAAATAGAGATTGGCAAATATCATGGAGCTCAGTCCAGAGATTGTGGAAAATGCATAAGTTTAGAGTTTAGACGAAAAGTATTGTTATCGCCCATTTCAAAAACTGTATGAAAATGAGAATTATAGAAGGCGAGAATATTGCCCTTTAGAGAGGCAAGCGGAAAATTATCAGTGTATAAATAGGTGCGTATTTTTAACACTTGTAAATTATCACTATAAAGATTACACTATACTACTACTAACTACTATTAAAAAACTACTACGGTTATTCCTATTACAGATTCTATGTTGTGGACTGATGGAGTCACTTTTACATGTGGCGTTTTTAATAGAAGAAACACTCACTATTGGTCATCAGAAAATACACGACAGTTTATTTCAATTCAACGACAAGGTCGAACTTCAATAAATGTTTGGAGTGGTATTTTTCGGAATCACATAATTTGTCCAGTATTTTTTGATGGTGGTTTAAACTGGACTAAAATATTTACACCTCTTAAGAGGACAAATTTCCGATCTATCGAATCAAGTTATTAATGAGCCAAATAGGTAGGTATCGTGGCTAACTACAAAATGCACAAAATGGAAGCATTATAGAACGCCTTCTATAATTTAATTTAATTCATAATAGAGTATCACCTTCCATTCACACATATCAGTGGCTATACTATAGTCACTGCAAATATGCCTTTAATCAGTGACTATAGAACTATAGTCACTGCTTTTATTAAGAATAAAATGAGAGAAAAAATCAAATATAACTTATGGTATTGCAGTATTGGCTTTGTTAAATTTTCAATATACCTATATCTATATTGTGGGAATACAACAATTAACGGAAAATGTCAAATCTCCATTTATAATATTCTAGTAATAACTGTATAACATTTTTTTTCCAAAATCAAAAACACAAAGTTAAGTGGGATAGAATGCGTTATGCGAATAAGTAAATACATCGGTAGAATACTTGAAAAAAAAATGATAAAAAAATAGGTACGGTATAGTCACTATGACATATAGAATTTTACTTTTTTTTTACTACTAACATTGAAATATTGCCATATTTTAGTCATTTCTCGCTTTTTTCAAATACTTCAAAATATCAAGTAGCCTGGGAGTTCAGTTGTCAAGCTGATAAAATGACACTAATTTTTAAATGTCACATAGAAAATTTTTCATTATTTACCTAGGTAGAGAAATATTACTTCTCATTAGAGGAATGAGGTAAATAATGGTGATTTCTCAGGTTAGTAGTAAAAAAATTATAAACCTCACTTACCTGTCAATGCTGATAAATATTGAACCCTTCTTCTGTAAAAATCGCAATTCACCTTAAAAACCATGATGAAAGCGCACCAGTGTCAATTTTTCTAAATTACTCTACTGAATGAATGCGTTGTTAAACTTATTCCCACCTGCTATAATACGTGATAAGCCGTCATAGCTTTAGCATGAGTAAAAATCATCGGTCCCGCCTTCTGATTCGGTAGCGCAATCATTTAAATTGCTGTTTTCCCACAATTTTTTTGCGATTAGGTACTGGATTTTATATAGAGTTCAAAAAAGTACCAGACAAATTTGTTGTACCTAATTGGGGCTTGTTTTATCAACATTTTAATGGAAATGTTTGCATACATCAGGGCAATTAATACACCTGTTTTGTCCACAATGAGGCAGATAGATTCTGTTTTTACGGGCTTTTATGTTAGTATGTATGTTTGGGTAGAATCTTGCAAGCTGAATTAGAACCACTTCCTGACATCCGATCGAGCTGAAATTTTGCACACACCTTTAGTTCCGGTGACAATAGAATATGCAATATTGTAACACTTTCAATATGGCCGCCGCTCAAAGATGGCGGATTACCTATTTGATACCCAACATGGGTATCAAATGAAAGAGCTCGACGGGTAGAAAACAAGAAGGTGAATGACTTCATACGAAATCCAATATGGCGGCCGCCCCAAGATGGCGGACTAAATTTCTTCACCACCCTCCTGACATGGGAATCAAATAGGTACCTACTAAAAAGCACAAAAAAATTGAAAATAAAAAACCTTTTTAAAAACAAGCTTTTATTTAAGCCATGTACTAAAATGAATAAAATAAGTTTAGGTTTTCGTTAAGATAATTCAATTCCAAATTGCGACAAGTTTTTGCAAATAGAAAAGCTTGGCGCGCGAATTGTAAAGAAAAAAATGCTTACTTTGGTAAATAGGTACTTGCTTATCAACCAATCACTGTCCAATAAAATTTATTGGTACCTACTTTCATCAGCATTTCGCGCGACAAGCTTTTCAATTTGCAAAAAGTTGTCGCAATTTGGAATTGCATTTTATTAGTACATGGCTTAAATAAAAGCTTGTTTTTAAAAAAGTTTTTTTATTTTCTATTTTATTAATTTTTCACATCTTTTATATGAAAGTACGATATGATCTATCTGATGACGTCATTGTGTTGAAGTGACAGATTCTGTCAAATGGCAAAATGATAAAACTTATAAGTGGCTTTAGTTTATAAACTTAAAGATTATGAACTTTCAAATTTTTCATCGATTTTAATGAAATAACAACATTTTTCAGCCCTTGAAAAGTCAATATTATGACAACAACGCTTTATTATCGATCGAAGTTAAAAATAGTCATTCATGTAGGTATGCGATAAAAATAAATATTGCGCTTTATTTTTGGAAATGAAAAACTAAATTTAAAACAGTTGTTTATTACTAATTCATAGCCAGAGGTATTCGAGTCAATAACGTAAACAACATTTTTGACATTCTTATAAAAAGGGGGTGATTGACGGCAGTTTTTGTAATGTCCTGTATACTGTATACTAAATAGCGAATTAAGAATGCTGCACTTTATTTAATAGTTAATCAATATATTCTCCAATCTCCACGAATGCCCTGCGATATTATAATTCAGCCTGTTTCAAGATAGAGATCGGTATAAGCTTTATACAGATGCGAACTCTAAAATAGATGTTTTGGCGCTAATCCAAAACTAATATGGATTTTCCGGGATGAAAAGCATTTAAGGTCAAATAGGCAGACATTATTTGTGGATAGCAACTAACTCGACTCTGACGTTGATGTTCGTATTCAAAAACAAAATTTGTAGGTATTGTGTTGCAATGAAAAAATTAAATAATATACCACACATGAGGTAGCCACATGGTTTACACACGACAATAATAATTCTAACGCAAATTTGGTTTAGTTTTAGCTATTTTGCGTAAAATAGTCTAAATCTTTATGTATTTGTTACTTACAATGTAAATGCTTGTTGCTAATGTTTATATAAAGTTTATTATATCAAATACAATAGTAAAAACATACATAGCAATAAAAAATTATCTGCTAGGTAGGTACTTTTTATAATAAAAAAAATAGTAATAGAAAAACTGTCGCTATAGAATTAATTAGAAATGAGTATCGATTTGAAGATGATTTAATGCCATATAATAATACTTGTCTCCTTGTTGGATGTTTTTGTTCCTAAAAACTCGAAAATACGCCAAATCTGACCTACTTACTTTATTTTGTTCGAAATAAATAACAGTTAAGCAATATATGGTACAAAATTATTTACACAAAAAATTAGATATTCCTTTCAGGCTTCTTTATGACAGTCATATATCTAATTGACCTGTTCAAATAAACGTAATTGCTACCACAGATAACGTATTGCTACTATTGGTCTTATTTTATTGTTTTCCTATTCACTGTCAGAATAATGGTTGACTTTGATTCAAAAATGGAATTGAATCTCTTGACGACACAAAAAAGACAAATGCAATATTAAGACGCAATCAAACCAAAACAGACGTCATACTTTTAGTTTTGATGTTGTTCCAAATTTAATGTTGGTTGGGTCACAGAATGGGTGTTACCTGCCTACACTTCTAAACATTATTACAAGTATTTTGGACATATGCCTATTGTTTAAAAACAAACCAGTTTTCCTCGGCTCATCTCAACAATTTTATCAGTCCACGATTTTAGGCCCCTAGCCAGTTGGTAGGTAGAAGAGGATTTCTGCGAAAATTTAACGCCTGGCAATATGAACCGTTTTTACAATTCACTGATCGTTAAATATCTATTAACACAACAAATATATTCAAAACAGAAGGTTCATCTTAAATGACAGTTATCAAATAGACTTTAACTTTTATGCATGGTAATTAAATTTAAAGTAAATTTTATATGGAAGCGCAATGGTCTAGTGGCATGACTCGCGCTTTGGGTTCGAATCCCGGTTGTGGCTACTTTTTTTATTTTTTAAATCACATTTTCGAAAAGGGAAAATACTGAGTAATTAAATTAAGTTATTTCAGTTGTTAAATTATCTTCCTAATACACTTAAAATATTAATACAATGTACGGGGTTATTCATATTATAATATTCAACCCCCTTAATTTATTTTTTCTGTCCTATTAGCATTGGGTGAAGATTTAAATGGAATACGAAATTGTCGAGTACGAAATGCACCACTAGGTGGCATTGAAGTCTAATTATTGATCTTGTTAGAGTCATTGTAATTATCGAAAATAGATGGTGCTAACAGTGGTAGTGGCACTGGCTCTGGTAGTGGCCGAAAGCTAAATAGAAATAATAATACCGCTATATACCAGTAGAGGGAGCTGGCGCGCGGAGGCGAATGACTACGATCACTGTAAATACAATCGAATATCCATAGTCCTTCGCCTCCAAAAGCGCTCGGCATTTTATCTGGATCCGTGAGAGGTCTTTTTAAACCTTCAGTCAACGCTATTAGTCTTAATAAAAGGCATATTTATGGATGGAACGTGGTACTTTATTATGAATTAAATTAAATTATAGAAGGCGTTCTATAATTCTTCCATTTAGTCCGGTTAAACCACTTTCAAACAACAATCTCTGGACTGAGCTCCATGATATTTGCAAATATCTCGATGCATCTTTACTTAATAGAATGTTTCGGATTTTCCACGAAGTATAATAAGATGCTTCCTGCATATTCCCCTATTAAACATGTCGTGGTTTATTTCTCTTTTTTATTTTTTAAACTTCCAGTAATTCTTAATTTGTAATAAATATATTTGAAATACGTGTGATGAGGTAGGACTCTCCTTGGGCATTCTTTTCGCAAGAAACAACATTAAACAATGTCGTTTTTTTCTCCGGATTGTATAAAACAGACTATCATATCCCATTTTTCATAACTTTCAAATTTCATTGTAGGTATGTTATAAAGTTTATAAATTACACAAAAATAGAAAAATCTTTACACTGCCTGAAAATTTGACGGGTAACAGTAAACATTTTTCCACGGTTGTTTCATTGTCTCACCGTCCAATGCCTACTTGTTGAAAAGGCGCGGTTCCAATTATACACATGAAATCATAAAAGCTATTAGTAATTGATAACTATCCAAGTAAATCATTCAGTGTTATATATTTTTGGAATGATCATTTTTTGCTCTATTAAAAAATGCAAAAATATACAGGTTGTTCCGTTTAAAAAATATTTGTTCATCGGTAACTCTTAAACCATTGACTTGAAAAAAAAATGTAGTAGCAGCATTGGATTCTATGTAAAAAAGTGCTTCAGGAATGCTTCTACAGAAACACAAAATTTGCAACAGGGAAAAAGTTACGGCCACTTTTCGAAAACGCACATTTTCGAAAAACACCCTGTAACTCAAGAACGGTGACAGAAATCGATTTGCTGTTTTCGCCATTAAGTTCATCATAAAAAAGGAGCCTCAGACACCGATATCAGTTTTCGTCTACCCCCGTCAAAAGTAGGAGTTTCCCTTTAAAAGTGTCCAATTTGGCCCACCCCGTACAGACAAGATTTCTTTTGAACACTATCAAACACCTCGTCTCGATCGGTCCGCAAACAAAAGCGCATCGTATCCAAAATTTTCCTGGCAAGCTTCGACGTATTTAAAGGCCGTGGCCCCGCACTGCCAGACGTCAGATCTAGAGTGCCTCGAAGCGGGGCGCCCAAGCAGGCGGCGATGTGAATTAGAAACCGGGAAGTTCTTTTGTTTTTTTCGTGGGTATCCAGGCGGGCCGTGGGACAACATGAAGATCGCGGCGGGGTCGAGCCTGAAGATCCAGCAGGGCAGTGCGTTCTATCAATATTTGGCGGCAGCTACAGGTGGGTCTTTAGGGGATTTTGAGTTTTTAGTTTCGTAAAATGGACAAAGATTTTTGAGTGACTAGAAAGAGATTTTGAATTTTATGTTGCCACAATTTATAATCTAACAAAATGTTGCTACAGATAGTAGTGTTTTTGAGAGATCTTCTTTAAACTGTTGAGTTTTTGAATATATTGAGTGATCTTGAGGAAACAGCAATTAAAAATCCATTAAAGCTTGAGGTGTTCTATGTTCAAACTACATTACATTATTGATTTTCAATAGTTTTTTTTACAGGTGGGTCTTTAGGGGATTTTGAGTTTTTAGTTTCGCAAAATGGATAAAGATTTTTGAGTGACTAGAAAGCGACTTGGAAGAGATTTTGCATTTTATGTTGCCACAAAATGTTGCTACAGATAGTAGTGTTTTTGAGAGATCTTCTTTAAACTGTTGAGTTTTTGAATATATTGAGTGACCTTGAGGAAACAGCAATTAAAAATTCATTAAAGCTTGAAGTGTTCAATGTTCACACTACATTACATTATTGATTTTCAATAGTTTTTTTTACATTTTTGAGTTTCTAGAAGTCTCTGTTCATTGTAAGCTTTTATCCTGATAAACATCTACATCTGACGATATTTTTTTAGAAGATTTTTTTTTGTATTTGTTAAAGACTTTTTTAGTTGTCTACGCTTAAACGATGACCATAAAAAATTACATAATGCTTGCAAAATACAAAAGCTAGCATTGTATTACCCACCAGATATTTGATTGCATGAAAACAATTGAACATTTAAATACACTTGATAATAATAATTGATGGTTATTGATTGCTAAACTCCGTGTATTAAACGCGTCATATGGCGCTCAAAATTAACGCAAATCAAGTAGAAAATTTATATGCAAAAGCACATAAGTTTGTCTAGAATTTTTAAAGATAGGTTTCAACCACCTGTTTAGAAACATATGTGACGTCAATGATCTGTAAACACCACCAGTGAGGTCAGACATCATAAAATCCTAAAACATATATAAATATGCTGAAAGTGCAACTTCTAGAATCATCCGGAAATATGAAGCTCGACTATGAACATTATATATTGTGTGTTTATATTCTGAGAAACGACAAAAGTCTCGAATTGTGAAGATGTCATCGAAATACTAATCTATGGTATACTGTGGTTTAGATACATCACGTTTTTGAAACGATTAAATATTAAAACTTGTAAACAATAGAAGTGACAAAACATTAAAAATATTATTTCAGAATTTTCCTCAAGAATAAATGTTCTAGAAAATTGCAACCTTATATTGTTTGTCATAAGAACAGACATAATATTAACATGTATACATACAGTATGTCCACGGTTGTGGTGTGTCCAATAGGAAAACTTCTTTATTTTTCCTTTTATCGAAAAAAGTTGCTCTCAATAAAAAGTTTTGCTTGTTCTTAAAATAAGGTTGGCACAGAAATAATTAGCATTTCTTGCAAAAACGTAAAATGGTACAAGAGTAAACTGCCTTTATTTTTGAAGATATAAAAACATTATCAGAAAAAGTTGTTAGAAATTTGTACCATTTTAGGTTTTTTAATTTTTGTACAAGAAATATTAATTATTTCTATGCCAACAAGGAAAACTTTTTATCGAGAGTAACATTCTTTGATAAAATGAAAAATAAAGAAGTTTTTCTATCGAACACCTTAACCATGGACATTCTGTATAGCATTTGTTACTTTTTTTTGCATATCGAATATAGCAGTATAAACATTATAAAATTATATTCTTTTTATAAAGCAATGTCTATGAAAAATAAATAATCAGCTTTATGTAGATACCGTGTCTTTCGCCAAAATTTGAAGCCTTCATTGTTTTTGGTCTGTAAAATTTAGCTTTTGCTGATAAGTTTATTTTTTGTGTATGAAATTGAAAATAATTTACAAGAAGGTTTAAATAATTTGAACATGTGCTATTTTTAGTTGTTTCATTAACTGGGAGCTGGGGAGTCTTTTCAGAATGGAATCATTGAGTAAAGGAATAATGATGGAATCAAAGATCATGACTTGAATATTATGATCTTTGATGGAATGTAGTGTAGTTTCAAATTTGTTCGGGTGCTCATGCATCATGCAAGAATTATTGTTAAGGAAATTTACATAAATCGATAAAAATATAGGTAACCAACTAATTTTTTAATATTTCTTGTCAAGTTGTGAAATTTAAAAAAGTGTGTCTAACGTGTGTTTAACAAAATTGATTAGAAAAATGGTGTACCACAGGGATCTGCTTTGGGACCCGATTTATTTATTATTTATATTAATGACGTACCTAGTAAGTTATATAAAAAAATTTCAAATTCAGCTTTTTGCTGATGGCAAATTAATTTTTTGTGTAGGTGATACATTGGATGAAATTGAAAATAATTACAAGAAGGTTTAAATAATTTGAACATATTTTTATGTGCTATTTTTAGTTGTTTCATTAACATCAAATAATTTCTTAACTTTTCTTATCAGGTTGTATTTAATGAAAGTGTGTGTAACAAAATTCTTTGTAAAAAATGGTGTACAACAGGGATCCCTTTTGGGGCCTCTTTTATTTATTACCTATATTAATGACATACCTAGTAGCAGTGACTAGTAGGTTATACAAAAAATGTCAAATTTAGCTTTTTGCTGATGGTATGTTAATTTTTTGTGTGATACATCGGAAAAAGTTGCGTAATATTGAGGTCAATAAAATGGTACAAACAGATTTCTAATAGGTATCTTTTTTCGTTTTTGAGTTATTTTGAAAAAAGTAAAATTTTGCGTTTTCTATTTTATTTTTTTCTGAAGTTGTTATCATGATAAAAAAAGAAAAACACTTTCTTATGGCACTTTTTAACGGGCTTTAAGATGGCGTTTGATTTGTTCTACAACATTTCGTTTTAGAGAAACCATCTTTAACTTTATTTTTTTAAATACGGAAATACTGGATTTTTTTTCAGATTTTGAAAGCACTTTTTGTGTTTGATACAATTATACTGAAAATT
The DNA here is from genome assembly GCA_963920635.1 of Pseudeuparius sepicola. NCBI lineage: Eukaryota > Metazoa > Arthropoda > Insecta > Coleoptera > Anthribidae > Pseudeuparius > Pseudeuparius sepicola. Next base: position 33,662,030 of record OY987306.1, read on the forward strand.
CCTTTTTTTGCATTCATTTTTTTCTATTGCAGCCCTGTATTTAAGAAGTCTAAATATGAATCAATATTGTCAACAATTCAACTTACAGTCTATTTTTACTTCGAAAACTTAATATTTTTAAATACGGCCCTGTCTGGTTAGTGCTTTCCTCTGTTGTTGTACAGCAAACAGTGTCGCATTGTGTTTCTAATACGAATTATTAACTAAATGATACAGTGGGAGTTATTACAAATAACAAGGGGTTGGTTTCGTTGTTTCAAAGCCTTCTAGGTTGAGGATTTTTATTTATTTTTTATTATCGTATGTGACTGTTATTAGTTTTTGCCGTCCTTTTTTTGGTTCTCCGATTGAAAGTTAAGTTGTAAGTTAAATTGTCGACAATACCGATCAATATTTAGACTTCTTATTAATAAATACAGGGCCGCATTAGAAAAAAATGAATGGAAAAAAAAGGAAATTTCAGTAGGTAGGTATAATTGTCTCAAAACATTTTAAAAATATTTCGTGTCATACATCATGGTATTTGCAATGAAAAGTGCTTTCAAAAAATATATCCAGGTCCGTATTTAAAAATAAAGTTGAAGATGGTTTCTAAAAACGAAATGTTGTAGAACAAATCTAAAAACGCCATCTTAAAGCCCGTTAAAAAGTGCCATAAGAAAGTGTTTTCCTTTTTTCAAAATCAAAAACGGAAAATTTCACTTTTTTCAAAAAATTTTCCCCATTTAACCGTTGTTCTATCTCTCAACGTTTGCAAGAGACCCATGCCGTTCATTCTTATGCGGGGACACATTGTATAATACCACAGACCTATCATTTTATTCCCAAGCAGCATTTTTAGTCGCTGTTACGTTCCGGCGACTTTTGTTTGCAACTTTAAAGTTGTGATTACTACTGATAGGAACGTAATTACTACGTTCCAATTACGTCCCTGCGACCAAAATGGGGAACATTTTGAGGGTGATAGATACGTAACGGCGACCACCTAGCAACTTACACCGCTACGACGCGCTTACGTTCCGGCAACGTGGTGGAGACGTAGCAGAGTGGTCACCGCTACTTTGTTGGATTTGTTTGCTTCTTCACATTCGCGTCCTCGCTTCGTCTTTGTCTAAATAATTAAAAAGTATTCTAGCCCAGCATCTTCCGTCATTTTTCAATAACCGTGGAAAATGGAAGTACCTAATATTTATTTTTAACTTATACTATCTATGAATAATGGTAGGTATAAGAAAGGTATTAATTTGCTGATTTATTTCTTGTTGCTAGATTCAAGAAACTAAAACGATTGAAAATTTTCTGTCAAATATGACGTTGATAGATTGAAAAGTAACAACGCGCCCTCTCAAAATGCATGTTTTAACATTTTTTTATCGAGAGGATAAATTACGAAAATGCGCGGAATTACCTAAAAATGACGAAAAATGCTAGTTATACTAGTTCATTTTTGCTCAATTTTCTCTTTTTTGGGACAATTTGGAAGAAATAACTATTTCAGTACCAAAGGAAATTGACATTTGATATTAATGGCGTCTATGATTTTATAAGAAAATATGGCGTAACTTTCAGTAATTACTTCTAAGTATTATTTACCTTAAAATGGGTGTTTGAAGGCTTTGCCACTTAACTGGTAGTAACGGCAACTAGACTTTTTTCACTTTAAAGTAATTCCTACCTTTAAGACGAGAATTAGTTTTAGATATTTTAAACTCTAAAGTCCCAATTACTACAAGAGAACTTCAAAGTTCCAGAAGCCTCGTTTAAGTTCCGAATGCTACTACTAGGTTCCATTTGGAACATTAACCTATAATTTTTATATGTGAGTGTTGATATTTAAAATTGTAGCCACTCAAGAGAAGCGTTTTGTAATTTTGTATTGAAGACAAGTGCTCGTGTTTCGATTCGTTTCATCCAACTGCTGCTTTAATTTTCTATAAAATGTGAATGTGTGTCTATAATTTTTCTTCTTTCTAATGGCTGACATTTTCATCACTGCGCAAAAACGACCCAATCCTTAAAACGATTGTAAGGAACTAAATGGAGTTTCCATTTTTGTCCCTATAGAAGTGACAGTTACTTTAAAGTATTTTTTTTTAGTAATTGGAACTTTCTAGTAATTTTAAAATGGACTGAGAAGTAAAACTTACCATACAGTAGTTTTCTCGAGTAGCGGGAAAGTTAATTTCACTTTAAATATGACTATATAGTTCCGTAACTTTGGAGGTATTTCTAAAGTCGCTAAGATGTAGAAGTTACTTTTACCGTTACCATAAAGTAATGAAAACTTTAAAGTGATAAACAAGTAACACAACAAAGTAATTGTGACCATTGAATATAACTTTAGAGTTAGCGTGACTTTAACGTAATTTTGCGTAGTAACAATTCCGTTCCAGATACTTCAAAAACTACTTAGAAGTACTGAAACCATAAAGTTCCAACTTGTAGTAATAATTACGTAATAACTACTTATTCAAAGTTCCCATCTCAGTTACCGCAACTTTAATGCTGCTTGGGTTATTATTATAAAAATAATATTGAATTGATAAAGGGAAAACAATGATTTCCTCCTATTTTTATGTCAAACATGTTTAGTTAGTCTTCGTTTCCTTTCCAGGTTTTCTCACCATCATCACCAGTGGCATGCACTACGGCTGGCCGTCGCCGAGCCTCCCAAAACTCCTCCACGAAAACTCAACAATCGCCGTCACCAATGGCGAAGGTTCCTGGATGGCAGTCATGCCACTCATGGGCGCTCTGCTCGGCTCCACCGTCGTAGGCCTCACCGTGGACATATTGGGCCGCAAGCTCACGGTACTGGTCACCTCTCTGCCTTTCTTCGCCGCCTGGATCATGGTGGCGTACTCGACATCCGTCGAGGTTTTCTACGCTGCCAGATTCCTGGCCGGCGTTGCCGATGGCCTGGCATTCACGGCGATTCCCATGTACATCGGGGAAATTGCGGAACCCAGGATACGAGGCCTGCTTGGTTCTGGAGTTTCCACCGTGTGGATCTTTGGCATCCTCCTCATAAACGTCGTAGGTTCTTACTTGACCATCACGGCGACGGCGTTGGTGTCCAGCACCTTGCCCATAGCGGCTCTGCTCACGTTTATTTGGATGCCCGAAAGTCCATACCATCTCATCATGAGGGGCAACACCAAACAGGCTAGAGAGAGTCTGAGGAAATTCAGAGGGGTGCAGGACGTAGAAGTCGAACTCAACAGAGTAACTGCCGGGGTCATGACCCAAACCAAGCACTCAGGAAAGTTTCTCGATCTGTTCACCAATAAAAGCAACAGGAAGGCGCTGGCTGTTATGATGATCCTAAGGGGCGCTCAACAGTTGAGCGGCACGACCGCGATCACCTTTTACACTCAACCTATTTTTAAAGAGGCGGGCGATAATGTCTCGTCCGAACTGGCCACGATTATATATTTTTCCGTGCAGCTACTGCTGACGTGCTTTTGCTCTGGGATCGTAGACAAGGCCGGGAGAAGGCCGCTGTTGATAGCCTCGATATCGGGGTCGGCTGTCGCGTTGTTCATGGAGGGCGTGTATTTTTATTTGAAGTCTTGCACTGAGTTGGATTTAACCGATTTCGCCCTGATCCCGGTAGTTTCCCTGATATGTTTCGTTATACTGTTCAGTTTAGGTATGCAGGCGATACCAATTCTTATGTTGGGTGAGCTTTTTCCTCAAAACGTAAAGGCTTTCGCGTTATGTTTCGCGGACATATATTTTTCTGTAATAGCGACAGGGGTGTCTAAGTTCTTTCAGGTTATGAAAGATTCTTTCGGGATGTACGTACCATTTTTCGCGTTTGCGCTATGTTGTGTGGTTGGGTTGATTTGTATAGTATTATTTGTACCTGAGACTAAGGGTAGGACATTGGAAGAAATCCAAGAGTATTTTAAAACGGGGAAAATGCCTGATGGTGAAAATGATAAATTAAAGAAAGAGGAAGGAGTGTAAACGTTAAAATTAAGTTTGTAAGTAGTAGGTATACTACGAGAGTACGAGACCAAACCTAGTCTCGACAGGTTTGGTCTCGTACTCCCATAGTATACCTACTTTTGTAGATAAATGATGAAGTATAATAATTTTAAGGCTGATAGTACGTAAGGCGGGGCTAAAATAATTGTTTGGGGTATAAAGTAGATGAATTTTTGTTAATTTTTTATATGAATAGAAGCGTTTTTATTAAATATATTTTTATTACATAAAATTTTATTTGTTTTAGTATCTCAATACAGTGTGATACACCATGAGGTCACATATATTTTTACACCCCCCCCCCCTTACTTTCTATATTTTTGAGGTTAGGAAAAAAGATTCAAATAAAAGTTGAATGACGTATACGAGTAATATGTTTGTTTCAAGCGTTTGGAAAATATTCGACCTTGAAACTGTCAATTTTGTACTTTTAATGTTTATTTTTTCGAAAATGAAACTATTATAGACGAAAAAATGTCATAAATGATTATGAGTATGAAATATTTATTGAAAATATTTTTTATTTTGTGTCATGATATCCTATATACAAACATAGACACGCATCTTTGATATATTTTTAGAAATACTTACGCATCAAAATCAATAGTTAGGGCCTTGACATTGCAGGTGTTTTAAAACACGCACATTTTGAGGAAAAATAAATTTTTGGCAAATCTTTCAAAATTCGCTATATTAACTTGTTTATATAGACAATTTTGATAATAAAAACATGTTTTTAAACGTGTCGTTTAGTAAAGGTATGAGTGATAATTTTTTCTCTCATTAAACAATGTTGGCCTTCAATCTTTATTACAATAGTGCAATTTTGTCAAAAGTTTTTATCACTGTATCAATAGAATTAGAAAATTTATGATGCCTAGCTTAAATTGTGCAAAATGAGCTTATTACTGATAGTTGATTGATAGTTATATTAAGAGTGCAAACGTAAATTTTTTTATATAAAATTTAAAATATGTCAAAACAGTTAGACTTAGGTATAGAACATTGGAACATTAGAATTTCGCGTAGAACCAACAATCAAATATTATATAGGGTGTCCTATTTAAGAACAACCAGCGACGGAGAAGTGTATCAACTATAGTTTGGTAAATATTCAATAAAGTCCATATATTTTTGTTAAAACTTTGACACCCTATAACTTTCTTCTACGGCCTTCAAAAAATACAGTTTATACTAGAAAGTGCGGTTATTTTTTTAAGATCTATCACTGTTACTGTTTGGTCCTTTAAAAATGAACCAAGTTAAGTCATTATTTTTTGTCAAACAACTGCAAAATCAAGGATCAATAATATTTTCAAAAACAGAACTTGATCAGAATAAATTTCGAAAAAAGTCTGAACTTTCAGCAGCGGTAGAGAAAAACATCCTGTATTATTTTTTCTTGCATTCTCGTCCATCAATACTTTGGGTGGTCCTGTTAATTCTTCAATTGTTTTAAAATCATTCCATGGCACGCTTGACTCTCCAGGGGCCCTCGAAATCACTACTTTGCGCAACTTTAAGGCGCTGTAAAACCGAACTCCCTGTATATTTTTAGTTCAAATTTTGAACTTAAGGGTTTTAGAGGGTCCTAATTAACGCTGTGTGGTCAGATTTTAAATAAAAAAATGCCTAAATAGATTTTGTGAAAATCGGGGTTTAAAAAAATCTTAGCCGGCCCTGGAATTGCAATTTGACAAATGTGTTCACGTAGAAAGTTGCGCATTTTGAAGACCTTTGCATAAAAAAAATTTTTTGAAAATATCCCAACAAATCAATTTTTTATTGATTTGTGTCCACTTAAAAGTGTAAAAGTATACAGAGTGTGTGCTACACTAATTACACGTTCACAACATGCTCTAGCCTTAGAATTTAACCGAAGCTGTAACCGTTTTCGTGCGGATGGCCTTCAAAGTCAAAGTGAAATCGAAGTTCTGTTTTTGGAATAATATATCTCGGAACCGGCTGGAGATATCTAAGTCCGTAAGAAAGAGCTTTTCTGTCATCACAAAATATGTTTCGTTCGCCTGTGCAATGTAGAAGTACAAAATGAAAATCGGCGCGTTCATTTCTAAAAATAACAACCCCAAAAACGTCGCTTGCCAAAAATCGAAATACAACTTCCAAAAGGCGATGACGAACGAGAAATTTTAACGGACGTATAAATACTTATTCTGCCTACGGACTTTTTTGTTTTACCTTGAAACATTTTTTCGGGTAAGTCCATGTCCATGCTTGAACTATTTTCCTTATTACTAATAATCTGTTTTATAGTCGCTCTATAATACGATTTTATTATTTGTGGCAATAAAATATTAATGCAGTTGTAAATTACGTTAGGAAAAAATTGTTGTTTGCTTTGTCTCGTTTTATCTAGCCATTTCGCAAAGATTCAATGATAATTATTTAAAATAACCAGTGCAAACTTTCTTATGTTCGATTTATGGATCACTTTCTTGATATTTGCATGATTACGCCATTTATTCGTTTCTTTTTATTGTCCAAGAAAGAAGTTTTGCCCGGTTCGAAAGTTTAGTCATCTAGAAATATGTTCCCACCTCCCCTATCCAATTTTTTCCATTCCAACCCCTCTCCCTATGAAAGTCACGTTCGGGCACGCCGATTTTCAGCCGATCACAGTTGGCTGTGGACTCCCGGCCGCCCATGACGTTCATCTGTTTCTGTCGGTGCCATCGATCGTTGTTTCGCGAAAAACCGAGGCGGCCCTGAACTTGAAAACAAAAAACAGAGCGCACTGCGATTTTTTTTATAGGAAATTTTTATGTGTTTGTGACTAGATTTTTATATAAAGGACGGTTTTTTTGGTAAGTTTTGAAAAAAGGTTGTTTTATTAAATTATTTTACTTTCTACCACGTTTCTATTTTTTTAGTAATATGCATCTAGTATGTATGTATATGCACGTGTAGTTTCATAATCAAATGTAGCGGAATTTTTTTGGGTGTTGATTCTTGAATATAACTTTGCAAAAATTGACATTTGTCTTATGTATTTGGGTTAACGACTTTCGCAAAAACTGCTTGGGTAGGTACTCTTGAAATAAATTGAAACTTAATGGCATAATTTTTGAAAATACATAACCGGTTTTTATTTTTATACATAAAGCATAAATTAATATAAAAAGTACAGTAGGTATATAAAAATTATGCTTGAACTTTGCACATGCGTGTATGTACAATATTATAGTTTAACTTTTTTATCCACTAGGCTTTATTTTTTTTTGAGGATTTAGATCTAGGCATTCTAATAATTACATCTAATTAACACACTTTTGTCCGCCATTCGCTTAAGTCAAACATCCATTTGATTATGGAATATTCCTTTAATAAAGTATTAATACACAAACATCAGTGAAATAATTAATAGTTTCGTCAAACACCCTGTAGTGCACGCAACGCTTGTGTTAAGCGGTTCGCGGAAACAAAATCCTGACCGTTGCGCTTTTGTTTTTCAGTCCGTGATTTTCCACTGCACAGCTGGCTAGATTCTGGCGTATTCTCCTTGTGGAAGGAAGAAGAAATAATGGAAGTTGGGAGTCCATTGCTTCAATATTTGGCCGCGGGATCAAGTGAGTTTTGGAAGGTAGATTCTGTATACAGGGTGATACAGGAAATTTAGTGTAATATTTTGTTTTAATGTTCATTGCAATTTTAAAGACAATTATGGACTTGTCGCGTCAGCAAAAATAATCCTATTTTAGACAAGTCGTTTTTGTGTTGTAATTCAATGGCAGAGAACAACATATTTATTGCAGATGCAAATTATTTCAACAAGTTTCTTACGAACATAATTAAAGAACATGATTGCAACACCTTTAATGTTAAAGATTTTTTTACAATCAATACCTATCTAAATACCATATAAACAAATATACGTATTAACTGTAACTTATTAAGTTGTTCTATAGGTAGGTTTTTTAGGTACGTCTTTTTGAGACTTTTTGAAATACCTACATATTCTTATATTTCTAAATATAGGTTAAACGACAAAAATCACAATAAGAAAAATGCTTAGAATGTTTGTTAAAATTTAAAAAAGATTTACTTGAAAAATTGTTTCTTTTCAATTTTACATAGCTGTACTAAATTTGAACCAAAATTTCTGAAATTTTAACAAATAAAACCATTTAAGTTATTTCTTTTGACAAATTTAAATTTCAAAATAAACCCCATGACGCAAATTTGTGAAGGATACTATATAGTATGTCGTCTTACTTTCATCTTTCATCTCAGTTTTGCTATTTTACTTCAGTATATAAGGCATATAATTTACTACGAAAACACCAGGTCGAGCACGAGAATATCTTTAAAAAAATTGGAAGCTCCAGGCTATATAGACATAGGCGTCAACATTATACATTTCACATTTCACATTTAAGGGGTAAAACCCAAAGTAGAAAAAATGTTTTTCTTACTTTTTACAATAACTTTTTTCAATAAACTTACCTATTTAAGGCTATACTTTTGAAGATACAAGGCCTAAAACATTGAGGGAACATAAAATTAATGTTACGTTCTTTATCTAGAAAAGTAAAACCTTGAATGGGTAAGTTGTAAGTTTATTGGAAAAAGTTACTTTATTTAAAGTAAGAAACTCATTTTTTCTGCTTTGAGTCTTACCTACCTATCGAGCAATTTTTTTAGTTAATTCTTCAGAAATATCCTGAAATAATACAAAAAAAATCAAATTTGCCATGAAACCATACACATACGATCATACTAATTACCCACTTCTACGCCACTGGTTGTTCAAGGTGTTTGATATTAACAGCTTTTATGCTAACCCATGCCGTTATAACGTGTGCCAACTTTGACTTAAATATCTCAACTAGTTTGGTAAATATATATTCAATAAAGTCCGCATATTTTTTTAAAACTTTAACACCCTGTATTTTATACGAGAAATTGCGGTTAGAAGGCAAGGTAGAATACGGTCCCAGCTCAACAATTTTAAGTACTAAATCCAACATTAAAACTAATACATTTTAATTTTTAAAATTTTTATATTTCTTTTAAAAAAACTTGTCGTACGCCTATGGGATCAACCTTCGCGTTATAATTTGCTCATAGGAACACGCGCGAAAATTTTCCATCCGTAGTTCACTCACCGACATTTCTGAAACAAAGAATGCCGAAGGAGACAGCTGATTTCGACCAGCTGAGCCAACGAATTATATTCGCAAAATTAATTATTCATAAAACACACCTTGTGTGATATTCAGTCATAAATAAAGATAACCGCCGTATCGGTTTGTTTGAATCTTTGAATAAAGGATCCGAGGAAAGAGTGAAAGCTCTATAGTGTGTATTATCCTGAATTTTGACACAATATTTTGATGTCTGACAGTGTGGTATTTAGATACTTTTTCGAGTTATTATGCTTAGCCTGCGGCTTGCGGCACTTCCCTGACCGCCAAAACTAAAACGTTTCAGGATAATACCACAGGATAATCAACTGTGGTAATACCATCGGTAATTTTGCAATTTAAATTAACTTTTGAGGCCGTGCGCCAAAGTGGCATAGGCGTTTGTGTAGGTACCTACTTCATAATTGGAAATTTAAAATTAGGATTGCTGTATTATCAAGGATTCCTAAACTTAAAGGCATAAACATGCCTTATAATGCACGGTATATCACATAGGAAAAGTGAAGTCTTGAGGGGAAGTTTGTTTTCTGTTGACTCCAAGGAGACCACAAGGGGGCTGATACAAGGTTATGTTATATGTCAGTGTCCAACTGCCATGCCATCAATTGACATGCCAGTGCCATAGATTCTAAAGGAGACAAAATATTTCCCATCATAATTCACAATTTTTAACTTCTCTATAACTTCCAGATACTCAGATGTGTGGATTAAAGGCAATGCGGCCGCCTGTAGTAGTCCAAATAATTGCTACCAGATTTTTCCTGTATCACCTTTAGTAATCCTACAATTCCCATTACGTGGGCATTACGTATACTAGTATACTAGTAGTTCAAAACAAAAATCGTATTTCGAAAATTTTAAATTATTAAGCAGGTAGCTTCAGTCAGGTCTTTTTTTAAAGAGTTTTTATCTAACACTACAAGTTTATTTTAAGTTTGTGAGGTACCTACATACCTTGGGAGAGAAATAATCCAATCTTATTAGTCCATCCCGAAATCTGTGAAAGTTCTTTGGGTAGATACATTCAACAAGGGAAGAAAGTTCAAGTATACATATTACAAGTGGATTGAGGAACCTGGTAACAAGGTGCAATAGCGACAAATTCTTAAATAAGCAAAATCGGCACTATAGTGACTTACCATACTCATTACTTAAATTCGTGGAAATAATTGCTGGAAATCAATTTCAACTATAAAATAAATTTATTTCATTTGACAGTTGCCGCATTCTGTATACACAACATTATGTCAAGTCTAATTTTTAGAAATCATGGAAATCATTATTAATTTTTACTAACAATCAAAGTACCTGTTATATTCATAGATTCTCCAATAAAATGGCATACTTGGCATCACTGATACCATTAGAATGACGAAAAAAGGCCTCACTTTGGAAAGTATAATGCTGGGTCCCTTTACTTTAAAGGGGTAGGTAGGTACTGATATTTCACGAAACATAAGGATTTTTGCTTCGATTAATTTGCTCCTTCCTGAGGTTTGAATTTGTGTATTTAACGCACATTAGAACATTTTTAAACACGTACCGATTTAAAACCAAATGGACTCCGTTGCAACTACTGTTGTAACCAGGGACTCTGGGTACCCAGCATTATACTTTCCAAAGTGAGGCCTATTCTTTCCTCATCCTAATGGTCTCAGTGATGCCAAGTATGCAATTTTATTGGATAATCTATGAATATAACAGGTACTTTGATTGTTAGTAAAAATTAATAATGGTTTCCATATTTTCTAAAAATTAGACTTGACAATCTTGTGTACACAAGTGCAGAATGTGGCAACTGTCAAATGAAAGAAATTTATTTTATAGTTGAAATCGATTTCCAGCAATTATTTCCACGAATTTAAGTAATAAGTATGGTAAGTCAGTAGTGCCGATTTTGCTTATTTAAGAATTTGTCGCTATTGCACCTTGTTACCAGGTTCCTCAATCCATTTGTAATATGTATACTTCAACTTTCTTCCCTTGTTGAATGCATCTACCCAAAGAACTTTCACAGATTTCGGGATGGACTAATAATATTAGGTCTAGTAGTTCTAATGATGTAGTTTTTCTCGGTGTTCATTATAAAATGTTTGTAATTTTATTTCTCTCCCAAGGTACCTCACAAACTTAAAATAAAATAATAAAAAATAAAAATAATAAAATCTCTTTAAAAAAAGACCTGACTGAAGCTACCTGCTTAATAATCTAAAATTTTCGAAATTCGATTTTTGTTTTGAACTACCTACTTATAAGTAATGCCCACGTAATGGGAATTGTAGGTGATACAGAAAAAATCTGGTTGCAATTATTGGGACCACTACAGGCGGCCGCATTACCTAAATTGACACATCTGAGTATCTGGAAGTTAGAAAAGTTAAAAATTGTGAATTATGATGGGAAATATTTCGCCTCCTTTAGAATCTATGGCACTATCTGTCACATAAAACCTGATGGCAGTTGGACACTGACAACTAACATAACCTTGCATCAGCCCCCTTGTGGACTCCCTGGAGTCGACAGAAAACAAACTTCCCCTCAAGGCTTCATGTGATAGACCGTGACATGCTGGGTCCCCTTATTTTAAAGAGTCCCTGGTTGCAACCGTTACGATTTTTTTTATTCCCTCAGGTAACCTTGCGATCGTGTCCAGCGGCATGCACTACGGCTGGCCGTCGCCCAGCCTCCCCCGACTCAACTCCACCTCGTCCGCGATCCGCCTGTCCCCGTCCGAGGGTTCGTGGATGGCCGTCATGCCGCTGGTGGGCGCCGTCGCCGGCGCCCTCGTCGCCGCCAATATCGTCGACTTCTTCGGCCGCAAGAAGACCATCGTCGCCACCAGCGTCCCCTTCCTCGTGGCGTGGATCATGATCGCGCTGGCCGACCGCGCCGTCGTGCTCCACGTCGCCCGGTTCTTGGCCGGCATCGCCGACGGCGTCGCCTTCACTGTCGTCCCCATGTATGTCGGCGAAATCGCCGATGCCAAAGTGAGGGGCCAGCTCGGTTCGAGCTGCTCGTTTCTGTGGGTGTTCGGGTACCTGCTCATCAACATAATCGGTTCCTATCTGAGCATCGCCGCTACGGCCGTGGTTTCTTCAGTCGTTCCCATCGTTGCGATCGTCACGTTTGTCTGGATGCCGGAAAGTCCCTACTACTTACTCATGCTGCGACGAGTCGAGGATGCTAAGGACAGCTTGAGGAAATTCCGAAGGAAACACGACGTCGACGACGAAATAGAACGAATGAACACCTCGATAAAAAGCGAGGTGAAATCGCACGGGAGGTTTCTGGATTTATTCACCGTCCCCAGCAACAGGAAGGCGGTGATAATTGTCGCGGGCCTACGCGGTTTTCAACAATTCAGCGGAAGCACCGCTATAAACTTCTACCTGCACAAGATCTTTGAAGAGGCGGGCTATCATTCCCCCCACCACGCCTCGATCCTCTACTTCAGCATCATGCTGGCGATGACCATCGTATCGTCGAGTATCGTGGATAGAGCCGGTCGAAAACCCCTGCTGATAATATCGATGGCAGGCTCGGCGCTGGCGCTCTTCGTCGAAGGCACCTACTTCTACGTCGAGAAAGTTTTAAACTACGACACGAGCTCGTACCGATTCGTACCGATAGTAGGACTGATGGCGTTCGTGATCATCTTCAGCTTGGGCATGCAGAGCATCCCGATATGCATGCTGGGCGAACTCTTCCCGACAACGGTCAAGGCGTACGCCTTGTGCCTCGCGGACGTCTACTACAGCGTCGTAGCGACGGTGGCGACGAAATTTCTGCAGATAATGACGGACGACTTCGGGATCCACGCGGCGTTCTACGGGTTCACTATATGTTCGCTGGCGGGGTTGGCGTTTATTGTTTTCTGCGTGCCGGAAACGAAGGGGAAGAACCTGGAGGAGATACAGAGGTTCCTCAGGGGGCAGGAGGAGAGATTCGAGGGGGAAGGGAAGAGTTTGAAGGGGAAGGAAAAGGGAATCGGTATCGATGGGAGCGCGGAGAAGGTTTGAAGTGATAACATGTGCTTTACGTAGGTTTAAGGTTTATTTTTACAAGTTGTCTTTCGAAAATAAAGACTGATAGTTACAAAAAACATGTTTTATTTATGTACCTACTTACAATGTTATAACGCAAGAAAAACAAAAGGCATCAAATTTGATGGTTCATTGGTGCTGAAGTAACAAAAATGATAAGTTTAAACACAGGTGGGGACATATTACTTTGAATGAGTTATCAAATTTGACATCACAATATTTTACTCAATGGCACTACAATTAAAATAAACTAATTTTCTACAGGTTGCTTTTGTTTCACTCGCGGCGGTGGTTGGTCTGTCAAAATATTGACGACGCTGTCGAATCCCGAATGCGGGTAATATTTTATGTCCAAAATGTTACGAGTAGATAACGTTTTTTGCACTTCGGACTGTTTTAAAGCTATTTCGATAGCTTCTTCTTTTGAAAGCGTCTCTAATTCTTTCCTAGTGAACTTAACTGAACAATTTTCAAAACCATTCACCTAAGACAACATAAAACTTCTATAAAACGAACATATGACATTTAAACTCTGTTATTGTTTATATTCAGTGTCGAATGTAAGTAAAAAAAATATTTATGACTGTCAGTGTTAAACGAAAAGTAACTAGAAAATCCATAGAGCAAACAAAGTAGATAGATCTACTGTCAACCCAACACTATACATAAAAAACAGAGGTTATGTTATGTTATGATCAAGATCATACCTCACAGAGCAAATCAAGTTTGTAATCCATATCAGTTTCAGGCCATTTTTGCTCATGCACAAATTTATCCCATTCGATCTCCTGATAATCATCTAACCTATTTCGAGCGGAAATAAACCCGGACCAAAGTTCCGACGCAAAATGTGGCGCCATAGGAAATAAAAGAATCAACTGAGCGGCCAAAGCCCTCTCGAATTGTGGACTGTGAGCTATTACAGCTATGGGAACTTTCTGAAAGAAAGGAGGCGCTGATTTAAAACAATAATATATAATCTAGTTGGCTTGGCGGCTTTGATATAACGATTTGAGGTTGCCAGATTGTGCGAAACAAATTAAAAATCGAGGAAATGGAGAAGAAATGTTTTGACTCACCCTTAAGCTGTTGGTTAAGCCTTGTTGTTTCGAAACTGCCACACTGAGCTGCTGCGATATTAAATAGTTGAATGAAGCCCCTTTTATATAAAAATTTCGCGAGTCAAACAAATAGTCATTGTGTTTTTTGAATTCCTCGTCGTACGTCATCGAAGGCAGGTTATTTCTGTGTTTTAAGAAATCTTTTAGAGTCAACCAAAGACGTTTTTGCCAATTTAGAATGCCGGGAAATGCTACAAAATTGAGTTAGTTAAACAATGAATTTGTGGAGACAATTTTACATACTATTGGTGTTCCAGTTTCGATGAGATGTGGGCGCCACATCTGCCAAAATCAGCAGTCTAAAACCATATAAAACTTACCAAAATACATATTCGTTTAAGAGGGGGTTGCCGACAGCGAAAGTGACGTTAGATTTCGTATTTTTTTAAGTTGTATAGCATAAAATCTAATAACATTTTACCTGGCAAAAATTTAGTACAAACATCTCTGTCTTCATTTTAATCATAAGATATTACAAGCAGTGTTTTGTTTTATAGGTTATGAAAACCTTGGGAAAAATAATAATTCCAGTGCATATGCTTTTAAGATCTTATGATTAAAATGAAGACAGAGATGTTTGTACTAAATTTTTGCCAGGTAAAATGTTATTAGATTTTATGCTATACAACTTAAAAAAATACGAAATCTAACGTCACTTTCGCTGTCGGCAACCCCCTCTTAAGTGCAATGGTAGAAACTTACCTGGTTGTATCGGTACCATATTCTTTATACATTTCCTCTGGGTCTACACCGTTAAATTTCGATTTGCTCATTTTTTCCCAAGATATAACAACTGGCGATTTTGTATCTTTTGAAATCGCCTGATTCTTTTTTAAGTTCGTTATTTCAACTTGATTTTCCTGCAAATATTCACCACCTCCCTTCACACGAAATGTTCTACCCATAACCATTCCTTGCACTAATAATCTTTTGAATGGTTCTCGTTCTTTTAGCATACCGATTGAGTGTAGAAAATGGCTTATAAATCTTGCGTAGTACAAATGTAAAACGGCTAAAAAATATATTACTTTCCTTTTTTTTGCGTGAAAAAAAAACAACACTAACCATGCTCTTTTCCGCCGATATACAAATCAACCGGCATCAAACGTTGCGCTTTATCTTTGTCAAACATTTCATTTTCGTTGTTTGGATCCAAATATCTCAGATAGTACCAACTGCTATCCACAAAAGTATCCATGGTATCCGTTTCCCGTGTAGCTTCATTTTTACATTTGGGACACTCTGTACGTACCCAATTTTTTACTTCTTCGAGTCGGAAAAAGCCTTTTTCAGACATTCTCGCAAGTTCCGGGAGTTTCACCGGCAGATTCTCACGAGAAATCGGGACCGTACCACAATTTTTACAATGTACCATCGGAATCGGCGTACCCCAATATCTTTGGCGGGAAATCAACCAATCTCTTAGTTTGGCGCTTGTGTAATAGCCGCCTATTTTTAGATTTGTTGCTATTTTACATATTTCGTTTCGTTTAATTTTCGTTTCATCGGGATTTAAAATAATTTGTAAGTTTTCGAATGGTATGTTGCAACTTTTTGCGAAAGTTCTGTCATTTTCTCGAACAGCAGGAATACCTATATAACTATCGGTGGACTCTAAAAATTCCACATCGCTCGTAATGTAAACCGGTACATTTTCATTGTTAAATATATTTTTTAAAGTAATGTCCAATTTTTTTGTTTCACCCTCAAATTTTATGTCATTTTTCTTAGCTAAAATATGCCTCTCGCTAATAGCAACAAATTTAGTATGTTCTATATATTCTGGTAGATCTGTCCATAAAGTTAAAGTATCGTTATTTTCATTAATTTTAAAATCGAAACTAACACCATCGCATTCACCGATCCAATGTCTCTGCAATTTTATAATATCCCTCCAATCTTGGAGAATATTATCATCGAGACCGTCTAAAAGTTGTTTCGCGAATTTTGTTGTTCTCACAAACCATTGCTTCAACAACTTTTTCTCTACTTTTGCCCCGGAACGCCACGAATTACCATCCTCATCTACCTATAAGGTATTTTTCAATTACTACAAGTAATTGAACTACTTTAGAGCATTTGAACTACTTTTAGAGAATTTGAACTACTTTGGAGTAGTTCAACTGTCCCCTTCCGAACAATTTGAACTACTCGAGATGTAAAAACATTTGAACTACTTTCTAAAGGTACATACCTGTTCATCAGCCAATACAGTCATGTCGACGGGATCCCAGTTAACCAATGCCTCTTTTTGGTACACCAAATCGGCCTCGAACAATTTTAAAAATAATTCCTGCGTCCATTTGAAATATCGGTCGTCGCAAGTCGCAATTTCGCGGTCCCAGTCAAAACTGCAACCGAGTTGTTTTAATTGTCTCTTCATGTGTTCTATGTTCTTTTTCGTCCAGTCTGCGGGTGGTATTTGTCTTTCGATAGCGGCATTTTCGGCGGGTAAGCCGAACGCGTCCCATCCGATGGGATGAATAACCTAAACGGTATTTTTAGCAAAGAATTTGAGGATCTGAAATGAAACGTACGTTTTTACCGTTCATTCTTTGATATCTAGCTGTAGTATCGCTTATCGTATATACTCTAACGTGGCCCATATGTAGAAATCCGGAGGGGTATGGAAACATGGATAATACATAATATTTTTGCTTCGTGCAGTCATTTTCGCTAAAATTTTCAACTGGAAGCTTATTTTTCCAGTAGGATTCGATTCTGTGTTTAATTTCCGAAGAAATGTCTTCATTCTACATAAAAATAAGCCATAAACATTTAATTTTTTTGCAAAATACTAGTCTTTTTACCCATAAATTTAATCCAGATATTTGCCTAAACGATCTTAGATCGTATTCCTTGAAAATCTTCCTTAAGCTGTTCTTACTTTTCGAAAAACACAGCATTTTTTTCGAAAACGCTGCCTGAAATCCAAAACCTAACCTAAAAATTGCAATCACAAAACACAAAAATTGAACGTCATATACGCTTCTTCTTCTTCATGTGAGGCTTGGGTGGTTGTCACTTGGGTATCATGTCCACGTCTTTACCAGAAAATACTTATAAATGTCACAACAACAATATAAATCTTTGGTTCTGATGTTAGCTTTAAACGGAAAAACGCGGTGAATTTAAAGTTTATTCTTTAAATATCTACAATAGCTTTGTCGTCACTTACAATAGATAACAACCACAGACTTTTAGCTTCGCTTATCCAAAAAACATAGATAAACACAAATTCCAAAAATCCCAACAAAACTCCTGCTAGTACATCTAAAATGTAGTGCTTTTGGGATAAAACGGAAGTGAAGCAAAGTGATATTGTCCACAAAAAAAGTATTAAATCTACAAATACATCAATATGGTACAAATAATAAAAAAATAAAAATATAAAAGTTGATCTGCTAGCATAACCTGATGGAAAACTTGTGTTATCGTTGAAATTTGAAGATCTACGGCGTCTAAAATATGCTTTTGCCACAGCAACGGTAATAATATCTAAGAAAAGACCTAAAAATAATATTGAAATTAAACTATGATTTCTTAAAATAGATATTTTTTAACGCTCACCGAATAGTATATTAACCTGAACTTCTGCCAGTTCCGGATGGTTAAAAAGCCATGTAAAAGCTATCCAGAAAGATATCCAAGCAATACCATTACATGATATCTTAAAATATATTTTTTATAGTTTGTTTATAAAAATCGTTTAAAATATACTAACCTGTATCCATTTGTAATATCTGGTCACTGAATATGGTATAATTTCTTTCGCTGCTAGGACAAACTGTTTAGAAATGGCTGCATCTATTTGTAAAACATTTTTGGCCCATTTTGGCACCCTTGTACTCTAATGAATATATTTAAAAAAAAATAACAGGTTTAATAATTATTTATATTTTAAGTACACATTATGTAGGTACTTGTACTTACCGGACTTTGCTGCATGATTATAAAATAATATATGAATTTTAAAACCAGATAATATACTTAATAGTTCAATGATATTTTTATCAAGCTACTGTTTATTCTATTTTTAAACAAACGATAATAATAAACAATGAAATCATATGGGAATCACAGAACATCAAGGTTAGGTGATGCTGCAATTTATTTCACAATTTTAGAAGAAGAAGAAGTAGTTTATTTGTTAGCAACACTAACCAGAACCATTTATGAAGGCTTCAGAAGAAGCAGAGTAAGTATTTGAGGTTAGGTTTTGTTTGACCTTTGTATTTGTTTGCATTTTTTTTATTTTGATATCATTAGTCTGAGATTTTAGTGGATAAAAAACTGCTGAAATTAAGAAACGATGGTTTACATACATTTTCCAGCGAATTTTACCGAAGAAGAGCTAATGCTGCAAGCAAAATATCAAAAATTAAAAAAGAAGGTAATGTATTAATTAAACAATCCTTTCAAAAGCAACATTTCGTTTCCATTTCAGAAAAAGGCTTTGCAGGCCTTAAAAGCCCCAAAACCTGAACCAGAAAAACCGATACTACCAAAACGACCGGCGGAGGCACGTGACGCCCGCGAAGTTGCGAAGAAACTTATAAAATCCGGAGTAATTCCGGCAATCTCGAAACAGCAAAAACAGCCGGAACAGGGCTTCAAGAGACCGAGGGGGCTCGAAAGAAAACTAATTTCCGACAAAACCGTCGCCGGTTATCAGCCGTTCTCCGCTATACAGATGGAGGATGGACCCGATAACCCTGAAAATAAGCCGCCGAGAATCAAAAACTTGTACGATACTTTCGCAAACGCAAGGGATAGGGAAGAGAGGGGATTAACGGAGAAACCGAGAGAAAAACCTGAAAAACCGAGACAAGGAAATACCATTTATGTGTCCGGGTATAAAATAACCGAAGAATTTTTGAAAAAGCATTTTTCTACGATCGGAAATATCATAAATATTTCTATGGAAATTGAAAAAAAGTATGTGACATTTATTACTTACATAATACAAACTTCGTTTTTTTGTTGTTTTTAGTCGTGGATTTGTAACTTTTGACAAGGTTGAAGCCGCTGACAGAGCAATAGCCGAGGTGAGTGATTACAAGACATAGTAGGCCGTGAAAACAAACATTCCGTTTGTTTGCAGGGCCTACTGCACAAAAGTTTCATTTGTTTCCAAAGCCTACCATATAAAATCGTGCACAGGGTCGTACTAAGGTTTTTTTTGTAAAATTTCCAGATGGATGGTAGCATGGTGTCGGGTATACAGTTGCAGGTTTCGTTGGCTAGAAGACAGCCGCAAATAGAGCCTATAAATGATGTTACATCATCGGCTACTTGGGCAACACTCGGTATACCTATACATTTTAATAAAAAACATATTTTTTCTTACAAGATTTTTTTTTAGCTTCTAGTCACTCTCAAAAAGGAAGTCACAGAGATAAGAGGGATCTGGTGTCATATGATGACATGTTTGATTAAATAATATTATTTTTTATTATAAATTGTATTTTTAATTTTTATTTATATTTACTCTATTTGTTTACTTTGATTAATAATAAACGTTAATAAACAATTATTTTGTACTTTATTTAATAAAAAAAACAACCCTAGTAGGTGTCTATATAATTTTCTAAATAGGTATCTATTTTTTTTCAACGTGGAATTTCATCTAATAAATATTTTCTACGAACTATAAAAGTATAACAGAATGTTAAACAATATGAAAATATGCTATCATTATTTCTTTTAATATTGCTAATCCTCAACAATTTTTTTATTGCAATTTCTTATCAACAAAAATATAAATTATTGCAATAAAAATACCTGATAGGTTTAATTTCAAATAAATTATTACACACATAAACAGATAGATAAATAAGGTATGTATTCTGGCATTATTCACTATGTTTTTATATTACATTTTGTGCGATTCATATAATAGATATAATAATTTGAAACATAATTTTGGGTGTCTAAACGTGATATTTAGAACACCCTGTATAAAAATGAGCGATTTTTAAGCAAAAATTAATAAATTACTTTTCTACAACATTTTTCAATAACTTTTTATCAATATTCTTCTTTGTATTATTGTGCTCTACATCACTATAATATAATGTAAATGTATATTATATAATAATATTTATTCCGTAACATTTTTTAAATATATTTTTATATCTATACATAAATAGTTTGGGTACATTCTAAAAAATTAATATATTTTGTCGAATCACAATTTTCTATTCTTTTGAACAAGAAAAAATGTCGTCTATGTAAAAGTATTCAATGTGTTATTTCATCTAAATTGCAAATATACAAAAGCTCTATTTTTTTGGTACACGGCCTACACAAAAAATAATCCAGTAATAAATACATTTTCTATAGAATTGTAGCCTTTACCATTGAGTAAAAGAATATACAATATTTTTACATTCTTTTACCCAATGGTAGAATATAAATTTTTTTAACTATTTATAATAGACACTGAAGTAAGTTTCTAAGAACATTCCTACGAATCTTATGCAATAACATTTTTGGGACAAATTTATATACTTAAGCTTACAGCTTACGTAACTTTTATTAAATGCCAATAAGGTGCTAAATACATTATATACTTATTTTAATGTAACGATATTGTAGGTATGTACTAAAATTCCATTGTAAAAAATTGCAAATGAATTTTATTATCACAGTTACTTAATTTAATTGCTAACTGTATTATATTTTTTCTTCTATAATGATATTTTACTATAGAATAATATCAAATTGACACCCAAATTTAACAAAAATTCTTATGATTTTCAAATAAAAAATTTAAATAATATCACAATTGTTAGGTATTAAGCATGATTAATACATAATTTAATATACAGGGTGCTTCAAGAAAGTAGGTCAAAATACACATTTACCTACTTGTGATTTCTACTAATAATAATAATTGGAATTTGCTTTAATTGTCAATTTTGTTAAAGTACATAATATTGTTCATTTATTATAGGTCAGAAAATTTTAAGTTCTGCAAAAAAGCGATTGTGGTGACCTACTGTCTTGTAACAACCTTAAAACTCCAGTGTCTTTTTTGAACGCATTATTTGATATGTTATTGCTATTATTTTTTTTATTGTAACAACACTTACATTTAGGTAGGTACAATTATATATCAACAATATGGCAAATGTATTGCTAGTTTTATTTGATAAATGGAACGTTTTCAGATTTATTGGTTTTTCTAAAAGGAGGGATTACATTTTCAAAATTTTTTCTTTTTTTTTTTCATCCTAAAGATGTGCCTTCAATAAACTTTTCACAACCTTATTTTATATTGTTTTACTCTTTCTTCGGTTCTACAATCATTTTATCACATATTTTTTCTATAAGTTTATATATTGACCTAAAACTCATTTTGCACTATAATATGTTTATTATATGGTGCGGATATTTGTTTAAAATTGAGCTAGTTTCAACAATCAAACTTTATATGGACAGAACATTCCTATAGGTACCAAAATCTGTCTTTACTTTTGTATAAATAACTGTTTCAATAGGTCCTGGTGACTCTCAACAGAAGGTTTTCTTGCTTGGGTTGGCAGTCACCTAACTTTTTTATTTGCTCTATGGATTAGCGTTATGTCACCTTAGACAAGGAAAGAGAGAGGACAGCTGTTGGCCCTCGCGGCCGTGTTACCGACTGCCACATCGCACGACAGGCCAGTGGCGTAGCATGAAACGCGTTCTTAGCCAATATCACAAAAATGTTAAAAATGAAAATGTTGTTAATTTTGACTTACATGTAATTTGAAATATTGGTATTTATTTGCAAATAATTTCCCAAATGTAAAGCCAGTGTCAAGTGCTGAAATATATTTATTTGCGGTGATTTCGAACCAATCAAAATAAAATAAATAATGCACGCCCATATGGAAACCAGCCCATATTTTATGAAGCTATCATAATCAATTAAGAAATTTTCAATAACAACGATGTTAAAATATAATTATATTGGTCCTATTTACAAACAAAATAATGCACTTTATTATACTAAAAGGTAGAAGGAATTTGAAGAAGTTATATTGAGAAAAAATAAAGTTTTAGGGCTTCTTTGAAAAGTAGCTTGTTAAATACAGGGTGTAACTAAACTGCGATGGTCAAAAATGAAGCCACGTATTCTTGGAGTCAAAATAAGGGCACTTCTTCATATATTTTTTTCTCCTACGGGCCATAGTTTTTTTTATACAGAGCGTAGAAGTTTGGAGAAAAATACACATATTTCTTAGTATTTCTAGAAGTATACGAGATATTTTCTTCAAACTTGGCGTGTCACATGAGCAGATGAGCCGTCAAACTTAAGGTTGACATGAAGCTTCTGAGGCTCCCAGTTGCGGAGATACAGGGTGTTAGTAAAATTAATTAGTTCAAAAAAATATGAATACCCTGTATAATCGCATTTTTTAATTTGTTTTGAGTGGTGAATAGAATGGTTAACAAAAAGTATCTCTTAGTATTTTTTCATATTCGCAGCCGCAATGAACAATATTAGTCACTTTAAGAATAAATCTAGCAATCTGTGGATGTCAATTGAACTTTATTTAACAAAACACAAAGGCAAAAACAATAATAAAAGAAACGTATTGCTATTAGAAAATTAAATTAAATGTTCGAAATGACCGCCGTCTCTTTCAATACACGCAACTTGCGTTTCCGCATGTTTATTATTGCCATTCGCAAGTCCATAGCAAAAGTGCATATCAGTCAATTCTTTAAATGAAAATTTAATTTTTCAAACTATTGATACTAATGTGCAAAGTTGGCAGCCAAATGATTCAAATAATGGCAAGTTTAATTGACATCCACAGATTGTTAGATTTATTCTTAAAATGACTTTTTTATTGCAGCATTGCCGCGTTCTTTGAAAATAATTAAAAAACGGCTGAGAATATGAAAAAATACTAAGAGATACTTTTTGTTAACCATTTAATTTACCATTCAAAACAAATTTTAAAAATGCGATTATACAGGGTATTCATATTTTTCTGAACTAATTAATTTTAATAACACCCTGTATCTCCGCAACTGGGGGCCTCACAAGCTTCATATTAACCTTAAATTTGACAACTCATCCGCTCATGTGACACGCCAAGTTTGAAGAAAATATCTCATATACTTCTAGAGATACTAAGAAATATGTGTATTTTTCTCTAAATTTCTACGCTCTGTATAAAAAAAACTACGGCCCGTAGGAGAAAAAATCTGTGAAGAAGTGCCCTTATTTTGACTCCAAGAATACGTGGTTTCATTTTTGACCATCAGTTTAGTTACACCCTGTATTTACCTGTGAAACGAAATCCCGGGCTCTTGCTTTTCACTTCTGCTTTTGCAACCAAACGCTGAACAATTCACCATCGTATCCGTATTCACCCTTAATCACTGTTACTTTTAATTCACAAACTCACGATATTAACTCACAGCGTACTCGCTTTGTCTGCCACATATAAAATGGCCGCAGTTCAAAACGACGTAACAAAATCTATACACGGCAGGGTAGGCAAGCGCGGTGTCCTCTCTCTTTCCTGGTCTAAGGTTATCACCAAAATAAAATTCACTGATGCTCACAACCTTTTGAGACAGCCATAATATAAAATTTTCTTCGTTCCGCAATAACGACAATAACCGAATCCCCCAAAATTTCAAAACCGGTTGCTCTGTACCCGGCATTACCGAATAGACAGTCCAAAATCGCCCAAAATTTAGGCTATAAATCTAAGTCGTCCTCCTTGAGAGCCAGCGGTACATGTATCTGCGTCGGTGCCGTCCTTCTACGTACCGGTGAAACTGGGGGACTGGCTTGGGGCGAGGGGGGAGCCGTCAAATTCCCCTTGGCGGCTGAAGATATGTCGACCCTCGAACCAGACCTCGACGGTGGTGCGGAGCCTTGGGAAAATTACAAAAGAAAAATATCTAATAATTTTCATGGTTTCTACCAAGAACGGTATAGTATATAGTATAGTGTAGTGTAGTGTAGTGTAGTGTAGTGTAGTGTAGTGTAGTGTAGTGTAGTGTAGTGTAGTGTAGTGTAGTGTAGTGTAGTGTAGTGTAGTGTAGTGTAGTGTAGTGTAGTGTAGTGTAGTGTAGTGTAGTGTAGTGTAGTGTAGTGTAGTGTAGTGTAGTGTAGTGTAGTGTAGTGTAGTGTAGTGTAGTGTAGTGTAGTGTAGTGTAGTGTAGTGTAGTGTAGTGCAGTGCAGTGCAGTTCAGTACAGTACAGTATAGTAGTATGGTATGGTATGGTATGGTATGGTAGGGTAGGGTAGGGTAGGGTAGGGTAGGGTAGGGTAGGGTAGGGTAGGGTAGGGTAGGGTACGGTACGGTACGGTACGGTACGGTACGGTACGGTACAGTACAGTATAGTATACCGTTCTTGGGTTTCTACCAGAGATAACGAGTAGGAGAATGCGCTTTGACCTACTGCGCATCCGATTTTTCGGCTACACAGAGGGCGCTTGGACGGCCGCCATGTTGACCCATAGTCTTGTCTTGCAGTTTGTTTACGTTTTGACGTGCTTACTTCTTAATTGCTTTTTTAAGGTCTTTTTCGTGTGTTTATCGTTTTTGCTGGCGTGTTTTTGTAATCGTGTTGTGTTTTGTGTTCATTAACATGTCTTGCTCTGGTAAGAACATGCACAAATTGCAAAAGATTTAGACCTGAAGGTATATCCTTGCATTTGGTATGTTATTATTCTAGAAATTCTCGGTTTCCCAAAGAACCTGGACCTCTATTTGGAATGGTTAAAAGCAATGTACCATGGACGAAGAACAAATTCGTTTGTTCAACACATTTTAAATCTGATGATTTTTTGTTGGTGGGCAATAAGAAATGCCTCCAGTCAACTTCTATACCGTCGGAAAATTTATCTGACCAACAACAAAGTGGTCTGAGCCTACCACAAGCTTCAACTTCAACAGATTCAATGATTTCTCCTAATGAGGCACCAAGGCAGGTTCGCCGAAAACGGTCCAGGTAAAAATAAACTTTTTCAACTAAAGTTTGCTTCCATATCAATATAAAATTATACCTAAACGTAAATAAATGCAACAAAAATTTGAAAAATCAAATTATTTTGAATTTGTCGCATTTGCGTGGGTCAAAATGGCGGGAAAAAATTAGCAGTCTTGCGCACGTTGACAAGCATTCTCCCTCCTCCATATCTCTGTTTCTACACGCATGCGCATGCTCACCTGCGCATGCTCTAAAATCCGACGGACTAGATTTCGGTCTACTACTCGAACTGTCGTTACTGGCACCCGCGGCACTGGCCGTACTCGGACTTCTCCTCATTTCCGATTGGGATCTGGTGTTGGTGTTCGTCCTTCTTCGCCTGGATGAATTTCTTGTTGTGGCTGACCTAGAAATTATATTACAAAATTTATTAGAATTTTTTTATATAAAAAAAGATCAAACGCGTACTTGGTACTTACCTACAGAGACCTGTCGGACACGGTTCGCCCATCGGACATCTACCCTCACAGATGCTTTTATTTTGGAGAAGTTCCTCGTAATTGTTGAGCATTAGGGCGACTTGCTCTTGATCTTTGTATACTAGAGCTAGGCTTGGGTATCTTTCTTTCAGCCTGCGTCTTTCCTAAAAATATGATGTTAAAAAATAATTGAAGAAAAATTTAGCTGATAAAATTACAGTGACTTTAAGGCCTTATGTCTTGAGAAGTATAAAGTTTACTATAAATTTAAATTAAAAACGACATATTATGTACTATCTTCTACTTTGAGTCTTACTTATGGGTTTTTTAAGTCAAATTTGCCATGAAACCACAAGAAATATTAAATAATACAATTTAAATATAAATATAAATTTCTGCTTTTTAGTCTTGTGTTTTGTTCACAGGTTTTTCTTATTTTCTCTCTCTATCTCTCTTTGACACCTGTCTGTTTGTTTGTTTCTCATCCTTTCTTATTAACGCGTACCTATTTAATACGATATTTTTATTTATTATATTTTTTATTTATCAGTTCGTAAAAATTTCACTAGTCGAATAATTTTATTTACCTAATAAAAATATTTTTTGTAATATCAAATAACATAATAATAATATGTATATACACTGTGTCCCGGATAAGAATGAACAGCATATGGGATATTGCAAACGGTGAGAGATAGAGCAACGGTTAAATTTGGAAAAAGTCGCGCCATTTTGAGGTCAATAAAATGGCGCAAACAGATTTCTAATATCTTTTTTCGTTTTTGAGTTATTTTGAAAAAAGTAAAATTTTGCTTTTTCGATTTTATTTTTTCTGAAGTTTTTATCACAGATAGAAAAAAAAGAAAAACACTTTCTCATGGCACTTTTTAACGGACTTTAAGATGGCGTTTGTAGATTTGTTCTACAACGTTTCGTTTTTGAGAAACCATCTTCAAGTTTATTTTTTTAAATACGGACCTGGATTTTTTTGCAGATTTTGAAAGCACTTTTCATTGCAAATACCATGATGTATGACACAAAATATTTTTAAAATGTTTTGAGACAATTATACTGAAAATTCCTTTTTTCCATTCATTTTTTTCTAATGCGGTCCTGTATTTAATAATAAGAAGTCTAAATATTAATCAGTATCGTCAACAATTTAACTTACAACTTATCTTTCAATTGGAGAACTAAAAAAAGGACGGCAAAGACTAATAACAGTCACAAACGATAATAAAAAATTAATAAAAATCCTCCACCTAGAAGGCTTTGAAACAACGAAACCAACCCCTTGTCATTTGTCATAACTCCCACTGTATCATTTAGTTAACAATTTGTATCATTAGAAGTGGAGGGTGCTTTTTCAAATGACGATAAATTTAACATGTCGGCATGTTATATCTTTTGTGTCACAGAAATAGTGTAGAGGCCGAACGAATGTATTGTTGCAATTAATAATTGGCAAAAGTTATTGGTTGCTTTCTTACAATTAGAAAAAGCGAAGAATTTGCTCCAAAACACAATGCGACACTGTTTGCTGTACAACAACAGAGGAAAACACTTACCAGACAGGGTCGTATTTAAAAATATTAAGTTTTGAAGTCAAAATAAACTGTAAGTTAAATTGTTGCCAATACTGATTAATATTTAGACTTCTTATTATTAAATACAGGGCCGCAATAGAAAAAAATGAATGGAAAAAAGTAATTTGCAGTATAATTGTCTCAAAACATTTTAAAAATATTTCGTGTCATACATTGGCAAGGAAAAGTGCTTTCAAAATCTGCAAAAAAATCCAGGTCCGTATTTAAAAAAATAAAGTTGAAGATGGTTTCTCAAAAACGAAACGTTGTAGAACAAATCTACAAACGCCATCTTAAAGTCCGTTAAAAAGTGCCATGAGAAAGTGTTTTTCTTTTTTTCTATCTGTGATAACAACTTCATAAAAAAATAAAATCGAAAACGCAAAATTTTACTTCTTTCAAAATAACTCAAAAACGAAAAAAGATATTAGAAATCTGTTTGTGCCATTTTATTGACCCCAAAAATGCGCAACTTTTTCCCCATTTAACCGTTGCCGTATCTCTCACCGTTTGCAATATCCCCATGCTGTTCATTCCTATCCGGGACACAGTGTATAGTGAGTTAATATTGCATTATTATCCAGTTACGAGCTAATACGTTTGAATTTCAAGTAGGTATCTATAGCTCATCCGAAAATAAAATACCAAGCAGGGTAGGTATATTTTTGTGTGTACCTAATTAAAAAACTGTATATAGGTGTGATTCATATTTTACAATGTTATTACCTCGACCAGTCTGGTGCACTCGAAATCGTCCAATTGCTTCTGAAATCCGAGATTCGGATTGGCTACTGCCCTGCCAGCCCTGACAACCTTCAATGCCTCTTTCCAACTCAAATTTGTTACCGACATTATGTAGGCGACCGCTACAGTGACGCTTCTCGACATACCTGCCAAACTGACGAAACATTTTTATTATTATTTGTAACATATAAGCACAATAATATTAAACAGTAGCCGCACGCTCTTGGGCGTATAATTATTGACTACGGTCCTGTCCCATAATCGAGCTAGCTGTCCGATTTGACAATAAAATAACAACCCAGAGTGCAGCTAGTATGCAAAAACGGTTTTATTTACCAATGGATTAATACGTTGCCATCTCTGAGCCTTGCTGCATGGATGAAATCGTTGCACAGCGAAAAAAATTGAGTCAGATTTTGGTCGGGACTATCTGAAGCCATCACGCACAGGTAATGCTTGTCCTGAAAGACAAGAGAAGCGTTTGCTATTATTATTATCAATATAAACGATACATACATATGAAAGAAAAAAAAAAGTTGCTATAGGTACAAAAAGTATTGCCTAGAGCAACCCTTACGCAGCAAAGACCTTAAAACCATTAATAAAATATATGCAGCAACGCGAAAATTATTTAAAAAAATATTTAACGTTTAATTCAATATGAAAATTGAAAATAAAAAAAACCTTTTTAAAAATAAGCCCTTATATTATTTAAGCCATGTACTAAAACGAATAAAATAAGTTTATGTTTTCGTTAAGATAATTCAATTCCAAACTGTACAAGTTTTTGCAAATTGAAAAGCTTGTTGCGCGAAATGTTGATGAAAGCAAGTACCTATTTGCCAAAGTATGCATTTTTTCTTTACAATTCGCGCGACAAGCTTTTCAATTTGCAAAAACTGATCGCAATTTGGAATTGAATTATCTTAACGAAAACCTAAACTTATTTTATTCGTTTTAGTAGGTACATGGCTTAAATATAAGCTTGTTTTTAAAAAGGATTTTTCATTTTCAATTTTATTTTGTGCTTTTTAGTACCTATTTGATTCCCATGTCAGGAGGGTGATAAAGAAATTCAATCCGCCATCTTGGGGCGGCCGCCATATTGGATTTCGTATGAAGTCATTCACCTCATTGTTTTCTACCCGTCGAGCCCTTTCGTTTGATACCCATGTTGGGTATCAAATAGGTAATCCGCCATCTTCAATGAAGCGGCGGCCATTTTGAAAGTATTACAATATTGAGTATTGCATATTGTATTGTCACCCGAACTAAAGGTGTATGCAAAATTTCAGCTCAATCGGAAGTGGTTCTAATTCAGCTGTTAAATAAAAGCTTGTAAAAATGAAAAAATACCACACCCTACTTATGGCTGTTATGAATTTTCCTGTGTCCCAGAAAAAGCGCTTTATAACTTTTTGTGTATCAGATAAAATTGTAATGAAAATGTGGAAAAAACAAGGCGTGAAATAATAGCACACGCAATGCTTTTTTGTGAAATATTTAAAAAAATTAAAACTTGTATTCACGTCATGTACGTAACTAGGTCACATCTAATGCACGTCGTATATATGGGACATACATAAATAAGTAAATAGTAATCTGGCATAGGCACCTATAGGGATTGTTCATATAAATTAAATGGTTTTCATCAATTTTTTTTTACTAACATTTCCATATTTTTTTTACATACTTACAGAGTGTATCCTTCTCGCCGTGTCATGTATAGCCAAAATATGGGTTATGTTGTATTTTGCAAGCTGGCTAGCATCTTTCGAGTCTCTGTAGTTGCCTACGTAAAGTCCCGGTAACACCTAGAAACAAAAAAATATATATAAATATATTTTTTCTTCAAACGTCGTTTACGTAGACTTAGCAGGCATTGAACAATTTGAACTTTAAATGCGGAGAATTATATAATAATTCTCACAAATACTGCGAACTAAATAAGAGCACTTACCCGAAAAACAAACTTTGCTCAAGTTCAACCCATAGCCCATGACCCTTCGTAAAATGAAGTGTGACTATGCATTTATAATTTAAGAAATACGCTGACTTAAGGGCATGCTTCAGCGCTTTGAAACAGTGCGAAATTTGGAAGATGGATGCTATCTACATTGAGATCTAATACGTTGTTTTAGGAGTTTACCACAAACCAAATCTGTGGAGTATACCTTCAGTTCTGTTTACACACCTATTACACATGGTTGGTATAGGGCCAAGGTTAATTTAGATAATATTATAGGGGTATGTTTCAAACTTCGAGCGAAAAATAATTTTGCTAGCAAAGCATAATTAATTATAAATTAAAATTGAATATGGCTATGCCAGTAATCCCTCATTTGGGGTAGAAATACATGACATATACTCAATAAATGTGCCGGGAGATTTCCTATTGAATTACACCAAAAATAAAAGCCCAAACAACGAACTAAACTCATTAAAAATAAAGGAACCATAATAGTCACAATTTTGGGGTGAAAGAATATTCAACTCACCCCCATTTATGTAACATTAAATAATGTATGGTGGCAGTAAAGGTCGATTAGGTAAAATGGGTTTTTTATTGCATTGCGTGTTTTGTTTTGTTATACAGTGTGTATTAAGTTTACTATGAAAATTTCAAAAATTGCATATATTTTCTTATGCATTTAAAGTTTGTTTTAATTTAATAATGTATAAACTGTTGAACCCAGTGTATAGATATTTGGTTGGCTATACAGGATGTCCGTACACTATGAGCAAAAAAATTACAGATGATGGTCATTGTTAAAAATATACAGGGTGTAACTGAACTGATGGTCAAAAATGAAATCACGTATTCTTGGAGTCAAAATAAGGGCACTTCTTCATATACTTTTTTCTCCTACGGGCCATAGTTTTTTTTATACAGAGCGTAGAAGTTTGGAGAAAAATACACATATTTCTTAGTATCTCTAGAAGTATGCGAAATATTTTCTTCAAACTTGGCCTGTCACATGAGCAGATGAGCTGTCAAATTTAAGGATAATATAAAGCTTCTGTTTAAATTTTTAAATTAATTAGTTCAGAAAAATATGAATACCCTGTATAATCGCATTTTTTAAATTTGTATTTGTAACATTAACATTTTGCAGAATTTTCTGAAATAAGGGTAGGTACTTGTTTGTCTGTCTGTTTGTTTGTCATCCTTTCTTCTTAACGCGTTATTTTTATTTATTACCAGCTTATGGCCTGTGCTCATCTATACATAAATTTCCACTAGTCAAATATTTTTATTTAATATTCATAATTTTTCTTATAATAACAAATAACATCATAATAATCTGTATATAGCTAGTTAATATTGTACTGCCATTCAGTTCTGAGCTAGGTTTAAAGTTTAAAATCGATTGCAAAATTTGAAAAACAGACTAAAGTATTCCTTACATTATTCTTGTATAAAATACAAATTAAATTAAAGTAATACAACGAGAAATAAGAGAATTCTAAATATAGCAAATCTTGGCAAGTGCTTTCTAGTGCACTTGACACATTTTCTGTGCTGTACTCATAATGTATTCAGTTCATTCTCATTTGAAATTCAACTAGACTTACTTACCTACTTAAAACTTTGCATTTATTGCATCAAATATTTTTTTGCAAATATCCTAGAAATATAAGCAACAACAATTAATTATTGTTGTTACGTCTAAAAAACAAACTACAAAACTAAGCTACTGTGCTAAAGAAACAAACAAATCATTCCTAGGGTAACTAGCACGGGTGACGTCACTACGGTACCATCCTACAAAGTTTGGTAATTCGCAAAAACTTGCCTTGTTCATGCCGTTCCCCATGGCGACGTAGTCGAGGCAGCTGAGCTGCGGCCTCACCCCAGTGAAGCCGCGGGGCACACTGCCTCAAAAATTTCAATGGTCGGAATAGCTGGTCACCACGGTGTTGCA
The DNA here is from genome assembly GCA_963920635.1 of Pseudeuparius sepicola. NCBI lineage: Eukaryota > Metazoa > Arthropoda > Insecta > Coleoptera > Anthribidae > Pseudeuparius > Pseudeuparius sepicola. The sequence continues at coordinate 33,694,038 of OY987306.1, forward strand.
AGGTTAGGTAGGATACCGATTGGGAATTATGAAATAACACAAATTATTAGAGAAATATGGAAAAAAGTTATAAAGAATATTTGTTCAGCAGGCGTTTCATTTTTTTCTTGTTTTTCTTCGATTAAATGGTTTTCGTTTTCTGTAAATAGTACGACAAAACTGTATTGACAAAAGTTACCCAGAATGGAAAACTGTGCATGATGACAAAATTGAACAACTCTAGGCCTACTTTCTATTTTGGAAAATATCGGAGGAAACTCGATGAGTAGACCAGGATTGTCAAAAATTTTTTCATCGTACAGAGTTTCCTACTCTGAGTAAGTTTTATTTATACAGTTTTGTCTTACTAACCACAAAAATTATTTAATCGAACAAAAACAAGAAAAAATCAAAGTAGGCCTAATGCTATGAACTTTTGTACACTTAAGTAACTTACCACGCTGAACAAATTTTCTTTACAACTTTTTTCAGTATCTCTACAAATAGAGGCAGTTTACTCTATGCTAATTAACGTTTTTTCAATTTCCTGGTGACCCAGTATGGTAATGTTAACTTTTTCCATGCCAATCTTCAATCTTGTTTTAAGGACAGGCACATTTTTATCAAGAATTACTTTTTAAAAGGTTTTATTTTATCGAATCGTGCAAGCTGAATTAGAACCACTTCCTGACATCCGATTGAGCTGAAATTTTGCATACATATTTAGTTCCGGTGACAATACAATATGCAATACTCAGGATTGTAATACTTTCAAAATGGCCGCCGCTCCAAGATGGCGGATGATGTACTTTTTGTCAACCCCCTTAACATGTGTATCAAATGAAAGGGCTCGACGGGCAGAAAACAATGTGAATATGACTTCATATGAAATCCAATATGGCGGCCGCCCCAAGATGGCGGACTAAATTTCTTTACCACCCTCCTGACATGGGAATCAAATAGGTACTAAAAAGCACAAATAAAATTGAAAATAAAAAACCTTTTTAGAAACAAGCTTACTAAAACGAATGAAATAAGTTAGGGTTTTCATTAAAATAATTCAATTCCAAATTGCGACTCGTTTTCGCAAATTGAAAAGCTTGTCGCACGAATTGTAAAGAAAAAAGTGCATACTTTGGCAAATGGGTACTTGCTTATCAACCAATCACTGTCCAATAAAATTAATTGGTACCTACTTTTATCAACACTTCGCGCGACAAGCTTTTCAATTCGCAAAAACTTGTCGCAATTTGGCATTGAAACTTATTTTATTCGCTTTAGTACATGGCTTAAATAAAAGCTTGTTTTTAAAAAGGTTTTTATTTATTTTTTATTTATTTATTTATTACCAGCTTTATGGCATGGGCTTATCTGTCCATCAATTTCCACTGGTCAATAATTTTTATTTAATATTAATAAATTTTCTTATAATAACAAAAAATAATATGCTACCTAAAATATACTTTACCGAGCATATTATGCACGATCCCAGCTTCAAGCAAGGGTCGATATAGTGGCTTTCAGGTGCGGTTGGTGCCAGTCATGAGAATACAAAGACAAAAAAACAATCCAAGTTATTCATGGCCGTTTGGACGTGTGCTGATTGACTGTGCCTGAGCCCAACATTTTTTTGGAGCCTCTCCTTTGTTTTTAACGATTTCGAGCTTCAAGGACAGCGGCGTAAATCTGACGAGACCTTGAACTCTATACGTATAGGCCCTAACCGCATAATACCTATTAGTTTGTTGTTTGTAGGGTAATTTAATTGTTGGATTTTATATTTTATGAAATAGGTGCTACTTACACCACTACCACTGTAATATACAAATTAAAAAACTCAAATTCAAATTATTATTATTTTAAAAGGTCACCTTTTAAAACAAAAAAGGTGTTCAAACGATCCACCATTATTATTTATGCAAATATTGCATCTTTTTAAAGCTGAATTTGTCGCCTTTCTTAGAGAGCGCCTGTCAATACTGGCAATTGGTTCTAAAACGGCTGCTCTTAATTTAACAATTGTCTCATACTTTATTTTGTACTGTTCCCCACAAAAAGAAATCCAAAACAGACAAATCGGGGGATCGGGACTGCCAAGAAATAGGTCTATTTCTCCCTATCCAACTATTTGGATAGAGCTGATCTAGGTAATTTCTTACGGGCAAGTAATTATGTGGTGGAGCTCCATTATGATCATTTTTGTTTTATTTTGTTACATTTTGTCACCAGCTAAAAATAAAATATTTGAAAGTTTGAAGTATGTCTTATTATACAATAGAACGTAATTATGAAAATATTCCATGGCTGACTATTTGAAAATTTAAAAAAAATCTCTCTTTTATTTTGTGTAATAACTATGCCGAGTATTATATCTTTGTAAAGCTCAAAAAATGGCCGATTTTATAAGGCCACAGCTAACTATGGTTTACGTTTAAAAAACCCAAGTTTATGTCATACCTCAAAAATCACAAACAACATAAAAAATAGGATTAGATTATCTTATTAAGCCCAAAATTATCTACAATTTTTGTCTCCACAGTTTTTCTGTATAATCAGAAATAACGGAGCTACAGAGATCTGATGAAATAGCAAAAAATAACTTTTTTCAAAATATCTAGTGAGCCGTGAACTTTTTTAAGAATCCAAAAGGAGCATTAGATTGAGCATTCAAAACTGCAATTCTTTCCCCATTTAACCTTTGTTCTAACTCTGCTAGTTTCCGAGAGCCCCATATAGTGGGCATCGAAAAAAACTCACCCTGTATATTTACTGACGTTTTGGTTTGTATTTTTTAAAACAGTTCATACATAAAACTGTGTTTTTTTATATATATTACCTTATATATGTATAGTTGGTGTGATATTATGTCTAATAATTATCTTGACTGAATTGAAGAAAATACCTATTATGTATTTGTTTCTAGAAGCTTTACCCAAATAAATTAGCATATTAACATGTTTTCCACCGTTTCTCTATTACTTTGTTTTTCTCTAGGTTCGCTAAAGGACATTTCTTTATGCCTATGCCTATATCGTAAGATTTCATCAAAGTTTGTTCTAAAAACACAAAAGATTATAACCTAGTAACCATTCTTATTTAGTCTCTTAGCGTGTTCAATTCAATTATGGAAGATAGGAAGGTTTTTCCATTGATCAAATCCATTATTTGAAATAGGGTGTGTACTCAAAGAACTATTGACCCACTGTGGCTACATAAGATTAATTTCGCTTTGTAACATCAATCTTAGTTCCCGACACATAAAAAGTCTATGTAACCATGAAAGTTTATTTTGCCTAAGTGCTTACATATACAGGGTGTAGCTTTGTAGCACAAATTATGGTCAATATTCAGCAGGGTGTTCTAATAACTGTATTTTTCTTTAAATCGGCACTAGAGTCTCAAAATCGTCGATAAAAACTTAATCTTTCAGTATAAATATTTTGGTCATGCTAGATTTAGGCAAAGCAACGCTTTTTATAATTATAGTTTTATTATTTTCTGTAAATTTCTGAAAACTTTTTGGTTTTCTTTCTTTTCTTTGCTTAGATAATTTAATTCAAAATGGGTTTCGAAAGAATAAAACAACAATGTAAAAAATAGTTGAATATATTCTATATTGGTCCTATAGAATGAGAAAACATTATATTTAACGTCAATCGGCACCGAAATATAAAAATAACATTAAACTCTAAAAAAAACTTAAATATTAATTTTGCTTTTCAAATAGGTATAACTTAATTTATATTGGAAGATAGTACTTTTTGCTTACACTTCTAACATATAAATAAGTATAAATTATTTGGCCAACAATATAAGTACTTACTTTCCAAGTAACAACAATACTTTTCGTTTGGAATGTTTTTTTTTTGCCAGGCACTATAAAAACTACTACTTATACTTCGTCAGCCAATAGAATCTAGTCTCGTTGTTCTTAACAAAGAAACCATCCTAGAGAGTAGAATAAAATTGAGAGCGCTAGTCTCTACAACAGTTCCTAAATCCCCAACATCTACATGTGCCTTGTGTTTCCAAAATTGATCCCCGATTGAGTAGCACCCTTGTTACTGCCCATCTGAAGGCCAATAATCGTCTGGCCGGCCTTCAGTTTATCTTCTGAGAAGTGTCTCTCGTTTTTCTCAGCCTCCTTTGGTCCTATCGAAGGTTTTCCGTGAGCACCAGCCTGAAAAAACATTAAAAACATTTCGAATTTCCCGCTTTGTCACAGTAGTTCGAGTAGTGGTCACTAGTGGCGCTTAGAACTAAATCAATATGAGCGCTGTTTGCTCTCTATTAAATTTCTACTCTAGGATTTTTTTGAATGGCATCATCAAAACTTCACGGCACATACCTTCCTTCCTAAAGACTGAAGACAAATAACAACTGAGTTCAAATTCTGTTGTTCCCACAGATCGACAGTTTGAAATGTTTCTTGAGCTGGCACACCCAACTGTCTGGCTGCGTCAAGGAATGCGTTGATATTCTCCATACATTTGAAAGCCATCGTGGTGTGGTTGACTTTTTTTACTATCCCTGGTTTGATACAGTTCACTAATCTGAAAAAAGTGTACATAAAATCTCTGTGTACATGACAACTTTTGAACAGATTTTCATACAGTGTGACCCACTTTCAAAAATTGGTCATAAAAACGGTACAAAACCAAGACTTAATTTGGGAAATTTGAAAAAAAAAATGTGTAAGTAGGACAGGACAAAAGTGCATTTGCAGCGGTTTTTTACAAGCTTTGTTAGTATGCATGTGTAGGTCGAATCTTGCAAGCTGACTTAGAACCACTTCCTGACATCCGATTGAGTTGACATTTTGCATACACCTTTAGTTCCGGTGACAATACAATATACAATACTCAATATTGTAATACTTTCAATATGGCCGCCGCTCCAAGATGGCGGATTACATTTTCTTTTCAACCCTCTTAATATGGGTATAAAATGAAAGGGCTTTGAAGAATAGAAACAATAAAGTTAGTGACGTCACACTAAATTCAATATGGCCGCCGCTCCACGATGGCGGATTACCTACCTATTTGATACCCAACATGTGTATCAAATGAAAGGGCTCGACGGGTAGAAAACAATAAGGTGAATGACTTCATACAAAATCCAATATGGAGGCCGCCCCAAGATGGCGGACTAAATTTCTTTACCACCCTCCTGACATGGGAATCAAATAGGTATCAAAGCACAAAATAAAATTAAAAATAAAAAAAACATTTTTAAAAACAAGCTTTTTTGTTGTTGTAGTTTCTACATTACCTTTTTTAATACTACCAAAACAAAACGTGATTATATGTGTTTTGGTGACATATATGCATAGACAAAACATAGTTTTCTGTTATACCTATTTCATGTGTTTGTAGTTTGTACAACAAAACATAGAATTCTGCTAAGAATTTTCAATCAAGAGTTTTTTAGAATTAGAAATGACGATTTCTATACATAGTTATCAGTTTCTGATACATCTTATCACAGTTATCATAATTATTCTTTTATCATAGGTTAAAAATAAATGTTTGTAACATGAAATCATTTTTTATCGTGGATGTGTGACTATGGTTTATTAGCAGTTCTTAGAAAGTTACAAACATGGGATTACTTAAAAGTACAGTCACAAATAAATTATTGTAGATAGAATAATATTATATAAAATTTATACCTAATTCAACACAAGTAATATTAGATTATCTGTTGTAATATTCATTGAAATTGAAACAAATTTTTCATAGCAAATGTTCGTTAAATCTGACATCATCCTGTATTTCGGTTGGTCAAAAACCATCGCCTTTTGAAGCAAACCATGACTCACTTGATTACACAACGCTCAGACATGGCTGTTATATTCAATACAGCCAGTGCCGTCGCTGTGTTTAGTTAGAATTTTTCAAAGGTCATGCACAGAATAATTCTTAATTAATTCAAAGTTTTTTTCTGGAAATTCCATTTCAATAATACGTAATTATTATTAATAGACAATAATATACAGGGTGAGTTTTTTCGATGCCCACTATGGGAATCTCGGAAACTAGCAGAGCGAGAACAAAGGTTAAATGGGGAAAGAATTGCAGTTTTGAATGCTCAATCTAATGCCCCTTTTGGATTTTTGAAAAAGTTCACGGTTCACTAGATATTTTGAAAAGAGTGTTTTTTTCTGTAGCTCCGTTATTTCTGATTATACAGAAAAACTGTAGAGAAAAACATTGTAGATAATTTTGGGCTTAATAAGATAATCTAATCCAATTTTTTATGATGTTTGTGATTTTTGAGATATGACATAAGCTTGTGTTTTTTTAAATGTAAATCATAGTTGGCTGTGGCCTTATAAAATCGGCCATTTTTTGAGCTTTCCAGAGTTATTATACTCGGCATAGTTATTATAAAAAATAAAGGAGCTATGGCTAATTTTCTGTTTTTTTTTTACATTTTCACATAGTCAGCCATGGAATATTTTTATAATTACGTTCTATTTTATAATAAGATATACTTCAAACTTTCAAATATTTTATTTTTAGCTGGTGACAAAATGTAACAAAATAAAACAAAATTATATATACATATATACATAATTACTTGCCCGTAAGAAATTACCTATCCAAATAGTTGGATAGGGAGAAATAGACCTATTTCCTGGCAGTCCCGATCCCCCGATTTGTTTGTTAGTACAGTACAAAATAAAGTACGAGACAATTGTTAAATTAAGAGCAGCTGTTTTAGAACCAATTGCCAGTATTGACAGGCGCTCTCTAAGAAAGGCGACAAATTCAGCTTTAAAAAGATGCAATATTTGCATAAAAAATAATAATGGTGGATTGTTTGAACACCTTTTTTTATTTTAAAAGGTGACCTTTTAAAATAATAATAATTTGAATTTGAGTTTTTTAATTTTTGTTTTATTTTCTTACATTTTGTTACCAGCTAAAAACAAAATATGAGAAAGTTTTAAGTATGTCTAATTATAAAATAGAACGTAATTATGACAATATTCCATGGCTGACTATGTGAAAATTGAAAAAAAAAAACAGAAAAATAGCCATAGCTCTTTTATTTTTTGTAATAACTATGCCGAGTATTATATCTTTGGAAAGCTCAAAAAATGGCCGATTTTATAACGCTACAGCCAACTATGATTTACATTTAAAAAAACACAAGTTTGTCATATCTCAAAAAATCACAAACAACATAAAAAATTGGATTAGATTATCTCATTAAGCCCAAAATTATCTACAATTTTTGTCTCTACAGTTTTTCCGTATAATCAGAAATAACGGAGCTACAGAGATCTGAAGAAATAGCAAAAAATCACTTTTTTCAAAATATCTAGCGAGCCGTGAACTTTTTTAAAAATCCAAAAGGGGCATTAGGTTGAGCATTCAAAACCGCAATTCTTTCCCCATTTAACCTTTGTTCTAGCTCTGCTAGTTTCCGAGATCCCCATAGTGGGCATCGAAAAAAACTCGCCCGTATATACCTGGCCATTTTTTAAAAGCAGTGTAAAAGATTTTGGTATTTTATTGTGACGTTATAGGTGGTTCAAACCTTTTTTTCGTAAGCACTTACTTGCAAAGGAGAGTACCATCCTTGAGTACTTCATAAAAGTTGGCCATATCTCCAGCAGTGTTGATATCGCCGCCCGTTATTACAGCTACCCATTCAAGGCTTTCCCTTGCAAGGTCCTCGCTGTATTTTGCGTTAACCTAAAAAAATAAAATTAAAACAAAATGTTTGAGGATATTTTCTATCAAGTTTCTTTTCATTTTAATTGATAGTCCAATAAAGATGTGCTCAGCTTATAGGGGTCATAAAAAAATCCAAAAGATCACACTCGAACTCCTGGTACGAATTGAGCTATAGGGTGGTTTCCTAAACAATATGGGTGGTAGAGCAAAATGGCCCCAATAAAATTTGTAGGGGATCAAAGTATACATGAACAACCTTCCCTCATAATTTTTTTATCTCCTTATATGACAAAAATTCCTTCTTCTTACAAATACTAAAATGACTTTATAAAGTATGTAATAATAGATTTTGTAAGGTCTTATTCTGCATTTATTGGCAAGGTTTAATTATTTCTTCACATTATCCAAGTAAAACGGTAAAAAAAATGCAAGCTCATTCTTTAAGTCGCCTATAATATAGAGAAACCAGTTTGATGGAGCGTGGCTGGAATTTTTATAGGTTTACTTGCACTTTTATACATATACAGGGTGGTCAAAATCCGAGTTTAAAAAGTAGAATTTCATTTTTAACCATTTTTATTATTCGACGCCACTGTGAATTCGTCAGTTAAAGAAATAAAATACACGATAAACTTGTGCAAATACGAAGTCATAAACTGTTTGTTTCTGCTTATTTTGCAGTACGTATCTATACCTGTTTGCAATTTTATATTCCACATTCCACGCGTCATAGGGTAAATTTGACACTCAAGTTTGTCGACCTCAAATTTTAGACAAATTAATCGTGATTTTTTACAGTATACAATATACTTAGTACATATTTTTTATATCATGTACTTCATTTTAGAATAATTATTTTTATTATACTTCTTTAAAAACACCTTATTTTCATCTGTTTTAGCAATAATGAAAGATGGGGTTTTTCGGGCTAGCGCACGGAAACAGCGCATGGAAAAACTTTCCGTGCGCTGAATAAAAATACCGAATATATGGCTTTAAAATAGAAATATACAGCAAAGTAAACTAAATTTAAGAAACTCTATATGCTCTCTGATATTTAACATATACCTATTTTGAATTTTAATTCGTAAGTGTTTCAATATTTAGATACATTTCTGTAATATTTTTGACGTTTTATTCACCTTATCTGACAATAACTAATTTACAACAAAGCACCTTTGAAATCATTTGAGAGTAACCATGGAAACGCATCATACATACCAAACACTATATTGTCTGCATTGTTTATTTTTTGTCAATTAAATTTATTATAATATGCCGATAAAATATTTTAAGTTTCCGTTTTCAAAGAAGTATAATAAAAAATATCGTTCATTACACGTCCAGAAATAGATTTTTCCGTGCTTGCATGACTTCCCGTGTTCGGCTGCGCCTCACACGGGAATTTGTCACGCGCGCACGGAAAAATCTTTATTTCCAGACTCGTAATGAAATATACTATTTCAATACTGACTGATGTATTTTCTGATAAGTACCTAACTTACGTAGGTGGGTATTCAAGGTAAAAGGCTAGTGACCCTTGAAGTCTAGACTATTAAATTACATTGCTAAATACCAGGAATTCATGGTATAATATGGCTATTTTCTCTATATGATCAACGCTTTCAGTGGGATTTTTTTATAATCAATCGGCGAATAATAATTTTAATTAGCCATAATGTTCTTTCGTTTGTCAGAAATATCAATAGGTTGTTACAAAATTTACAAGTTCACTCTGTATATAAACTGTATAATTTGCTCATTAGCATTAGTAATATTTACCACAAATAATAATCTAAAGCAATAAAATTTTATTATAAACACTACATTAAATTAATCCCAAAGTCTTTATTTGCAATTCTCAAATGTAAGTCCTTGTAGGTATATATCAAGAATTAGCATACAAAATATCGTTCCAGATGCATTTAACATTAATTTATTACTAATATAATTATCGTATTATTCGTGTAGGTGTAAATATAAGTTTCATTTCAATAACCGTTTTATGTAAATTTTAGAACTGTGACAAATACAAAAAAAAACAATAAAAAGCAAGCCAAGAAACCTATAAATAACAAATCAAATCGTAGTAGGCACCCATAAAAAAGCCTTCTCTTGTTTGCCCTTGACAATGAACTACCTATGCCATCAACGTTGAACCTAAAACCAGATTTTGACGCCCACCATAGCTCAAGTGTTAATACAATCCTCAAACCCAAGTGTCTACTTGTACATTCGAAAATGTTTCTAGTTAAAACCGAAAGCAAAAAGTGTTTGGCTGTATAGGAGGACCTTTTGTTCGAGTGTAGTCTAGTTGAAAGTTCATGGGAACTGTGATGAACGTTCACACTCTAGCAGTTCTCAGGTATTCACACATGAGATGGCCAAAAAGTAATAATTTATTAAATTCATTTCTATATTTGGTGTTGATGTCATAATTATACTGACCATAAGGATCAATTAACAACAATTGTGACGTAACGGGGCTATCTAATTGGTATGACCGGAGCGTCCGAAATACCTAGTCGATAGCCATTTCCTGTGCCAAGGGGTCTACGAAAATTTGTATCAAACAAACGCGTGAAATGCCGTTTCATGTTTCCGACAGTTGAAAAATGCGAAACGGCAAACTCATACCAAAAACTCTTGGATAACCTACAAGAAATTCAGGACACCATCATTGGCAATTTTCGGTGCCTTATAAGGACATACACCGCAAGTTCGTTTATGGAATAAAACGCGATGATGCAATGAAACTAAAGTGCCCATCTGCGAAATATTATTTCGACACGAATTATTGAGGGGGTCTCGTAGCTGCATCGATTTCAGACTGACCTGGATACCGCACTGTCATAAGGGGAGGCTGTGACCCACAACCGTGGTGTGCTTTGAAAAATGCTTTCTACATGTCAAACAATTGGAATTCTTAAGGTAGACGCCTTGCGCCAACCACCTGCACTCGCCACTAAATTTTTCAACGTCTACAACGCCAAAACGATAATTTTCTTCGCGAAATCTCAAAGCCCTTACCTTTCTCTGAGCCTCGGCCGCAAGTCCGCTTTTGGTAGCCCTGTTTGTTGCCATATTTTCGGAAAAAAGTGTCTGCCTTTCACTGTCTGTACACCGCCAAAGTTGAAAAGCGACTAAACGATATCCACTGAATAACCAGTGCCGCTGCTCCTTCGATTCTTGCGTCCCTTTCTAAGGCATTAAGAATGAGCATTCGGAGAGAGATAGACGACATATATAGCGAACCGGTTTCTTAAAAAACGTTGAGGTACTTATTGTTTGAGAAAGGTGTCGTGGGTCAAGTGGGTACCTACCGAAAAAAGTACCTACAAGGTAGGTACCTTTATGAGAAAAAATATAAGAGTTGTTTCGTAACAGTTTCCCTCCGTTTGAACCACCCTGTATGCCTATACACTGATTACGAATGTGCTCCTTTAGCGTTTTTCGACGTTTTAAGTGAAAACCCATGTCGAAAACACTGCCTACTCCAATTAGAAAAGGAGAATCCAAGAAAAAAGTGACAACTTGTGAATTCGTAGTTCTGTGTCATGGTAGTCTTGTCCATTAATTCCCATAGTAAGTATTCAGCAAGCAGAAGTATGTAGGTCAATTACTGCATTATGTATTACCAGATTGATTATTGTTGTAGTACAGGCAAAAAGTTTAAACAGTTTAAAAAAAGGACGAGTTGAAAAGACTTTTAAATCATCGCAGCGTGATATATTTTTACAATATTATTTAGTCTTGTATAGTATTGTTCGATTTTAAGGCTATTTATAGTTATGATGAGTTTACTAATACTTTAAATTAGGATAAATAAAATGCTCAGACACCGAAATTGTTTATGGAAGGAAATAATGTAATAAAATATACGTACATAGCGATATATGTACGCCCTGTATAGTCTATGTAAGTACTACTATGGTAAAATCCTTCAGTAGCTGATGTGATTTGTTAATTTTAAACACTCTATATGGAGATAAAACTCAATATGGATGGAATCACTTGTTTATCGAATTAAGTAACTGCTTTTAGGTCATCTAATAAACTTCAAACTATATTATTTACTGATCTTGTTTTGAAGAAACAAAGTGCACAACATGTAGATCTTTCATCGATATTTTTATATTAACATTTATCTATATATTTTTTCATTTGTAACAACAATAAATTATATTTTATTTTATCTCATAAGCGCACGCGGATATTAGGTAAGTTCTATATTTAAAAAATATACAGTTTGTACAACATTTCTGAAACCTAATGAAAAATAGTTTTCCTATTTTTTGTTACACTCTCCACTTTCTATATTTCTAATTTCACTGATGACGTCAGGATACAATAGTTTCGAAACGTCCTTAGCTGTGATGAAGTCCAAATGTGACCAATCTCTATGGTCTATCTCGTGAAAACCACATTGTAAATTTCTGTTCAATACTGAATAGGTTTTTTTGGCGTTCTTAAAAAAATTAAATACCTATATTAAATGTTTTTTTGGGCACCCTGTACACTTACGACTTTATTTACTAGTAAATCGTTGTTGCCTACAAAAAAAGACATTGGGATTTTGATATGTTCCATTGGGTACGGTGGTGGTATTTTTTGACCATATTTCTCTAAATTTTCTTTTGTTCCATAGTCGAAATGTGTGAATTTTTTGCTCAAAATCAACTGCCCGTAGTGTTCCATTGTTTTAAAACTGAAGAGATCTAATGCTTGGACAACAAATACGGGGTAGGAAACCTGAAAATTAAAACAATATAATATATTCGAATTTAAAATGAAATAATAACTTACTGGATCCATTTGTCTATAATCAGATCCAAAAATTGATCCCAAAAATCCTTCTGCCAAGTAGAAAAATGGAGAAGGAAACTCTCTTTTCCTTAAAACAATGTCAAACGATGATTTTAAGATGTCAGTTACAGGGCCGTACGGTATAAAATCAGTAAAAGCCTAAAAAAGAAAAAGACAGGAAAAGAAAAAGAAAGGAAAGGACAGGAAAGGAAAGGAAAGGAAAGGAAAGGAAAGGAAAGGAAAGGAAAGGAAAGGAAAGGAAAGGAAAGGAAAGGAAAGGAAAGGAAAGGAAAGGAAAGGAAAGGAAAGGAAAGGAAAGGAAAGGAAAGGAAAGGAAAGGAAAGGAAAGGAAAGGAAAGGAAAGGAAAGGAAAGGAAAGGAAAGGAAAGGAAAGGAAAGGAAAGGAAAGGAAAGGAAAGGAAAGGAAAGGAAAGGAAAGGAAAGGAAAGGAAAGGAAAGGAAAGGAAAGGAAAGGAAAGGAAAGGAAAGGAAAGGAAAGGAAAGGAAAGGAAAGGAAAGGAAAGGAAAGGAAAGGAAAGGAAAGGAAAGGAAAGGAAAGGAAAACAACACTTACTGCTGCACTGGTCACCGCACTGCCCACCGATTTTATATATGCCAAAATTTTGACCAATTTTGAATCAGTTCTCAGCCAATATCCAGAAGGTGCCAAACACACTGCCCCCATAAGTTCTTCACTGGATTTTTGAGGATTCAGTGATGAATATATGAATAGTGCTGTATTTGCCATTGAATATCCAATGTAGATCGATTTCTTGTTTGTTTTTTCGTATACCCTTTCGAAAATTGATGGTAAATCATAGACTCCCATTTCATGAAAACTAAAAAAGAAACATTTTAAAAATTGACCAAAAACGATTCTATTAAATTTGAAAAATATCTTGAGATACAAGATACAAGGTGAAAATACTTTTTATATTCTTTTACCTAAAATCCCAATATTTATTCTCGTTTTTCGTCATATTAACATGTTTTTGACTGTATTTAGTCCCTCTAAAATTGATCAGCCAAACATCGTACCCCAATTTGCCCAAAACATAAGCTAAAACAAAAAAAATGTATCGAATATAGACCTCGCCTATACTAACACTCTTCGTTCCTTACGAAGTGAATCTTGTTCTCTAATAACAAAACCCAAGCTGCTCATGCCTATACCATGCCCAATGACTATTGGATTATTTTTTGTGACGTTTAAGAAACATCTCACCAACAAAAGCCGGTAGCCGTCTTTTGTTGTGACAGTGTGTTCTTCTGTTTTGAAGCCCCATCTTTGAATGATTTGAGTCTAGAAAAAGGAAAAAAGAAAAATGTTCATGCTCGTAATAACCCTAGCGCTTTCGCCAAAATTTTATATATACGATTTTAATGCAATAAGTTGTTAAGTAAATAATATATATAATAATAAAATTATGTAATGTGATAATTAAACTACTTGTCATTATCAAGGCAACTTATAGATAGGTACTCTGAGAGCAAAACATCTGTTCAAAAAATAACCTTCTTCTACTTACAACATTCAACTTATCAATCGGTGTAATCCAACAGTCACTACTGTTGTTTTGGTTGTAATCAGCAAAATGACGGCACACTTTTATACAAAAAACACAGTTTCCGAATAACAACGCCAAAAACAAAACTCTCCCCATCTTACACTCAATACCTTGTTATTGTGTGTAAATGGCGAATGGGTTTCTACATTGCAAATTACCAATTCTTGTCTTGTAACTGTACTGACCGAGGCTACAGTGCATTATCAAGGAAATTCTTGCGTTGAATATTAATTTAATTGTTATTTAATAGCTTAGATAATGTCGTAGCGCAACTAGTCTCGCAAATACTAGGTGTGTACCACAGGTAAGTAAGTAGGTAGGTACCTATTACAAAATGTACCTACTGCCAGTGATTATAGTATTGTACATAAATATTTTAGTAGGTTTGAATAACAATCTATTTTTCATGGAGGCTGCACAACAGGCAGCAGTTTGGAGTTTCTGTTGGGAAGCGCCGTGTACAATATGTACCTCGACACTGAAGGTTTTTTTATGACTCATGTGGCTTATTTGCCTCAGCCAGAGGCGTCAGCAACTAAATTCCACATGAGTCATAAAAAGTTGAACTTTGGTGCCTTGGTACATAATAGTTATTTATGTACCAAGGCACTGAACTTTGGTGCCTTGGTACATAATAGTTATTTATGTACCAAGGCACTGAAGTTCAACTTTTTATGACTCATGTGGAGTTTAGTTGCTGAGGCCTCTGGCCGAGGCAAATAAACCACATGAGTCATAAAAAGAACTTCAGTGCCGAGGTACATATTATAGTTTTCTTGAAATCGGAAAAAAAATGTTTTATTAGGCAAGAAAATAATAATAAGAGATCACCCGTCCACGAACCGACTACGCGCGGCGTTGCTTGACTTTACCGATCGCTCTACCTAGGACAAGTATAATGATGTACGGCACCTTCTGACAGAAAAACCAAACTGCTGCTTCTTGTGCAGCCTACACAACAAATCTATTGATTTTCAAATTTACTAAAATATGTATACTGAAGGATTGCGCTTCTGTAGGAAACAATTTCGCAATGTGTACGAAAAGTTAAATGAGCCTTTATCGGCCGGGTTTTGAATATTTGGTCAGTTTTGACGGGCGATTTCTCCGCGTCTGACGTTTGATGTTTACATCTCGCCAAGGCCTACTTATTGAAAAAATCGTACAATAATGGGCTACATTATTGTACGATTTCTGTGCTTTTAATGACGATTTTGGGACATTTTAATGCCGATTTCAAGAAAATAACTATTATAGATATTTATTTTATAAATTTCTTTGTCAGACTTGACATCTGTCACTCTCTATTTTTTGAAGGTAGTCAATTATAGGCTTATTTATTTCTTCCCCCACATCTTTAGCGCCGAGGGTATCAATATGTGTAAACAGACTATTGCGTACTGTAAAAAATCCACACTTGCTTTCTTTTGGAAGTTGGTCGTACAATTCTCTGGTTCCCTACAAATTCAAGAAAACAAGGAATTTTTGAATACTTTTTTAAAAGCATTTCAATAAAATTTCTTACCCCAATAGGTGTTACAAGATCACCATTACTAACTAAAATAGCTATTGGAATGGTGATATTTTCTACAAGATAGAAGGGTGGTTTTGAACTATTATATTTCTGAATATTTTCCTCAATTCCATAATCAAAATGTTTGAATTCTCCACTTCTTATACATTGTGCAAAGTGGATTTGAATTTTAGCAGTGGTTATGTCTACAGAGCTTGTGTGCAGTATGGGAAATGTAGCCTAAAATTAATGACCCGTCTTATACAAATAATCATTTTATGTGTTTTTTTTTACCCAATCGATTTGATCTGGGTGGTAACCGTCGATACTGTTGAATATTAATTTGTAATAACCTCTCATCAATAATGGATTTGTCATAATGACTCTCCTAAGTACATTTAATGGTAGGCTGTCATATAAGATGGCTCCATGGTAGAATTTTGGCAAAACATACTGAAAATGATAATATGTAAGCACGGGAAAATAACATTAATGACTTTCTTACAGGTAAAATTGAACTGGTAGGATCCAATGCGGTCAGCGTAGAATTTTGATCTTTAAATTTTCCAGCAGGAGCAGCCAATACGGCGCCCATGAGTTTTTCCTTGGCCTCCGTTGGTTTTATAGAGGAATATACCAAAAGTGCCGAACAACCCATTGAAGTACCAACGTAGAGGGCCTTGCTATTGGTCTTGCTGTAGACGTATGATATTATTGACGACAAATCAAATATTCCTATTTCATGAAAACTGGAAAAAATGTTGGTGGTTGATTGATAGTTGATACATTGGTTCCAACTGAATGGACCTTCGGATAAAGAACCCAGCTTGCTTTTCATTTGCAGTAGGAACCAATAATAATAATTTGAGGTAGGTAGCTAGTTCTTTTTGCTTGAGACACTATTTAAGCCTACCTACTTACCTAAAATCCCAAAACAAGTCTTCATCAACATCGAATCGGTCGTGTTCTCTACTATATTTCGACCCTCTGAAGTTAATCAACCAAACGTCATAGCCTTCAGTGCCTAACATATAAGCTACAAACAATTTTTTTAAGAAATATTCTCGATCTCGTAATGGCAATTTTCACCTAACGAATTCTCCATTCTTGCTACGAAACTATAACTGCTAGTGCAGGTTCCGTGGCCTATTATCACCGGATTTTTCTTCGAAACATTCCAATGGAACCTCGCGAGCGTCAGCGTGTAACCATCCTTAGTTGTTACTTGGTGTTCTTCCGTATAAAAACCAAACAGATTTTTTAGAATTTCGGTCTAAAATCAGTACCCGTGTGAAGATGTCACTTTTTATTTAACTTGTTGGAACTTACCACGGTCATTCTATCAGCTGGGTTATCCCAGCAATGTCTGCTATATGGCAAGTAATAGTCGAACTCATCTCTACACACTTTTATTGCGCAAATTTGAGGAACAAATAACAAAACTTGTAGAGCAACTATTGCGACCAGTCTCATTTTTGATGTTTCTGAACTATTTCGAGTTAATTGTTATCAATTTGCATTTTTTAATTCCTTCAAATTCATTACAACAGCTATAATTGTGATAGCAATTGTACAGGGTTGTTCGTCATATGCATATTAATTTATTTACAAAGGAAAACAATGCAACTGTTTCCTATGAAAGTCTTTATTTAAATAAATATAAGAGATGATTCGGTTTTATATATAGGTATATCAAAACAAATATATAATAGGTAAATTTATTTGTTATTTATTGGTGTAGTTAAAAGGATCACCATGTTACTATAAATTAGTGTTAAGTTATGTTGAAGTTCAACATAAGGTCACACTTTTGACTGTTGCACTTGAAATTTGTTTATAGATAATACATTATGTATTTGTACACAATCTATAATAATATTTTAATGTCATTTCAATTCAATAAATATCTGTTATGTGCGATAACCTAGGCAAGGAAAATAGTTCAGTCAAATGGTACACAAGGAGGGTGCGAAGTGGAAAGTTCTGGTGTAATTGTTTTTAGTGGTTTATTTCATGTTCTTTGAGGTGCTGAACACGAATATGAAGTTGTCTAAAAATAATGTTTTTTAGTGATTACAGCTTATAACTTGCAAAGCAAGCTATTTACGCAAAAAGTGGCTCTATAGTAAAATATAAACAGGAGAAAATTATCTAGAATTTAACTGCCTCAACATTTTTTTGTACGTCGTATGCAATGACGTCAGAACCTATAGACAGGTTTGTTTTGATAAAAGTTTGACGCCCAGAACTAATCACAATCTAAGCGCTCCATTAAATTATTCCGAAAATGTCGCGAGATTGTCAGAAATTGCCCCTTTTTGTCGAGCCGTAGCGAACTTATTTCGACTCTGGGCTCGGAGGCTGGCGTCGTTAGACCATCCCCCGAGTCTTCAGGTGAGGTTCCGATGCTTCCGGCGCCCCCAAAGAAGAAAAAACATGCGATATCTAAGTGTGATTCTGGAGGAACTATAACCGGGAATCACCGGGTGTATAGTTGGTTGATGGTTGACTTTCTGTCTTTGTTTGTAGCATGTTGTTAGAGTAGTATGGATATATTTAATCTTGGCGTCAAAATAAAGGGCATTTTAACAATGGGGCACCACGTCTATAGGTTTTGACGTCATTGGTCGTATGGTTTCCACGCAAAAGAGTGTTGAATTGGTAGAAATAGGGAAATAAGTAGTTTTTGGCAAATAGCAAAAAAATAAATAAATAAAAGTGCAACTTTCCGCAACAACTCAATTATGAACTTCGTGATGAATTAAATTCTGCATAATGTTTTACCCTGTGAAGCTGGGAATGTTTTGACTTCGAGAAGAGTCATCATTTCCACATAAAAAACATACTCTTGGTCAATATCGATATCGCAAGCGAGATATTCGTCTCTGAATGTAGACCCACCGAAAAAAAATCCAAATTTCGAAAATACAACGCACTTTATTCCAAATACAATTTTTTTTTTTTGAAATTTACTTCAACAGGTAATGAAAATGTCCCCCGTTTACCTCAAGTCACTTCCTTATGATAAGCTTCACATTCGAGAAGGTATTTTCAGCATTTTTAATATTATCGGTCGCTTGTTGAATTTTTCCTAATTAATAATAAATTAATTCGGATTTCTCACCTTCGAAATTATTGCAATTTTTTGAAAATCAAGTTTCATTTTCAACACCCTGTATCTTTTAAACGAGCAACATTTTACTAAGTCATTTTTGACTCACACGGTATATTTTGACGTTTATTACCACCTGTTGCCCTCTGGCGGATAAGTTATGGGACACCCTGTATATTCGATATGAATTTTCTGGCCGAAAATTGCGAACTTTCTCACAAAATTTCCGGGAAATATAAAATTAACGAATATTCGTTTTTCCAGAACCGAATATTTCCAAAATATTCTCAATATATTGCAAAGTTCGAATTGAAATATTCGCCACTCACATCACTGCATGGAAGCCGTGTCTAAGAGGGCTCGTATACATAAATTCATAAAAATTGTACAGAAATTCACCTCTTTTATTAGCCTATAGAATAATATTTACCTACATGAAATAAAAATTATATATTAATGGTGTTTTTTTGCTGTTTTAAAAAAATTACTGAAGTTCCTCCATGTTTCAATACTCTTTTGCGTGGACTTACAAAATAGTTTTAAGAGAGTTAAATTGTAGATAATTTTCTTTTCTTTATTTTACTACCGAATCTCTTTTTGCCTAAGTAGCTTGCATTGCCAGTTATAAGGTGAAAACCACTAAAAACACTATTTTTAGTGGTTTTATTGATGATTTCTCATATTTGCCGCAAAAATTTTTGTTGGACAACTTCAGATTCGTGTTCAGCACCCCAAAAAACATAAAATAAAAAAACAATTACACCAAAACTTTCCACTTTAAACTACCGTTTGACTGAACTAAAAGTAACGATAAAACAATGTTAGAAATTACAGCTTTAATTTACAAAAATATACAATAAATGCACTTTCACTGATTTCTACCCGTATGAAACTGTGTAGCCCATATTTTTCATTAAAGTTTCCTTTATTGCTGGTTGCAGTTCCTTTTGCATATATGTGGTCAATAAAGACCTAATTCCTGCAAAAAAAAATAGAAAATTATAGACCTAACCTAAAAAGATTGCCACGTTGCCAAATGTACCCTACTTCCAAATCAGTGACGTCAGAATTGTTTCTAAATAGGGTTAGTAATCAATCTTCAAGCTACTTTTAAATACCTTTCAGAAATATATCTTCCATTTCTCTAGAAGTTTCGTCATCTTCTTCTATTTCTTCTCTGTGCGACCTTCTGTGCTCCCTTCTTTTTAAGTGAGGTTGACAACCGTAGGCATAAACAGAAATAAAACCAGGTTCCAAAAAATGAGAGTCGGTTCTCACATTGAATTGCCCTCTTTCCCTTCTTATAGGTTCTGTGTGGAAACTACAACAAATTTTTGTTTTTCGGTACGTAAAAAAAGCTTAAGGTTGAAATTGAAAACATTCCGCGTGTATTTAAATGCATAAAATTCTAATTAGAAATATCCATCGGAGGGTAAAATTGGCCTTAAATGAATTGCGAATAGCAAACAATTATTAAGAAACTCAAACGGATGTAAACATTTACATTATCTGAATGAACAAAGAATGTATTCATTCTCATGTGGGTTACAGGAAATTCAACGAAACACACAAGTCGCGACAGGTTTGAGCCAGAACTCTCATAGTATATCTACTTGGAATGACAAATTTTCTGCTACTGCATAAAATATTTACCCGATACCAGCTTTCCTCAATCTCAATATCATGTTGCATGATTCTTCTGATGGCAGCGGCCTCAATGGTTCTCTCTGGAGTTCTCCTTCTCCGAATAAATTTACCTTTCCAGATATTGTTAGATCTCTAAACATTAGTCTTGTATCTAAACTTTGATTCCTGGGATCAAATCTACATTTTTCTACTTTTACCTAGAAGGGAAAAGAGCAGTTTAAATTTTTTAAACCCCATTTGCAATTTTCATTGGGTCGAGGAAATATCAACAAAGCATAATTATTATGAAATTGTGTTATTTGAAATAAATAGGAATAAAGTCATTATGTAGCTAATAAATGACAACATATATATTTAATAAATTGATCATTAACACCTGGTTAAGTTTAGACAGTTATAGCAAAATTGTTTTATTATGCGAATTATAAAAAGATAGGTACCTATTTACTACTAGCATCTGTTAGCAATTTATGATTATAGTTTCTATATTGCTCTTTGTATCTCAGGGCATATTTCCTGTTCCTTTTATTCTACTAGAACATAGCTCTGGTTTTCTAAATTATTAAATTACATCGTGCTATAAGTATTTCGTGTGCAGTGAATATCGAATGTCAAAGCTTTTACTTGTGATTTTAATTAACATGTGAACAAGTGTTTGCATCCTTTCTCCAACTTACCCATGTATTTGAAGGTGGTAACCTAACTCTCATGTCAGTAACATACATGTCCAGAGGTGCCGTTCTCAACGGTTGATGCAAGGAATAACCATTCAAGTGAAGCATCTTCTCTTTCGCCATTTGCCTTTAAAAGGTTTAAAAACTATTTTGTAAGTGGAGAGACTAGGAGAGCACCAGACTAAACCTATCGAAACCTGTCTGGTCTGGTACTCTATTAGGGTTTTGGAGGCATATATATGCCTCTAACAGAGTACCAGACCAGACAGGTTTGGTCTGGTGCTCTCCTAGTCTCTCTACTTTTGTAAAATGAAGCAATAGATAGTTGTGTTTTTTCATATTTTCTTCTTTAGTTTTTAGTACCTTCTTCTGATATTTTCAAGAGCTCTCTCCAGTTTGTCACTACACTGTCTTCCATAGCCGTAGTACCTTTCCCTGTCCTCTGGATACAGGGTGTTGCCGGACTCAGGTACATAGGGATATGCGTTGTTTGAGAATTTGTCGTTTTGTCGTATTGGGTATCTTTCTAATACTGTAAAAAGAAGATGAAAGAAAAGAAACTTTAGGTATGCAATAATTGGTGAAATTATATGATAAAATAAATTGCCATTTTATGCTAATCATGTGTGAGTAAGAGTTTAAACATTTTCAAAACCATACATACCATGTTCTGCACTGAGTGTTGCCGAATCCTCTGGCAAAATACCACTGACTCCCGTAAAACTCAAAGCCCAAAGGAACAACATCCACTTCTGCAGGTACATTCTCGAACTAATCCTATTCTCCGCAATAGCGGTAGAAAGAAAACGTATTATATTTTCTACACAACTAAATAACCTATTGTCTCTCGGAACTGGACCGAATATAAAGTCTCTCGACTCTCACTTTTACGTTTGTCACAACTGGAGGTTCATCAGCGACTGCAGCCTGCAGATTTAACTACACTTCTTGGCAAGAACAAAACCAACAAAAAGTGGGACACTCAATGGTGGTACTATAGCGGAAATATGGGGCTTATTTTTTTGAGACAAGGCTGTTTGATTTTTTGGATAATGCGTACAACCTATTGTACTGCAACAATAATTATTGTTTTGTGGATAGGTACTAGCGCATATGCTGCTCCACACAAGTTTTAAGAAGTTTGTAGAAGAAAAAATAGGTATATGTAAAAGTTTTTAGATTAAAAAGTTTGGTGGTAGTATTCGCATGTCAATAAAAATAATGTAAACATGTTCTAACGATTTCTAAATTTTTGTTTAATTTTATGTTATCTTTTTTTGGTTCCTGAAAACAATTAAAAATCATAGAAACGTGTCCTTTCAAGAGAAATTTCTTGCTATTTCGTTCTATACAAACCCAACGATTGTAAAGAGCAAGCGAACCGTGTTCAAAGAATGTCGCATGTCTTATTAGCTTGAAGAGGACGTTCTTGCAATTTTTTCTAATGCAAGTAAATCAAAATGTTGTTCACTTCTGGTTCCTACAGAAAATCATCGTAACATTTTTCTTTTGAAATATTGAGGTAGGTATGTACAGGGTGTTCACGTATATTTTTACACTCCCCTTACTTTTAGGAAAGGTTAGGAATACATAGTATATTTCATTACGAGTCGGGAAATAAAGATTTTTCCGTGCGCGCGTGACAAAAAAAACCTCTAAGTTAAATTGTTGACAATAGTGATTAATATTTAGACTTCTTATTATTAAATACAGGGCCGCACTAGAAAAAAAAGGATGGAAAAAACGAATTTTTAGTATAATTGTCTCAAAACATTTTAAAAATATTTCGTGTCATACATCATGGTATTTGCAATGAAAAGTGCTTTCAAAATCTGAAAAAATCCAGGTCCGTATTTAAAAAAATAAAGTTGAGGATGGTTTCTCAAAAACGAAATGTTGTAGAACAAATCTAAAAACGCCATCTTAAAGCCCGTTAAAAAGTGCCATAAGAAAGTGTTTTTATTTTTTCCTAACTGTGATAACAACATCAGGAAAAAAATAAAATCGAAAACGCAAAATTTTAAATAACTCAAAACGAAAAAAGATATTAGAAATCTGTTTATACAACTGTATTGACCTCAAAATTGCGCAACTTTTCCCCCATTTAACCGTTGTTCTATCTCTCACCGTTTGCAAGATCCCCATGTTGTTCATTCTTATCCGGGACACATTGTATAGTTTTTTCTGTAACGGTTTTCCAAATTGTGTTGAATCTTTTAGACTGTGGAATTTGACAAATATTGTCCCCTGTCTCTGATGGAGACCGGCCATGATATTTTGTTTTTTTTGGGTAGCAAGAATGGTAATGCTTGGCACAGAGCTTACAGGTAACATGTTTGAAATAGTATATTTCATTACGAGTCTGGAAATAAAGATATTTTTCCGTGCGCGCGTGACAAATTCCCGTGTGAGGCGCAGCCGAACACGGGAAGTCATGCAAGCACGGAAAAATCTATTTCTGGACGTGTAATGAACGATATTTTTTATTATACTTCTTTGAAAACGGAAACTTAAAACGTTTTATCGGCATATTATAATAAATTTAATTGACAAAAAATAAACAATGCAGACAATATAGTGTTTGGTATGTATGATGCATTTCCATGGTTAGGTACTCTCAAATTATTTCAAAGGTGCTTTGTTGTAAATTAGTTATTGTCAGATAAGGTGAATAAAACGTCAAAAATATTACACAAATGTATCTAAATATTGAAACACTTACGAATTAAAATACAAAATATAGGTACATGTTAAATATCAGAGAGCATATAGAGTTTCTTAAATTTAGTTTACTTTGCTGTATATTTCTATTTTAAAGCCATATATTCGGTATTTTTATTCAGCGCACGGAAAGTTTTTCCATGCGCAGTTTCCGTGCGCTAGCCCGAAAAACCCCATCTTTCATTATTGCTAAAACAGATGAAAATAAGGTGTTTTCAAAGAAGTATAATAAAAAACAAGTTTCAGATAAAATTTGTAGAAGCCAAACTTGTGTTTCTTGTGCAGTAACACCCTGTATATTATTATATATTTGAAATCTGCTCAGTATCAAAATTTCAATGATATATTATATTATAGGTGCATGTAATATGTTTGTTTTGAGCGTTTCGATTCTACAACTGTTATTCGAAACTTAATTTTTCTAACCTCAAAAATATGGAAAATAAGGCGTGTAAAAATATCCGTGAACACCCTGTATCTACCCATCTAATAAAATGCAGTTTACATCAGTTCAAATGTGAGCACTCTGTATATGAAAAGTCAAGTCAGGTCAGTCAACTTTTAAAATTATTACGTAAAAAAATATCTCAAAGCTACACCTATTGTATTGTTTTAGGTATTTTGCCAAATTAGTTTAGTTCTTTCATTTGACCAATATATTACAATGGAGGAACCTTGTTAGCAAACTAAGAAATGCATTTCACAACATTTTTTGCTAGATTATATTATTTCATACCTAATACAATTATTAGGTATTTACAAGCTTTTATTTAACTTCACCTGTTACTATGTATGTATGTAAATGTAAGATGTAAATTGTATGTGTGGGTCGAATCTTGCAAGCTGAATTAGAACCACTTTCTGACATCCGAATGAGCTGAAATTTGGCATACACCTTTAGTTGACAATACAACATGGAATACTCAATATTTTATTACTTTCAAAATGGCCGCCGCTCCAAGATGGCGGATGATGAATTTTTTTGTCAACCCCTTAATATGGGTATCAAATGAAAGGGCTTGGAACGTAGAAAATGATAAAGTTAGTGACTTCACGCTAAATTCAATATGGCCGCCGCTCCAAGATGGCGGATTACATTTTCTTTTCAACATGGGTATCAAATGAAAGGGTTCGACGGGTAGAAAACAATAATGTGAATGACTTCATACGAAATCCAATATGGCGGCCGCCCCAAGATGGCGGACTAAATTTCCTTACCACCCTCCTGACATGGGAATCAAATAATAGGTACTAAAAAGCACAAAATAAAATTGAAAATAAAAAAAACCTTTTTAAAAACAAGCTTTTATTTAAGCCATGTACTAAAACGAATAAAATAAGTTTTGGTTTTCGTTAGGATAATTCAATTCCAAATTGCGACAAGTTTTTGCAAATTTAAAAGCTTGTCGCGCGAATTGTAAAGAAAAAAAATGCATACCAAAGCAAATAGGTACTTGCTTATCAACCAATCACTGTTCGATAAAATTAATTGGTACCTACTTTCATCAACAATTTTCGCGCGACAATCTTTTCAATTTGCAAAAACTTGTCGCAATTTGGGATTGAATTATCTTAACGAAAACCTAAACTTATTTTATCCGTTTTAATAAATGGCATACTTAAATAAAAGCCTCGTTTTTAAAAAGGTTTTTTTTTATTTTTTAAAATAAATAAAGACCTAAAACTACTAATAATCTAAGAATCAATATAAACCTACGTAATAAACTTAAAACCCTGCAATACAAATATTAAATCCAAATAGATCAATTTTTATTTGCTAACATTTTCCTCGTTACAAAGAGGATAATTCCTCAAATTTGCAAATCCATTATAAAACAATATCTATTGATTTCTTATGATAGATATCTAATGATTAGATAATAAAAGACAAATACGTATCCTAGCTTCCCAAAAAGAAAAGCAAAATTATTTATTACACTACCTACACCTTATAAACGTCTGCAAAATGTGGTTGTTGAAGACAGCATTACTCTTGTGTATTTTCTATTCAACAGAAGCCAAAAGAAACTTCTTCTTAGGCCATAGAAATGGCGGAAATGTTTTGAAGATTCAAAGCAAAGTTGCGCCTGATCTTAGGGCGGTTGAAACTAAGTTTTTTGTTCAAAAAATAGACCACTTCAGCCATGTCGATCACAGGACCTTTTTGCAGGTAAGCGGTCAGCGTTTCATATTTTCTTTTATCCTACTCTTTTCTTGAAGACAAATATTATTTCCATAATGATCTTGTTGATTACAGTAGGTACATTTTTTTAGAAATACCAGGTGAACGCCGAATTCTACAACGAAACTATCAAGAGAAACACATTTTTTCTGATGATCAGTGGAGAGTCTACGGCTGACCCGTCATGGATGAGATATGGTGAATGGTACAGGCTAGCTAAGAAATATGGTGCAGTTTTGTTCCAACTGGAACATAGATATTATGGAACCAGCCATCCATTCAGGTAGATGCAGGGTATTTCAAAGAAACCTTATATACAATGATATGCCATAATACACTTGTTTTAATATTTAAACTTCCATATGCAAAAGAGTTAATAGTGAATCAGGTTTGTTTTCCATCTAAAATTGTACTAGTATAGTATCTATTCTGCTATTTGGTATTTAAATATTATCAGGCTGCAGAAGTGATCCAATTCACTCAAGGTAATTCGATCAGTTTTTTAAAAGCTTTTATTTAACTTGCAATGTATGTATGTATGTATGTATGTATGTAATTTGTTCGGGTGGAATCTTGCAACTCAATTTTGAAGCAGATATCTTCAACCGATCGAGCTGAAATTTTGTACACACGTTTAATTTGGATGACAATGCATGATTATATGTGTGACGTCATTCTAAATCCAACATGGCGGATCACCCAAGATGGCGGACTAGTTAAATTTCAACCGATCGAGCTGAAATTTTGTACACACGTTTAATTTGGATGACAATGCATGATTATATGTGTGACGTCATTCTAAATCCAACATGGCGGAACACTCAAGATGGCGGACTAGTTAAATTTCAACCGATCGAGCTGAAATTTTGTACACACGTTTAATTTGGATGACAATGCATGATTATATGTGTGACGTCATTCTAAATCCAACATGGCGGATCACCCAAGATGGCGGACTAGTTAAATTTCAACCGATCGAGCTGAAATTTTGTACACACGTTTAATTTGGATGACAATGCATGATTATATGTGTGACGTCATTCTAAATCCAACATGGCGGATCACCCAAGATGGCGGACTAGTTAAATTTCAACCGATCGAGCTGAAATTTTGTACACACGTTTAATTTGGATGACAATGCATGATTATATGTGTGACGTCATTCTAAATCCAACATGGCGGAACACTCAAGATGGCGGACTAGTTAAATTTCAACCGATCGAGCTGAAATTTTGTACACACGTTTAATTTGGATGACAATGCATGATTATATGTGTGACGTCATTCTAAATCCAACATGGCGGAACACCCAAGATGGTCATTAGAAGGTCTCCTCATTGAATAGCTAGACTGTTCTAAACTAACCGGCAAACGACCTTGCAACAATGATGCGTTAACTGAGATGAATAGACTCAGACACCTGGCCAAACTAAAAATTACAAAATAAATTAAAAGTAAAAAAATATTTTTAAAAAAAGCTTTTATTTAAATGCGCTAAAAAGAATAAAATAATCTTTTCTTTTAAAACTTTTACTATCAACTTATAACGTCATTCCACAATTTATATGATATAAAAGCTTGTCGCGAGATTTAAGTTTTCAAACTAAGTAAATACCACTACTTAAATCTCGCGACAAGCTTTTATATCATATAAATTGTGGAATGACGTTATAAGTTGATAGTAAAAGTTTTAAAAGAAAAGATTATTTTATTCTTTTTAGCGCATTTAAATAAAAGCTTTTTTTAAAAATATTTTTTTACTTTTAATTTATTTTTACTTTAAAGGCGAAAGTGCAGATCAGATTTCTAAAAGGGGATAGTAAAATAAAGGTTTCTAATAAAATTGAAAATAAAAACTTTTTTAAAAACAAGCTTTTATTTAAGCACAGACATATATAGCTTCGCTAATATGTCTGTGATTTAAGCCATGTACTAAAACGAATAAAATAAGTTTAGGTTTTCGTTAAGATAATTCAATTCCAAATTGCGACAAGTTTTTGCAAATTGAACAGCTTGCGCGCGAAATGTTGATGAAAGTATAGGTACCAATTAATTTTATTGGACAGTGATTGGTTGATAAGCAAGTAACCTATTTGATAAAGTATGCATTTTTTTCTTTACAATTCGCGCGACAAACTTTTCAGTTTGCAAAACTTGTCGCAATTTGGAATTGAATTATCTTAACGAAAACCTAAACTTATTTTATTCGTTTTAATACATGGTTTAAATAAAAGCTTGTTTTTAAAAAGTTTTTTTTTATTTTCAATTTTATTTTGTGCTTTTTAGTACCTATTTGATTCCCATGTCTGGAGGGTGGTAAAGAAATTTAGTCCGCCATCTTGGGGCGGCCGCCATATTGGATTTCGTATGAAGTCATTCACCTCATTGTTTTCTACCCGTCGAGCCCTTTCATTTGATACCCATGTTGGGTATCTTGGAGCGGCGGCCATATTGAGTTTAGTGTGATATGTCACTAACTTTTTCGTTTTCTACTCTTCAAGCCTTTTCATTTTATACCCACATTAAGGGGTTGACAAAAAATACATCATCCGCCATCTTGGAGCGGCGGCCATTTTGAAAGTATTACAATATTGAGTATTGCATATTGTATTGTCACCGGGACTAAAAGTGTATGCAAAATTTCAGCTCAATCGGATATCAGGAAGTAGTTCTAATTCAGCTTGCACGATTCGCAATTTTTTACTCGACGTGTCTTTTAACTGTCGAACTTTTTGCACTATGCGAACTGCTTGCGTTTCATAATCCCAGTGTAGTTTAAATAGTCTGTAACTTTTTACACCCGACCGAAATTCGGTGCAAGAAGTTAGGTATCATAATTATTATTGTCAAAGCTGGTTTTTGAAAATTGAAGTTTCGTTAAATATTAACATGTTATATAGGAAAATCGAATTTCCCCAGGGGACACTCATTCTATTCAACATGGATGAACTTTTCAACCCTCTTCGAAGGCTTGTATGCGAAAATTCGGCACCCAAATCTGTCACTATCTGACGGTCTATAAATATTCCTACAAAAATGGCAACTTAACATAATTTTTATCGATTCATTTTTTGAAAAGTCGAGGCTTTAATTTTCTTATCATTGTAAGTAGGTATAGTATATACTTTATCAGATATGTATTGTGAAAAAGTAGATAGGTATCCCAAAATATACGGTTGCATCAACCACTTAGTAAGCGTCAAGTGTCATAAGAATTTCCCCGAAAAATATTTGTTGTTGTTTATTTGTTGTTATCTATGCCAACCTTTGAGTTATTTCGAAAAAAAATTATAAGGTACGTTTGTCCTTCAGTTTAGGAATCCTTTGTAATATAGCAATTCTAATTTTAAATTTCCAGTTACGAAGAGGTAGGTACTTACACAAACGCCTACGCCACTTTGGTGTATGACCACAAAAGCTAATTTAAATTACAAAATTACGTACTCATGGATTATTATCCTTTAGTTTTGGCGGTCAGGGAAGTGCCATAAGCCGCACAGCTAAGCATAATAACTCGAAAAAGTGTATAAACTCTATTCAAACTAAACGCAAGTGAAACATAAACACAAGTTGTCGCATGGCTAGAGCATGAGTCGGTGTTTCTTACAGAGGTGTATTGAGTTGCAAGTGGACCTTTATTTTTTCCGATATAATTCTTTCGCTGTTTATTAATTGTTAGAGCTACGATTTGTGTTAATAGTAGAAATTTGCAGGTAAGTGAATGACTAGGTGTGCCATAAAAGTTTGTTTTTAACGTTCTTAATACTGGGGCATATTATTTTAATGTTTTATGTTATAAAATTCATAGAAATCGTCCTTAATGCGGTCCTGCCTCGTATTAGCCCTCAGAATTGTTCACGTGCTTCCATCGTGTAAATGTTTACGCGCCACTTGCATTTAGATTGAATAGAGTCATTGAATAAGGAATTCTTAATCAATGATAAATGATAGAGTGTAAATACCACATACTGACCCTATAAAAAATTGTGTCAAAACCTTTGACGCCTTCCTATGGGATTCATTATTCAAAGATTAAAGGAGCCATAGATAGTCAAAAGAATTGTTGAAACTATCCGCCAAAAATACTGCTACAAAAACTTTCAATCTTTAATTTTGGAGCGAAAACAGATAAATTGTAATGTCTTACAATTCTTAGGACTTGATACTAAGTTGAGGTACAGGTTACGATTAGTCTTTATATAAAATTTTATGAAAAATATTTGGTATAGCGTCCGAAAATGGTTCTAACAGTCTATTGTAGCTTTATCTACGATGGTAATAATTCGTATACCTATTACTTTGGAGTGCAAAGTATTTTTCTCAGCGTCTTTTTTACGAATTTCAGCAATATCTCCACAGCAAACCTTCAATATTTATCTAGTGAACAAGCAATAGAAGATTTAGCAGCTTTTATATCAGCAATTAACGACGTAAATGAACTGTCATATTCTGACGCAAACTGGATCGTTTTTGGAGGTTCTTATGCTGGATCTCTGGCAGCTTGGCTAAGACAAAAGTATACTCATCTGGTCAAGGGAGCAGTGTCTTCTAGTGGCCCACTATTGGCCAAATATGACTTTTTTGGTATGAAAGGTTTTGACAGGGACTCTTTAAAATAAGGGAACCCAGCATGTCACAACAGTCTATCACTTAGGAAAAGTGAAGCCTTGAGGGGAAGTTTGTTTTCTGTTGACTACAAGAAGATCACAAGGGGGCTGATACAAGGTTATGTTATATGTCAGTGTAAAACTGCCATCAGGTTTTATGTGGCATGCCAGTGCCATGGATTCTAAAGGAGGCAAAATATTTCCCATCATAATTCACAATTTTTAACTTTTCTAACTTCCAGATACTCAGATGTGTGAATTAAAGGTAATGCGGCCGCCTGTAGTAGTCCCAATAATCGCAACCAGATTTTTCCTGGATCGCCTTTAGTAATCCTACAATTCCCATTACATGGGCATTACGTATAAGTAGGTAGTTCAAAACAAAAGTCGTATTTCGAAAATTTTAAATTATGAAGCAGGTAGCTTCAGTCAGGTCTTTTTTAAAGAGTTTTTATCTACGACTACAACTTTATTTCAAGTTTATGAGGTACCTTGGGAGAGAAATAAAATTACAATTTTTTTTTAATGAACACCGAGAAAAACTACCATCATTAGAACTACTAGACCTAATCTTATTAGTCCATTCCGAAATTTGTGAAAGTTCTTTGGGTAGATACATTCAACAAGGGAAGAAACTTCAAGTATACATTTTACAAATGGATTGAGGAACCTGGTGCAATAGCGACAAATTCTTAAATAAACAAATTCGGCACTACTGACTTACCATACTTATTACTTAAATTCGTGGAAATAATTGCTGGAAATCGATTTCAACTATAAAATGAATTTCTTTCATTTGACAGTTGCCACATTCTGCACTTGTATACACAAAATTGTCAAGTCTAATTTTTAGAAATCATGGAAACCATTATTAATTTT
The DNA here is from genome assembly GCA_963920635.1 of Pseudeuparius sepicola. Lineage (NCBI taxonomy): Eukaryota > Metazoa > Arthropoda > Insecta > Coleoptera > Anthribidae > Pseudeuparius > Pseudeuparius sepicola. Next base: position 33,725,414 of record OY987306.1, read on the forward strand.
TACTAACAATCAAAGTACCTGTTATATTCGTAGATTCTCCAATAAAATGGCATACTTGGCATCACTGAGACCATTAGAATGAGGCCTTGATTAAGTACGAATCCCTTATTCAATGAATGAGGAAAGAATAGGCCTCACTTTGGAAAGTATAATGCTGGGTCCCAGTGGCGCACACAGGGGGGGGGGGCGGGGGCCTCGGCCCCCCCCAGACCTACCATATTTTAAAAATTCTTAAATTTAAATTTTTAAAAAAGAGTTTCATTGAAACTGAATTTGCCCTTAAATTTAATAAAAAAATTGCCTTCGGCGCATTTTAGTATGCAGACACCTCTAAGTACACTTTTTATTGCCCGCTTAAAAAAAACAATAATCTTTATTGTCCGGTTTTCAAACAAATTTCAATTTACCTATACCTAACTACACTGGCCAGAAAATTAGACATAATGTGGCCCTTTGAAACAATATGATAATCACAAAAGGGTGTTCAGTGTTATTATTGATAATTACTAGATTTTTGTGAGTTAAAAAGTATTCTTATATTTGACCTTGAAAATGTCACAAATTTTCGCCTGCGGCGCGATTTGTATCTAATATCGAAGGTTAAATTCCTTTTTTTTACCCCCCCCCCCCTCTCCCCACCGACAAAGTACCGTCCTCTAGGTACCTCTCCCTCACTTCTCAAATGTGTACTAACTGCCCTGACTGGAAAGTCATTTGCCCTGCCTAAAGTTTCTGTCTGACGGCTCTGAGTTGCCCCCCCCCCCCCAATCATATTTTCTGGGTGCGCCACTGCTGGGTCCCCTTACTTTAAAGAGTCCCTGGGTTTTGACTTTGACAAAAATGATGATGACTTCATTATTGTTTTCAGAGTATTATCAAGTGGTAAATGAAAGTTTATCTACAATGCACAGTCAAGCGTGCGCCGACAATCTTCAGGTGGCGATAAAGCAACTGGACGATCAATTCATCGAGAAAAATTACACCAACATTGGTAACTTGTTCCATATCTGCGGTAGTTCGATCGAACTTATAGACAACGACAAAGACAAATCGAATTTCTTCCAAATGATCGCGGAAATGTTCGCCTCAGTTGTCCAATATAACGGAATGCAACTGCATTCTATCAGAGACGTGTGCGAGCTTTTGGTTAATGCCTATATTGGCGATGAACTTCAAAGACTTTCAGCCGTTTCCAAGCTTTTATATGCCGGCGCTTGCTTTGACGCTTTCTATAATAATCTTGTTTTGGAACTTCGAGATGAGAGAGCTGACCCCAGCAACATGAGTAAGTTGTCTTTTTAACCATGGATACTAGTTATTATAGTCCAAAGCACGAAAGAAAACGTTTCTAAAGATGCAGGCAGCGTTGCGAGATTTCCTATACGAGTAGCCGTTATTTATTGGCGAATGCAAGTCTTATCATATTGAAGCCGAATTTCTGAACTCTATTATACCGAAAAAATAAAATCGCATCACGGGACCACTTAGGTACCCATTTTTGTTTATCATTTATTTTTAACGCGGAGTGATAAAACACCTATTATATTTTTTTCAACACAGCACTTCTGCGAAGGAGTCGGCTGAGAAAATCAGTTAGCCAACGCGTTTTGTGCCTGTTTCTATAATCGTAGGTAAAGTTAACTGTGTATTTGGGCTACCATACAGACCTCATTTTTTAGGCCGCTGGCAAGTTTTTTCCGGCGGCTCAGAGGGCTCAGTGGCGTTTCGTATGTTCGGGAGTTAACGTGTTCAAAATGAGTAAACAGGGAAGAACGTTGCATTCTCAAGCACGAGAAATAATTGCCAATGTTATAAGGGTTTGCCTTCCTCCATAGTCTAAGCCATCACCGTTAAGAATAATATTAACAATAAATTAAATAACAATTATATCAAAATTAAGTCAGTGAGTTACGCAAAATTGAGCTACGCCCCTGAACTCTGACTAATTCTATAATATTTGCGAGTTCTTCCCCCTTACGTCGCACGCATTCTACCGTAAGGAGGACTATATGACAGCACTGAAGATCAACTTTTTATGACTCATGTGGAATTTAGTGGCCTCTGGCGAGGCACACGGGATAGAAGGCCTGCAGACTCTATCGATGACGTCACAAACTCAGACCGATTCTATCTATGATATTCTATGCGTTGCGGTATTTTGGGGAGTTTTACAGTCATTTTTTTTTTATTTTCCAGATTATTTATTAACACATACCATGAGAAACCGAAAAATGTTACGCACAACAGAAAATAAATCATTCATAACAAAATAAACTCAATGAAATTAAACAATTATTAAAGGTGACTTTATGCAGCATTCATATTATTACTTCTGTATCACCCTATTATCATTTATAGAGCAGATTATAGTAGATTACAAAGATAAAAGTGAGATAGTAATGAAATTTTAAGGAAATGAAAACTGCATAAAGACCTCGTGCAACAAGCAACATTATGAACATTTATCTTTTTATTAATGGTAATGAAGCGGCAGTGAAGTCATATACAGGGTATCCCAACGAAAACTTGACCCCCCCCCAAATTTGAAAACCGAACAATATTTGAAAATTCGCCGAGACGATTTTTGTTTTTGGGGGGAGCATTTTTGACAGTCAAGCCAACCCGATATGTTCATCCCCCTAATCCCTAGCAACCCCAACTTTAAAATTTCAAATGGAACTACCCCCCTTGTGGCGCATCATTTTAAAGCCCTTTTTGTTGCGAATACAGTGATGTATCGTTTTTAGAATTCTGTTGAGATTTGACAGAATTATTGGCTAAAAACGGAAAGTTGACAATCCACTGTATGCGTAGTAATTTCTACACAAATGCCCGCCACTACTACACACGACCAAATTAACTAGTTTTTATTGACGTGGCGATCAGTTTACAAAAAAGTCACAAATGAAAAAGCTGAAGCAAAACAAAAAAGTTCATACGAATTCAAACCTTATATCTTTTTAAAATATGTAACAAAAAGTCACTGTCACAAAAAGGTCCCCGTTTTTTGCGAAATCGTTCGTTTCAGCCTGCCATTGAAAGTCTAACGTGTTTTTGAAATGGTTTATTCTATCATGGAAAGGTTAGAAATTGTTGCAATTCGTGCTGTAGTTTTAGCGCAATCATGACTTTGACAACAAATTGCAACAATTTCTACCCTTTCCCCGATAGAATAAACAAACCATTTCAAAAACACGTTAGACTTTCAATGGCAGGCTGAAACGAACGATTTCGCAAAAAACGGGGACCTTTTTGTGACAGTGACTTTTTGTTACATATTTTAAAAAGATATAAGGTTTGAATTCGTATGAACTTTTTTTGTTTTGCTTCTGCTTTTTCATTTGTGACTTTTTTGTAAACTGATCGAGACGTCAATAAAAACTATGTAATTTGGTCGTGTGTAGTAGACAAAAAACTTAATAGTGGCGGGCATTTGTGTAGAAATTACTACGCGTACAGTGGATTGTCAACTTTCCGTTTTGAGCCAATAATTCTGTCAAATGTCAACAGAATTCTAAAAACGATACATCACTGTATTCGCAATAAAAAGGGCTTTAAAATGATGGGTTACAAGGGGGGGGGGTAACAAACGTAATAAGCTCAATGAAAATAAAAAAAAACACTTACACGCAAATATCGCTTTAGCAATTAAGTAAGTAGAAATAAACATAATATAATAAATATCAATCAATTTCTTTAGTTTTCTCTCAGCCTTTTGCGTCATTATTCATTTTGAATCTTTCGATAATTATCGAGATATATGTTTGCCAGAGTATCCATCTGTTAACAACGACATATTTTGCAGAATTTTGAGATAAATTTCCAGTACTTAGTTTAACAAATCTGTAATTACGTATTGTATTGCCCCTGTTTTTTTTTCCATTTAAATGATGGTATACGGCCTGAATACCTGAATTGCGCTAAACACTATATAAGAAAGGATAACTGAATATGAGGATATAGCTCATGCACCGTGCCGTAAAACCGCGTGCCTCGGTGCACCTCGACTGAGAACTGAGAGCGTGAACGAGGGGATGGCTGCAGGCCTTCTATCCCGTGTGCCTCGCCTCTGGCCGAGGCAAATAAACCATATGAGTCATAAAAAGAGCTTCATTGCCGAGGTACATACATATTATTATATATTTTTTTTGAAATCGAAAAAAAATGTTTTAATAGGCAAACATATTATCATACGGGAACAGACTGCGCGCGCCGTTGCTTGACTTTGACGATCGCTCTGCCTAGGTCAAGTATGACGAGGCACGGCGCTTCCCAACAGAAACTCCAAACTGCTGCCTGTTGTGCAGCCTCCATGAAAAATAGATTGATATTGAAACCTACTAAAATATTTATACTGAAAGATTGCGCTGCTATAGGTAACAATTTCGCAATGTGTACGAAAATTTAAATGGGCCTTTTGTGGCCGGGTTTTGAATATTTGGTCACTTTTGACGGGCGATGGCTCCGCGTCTGACGTTTACATCTTGCAAAGGCCTGCCTATTGAAAAAATCGTACAATAATTGGCTACTATTCAGTGCCGATTTGATTTTGAGACACTTCATTGCCGATTTCAAAAAATATTATTATAAAGCTAGATAAAATTAGATTTATATTTTAGTGAGGCAATGGATATACCAGACGTGCACAGAGTTCGGTTTTTTTCAAACATCGGGCACCCATTCCAGGATGTTCGGTGATAAATTTCCAGTGGAATTCTTCGGACAATTGTGCGCAGATGTATTTGTTCCGGAATTTAGTGAAACTAACATAATGTCAAATATCGCAAACACGAATGTTTATTATGGCGAATTAGAAATAGACGTTTCAAATGTTGTTTTTGTTAACGGTAAGGTCGATCCATGGCATGCTCTGGGAATATATGATCAGGACAGATACCCGAAGGCTCCAGTCATTTTTCTTACTAGTGAGTATACAGGATGTGAAATAATTATTATAAAGCTGTTTTCTATTGCATAGCGACTGTTAAAGAGTGTCTCATTATTGGCAAATGGCTCCTATATTTTACAATGACACAATTGACAGTTACCTAACCTAAAAGTAAAGAAATTTGAAAGTCTGGCAGCTTCCTAACCTACCAAATGGACAATAAAATGGTCCAAGAAAACTTCGGTTTTTAATTATTGTATATCATTGGAAAGTAACAATTATTGTTTTATAATGGTCTCTGTTATTCTTTTTAGACACCTCTCACTGTGTCAACATGTACGAATACGCAGACTCTGATTCTGAAGAACTGAAAAATGCCAAAAACGAAGTCGACCGACTAATAGGAGAATGGCTGCGAAAAAGTTCAGTTTCAGGAGCAACAAACACTCTTTATAATTTGTCGGTGATGCTTGTTTGCGTTTTTGCTATTTTTGTTTAATAATTTAAATTTACCGCCGTTTCAATAGAAATTTTTTGTATCGTTGGGTTGGAGGACCTCGAAAATAGGGGGTAGCAGAAGTTTCAATTTTTTTAATATACATTGTGACATATACTTTTCATATTAGAAAGGTATAGAAGGGATAAACAATTAAAGACTGAGTAATACTTGCATTTTTATTTTAACTTCCATCAGAAATCACTGTTTAAATGTTTTCATATTAGGTAAGTAGACCTATATAATAAATTTCTTTTCCGAAAATCAATCAGAAATATTGACATTTTTGATAACATTTTTGAAAGAAAAAGTCAATATTTCCTTGCACTTAGTCGTTGCCAGGCAACGGAAAGTAACTGTTAGGAAATATTTATTTTTGTACTGTAAGGAAATATTATTTCCTTACAGTTATTTATAAACTAAAAAAATGATTGAGAACAAGTTTTTCGAAAACAATTTTTACTACAAATGATCTTGATGTATTCGTTTTAGAGTCTGGTATGCCAACTAAAAGCTTAGATTGTAGGTCTTCTACATCTTGTAAGGTCATTTTAACTAACTCGTCCATTCTACAAGCTCCAGAAATACCAAATATTACAGCAACCTACAACAATAAATAAATATATAAATAATCCGAATAAAAATTGAAGTTTTGTGACCTACCTTAATCATTAAATATTCTTTATCTGAAGCTTCCTGGATAAATTTGTTGATTTGTTCTTTAGTTAAAATCTTTTGGCCTATAGCCTTCTGCCTGCCGTTTCAATAATGAACGAAGTTTTGGATATTTAGATATATCCACATCATGTCTAATTGCAAGGGTTGCCTTCAACATTGAATAGTTCGCCCACAAAGTAGAAGATTTCATCTTGGAACCAAGCTCCAAGAAGTATGCCATTACAACATTTTCTGAGAATGAACTTGCATTTTTATTCTTACGATATTCCATAAAACGATTATGCAGTTATATTTTTCTCTGGATTTTGTTGGCAACAAATCCAAGGAGGCAGTATTTACTGCTTCCGTGAGTTCTGGGGGGGTTCCAGAAATGGAACAGTCATCATCACTCATCACTTTATACTTTTACTTTTGCTTTTTAGAACGTTCGAAAACGCGGAAAACACTATGGGAAAACGCCAAAAATAAACTTTTCATGCGTCAAGTTTGACAATTCAATATTACTTTGTTTCCATAGTTACAAAACAAATATTTCATGGCATCCTTTATTTGTGAATAAAATTAATAATGCTTATTTCAAAATTTTAACAAGTTGATTGTAATAATTTATGTTCTTTGAGTAATTTTCGATTTTCCGAAAAATAGTATGTATACCTCGTAGGAAAAGCCACATTCCCCGACTCCGTATTGCCAGTCTCGGCTTACGCCTCGACAGGCAATCTTTACGGTCGTCCGGGAATGTTCAGCTTTTCCTACTAGGTACACAATGTACTATTATTATTTACATTACTGCTTGTGTATTCTGTAATAATTAATAGAAACCATAAATTATAACCTATATTTGCATATCATTGAGCTTAGACAAGGAAAGAGAGAGGACGCCTGTAAATAATATACCCCGATTACTGTAAGAAGTCCCGATTTTGTCAGTTGACATTCTCCACAAAATCCCTAGGAATTTTCTGTTAATCATGGGTATAACATTGGTATGTGTCTCAACTAGTTAATGACGTCACTCATTGATTTATGATGTGAAAAGATACCCAAGTGATACGAAAAAAAAGAACATAATAAAATAAAAACCCTATTGCAATCACGATTATACGGCTACAAATAAAAATAACTATGACTACAACTCATTTTAATAATAATTTCAAACGTCATAAAAACACCTTCATTTTGGTATTTTGGTATAATCACCTACTTGCGACAGCGTCTATGGTGCGTACTCAGGCAAATTTTATTTCGGTGTTGTGAAAGTGACAGTGAAGGTTTTCCGGATCGTTCAAAAGGGTTCAAACTTTGGGCAGTGAAAATATTCGCGGGTTTTGTACGTTTCGTGAGTTTTACCGTTATCTGTGTTGTTCTTGTTAGTGTTATTAGTAGTAATTCATTGTGCAAATGGGCTCGTTACTGACCTGGCTCTTATGGCCCGGTTGCATTTTTTGCTGCATTGATGCCAACTTAGAATGGCGAAATTACCAATTGACAGTCCCAGTCAGGACTTCTTAAAATAATTTTACTATAACAGCGCTCGCGGCCGTGTTACCGGCTGCCACATCGCACGACAGGCCAGTGGCGTAGCAAAAATGTTAAAAATGAACTTAGATGTAATTTGAAATATTGGTATTTATTCAGGAAATTAACTCACAACGTGCTCGCTTTGTCTGCCACATATAAAATGGCCGCCGTTCAAAATGACGTAACAAAATCTATAGGCGACAGGGTAGGCAAGCGCGGTGTCCTCTCGTTGAGTAAAGGGTATATTCTATTCTATATAGAATATACAAGGTGCGGCGGAAAACCAAACGGAATAAAAATCTGAAAATTTGCACACTTAGGTTATCGGACCCTGCCACTTGAACTAAAATATTTTTAACTTTCTGCAACATCCGCTTGTACCAGTTTGTCTAATAGTCATAGTTTCTGAGATTCGACCTTTTTTGATATTTGCGGGAGTTGTTAAAATTCTCCCTAACCTCAAGAAAGTTGCAAAAGTTCAAATTTTGTCCACACTAGGTATATTATAGTTGGAAGCACAAAACATTGTTGGAAGGTTGATTGCTCTTAGTCATTTTCATACTGATTATACAGGGCGAACTTGACCGACTAAAACGCATAGGCAATCGTTTTAATGTCAGAACAGTATTTCAAATAAAAAATACACTAAGATCGATGCTAGTTAAAACGAAACCATTTAATGAGGTACAAAGTTCAAAAAATTGCATTTATAAAATTCCTTGTGAATGTAGAAAGTTCTATATTGGGGAGACTTGTAGGCCATTTAACGTTCGTTTAAAAGAACATAAAAATTATATCAGGCAAAATCAAATTTCTAAGTCAAAAATATGTGAACATTCTTTTAATAACAATCATAGGATATTGTGGGATAGGTCCAAACCAATTCTCAAAGAAGAAGTAGGAAATAGACGAAAAATTAAAGAATCTGCATTTATTTTAGGAAATACGGACAACTGTGTTATGCTGAATGTTCAGTGTAATTCAGTAAAATATTATTGCCACTTATTCAAAGAAAAATTAGTATAGATAATTAGATAGAACACAGGGTACAATATCAGGCAGGTGGCTAGGCTATTGTTTATGTTGTCATGACATTTTAACCTGAAATTTATTAATCTGTCACTTCACTTTGACGTGACATGATCTTTGAGAAAGGAGGAAGATTTATTCACCGAAAGCTCAGAAAACAAATTTGTTGAAGTTATTTTTTGAGTTACACGTTTAAAGTTTCGTTCATACACTGTTAAGAATTTATGAATTTTCCAGGCAACTTGAAAAAGTTGTCTTTCGATCAGTTTGGTGGCGAAAAACCCAAAATTAAATTGACCGATTTAGTATCTGTTAATGTTTCCGAGATACCTATGTTGAAACCGAAACTGAATCACTCTGTATAGGGGATGAGAAATTAAACACTGAGTAATATATTTGCATTTTTTATTTTAACTTCCATCAGAAATCACTGTATAAAGGTTGTAAATATATAAAAGACTAGAAATGAAGATATTTTGACCAAAATACATTATAGACAAGTACAATAAATAAACTTTTTCGAATTTTTCATTTTCCTACCAGTCATTACTATCCGCCAAATCTGACATCAGTTTGTCCTTAATTTGAGGCCTAGGGTCTTCTTTAATATTAGTTTCAACCGCACCGGTTTTTCCTAACAAATATTCGAATTCTAAAAAAATCAAATAATAATCAAAATAAAAAATATACCTAAAAATTATTCCTTACCCTGTATCGTCAAATTTGGCCCTCTAAATTCTATGGACCCCACTATTTGTCTTTTCATTTCCCCCTCGAAATATACGAAAATCGTGGGCAAATTTTTGTCAGGGTAATTCGGTATACAGGTTGAAGAGATTGACTTTAAAAATTTGACAGTGGGGAATTTTGCTGCCAAAGATCTCATGTGTTCATTTATGAGAGCACAAAGAGGAATTCTAAAATAAATATACGCGAAATAAAACAACAGAAAATGAGAACACTGTAAAAGACATAATAACACTCTCATTTATTTTTTCTTTCAAACTCTTTACCTTACCCTTGTTTATAAAGGTGCAACACCACCCAAATTCCTTCTCCAGCTTTGTTAACTTCATTCACATAATCTTGAGCAGAAATTTCCCCGACATAACCAAATTTCGAACGCTCGCTCAACGCTTTCATTTCCGCAATTCTCTTCCGTCTATACTCTTGAATAACTGCCTCATCTTCTGAATCCTCCAACTCGTCAAGTTCGTCTATATCTAGCTGTTCGAAATTCTTACCAGAACCAGTTTTCTCCTCGATGGTTTCTTCTAGCATCGAAACAATTTGATCTTCCGTTATTTCCGCTTCTTTTTGGGGTAGTATGCCTTTTTGGCGCAATATATCGTTCCATTCTGTATCTTCGTTCGGATTCTGCATGGTTAAAATAAAATAAACGAGGCTGCTTTTCGAACGTGAACTTATAAGGAAGTGAATTAAAAAATTAGAAAGAAAAAGTAAGGTTAGAATCCAAGACAGCTGTCAAAAGTTTGCTGCGAAGTTAGCCAGAAACAAGAACCAAGGAACGGTGCTACGGAACCGAAACCAGTGTTGCTAACTAACCTATATATATATATATATATATATTGTGTTGCCAACTAGAGAAGAAGAAGAAGAGATAAATGACGTTACAAAACATCTGTTTTACGTCACAACAGCTGCTTTCGAAAATACAACAAAGAAAATATCGGTCAGTGCCAATTTTTGTTAACAATTATGAACACAAGACAAATTCCAGTATTCGCCTTTCCAAATACGTTAAAGTTTTTCCTAAACAGCAAATCCACGCACACCCAAATCTTGAGTTTATACAGCCCCTTCGATTTCCCCGTAAAATTCAAAGGTAAGGTTCGAGCAAAGTTAAATTTTCGGGCTCAGCGTCTTTTCTAGTGAGTTGCCATTCGAACGCGTGGGACAAGTACACTGTGACAGATCCGCAGGGGGACATACCGCCGCAGTCGACTGTCGATCTAGTCGTCACCCACAAACAGCCGATTCCGACGAATTGCAACGTCGTCGACAAGTTTAAGATTGTGATACTCGACCATGTCACCGATCAAGTAAGTGGTAGTAGGCCATGGCCTGAGCCTTCAGTTGTTTCCTGTGACAGAAAATGACGTTTCTAGTGTCATTTTTGTAGGTTATAGGCAGAAAATACATAGAATCTGTTCTACTTTCCGGCGAAAAGGATCACAGACTGCACGAGGACGAATTCGAATTTACGAATGTGTCCCACAGTGACAGGAGCAGCAGTGTGAGATCTTTTGACCACAGAACTCCGGACAGAAACGTATTTAACACGCCGAACCATTACATTTTGGGGGTTATAGGTTTGTTTTGCGGAATAACGTTATTTTTGCCGACGTACACGGAAATTCAGCCGGAATCAAGCTTGCCAAGCTATCTACACGTGAGCCATAAGTTGCAGCTGCTAGCCGCAGTGTTGCTAGGTGTTTTCTTGTGCATATTGATACGATCTTAGGGATTTTATTTTTTAATTTTCTGTGAAAGCTCAAAAAAAGATATTATAAATACGGGATGTCGTGATTTGTTTAGATCAAAATACGTTGGACCTTGGTATAAAGAAAGAAGGGGGGATATTTTTTGATAAAAATAAATAAACTTCTAGTCTTGTAAATAAAATATAAAAGTAAGTAAATAAATAAAACAAATGTAGGTATAATAGTTGTAAGGTTTCCAGTTCTTGCTCTCATGCAGTTTTTTGTTCTTATAAATGTGATGAAAAATGTGGAAATTGGGTATGTTTTTAGGAAAATTTGTAGTAGTTTTAAAAACATATATTCCTGATTTTCAAAAATAAATGGTACAAAATTCATATATTTTGTAATTGTTTTGTTGGCGCTTTTTGTGAAAATGGTGCATTTTTGTATAATTTAAGATGTTACTCTATTTTTAATATAAAATAATACAAAAATTTAATAATTATTGTTTTATTATAACTGTCATTGAACTACTTTTTAAAAATCCTTTAAAATCAAGTAGGTATTTCAAAATAGAAAACAAAAAGACATCGACCTTCGGCCAGCGCAATCTTTGTTTTAGTAGACCTACTAAAGTATCCAGTTTGATTGTTGACCGCAAGATGGGGCAAACGTCCATAATTTAAACCAGATAATATCGAACTTTAACCAGCTCTATCTATGTTTGGGTAGACGGTAGACGTAGTAAAGAAGTTAGGTTAATTTTTCACCGCTAGGTGTGACCTCTAATGTCGTTTAACACCGCTATCTTAACTTTTATTTAATTGTGACTTCAAATTCAACGCTTCAAAGATCAAAATTATGGTTCGACGTTTCCATAATTTAACGAATTTAAAATGTATCACATCTCGAAATTTAAATAAACAAAAAAGTATATTTAATCAGCGCCATCTCTTTTTCATTACACATACCAAAGTCTCTAGTTTCACTCTTTACCTCTAGAGGGCGCTCTTCCAGCGCCACAATTTCCTTAGTTCCTCTCTTCGACAACAGATGGGGGTGAAAGCAATATTGTGGTGCATTTATTTAAATTCTGCTTTATTATATTTACACAAAATGCTTGGAAAGCAAAGCTGAATACTGATGAGTCCGCAGGTAAACGAAATACAATAGAAATGATAAAAACGGTCGTAAATTACGTGTATTGTCGGGATTTCTTTATGGCCCCTTGACTAGACTGTTGGCGCCAAGGAAATCAGTGCTTATTGTTAATTCTTTCAAAAGTTAGATGCAAAGTTATGCGGGGAACAGACAGACAGGAAACAGGCAATAATAACAATAATAATAAATTTTAATAAAGGTGAGTAGTAGCTCTGGTATCTTTTGTGACTACAGATTTTTTTAACGTGTCATACATTTTCAACTGTAAGTATCTTTCTAAATGTTGAAGCTAGGTACGATAAAAATTGATACAACGTTGGATACGCCGGAAAAATTGCCGTCGATACAAATCCCCTGTGAAAATATTCTTATGGACGACCAGCTGCACTCCCGGCTCCTGCTCTCTAATTTTCGTTCTAAGCTCGTTGTTCGGTCGCGTTGCGTTCCTGCAAACCTAAACGCCGGCGCCATCGAGTCGCCGTAGAAAACCGACGCGGCGACGTTGCATTGTTTAAATCCACGGCCAACTCTTTGAAATGCAAATTATTTCGACGCAATCGCGCTGGCTACCTATGCGCGATATCCGTCACTAAAAATAATGTGTATACCTATATGGTTTACAACAAACGTTCGCGACCCATACGTCGTATTGTCGTATTTATTATAATTTTTTTATAAATTTTAAAATAGCTTTCTTGATTTCAACACCCAAAATCAGAAAAATTAAAAACATTATAGAAATGACATAGGTATAGTCAAATTCTACTGGAACTGTCAATTGGTAATTTCGCCATCCTAAGTTGGCATCAATGCAGCAAAAAATGCAACCGGGTCATAAGTCTAGGTCGGTAACGAGCCCATTTGCACAATGAATAACTACTAATAACACGAACAAGAACAACACAGATAACGGTAAAACTGACGAAACGTACAAAACCCGCGAATATTTTCACTGCCCAAAGTTTGAACCCTTTTGAACGATCCGGAAAACCTTCACTGTCACTTTCACAACACCGAAATAAAATTTGCCTGAGTACGTACCATAGACGCATCCGCAAGTAGCTGATTTATACCAAAATACCAAAATGAAAGTCTCCATGACGTTTGAAATTTTTATTAAAATGAGCTGTAGTCATAGTTATTTTTATTTGTAGGGGTATAATAGTGATTACAATAGGGTTTTTATTTTTTATGTTCTTTTTTTCGTATCTTTTGGGTAACTTTTCACATCATAAATCAATGAGTGACGTCATTAACTAGTAAACTAGTAAACTAAATTTAAGAAACTCTATATTCTCTCCGATATTTAACATGTACCTATTTTAAAAGCTTTTATTTAACTTGCAATGTATGTATGTATGTATGTATGTATGTAATTTGTTCGGGTGGAATCTTGCAACTCAATTTTGAAGCAGATATCTTCAACCGATCGAGCTGAAATTTTGTACACACGTTTAATTTGGATGACAATGCATGATTATATGTGTGACGTCATTCTAAATCCAACATGGCGGATCACCCAAGATGGCGGACTAGTTAAATTTCAACCGATCGAGCTGAAATTTTGTACACACGTTTAATTTGGATGACAATGCATGATTATATGTGTGACGTCATTCTAAATCCAACATGGCGGAACACTCAAGATGGCGGACTAGTTAAATTTCAACCGATCGAGCTGAAATTTTGTACACACGTTTAATTTGGATGACAATGCATGATTATATGTGTGACGTCATTCTAAATCCAACATGGCGGAACACTCAAGATGGCGGACTAGTTAAATTTCAACCGATCGAGCTGAAATTTTGTACACACGTTTAATTTGGATGACAATGCATGATTATATGTGTGACGTCATTCTAAATCCAACATGGCGGAACACCCAAGATGGTCATTAGAAGGTCTCCTCATTGAAGAGCTAGACTGTTCTAAACTAACCGGCAAACGACCTTGCAACAATGATGCGTTAACTGAGATGAATAGACTCAGACACCTGGCCAAACTAAAAATTACAAAATAAATTATAAAAAAAAATATTTTTAAAAAAAGCTTTTATTTAAATGCGCTAAAAAGAATAAAATAATCTTTTCTTTTAAAACTTTTACTATCAACTTATAACGTCATTCCACAATTGATATGATATAAAAGCTTGTCGCGAGATTTAAGTAGTGGTATTTACTTAGTTTGAAAACTTAAATCTCGCGACAAGCTTTTATATCATATAAATTGTGGAATGACGTTATAAGTTGATAGTAAAAGTTTTAAAAGAAAAGATTATTTTATTCTTTTTAGCGCATTTAAATAAAAGCTTTTTTTAAAAATATTTTTTTACTTTTAATTTTTTTATTTCAATTCGTAAGTGTTTCAATATTTAGATACATTTCTGTAATATTTTTGACGGTTTATTCACCTTATCTGACAATAACTAATTTACAACAAAGCACCTTTGAAATAATTTGAGAGTAACCATGGAAACGCATCATATATACCAAACACTATATTGTTTGCATTGTTTATTTTTGTCAATTAAATTTATTATAATATGCCGATAAAATGTTTTAAGTTTCCGTTTTCAAAGAAGTATAATAAAAAATATCGTTCATTGCATGACTTCCCGTGTGAGGCGCAGCCGGGAATTTGTCACGCGCGCACGGAAAAATCTTTATTTCCAGACTCGTAATGAAATATACTATTTATTAATTCATGTTTTTTCGTAATGTAATATCCACCGAAAAATATTAATAATTACTACACTCCAAGTCCCAAATCTACGACTATATATTTATATGTGTACTATACTCTATACTCGTGAAATGTTACATCATTTGGTAGATTGCTTGAATTGAAAACTATGCACTTATTTCCCATTATATATTGCATAAAACGTTCATAAACAAAAATAACACAAACAAATAAAACAAAGTCGAAAGAGCATCTATACACTCAAAGCACTACCAGTACCTATCTATAAACAAACTCATCATAACCTTAGTTATTCGAGTTTGGACTATAATTGCATTTTATCGTTTTAATAATTATTGGAAAATTAAATAAATCGTTCCCAAATATCAAGGATATATTATTTATATAGTTCATACAGCTTATTAACAGCTGCTCGTATATAGTCTATCCAAGTTACAGAGGCAATGGATCAAAACATTGGCCACCACGTGACCTATTCTCTTATTGGTTTGGCCGTCATAAAATGTCAAGTGTTCACGCGGCGAGCAGAATGCAGGGCCGGCTCTTCCCCCAGTCGAGTTTCCTGCATATTTTAGATCGGATCGCGAGCAGTATATTCTGTAAATTTGTTTTAAGGAAATTTATAAAGATCCACGAAAGGTAGGAACACAAATTTTAGAACTTCTAAAAGAATTAGTTCAGAATTACAAGCCACTTGGAATCTCATATTAGTCCGACCCTGTTAATGGATCGCAAGGCGGTCATGTGACTTTGTTTATATCCACTGCCGCTGTAGCTTGGATAGACTATAGATAATAACACTGATAATTTGAAGGTTAAACTGTCACCACAAAAGGAATGTTGGTTGTGAATTCTTCTTCTTCTTATTGTTCGAATTATTCGTGGGTTTCAACCTCATGCCATCACATGAACTGAAAAAAAATTTATAACAGAGGAATCTACGAAAAACTCTATTATCTGTTGCATATAGAAAACAAAAAAGATCACACGTAACCGTTGAGTAAACGAGCAACGAGTAAAGAGGCACGTTTTTTTTATATAGAATCGTCCAGAGAGATTATAACAATTTCCGAGAATTCTGAGAGGATGCTGGACGTTTTAAAGGCCGACGAATTTCGGGTTTTCTTTTGTCGGTCCTCGCGGATCTCTCAGGAATGTTGAAATCTCTCAGGTGCGCCCCATCGTGGCCAAAGAAGTGCAGGTGTGCTCTCGGTACGGACAGACTGCACGGAACCATCGCAGCGTTCGACGTTTGCCTGACTAATAGGTGAATCGTGAATCTAGTATTTATAATTATTATCTAGACACATATTAGGCAGTATTTCTATACTACGTGTAGTACCTACTTTAATCTGTGATACAACTAAGGAAACAATAATATAGGTACCTACAATTACCAATACCAATCGCACAATCTGACAAACGCGCAAATCGATCAAGAGTGTGCCTCACCTTGTGTTTGACATAACTAGTGCTGTGTCTTTTAGAAGCAATTTTTCGCTGTTTTTAAGTGTTTCTTAAGTATTCGTCGGTTTAAAATGCTTATATAGACAATTAAGTTATACGTTATGGGCAAAAAAGTGTATTGTTTGCAAATTAAAAAGCTTGTAACGCAAACTATAAAGAAAATATATTCTTTGTCATGTACTTGCTTATCAACCAATCACTGTCCGATGAACTTAATTGGTACCTACTTTTATATGAACATTTCGCGCGACGAGCTTTTTGATTTAAAAAGCTTGCCGCAGTGTGGCATTAAATCATCTTAACGAAAACCTAAACTTATTTTGTCCGTTTTAGTTCATGGCTTAAATAAAAGCTTGTTTTTAAAAAGTTTTTATTTTTAATTTTTTTAAATTGTGTTCGCCGAACAATCCCCTAGTAACTGTCAATAACATTGATAAGTTTGAATTTTAGAATTGACGCGTACTAGTTGTACTTGGGGTTACACTTCAATTTTTATAATAAAATTGAGATATAAAGGCAAATATATTTTTTCCTATTTTTAACTATTTTAAAAAAAATAAGAGGTACGCCACTGCTTTGTAATCGTTAGCACCAGATCTGTCACCCGAACTGTAAACATTTTTTTTTTTTATTATGGGAACAACTTTACGAAAACAAAGCCAGTTCTACGTTTTTTATTTTTCTGAGAACTAATACCAGCAAGCTATCGCAAAACACTAAAAGTGAGGTATGCAGGCAGAAAAAGCAGGTTAGGCAATTGGCATTTTAAAATCTCTGAACTGGACCAACACTGTATTAAAGACCTGTGCTTAGCGCTGTTTCAAGCGATCGCCACTGGCGCCACACGACGAAACAAATTTACACGGTGGTTTAATGTTAAAACACCATTGTTGCATTGTTTTTTATGTCCCTCTCATCTTACATTTTCTTAAGAAAAGCGAGTCTAAAAAGCAAGCAAGAGTATTTGGTACCTTTTGGTTTGAAATGAAGTCCATGGCTAGTTGTAGTGTAAGTAAGCATAAAACGCATTCGTTTTTTTCAGTTTCTTCTTTATATGGAGGACTATTGATTCGCTTTGGAGCTATAAACAAAATTTTCTATTTTTATTCTTGCATACGTTACAAAATACTCTTCCAAAATAATATCTAGAATTTTCGCTTCTTCAGCTGGTTGATCAGATCATCCCATAATTCCAAAATAGTGTTTATTCTTCTGCAATTCACCTAATATTCTGTGCAGTATGCATACCATTTTCTTCATGTGCATGGAAATTTCATGATATCGCAACCAAATCTAGATATAAAAGCTGTGTTAATAGGATAAAACTGCTAAATACTAGACGCAAAGACAATTCGTTACCGTAAAAAGAAGGCAAATCGTTATAAAGCTGGATATTTAAAATTTGGGACATTTTAAACTTCAGTAATTGACAGAACCACAGAATACCCCCCTATAACCTATAATAAGTCGCCATTTTTTTCGTCGAGCGGCGCCACCCCAGTCCGTAAACAACAATGAAATATGACGTCATGCTCGGGTGTTTAATATAGTGTCGGTCCTCGTTTTAGTTTGCGGTGTCGCCAACAAGTGTATTACAGGTTGCCTATATTTCTACCTCTCTATAGGATTCAGTGACACTCAGCTAGGTTTATGAAAAAGTGGTTCAAACGGCCATCAAAGAAATTTAACCAAGGGTAGAGAGTAGAGGGAGTAAAAGATCAAAATGCACACGTTTATGTATAGTCAACCTGTCACGAAAAATATCAATTTGGCCACACACCACACACTTTATTCTGCGTCCCGTTGTATAGAAAATCTTTTACTATATTCTAAATACTTACTAATAAATAGTTAGTTATTTCTCTATACCTTGGTTATTTCTCAATTTTTTTACAAAAACTTTTTTATTTGGGGGCTTTAAATATGCGGAAACAAGTTACTTTCCTTCAGCCACAAAATTATTACTAAACCTTCTTGTCAGAGTCAATTTTAACCTTTTGTGAAAGTCATCATTTACTTATTCGGTCCGTGGTTCTCGTGCAGTTTTTCCCTGACCCACAGCCTCTCCACAGACTGTAAAGCACTGTGACGTAGACGATGCACGTGTGCCTGTGTATACCTCACGGACCAGTTCTCGACCCTGTAGCAGAATGAAATACGTGATGCTGACAATATTTCCATTTCTTTTATAGATGCTGGGCCACTTTTTTGTGTTAGGTATCTCTACAAGATTGGTTGGTTACTTGTTTTCTTTAGAAAAAAATGACACCTTTTTGTTTCTTTTTATTGCGTTGTACCTTTAAATAAGAAATAAATAAATTGTTAAGTATAGGCACCTAACCACTAATGCATCTTTTGTAATTAACATTGCCGTCATGAAAAAGATGGATAAACCCAACCAAACTATTTTCATGTTACAAACTACGCTTGATTACGGCAGTTGTGTTAGGCAAATTTTCTACAACTATTTTTTAGAAAAACACTAAAAACGATAGTTTTATTCCAAGTACCAATTTGCCTCTAAAAATCGCATCTTCAAATGGCTTCATAAATCCATCACAACCTCCTATGTCTCGCTTCACAATACGTCCATCTTCCCATCTTCCTCTCTTTCCTCTGTGCTTCGTGCCGCCAACTAACCATTGAATAGAAATCTTCAGGTGTTTAAATTGAATGGCCATAAAAAAGAAATAGCTTTATACACTGTGTTATTATCCGGTACACCTGCGAGTTCGACAGAGACGGACATACGGACAACAAAATGTCGGACAAAGTGAGACCGCTGGCGGCCGCTTGTCGGGGAATGTGAGCAAAATTTTATTCTACCTGTAGACCATGCTTAGAATGGGTTGTTTTGCAAAATACGAGGGTTGTCTTCAGTCAACTGTTAGCTTCAGATCTATTTTTGACGTATAATATTACAAATTATTTGTGCAAGAGATTAAAGATGATTTATTTGTAAAGGTACGATGAACTAAAGGCGTAAATCTACGGAACATATCAACAGTAATGTACAGGGTGTAACTAAACTGATGGTCAAAAATGAAACCACGTATCCTTGGAGTCAAAATAAGGGCACTTCTTCATATATTTTTTTCTCCTAGGGGCCATAGTTTTTTTATACAGAGCGTAGAAATTTAGAGAAAAATACACATATTTCTTAGTATCTCTAGAAGTATAAGAGATATTTTCTTCAAACTTGGCGTGTCACAGGAGCGGATGAGTTGTCAAATTTAAGGTTAATATGAAGCTTGTGAGGCCCCCAGTTGCGGAGATACAGGGTGTTATTAAAATTAATTAGTTCAGAAAAATATGAATACCCTGTATAATCGCATTTTTTAAATTTGTTTTGAATGGTAAATTCAATGGTTAACAAAAAGTATCTCTTAGTATTTTTTCATATTCTCAGCCGTTTTTTAATTATTTTCAAAGAACAGCAATGCTGCAATAAAAAAGTCATTTTAAGAATAAATCTAACAATCTGTGGATGTCAATTAAACTTGGCATTATTTGAATCATTGGCTGCCAACTTTGCACCTTAGTAGCAATATTTTGAAAAATTATAATATTTTCATTTGAAGAATAATTGACTGATATGCACTTTTGCTATGGACTGACGAATGGCAATAATAAACATGCGGAAACACATAGTTGCGTGTATTGAAAGAGACGGACGGCGGTCATTTCGAACATTTAATAATTTAATTTTCTAATAGCAATACGTTTCTTTTATTATTGTTTTTGCTTTTGTATTTTGTCAAATAAAGTTTAATTGACATCCACAGATTGCTAGATTGATTCTTAAAGTGACTATTGTTCATTGCAGCGTTGCCGTTCTTTGAAAATAATTAAGAAACGGCTGCGAATATGAAAAAATACTAAGAGATACTTTTTGTTAACCATTCTATTCACCACTCAAAACAAATTTAAAAAATGCGATTATACAGGGTATTCATATTTTTCTGAACTAATTAATTTTAATAACACCCTGTATCTCCGCAACTGGGAGCCTCAGAAGCTTCATGTCAACCTTAAGTTTGACGGCTCATTTGCTCATGTGACACGCCAAGTTTGAAGAAAATATCTCGTATACTTCTAGAAATACTAAGAAATATGTGTATTTTTCTCCAAACTTCTACGCTCTGTATAAAAAAAAAAACTATGGCCCGTAGGAGAAAAAAATATATGAAGAAGTGCCCTTATTTTGACTCCAAGAATACGTGGTTTCATTTTTGACCATCAGTTTAGTTACACCCTGTATAGGTAACAAACTGTCGTAGTCAGGTTTTGCACATTTGTATCATCACCCGTATATAGAAAGCAGTCACATTCTAAACTTTTGCCGGCATAAGATGTTTACAATCGAAAAACCGACAAAACAGTGAATAGGATCCGGGTTATATAACCCAGAATTGTTGTCAAACAATCAAGAGACTTGTGGGAAATAGAATGACGTGCTTTTAGGTCTTAAAGATAAATCCTTATTGGCAGGTAGGTATATTAGTATATTAGGGTTTTCATGGGAACAATTTCTCGGGCAAACCATAGGCTAGCAACTTTGTAGAAAGGCCACGCCTATAGAACATGTATCGGTTTTTTATGTAGCTAAAATATTTTGAAAGATATAATCGAAAAAATCTGAAGGGTTGCAAAAAAATAAGATGAATTTTTTAAAATCTTTTAAAAATTGCGCAATTTTTTTCTTAAAACGCAAGGATTTCTCGCAAGTGTTTCTTATTCGTATAGAAAATTTTCTGGCGAATCCAACGGTATAATGCTTTTTAATGTAGCTTTGATATTTTGAAAGATACAGCCAAAAATATGAAAGTGTAAAAAGTCACAGCATATTTCTTTTGGATTTTTTGGAATATGCTTCGGGTACCTCCAATAAAAACTATTCTAAATTCTACACCAACCAAATAATGGTACCTTCACTGCCGCTTATATCAAATACAAAAATTCAGAACCTGCTCTTATTTTTTGGTGTTAGCAAGAAAAATATCGTGTGGTAAAACAAAACAAAAACATTAAAACTTGTGGTAGGTACCATTTCGAAAAAATTGTGGTACCCATTCGGCACCTCGCGGTACCACCCCAAATTCTACGAACAACCCATACTTTGCAACCACCATGAAAACATGACCATTTCGAACCCTCCCATCAAAGAACCCCGTGGTACCCTTTGGTGTCTAGCGGTACCCTTCGGTACCTCGCGCCACCCCCTGGTACCACCCCCAAAGACCCGCTCCGCCGCCTCGTTTCGAGGCGGTACCTCGCCGCCGTACCCGGCTAGAGATGATTCAGCCGGTACCGTCCGCCGCGGTACCCGCCGGCCGTGGGTGGTTCCGGGCACTCACGCACACGTGAGAACCGCTCGGCGGGCGCGCACCTGAGTATGCGGCCGGCCGACTGGCTGGCGCCAGACGGTCGGCACCGCCAGGTTCCGGGCAGGTACCGCGCCTCGGATTTGTTCGGTGACGTCACGGCGCCGCATGACGACGACATCGGTTTTTCTCCGACGGCCACTATTGGTACCCATGGGTACCCATGGGTACCCGTAGGTACCACACTTCGATCGTCATCGACGGGGAAAATGGGATGTTTGGGGCGTTTAGCAGCATTTGGTATCTTTGCGTTGGGTTCCTCTTGGTTCCAAGGAGTTTTGGTACCTTTTTATCGAGCGGGGTAATACATTTTGACCGTCGATCATGTTAAAGAATAGAAAAATGAGGCAATTGAAAGCTTTGCTCTGGATTCCGGGCAGGTACCGCGCCTCGGATTTGTTCGGTGACGTCACGGCGCCGCATGACGACGACATCGGTTTTTCTCCGACGGCCACTATTGGTACCCATGGGTACCCATGGGTACCCTACCCGTAGGTACCACAATTCGATCGTCGTCGACGGGGAGGAGAAAAATGGGATGTTTGGGGCGTTTAGCAGCATTTGGTATCTTTGCGTTGGGTTCCTCTTGGTTCCAAGGAGTTTTGGTACCTTTTTATCGAGCGGGGTAATACATTTTGACCGTCGATCATGTTAAAGAATAGAAAAACGAGGCAATTGAAAGCTTTGCTCTGGGTTCCAGAAAGTTTTTGCAACGGTAGGGTTTCCCTGGGTACCTACCACACACTTTGCCGGTTAATGAATTCGAACCAAACCAAACGATAAAATCGTTGCCTGGAAAATTTTCGACCCGCAGTAGGTACCTCGGAAAGCCCCCAGAACTTAGTAGGCGTCGATCGGTACCAACAATCCTCGAAACTTACTTTTGTGGCCGTCGCATCGAAGGCCTGCTATCTCAACTAATCGATCTTCGACCCTGGTTGTTTTTACATGGGGATTTTGGGACGCTAATGGCTACAAAACGAAGAGAAACGCCTATAATTGGCAGAGAAATACGCGTGGGATGATGTACGGGAGTATATTTCGAAGAAAATAGTCATATAACAGTGATATGCAGTTCTTTCACAACGAATCATGGCTTAATCTACACCTTATAGAACCCACATTATGGTTGCCTTTAGCAGGTTGATATAGGAGTGGATTGGCGTGCCCACCCAGGCCAGGGCCACAATCTACCCCTCCCTTCATTTTGTGGGGTCCCAAACACGCCTGTATTTCAGACAGGCATAAACTATTACCTACTAGATGACTGTTGACAAATCGGTGCTGTCGTTCACATTTTAACCAGAAACTGTTTAAAAGCAGGTCGGAAAAGACTTTTCCTCGCCAATGTTTTGTGGGGCGTGAATAAGTTTAGTCTCGTTTTCAACAGCACCACGTAGGTATATACGACATTGCGCCAAGTTAATTGGATATAATTTTCGAGGTCCAAGATGATGACCACCTGTGTTTTGAAACCGGCAAGGTTATTATAATACACTCTCAATGCCAAACGTAATAATGTTGCAGTAAACACGCGGCTAACCTTAATGTTAAATTTGTGTGCCCAGGTGGCTGTTTTCGCATGTTTATCGACTGGTAGTGTTGGCGAAGGAAAAAAATTAAAAGCTTTTGCACGTGATATTGCCGACAATTTTTAAACTGTTTTTATGGCGAATAATTTGCTTGCTTTTCCTTGAAGACTGTAGAGTTAAACGTTATTTGTAATTTTGCTGTGTTTTATCGAATTAAGATCGAAAAAAAGTAAAAAAAAACAGTTTTTCATTTAGTTCCTCATTTTTAGTTTCATCTTGAGTAATTTAAAAAGATATTTAAGTTTCAAAGAAAATGACAAATATACTGATAATGATTTTTCTTGGAAGACTAACGATAGAACGGGATAAGCTATGAGTAAGAAATAGATATGTGAAATTCTAATAATTCATTAGGTTTTGTCGTTTTTTGTTTATCTCGTTCGCAACGGGAGAAACCGATCCATAAAGCGGTGGTGCCCAACGTGGGACCCAAAGTTTAATTGAAAAAAAAATTGGAAAATAAGGGTATATCTTATCATTTAACAGGGTATATTGAATTATTTTCTATACATCTAGAAGTTCTTCATAAAAACCAAGTGAAAAATCGAGAATTTGTTCTTCTGTGTATTATCCCATTAGTCTTAAATTAATTATTATTGCATTTTTATTGCTAGTTACTAATTTATATAATTAATTACGAATGCTTGTTATTATTCAAATTAATTATTATATAACTAATAACACTTATATTGGCAGGTGTCTCATATAGGTTATATATTTTCTATAAGGAAAATTTAATTGACTCTACAAACTAATTATAATAACAGTGTTTAGTTTTGAGATTAGTTTTTCTAGGAACATGTCTAAAATATTATTTAGAGTATTCAAATTTCAATTCTGTTTCTGCTAACCTAACCTCTGTTTTCTGTATTCCTACCTTTAGTGTTATTAAATTGTTAGTCAAGAAAGTAATCATCGTAAAACTTATTTATTTTTCTGCATTTAAAGTGACGAACCTTGTACCCTGTATACAAGCAGAAACCAAATAGCTACTTCATCTGTCACATTCATTGCATGTCGGTATTTTGGTATGCACCGCAAAACAACTGACATTAAAGGAAGGCCATCTTCGATAACATCAACAGATGATCAAGAAACTTGATATAAAAATCAACGGAGCGAACTTATTTTCGCATATTTTCGTGGGTTATTCAATACCTTCGGACTCGATATTGACCGGTACATTTTAAGTACAATATGATATTCATAAATTCATCCAAAAGGATTTATGCCAAAAATAGCTGCGGCATACTTATAACCGAATCAGTATGCTGGTCGAGCGCGTTTTTATGGACCGGCAAAACATCGCATGCAAAATAACATAACTGCTCTTTGTGAGGCTATGCCGCCAACACTAGCAAGACACCTGGGTACCACACCTGCACAAAGAGAACACCACGATGGTACCGCTGGGTTCTTGCTTTTTTTTCGCTCGAGATTTATAGGACGATGATGCCTACGCACAGATAATGATGATGCTACAGTATTATTTTCACACAGAAGATTTTAAACGCGTATAACTTCATGTTGGTAAACCAACCACAAACACACTAAAGGTAGGTTTACACAGAAAACAGAGGTTGGAATTGACAGAATTGAAGGGTCGATGTTTTTTGTACTGAAATTGCACCCAATCTAAGTACAAAACATCTGTGAATCAATATTGGGAATATTTCCGTTAATACTTATATCCAAGTGTCGTAAATTATGTACTTTGGCTTGTCTCAGTCAATATTTTGTTAGAATTTTCTTATCTCGAGATTTTTGTTGTCTTTTTTTTAAAAAGTTGCAGAAATCAAGTACTGGTGCACTTTAGAAGGCAAACTTGAATAGGTGTTATCATTGAGTAAAGGAATAGGTACCTACTTTGCCGTTTTCGAACTTCCTTCGATCTTTTTATTATATTATTTATGGTAAGCGTTAATAAATTGTACACATGTGGACCCGTTAAAGCTATAAAATGATGCTCCCGAGGCTGTTCATGATTAAATCAGTGAAATCCGGTAGCAGTGGCTTCCCGCTGAGCCCAACATCATTCTATGAGATTCACAACACCTGACTGGTTTAAGATTTTACAATTTTCCCCCGGAATAGGTATGTCGTCATTGGTTATTTGGTATTTATGGAAATATGCGACCGAAAAAACCGAAACTGTTTTTGTGTTTACATGGATTCTTTTCGGATGGCAACAAACAACTTCAGTGACGTTAGTTGATACTATTAATGTCAGTTTATTTTTGGCACGATGAACACAGGTTGTGGGGCATCAGGTAGGCGAAGCGGAAGTGTCATTACGGCCTCAGACTATAGCCGTTGACTGACGCGGCTACAGTTTCATGTCCTGGAAAGTAGATGGCGCCTATGGTCAACAATGTACCTATTTTGCATTGTATTTTGTCTCCGGGAAGCTCTCGGTGAGCCAGAGAACTGTCAAACGTGACAGCCGTGAGCAGTCTTTATTAATACGTCAGTCAACGCTACAGCCAATAAGGATTCTAATAAGGAATTTCACGCACACGAAGCGTCTAACAAAGCGTGTGTACCGACGGCAAACACAAGTGTCCTGTAATCTGTAGTCCCGAGGTGTTTGATTTCGAATTTTAAAAGTCGGGTACGCGAGCGCACCGAAAACAAAAAGATGTTTGCTGGAACAGATAACGCATCAGAATATGGTGCGTTAATCTGGACACCTGTGTTTGTTTGAGGTATATGTTCTATTTGCGTTGGTGATTTTGTAGTTTCTCGAAAAGAAAAGACTAGAATGTATCGCAATGAATACCTTTATTCGATGACGGCATTGAAATGGTTGAAAAAACCCCAACTGAAGTAGGCGACGATTTTTAATCGCCGGTTGAAGTCTTTTTCTGCTAACCTAACCTCGGTTTTCTGTATACCTACCATTAGTGTCTTGCGGTTGCTAATTATTTGCTGTAAGGTCCATTTTTGTGCAAGGAAAGAGAGAGGACGCCTAACGGCACTCGCGGCCGTGTTACCGTCTGCCACGACAGACCAGTGGCGTAGCATGAAACGCGTTCTTAGCCAATGTCACAAAAAATGTTAAAAATGAAGAGGTAGTTAATTGTGACTTACATGTAACTTGAAATATTGGTATTTATTTGCAGATAATGTCCTAAATGTAAAGCTATAGTGTCAAGTGCTGAAATATATTTATTTGCGACGATTTAGAATCAATCAAAATAAAATAAATAATGCACGCCCATGGAAACCCATTTTATGAAACTATCATAATCAATAAAGATATTTTCAATAAAAACGATGTTAAAAAATAATTATATTGGTCCTATTTACAAACAAAGCAAAGCACTTTATCATTCTAAAAGGTAGAAGGAATTTGAAGAAGTTATATTGAGAAAAAATAAAGTTTTAGTGCATCTTTCAAAGGTAACTTGTTAAATATTTACCTGTGAAATGAAATCTCGGGCTCTTGCTTTTCACTTCTGCTTTTGCAACCAAACGCTGAACAATTCGCTATCGTAAGATTATATTCTCCCCTTAATTACTGTTACTTTTAATTCACTAATTCACGAAATTAACTCACAACGTACTCGCTTTGTCTGCCACATATAAAATGGCCGCCGTTCAAAAAAGTCGTAAGGTTTTGTGACTGTTCTGCGACCAATTTGAACACTTGTTGCATATTACTAAAGTAAAAAAAAAACAAAAATGCGAGCAGAATGTCTACGGCTATTTACATTTTCGCATTTATGAAAGAAAGCACTGTTGTGACGATATCTGACTCGTTATGAATGGAAGCTATGCCCACTAGATCATGCTTCCGGTCTTAAGTACAAAGGCCTACAAAGGCACAAGTAAAGAACTACAGTTGCACCGAATGGGACTTTTTATTATTATTAGATTTTTTGATAATCCGATTTTGGGCCAATGTTTTTGGTACACAGTAGGATCGTGAGGTCACAGCCTACGCCTGTCAGATTTGACATTTTAAATTAAAAATTGTGAAAAATCGGAAACGCTAAAAATAATATAAAGAAATAAAACAATATCGGTAGGTACCGGTACCCAACATTCCCATTGGGTGCAAGTTCGAAAAAAAATTGGATCTCCAGTACATCAGTACTTACCTTGTTTGGTATATATGAAATACATCTATATAGACATTTGCTATCTTCTTAATCAATAATTAAAAACAGAAAATTCAGTTGATAAATTTCACACCAAAAGATATTTTGAAGCACCTCGTTAAAATCTTACTTTTGATTTGCCGAAAATATTATCTTTGAAATAATTCAATTGGTTTTATACAAAATGGCGAACAATATAATATACATCGATCTGACGCAATGACTAACATGTGTCTTGAAAGAACTACATCCAGTGCATAGTTAAAATATATACGAGAGACTGTCATTAGTTTTCTATATTGATGTAAAGCAAACAATTAATATAATCTACTATATAACAACTGTTTATTATATAGGACATCTATTATAACTATTTAATAAATGAAACAAGTAACATTTTTACGACAAATTTTCAACGTGTCCTTCATAATTCGCCAAGCACATCTCCCGGTGTTTTTTTTTAATTTTGCGTTGCATTTTTTAATATGGTTCTGGTTATTGTTATATAGGCGTCCCGAATTGTTTGTTTTAAACGATTGACACATTCCTTGATGGTGTCACAACCTTCTCAAGCTTACAAGCCCTGCGGAAACATGTGGCAACGCCGCAGCGGAACGGTTCAACGGGTCTATGCAGTATAGAGCAGTCTGCATTTTGGCTTAGTTTATCTTTTCTAATAAATGTTCAACCCTCTTTTTAATTATAATTAGATACATTTGTGAACTTTGTTTCAATAATGGTGTACCTAAAGTAAGTAGGTATGTATGTTTGTTTAACAGACAATAAAAGCAGTAATTATTCTTTCAATAAAGCCGGTTTATTATTATTATTATTATTATAAGTAACAAAATATGTATACAGAAGTATATACGTATTTATAATAAGTACGATTCCTGGTGTGGATAGGTACATTTTCGACAAATAATATGGTAAATTTGGGCAAAATAGAGTTGACTACATCTTGTTGTAAGTCGAATTTTTGTGAGAATTTTTCGCAAAGCGCGTCATCAGGCAAATAATGATTACCTATCTTCCCTTATGGTTACATTTTCATAAAAAAAAAAAACAAGCGAACAGAGAACAGCATGTTGTGAAGGGAAGTAATCTCTTCTGATTGAAATGGCAGTTAGGATAAATTTTATACTACATTCAACTAAATTATAAATTATCTTTTAACTTTAACATTAGGGAAAGAAACTTTTGCAACAATACTAAACAATGGTTGGATTGTTGGAAAACTCCTTTAATTTTAAAGG
Organism: Pseudeuparius sepicola; assembly: GCA_963920635.1. Taxonomy (NCBI): domain Eukaryota; kingdom Metazoa; phylum Arthropoda; class Insecta; order Coleoptera; family Anthribidae; genus Pseudeuparius; species Pseudeuparius sepicola. The sequence goes on from OY987306.1 coordinate 33,754,139, forward strand.
GTACTTTAGTTAGGCCCTTAATCAACTTTTAGAGAAATGTTTTATTTTTCACAAACAAAACAAATTTATAAAAAAGCTGTCGCCATCACTTCGGGCTGTCTGTTTCCACCCAGAGACACACTGCCTCGTCGTAGCAATCTGGCGACGAAAGCTCTACCCGCACTGCACAAATTGATTCTGGTAATTTTCTTGTAAAATCAACTGACAGGGAGTGACAGGCCACGCCGCAAAGCCCCGCAAGCCATGTTGCGAGCTTTCTCAACTTCAGGGCTTTCCTAGAGCCGGCTGTGTTATAGTCCTCTCCTCACCAGAGAGGGCTGTGGTCCTCATTTTTTAAAATATATGTTGAAATTTGAAATTTTTTTCCAGGAAATTCACCAATCGCATATACCTACCTTCATACCTTCAGAAAAGTAGGTATTTATCTCAGAAACAGTGGGCAGTGCCTTTTCTCGTACTTCTACTTGTATAATTTCAAAATTATGCACTCTCGCAAGTCCGACGTATCATTTCCTTTCGGCCAACACCTCGGGCAAACCGACAAGATTTTAGTAAGCCAAGTATATTATTGCTTCATATTTTCGATGCGGACTTTTTATTCGTTTATTTTCTCTCAATTTCCGTTTGATTGACAACAAGCGCAGACCGAACAAACCGGTTGTTCGCTAGTTTACAAGGCAAGCAAATGATAATAACGATCGTCTTATATTTTCGCTGAAAAAAAAACTACTGGCGCCTTGCTGTATCGAAGGTCGTACGCGCGAACGTTCTTGTCTATAAATCATTGTACGAATATGACTTGAGGGCATACAGATTTATTTTTCAACACTTTTTATCTCGACATAGGAGGCTGAGACTATTAATATTAATTTTGCTATTGTACAATAATAGCCGGCGCTAGGAAAGCCCTGAAGTTGACAAAGCTGGCAACATGGCTTTCGGGTCTGTGCGGCGTGGCCTGTCACTCCCTTTCAGTTGATTTTACAAGAAAATGACCAGAATTAATTTGTGTAGTGCGGGTAGTGCTATCGTCGCCAGATTGCTACGACGAGCCAGTGTGTCTCTGGGTGGAAACACACAGCCCGAAGTGTTGGCGACAGCTTTTTTATAAATTTGTTTTGTTTGTGAAAAAATGAAATATTTTTCTAAAAGTTGCAAGTGAAGAATCGTTCCCGTAGTCAAATCGTAATAATAACTTGAAGTATAGCTTGGTTTTCTTTGCTTGACGGCAAGCGGTCAACTTGTATTCGTTTTGGGCTTTCCAAAGGACGAAATTTTAAGAATAAAATGATTAAGGGCCAATTACATAGACAAACTAAAGTACCTACCCTTTAAAATTAAAGGAGCTTCCTAACAATCCAGCCATCCAGCCATTGTTTAGTATTTTTACAAAAGTTTCATTACCTAATGTTAAAGTCAAAAGATAATTTAGTTGAATATATTATAAAATTGACCCTAATCTGCCATTTCAATCAGAAGAGATTACTCTCCTTCACAACGCTGTTCTCTGTTCGCTTGTTGTTTGTATTTTTATGAAAATTTTACCATAAGGCATGATATTTGCCTGATGATTTTCACAACAAAATGTATTCCCCTCTATTTGCCCAAATTTACCATATACTCTGTGTTTATTTTGTTACTTGTTACTGCTTTTATTGTCTGTTAAACAAACGTTACCCAATTATCGAAACAAAGTTCACCAATGTATCTAATTGTAATTAAAAAGAAGGTTGAACATCTACTAGAAAAGATAAACTAAGTCAAAGTGCAGACTGCTCGATACTGCATAGACCCGTTGAACCGTGCCGCCGCGGCGTTGCCACATGTTTGCACAGGGCTTGTAAGCTTGAGAAGGTTGTGATATTTGTGATAATTTATTAATAATACAATACAATATTCTATTGATGTTCTGTTCATTCTTACGAAGGATACAATGTTAAACGTCAAGATGACTTTTCTCCGCACCACGTAGTCTATAAAGTCCCATGCAGCTGCTTTACATCTAAAGACAATCAAACAGATGCGCGGCTAGTTTGTCCAGTCTACCATAAGGACTTATATGCTTGGGTACTGGTTCTCTCGACCGTCTGGTTTCTTCTTAAAAAGCGTTTACCATCTTTGGCAGCAGGCGGCTTTTTTATGCTCTGATCACAGCCACCTGAAGGTAGGATATCGACGCTTATTTAATTTGATGGTGGTGTCTGGTGGCATTGGAAAATATCGAGGAAATACCAAACACCATAATAGTAGCATGTAAACATTTTCTAATGTGCTTGCTTGGAACTTTGGTAGGTCTTTCCCATCTTCTGCTACGATTTTAATTATTCAAATTAAGCCATTCGTGGGGTTCAGAGAGCCATGCGCTGATTGTGGCAACCAGACCGTGGCAATAATTTTATAGAGTAACTTGTGACATTATTTGCACCAGAATATGCCTGTACATTTGTTGCTAGGTTCACAATGTAGACGAAAGCAATGTTACAAGAATAATTATTATTCTACTATGCTAAGGCAATGCGTAACTAATACTGACCCAAGAAACATTTAGGTATAATGCCACCATTCGTCATAATTTAACATTTGTAATTCCGATCATGGGGTTTTTAGTAGACCACCCACGAGCTGACAATAAAACAGTTTTTTTAGTAAGAAACAATAACCTATGGCTTTCGATTAAAAGTTATTGATCTCGGCAACAATAGGCTTTAAAAATGTGCAATACTCGCTGACCTGAATGTTAACAGTTGGATTAAGCAAATTGTTTTGCAAAAGGGAGATGAAGATATGCAATGAAATGCAGGAAATAGCATATACCGGGTAATATGAGACATTTATGGATTTAGTTGGTAATGCAGAATTTCACACTTCGATTATTGTGTTATTTAAAATTTTAAATTCAACCAAACTTTTCATCAAATATACTTATTTTCCTTATAATGTAAAATAGCAGTGGACTAACTCAAGTACTTTCCAAAAAAGTTTTGACTTTACAAAATATTGTGCAGACAAAGCCACATTCTTTTGTAAAAGATTCGAACTAAAATTGAAATGCATGCACGTCCGGTCTATATGAATAATGTATTCTGAATAATTCAAAAATTTATGATAATGATATGACAACTGCCTATATGTATGATTTCTGAGACTTTGGGTACATATAACTAATTGTTTGAACTTTTGTTTTAACATCAAAGGTTATTTCGATATTTTTTATATAAGTATGTACAGGGTGTCCCATTTTGGGTGTTTTTGGGTGTTTTTCTCAAAAATCTCGGTTATTATTAAAGCTAGAGGGTTGCGGTTTCACGTTTTCACTTTCAAGTTTTATTTTTTTTTTAATGGAAACCATAGTTCATATCTCAAAAACTATTAACGCTACCAAAAAACTAATTATTCCATGCGATTCTACGCCAAAAAATCTATAAAAATAGTTGATTAAATTTGTCGATATATATAAGATTTCCAAAAAATCGAAAATTTCAGCCTTGCGCCAATGCGCGGAAACTATAAAACTTATCTAAAATCTGATTGGTCCACCAAATTCCTCTCAAAAAAGTAGTACGGTGACGTGAAAACCGCAACCCTCTAGCTTTAATAATAACCGAGATTTTTTAGAAAAACACCCAAAAACACTCAAAATGGGACACCCTGTACATTATAAACTTTGGACCAAATAGGTTACCTACTTCACCATGTTTTATAAATAGCATAATGCTATTGTTTTTTTGTTTTGAAATTTATGACACATTTAGCAAATTGGTCAGTTACCTACATAATACAGGCAAAAATATAAGCCATGTTTATGTCTAAGTTTAGGAATCCCGGATAATACATCAAATCTGATTTTAAATTTCCAATTATGAAGAAGTAGGTACCTACACAAACGCCTATGCCACTTTGGTGCATGGCCTCAAAAGTAAATTTAAATTACAAAATTACTCACCGATGGATTATTATCGTCAAACATTTTAGTTTTGGCGGTCAGGGAAGTACCACAAGCCGCACAACTAAGCATATTAACTTTTAACTATTAACTATTAACTTAAAAGTATCTAAATACCACATACTGACACCTATCACTGTATCAGATATCAAAATATTGTGTCAACACTTGGTTACTGCACAAAAAAGATAATAAATGCCACAAAATACGAATCCCAATGCTGCTATTAGTAAGCAATTAACCATAACGGTATAAGAGGTGGATAATCTTCATAGCTACGTTATTATGAGAGATAGGCGAATTTCAGTAATGATTCTCTCTTGCGAGTACCTTCCAGAAAACCGTGTGAAGTATAAAGTCGCTCAGTTCTCAGATTTACTAATGCGGGAGACTGAGATCTCGCAAAAACTGAAATGCAAATTGGAGTAGACTGCCTTATAGGCTTGTGTATAATTTCAATAACCGCGTGTATATTTAACAGTCACCTTAGATACCTATTGTAAATACCAAAATCTGAAATTTGAAAATACTTTAAAATATTGAAGGCAGAAGTGATCTCCTTTACTGACATGCGTGAACTAACGACTGGTAAGTTACTGCTGATTACAGACAACCTAACCATTATGCTTTGTGATTCGATATCATAACCTTAATTTGCGGACACTCTTTGACAGCCATTTGACAGCGACAAACTAAGTATAACCTACCGTTGCTTGCATCATAGACGCTTTGTGGCATAATTTTTTCGATTTTCAGCTAATTATTAATAGTTTCTTCGCATTTTAGTACTTTGAGTGTTTTATCTAATTAAGTGATCATCTCGAATATGTTCTGCTCATTTTACACCAGAGTGTTTAAAAACGAAACGAGTCAAATCGGGGCTAATTGAAAATGGGGTACCAACTCTTCTATTAAAACCACCTAAACCATCATTAACATGATTGTGGTGTAAGAAACTATTAGTAGCTTATTTGTTTTAGTGTTAAAGTTATAAAGGTAGATGAAAACAAGTCGAGTTCTAGCATCAGTGAAGCAAATTCTAGTGGTTTGGACGAAACTAGTTTTACAAGTATAAACGAACCTAGTTGTAGTTATCGAAGTCTTGAACAGTTCACGTTGAGGTGAGCTTAATTTATTATCAATATACCAGTTTGTAGGGAGATATTTCAGAAAAACAACCACTGTTTTGAATTGCGCGGTCTGAAGGTCTAATGCACATGTTCCATAGGCCCATGCGCAAATCCACAATTTGCCATAAAAATGGACTTGTTCAGCACTCTATCTATATATATGATCTCTATGTTGTACTTACTATTTGAAAGGTCAAACTATAACCACAAAAGGAAGGTTGGTTTTAAAGTATTCTTCTTCTTGTTGTCTCGGGTTTGAACCTCATTCCATCCCATTATTTGTATTCAACGCCATCTTACTGAAATCATCAAAAAACCCCACTGAAATATTTTTACCCAAGATATATCGCATACGTCGGCACTTGAAACGATCAGATAACAATCTAGACCATATTAAATATACACATGTTCGTCCATATTTCACCGAGATAAGCTTGGTGCAGACACCTGCTTACACCTGGGCAGTTCAAAGGTCATTTGAGTAAGTACAAGAGAACGCTTTAAAATATCTGATATGACTAAGGTGTCGGAAAGTACACATCGCATCATCATATTTTTGTTACTCACTAGATAATATATAGGTATTTTATACCTGCGCTTCAGCTATAGAGACCATATGGGCAATCCAAGACCAACCAGCCATGCATTTGATTTATTAGAGGAGAGGGCCTTCGGCCAATATCAAAAATCTGTCGCTGGACATTTTTTTTCGTTTCGCGCAAGTTGAAAATATGCGAAATATTTCGACCATATGCTAAACTTGTGTGTACTCGTACTGCCCATATGTCGCGGTTCTTCTCCATTGAAAAAAAAAAAACGGAGACCAGTCCGTTTACTTGAGAAACTGATACAGGACGCAGAAGAGGCATCGGTACTACGATGAATAAAAGTAATGTGATTAGGTTGAAACCCAGGAACAGATTCGAAGAAGAAGAAGAATTCAAAATCGACCTTCCTTTTATTATGACAATGATCGATTTTATAGAAATAATCATAGAGATTATATTATGATCTCTATGGAAATAATGTATATATTGGCACATCTCTCCCATATTTTAAAAATGGCTCCTATCTGCGATATCGAACAACCGAAGTCAACTCCTTTTGTTCCGTTTTTTCTCGGTTTCTTCTTTTATTTCTGCGCAGGTGGCCGAAGAGATGGGACCCGGATTTATAGTCCAAGGCGACCGTTTTATTTCTCGAAATTACTGTAATTTTGTTGGCCAACAATGCGACAAAAATCAGGCAAACTGTCCGTAATAAGATCACCAAAGTACCGCAAATTTTTGCAAAAACAGGGCATAATAACTAGGCACCACATTATGACAATGAACTGAAAAATTCCGTATGTTAATACAGGGTGGTTAAACTTTAAGGAACCGAACTGTGAACTGTAAACCTGCAGTATGTTACTGTATGTTGACACTCTTCCAATATGATCCAATAAATCGAATAAATTTTCTTTGATTCGCTGGCCAAGTTTTCGGCGAAAATCGAAAATATATCAAACGTAGGTGTTGCGGAAAAGATCCGAAACATTTATTTTCATCGGCATTTATATACCAAGCGACGTCGCCTTTGGAATTTATGATTTATACAGTGGCATCGCTAACAAGTTAAAAATATTTGCTTGAAAGATTTATGTGCATAGAGCAATATGTACATAACTACTTCACGATACATTTTATTATAGGACATAACTTCAGGAACCATTTTCTTTCGAAGGGAACGATTTTCAAAATCAGGACTACTGAGAACTTGTAGGATTTTTATTTTTCACGGTAATACAAATTATTATTAACACGGTTTTGTTTTGCTTCTATATTAGCGGGTCGTGGGGAAGAAGAAGAGGTAATTTGTTTACATTGGCATTTATAAATCCAATCTTCCCTATTTTGTAGTGAATAATAAATAGTTTTTTGACAGACTTGTATGTCGTATATATGATTTGAGATACTTATATTTACAAAATAACCTAAATCGTATGGGAAACCTTGGATGTGCCAACAATAACATCTTTTTAAAATCATGAAACAACACAAGTTGCCTTTGGTAATGTATCTATTCCTATACAGGGTGAGCTTTTTCGATGACCACTATGGGGATCTCGGAAACTATCAGAGCTAGAACAAAGGTTAAATGGGGAAAGAATTGCAGTATGAATGCTCAATCTAATCTCTAATATCACCATTATTATTTATGCAAATATTGCATATTTTTAAAACTGAATTTGTCGCCTTTCTTAGAGAGCGCCTGTCAATATACTGGCAATTGCTTCTAAAACAGCTGCTCTTAATTCAACAATTGTCTCATACTTTATTTTGTACTGTTCCCCACAAAAAGAAATCCAAAACAGACAAATTGGAGGATCGGGGCTGCCAGGAAATAGGTCTATTTCTCCCTATCCAACTATTTGGATAGAGCTGATCTAGGTAATTTCTTACGGGCAAATAATTATGTGGTGGAGCTCCATCATGATAATTTTTGTTTTATTTTGTTGCATTTTGTTACCAGCCAAAAATAAAATATTTGAAAGTTCGAAGTATGTCTTATTATAAAATAGAACGTAATTATGAAAATATTCCATGGCTGACTAAAATATAACGTAATTATGGCTGACTATGTGAAAATTTAAAAAAAAATCAGAAAATTAGCCCTAGCTCTTTTATTTTTTATAATAACTATGCCCGAAAGCTCAAAAAATGGCCGATTTGATAAGGCCACAGCCAACTATGATTTACATTAAAAAAACTGAAGTTTATGTCATATCTCAAAAATAACAAACAACATAAAAAATTGGATCGGATTATCTTATTAAGCCTAAAATTATCTACAATTTTTGTCTCAACAGTTTTTCTGTATAATCAGAAATAACGGAGCTACAGATCTGATGAAACAGCAAAAAATCATTTTTTTCAAAATATCTAGAGAGCCATGAACTTTTTTAAAAGTCCAAAACGGGCATTATATTGAGGATTCAAAACCTCGAAAAGAACTCACCCTGTTTATCGTTGATGTACAGGGTCGTTCAAATTCAGCGTTTCAGGCCGATAAGATTTTTTTTAAAGTTTATATCACTTTTATTTTATTTTATGTTTTTTTTTATTATTTTTATTTTTTTGGCTCCCAGCCAAAAATATTTAAAATAAACTTTTATAACGAACCCTGCGACACAGCTGCACTTCCACACAATAAGCGTATGCGCTCCCGAATTTTTTTAACGATGGGGATTCAGTACACACATGCGTATAAGGGGTGTTCGCAAGCGCACCTTTTGGTTATTACCAAATGCCATCTGACTTCGCCTCACACATGTCCCAGAAGTACACGCGGCGCGCGGACATGTGTACGGGGTGATTTTGTACGACAGATGACTGCTACAATCATCTGCCGGTCTATTATGGCCTAACAGGGACGTACAGAAACAAAGGTTTAATAAAAAAACACTCTATGATATTCGGGAATTATTCTCGGAGGTGCAGTCTACATACAGAATATTGTCGACGTTCAATCCGACCGAACTGCTCAAAGATTATGTTATTATAAGTAACAATAACAATAAAAAAAATCGTAGGTAAGAAATACCTACGTTAGTGTCGATCACGGGCGTAGCCAGGATTTAGTTTTGGGGGGGGGTTTAGTTTGAGAAGTAAATAAAACAACAAAAATATACTTACATGAAATTTAATATCTATATATTCATCCGAAAAACTACGACATATTTATAAAGTTCTTAACTTTAAATGAAATGGATAAATTAATTTCGTTCCTCTGCGCTAAATCTAAAACCATTAAAGAAGAAATCTTCGGCTTTTTCTTTTAAATATATCCACTACTTCATCTGCATGAATTTCTGTTCCATATATAGTGAATGTTCATTAACCATTAAGTCTGTTTTCACTTGTAGTGTTTCGTAAATAGTTTTTCAGTCTCCTTAGGCTCGAGAAAGACCTTTCTGGGGTAGCAGTGGATACAGGAATGGTAGCCAAGACTTGTAGTAATATGTAAATATTAGGATAAAGATTTTTATCGCACATATCTAGGCATTCCAAACTAGATTTCTGGGTAGGCAGTCTTCTTATCAGCATGCAAGGGAGCTGAAGCTTTGATAGCTAAATCCAAATTTGTTTCTTTATTAGAAACCCCTTGACCTTGACTACACCACTTTTTCCAGTAGTCCATACCTTTAGGTTTATCACCCTTCCTTTTTTTCCCCTCCATTTTTCGACAGTAATAATGATTCACGTATCTATCCTTAACAAGGTCATCGAATAACAGTGCACTAAAATTACTCACTTACACTGTACACTTAATTCTCTTCACTATTCGTTCACCACTTTTCACTTTTATTCGCTTCGAGTTCGCATGGAACAATACTGCCGTAAGCGCGGTCACGCGCCGCTTATATAGCAGCCCAGTAGCCGTCCAGAAACTTCCACGAACTTCCACAAAGTTCCGCTCATTTCGACCGAGGGGCGTGGCGAATAATCGAGAAACAACGCAAAGTGTCCCTACAATACAAAATAGTTCGGCTGCAACTGCGTCTGCCTCTCGTCAAAAGATGGCGCTAGGCGCTACTATTACTACATAATATATTCAAACGTAATAATAATTTAACTCTTCACTCCTCGTATTTTTTCGGTATAATATTAGGTAATATTTTGCTTATTTCGGGGGGGGGGGGTTAAACCCCCGAAACCCCCCCCTCGGCTACGCCCGTGGTGTCGATTAAAAAAAGTTGTATCCAACCCCTATTTCTACATCCATGTACTAAGTCCTAAGGGTGCCACTTGTCACTACCGAAGCCATGCCTCCGAATTAGAAGCTCTCAGAGATAATTATGTCATGATATCGGTCCAGGCTAGGGTTGAAATTAAATGACACCCATAAAAGTAATTTGGGGTGTCGTGTAGAGACTGCTGTTCACCAAGCAGTGGTAGTTTTATAGTCGTATATTAGATTATACAAGAGGATTTGCTATTTTGTAACTTATTTGATGCCCCTATTGAACCAACAAAGACAACAACTTGAAGGCCGAGTTTCTACAAAAATAAAGATACATCGTGCAACGTGTTCATTTGGACCACACAATTAGAAGAATCTTCCTGGTAAGTCAGCATATGTCACGTCAAATTTGACGGGTACTTCCTCATGCCGCCTTTGAAACCAATATGTTTATTTTGGAAACGTTATAGACACATGGTAACCAGACTGTAGAAGCCTACAGGCAATTTCATAAAATATGTCGATTTATTACTTAGACCGGGATTTTGTTTAGCTACCGTATTTTGTTCTGGTTTCATAATTTATTGCTTTATGACTAGTGATTTTTTGACAAATTTTGGTTTATAAGCTACGAAGGCGAAGAAACGCCATTTTTTTTCTTTTTATTTCTGTAAAATTTCGAGTCCAAACAAATTTGACATAAATAAAAAAGAAAAAACGTAAATGAAAATGTAAAAAAAAATTTTTTAGCCACTTTATTTTATTTGCTATAATGTTTCACAGTAGACGCAACACTCAAAAGTATACAAAAGTGTGTCTATGTGTCAAAATAAAGTAAGTATTATGACGGAAATGTTACGTTTTTACAAGCTTTTATTGAACTTGCCCTGTTAGTATGTATGTATGTATGTATAATAGTATAATAGTACCTACTAGTAATAGTAAATAGTAATAGTACAATATGTAATACTAAATATTCTAATACTTTCAAAATGGCCGTCGCCACAAGATGGCGAATGATGTATTTTTCGTCAACCCCCTTAATATGGGTATCAAATGAAAGGGCTTGAAGAGTAGAAACGATAAGGTTAGTGTCATCACACTAAATTCAATATGGCCGCCGCTCCAAGATGGCGGATTACCTATTTGATACCCAACATGGGTATCAAATGAAAGGGCTCGACGGGTAGAAAACAATAAGGTGAATGACTTCATACGAAATCCAATATGGCGGCCGCCCCAAGATGGCGGACTAAATTTCGTTACCACCCTCCTGACATGGGAATCAAATAGGTACTAAAAAGCACAACATAAAATTGAAAATAAAAAATCCTTTTTAAAAACAAGCTTTTATTTAAGCCATGTACTAAAACGAATAAAATAAGTTTAGTTTTTCGTTAAGATAATGCAATTCTAAATTGCAACAAGTTTTTGCAAATTGAAAAGCTTGTCGCGCGAATTGTAAAGAAAAAATGCATAAGTACTTTGGCAAATAGGTACTTGCTTTATCAACCAATCACTGTCCAATAAAATTAATTGGTACATACCACAGACCAACATTCTTCAACATTTCGCGCGACAAGCTTTTCAGTTTGCAAAAACTTGTCGCAATTTAGAATTGAATAATTATCTTAACGAAAACCTAAACTTATTTTATTCGTTTTAGTACATGGCCTAAATAAAAGCTTGTCTTTAAAAAGGTTTTTTTCATTTTCAATTTTATTTTATTCGTTTTAGTACATGGCTTGCTTGTTTTTAGAAAGGTTTTTTTTATCTTTTATGTTTTATTTTATTCGTTTTAATACATGGCCTAAATAAAAGCTTGTTTTAGACAAGGTTTTTTTTTGCTCAGTTTCATTGACGTATCTTAAGGGTAAACTTCTGCCGTGGGACCAACCACCAACCGTCTTGCCACAACAATAACGGCCACAGACCAGCACATAAGGACGAAGCCGCCAGCAGGCGTCCAGGCCAGCCAAATAATCGTCCGCGGCAAGCTGCAAGGGAACCGAATATAATAAAAGTTCGAGGACATGTGTGCAAACATGTGCGTCGTCCTGTGGGAAATCACCTGGCCGCGGCATATAGGGAACTGTAGGGAAAGGCAGAAGGGCCCCACGTTGGGCAGCTTGCCTAAGTTCGTTACCGAATTATACGATTTGGAATAAATTATATTATCATTTGACACGTTTGACAGCAGACAATAATGTTACGTCCAGATGTTCTGTTTCGGCCAACCTAACCTCTGTTTTCTGTATACCTACCTTCCTTTAGTGTTATGCGATTGCTAACTATTGACAACAACACATAGAGATCATATATAGGTAGAGTGCTGAACAAGTCCCTTTTTATGGCAAATTGTGGATGCGCATTAGACCTTCAGACCGCGCAATTCAAAACAATAGTTGTTTTTTTGAATTACTATCTCCCTACAAACTTGTATATTGATATTGATAATAAATTAAGCTCACCTCAACGTGGACTGGTCAAGACTTCGATAACTGCAACTAGGTTCGTTTATACTTGTAAAACTAGTTTCGTCCAAACTACTAGAATTTGCTTCACTGATGCTAGAACTTGACTTGTTTTCATCTACTTTATAACTTTAACACTAAAACAAATAAGCTACTAATAGTTTCTTACACCACAATAATGTTAATATACTTATACTTAAATAAAGGTTTAGGTGGTTTTAATAGAAGAGTTGGTACCGCATTTTCAATTAGCTGCGTTTTGACTAGTTTCGTTTTTAAACACTCTGGTGTAAAATGAGCAGAACAATTCGAGATGATCACTTAATTAGATAAAACACTCAAACAACTAAAACGCAAAGAAACTATTAATAATTAGCTGAAAATCGAAAAAATTATGCCACAAAGCGTCTATGATGCAAACAACGGTAGGTTATATTTAGGTTGTCGCTGTCAAATGGCTGTCAAAGGGTGTCAAGTTTCACAAAACACCACCTCAAATTGCAAATGCGCATGTTTACACTGCTATTTATTACTATTTTTTACTATTTTATGATTTTAAATTCGTCAAAAATTTTCCGCGCATCCTGTATAAAAAACATCGTCCAGCACTCTACCTATATATATGATCTCTATGGGTTTAAATTATAATAATAATATTACATCCAGATGTTCTGTTTCTGCCAACCTAACCTCTGTTTTCTGTATACCTACCTTCCTTTAGTGTTATGTGATTGCTAACTATTGACAACAACATGAACTTGTTGCAGAAAACATGTTACACTTATAGAACACTTAACTCCGCCATTGTACCAAACCTATCCCCCATTCCCGACATGTTTTCTGTTCTCACAAGCTGCTACGCATAGCATTTAATTATTTTTTATCTTTGAAACGGCCGGGGGACATTTTAGTCGCCTAATCCATTGTTAAACCGCGTTTAATGAACGCGGACACGTGACCTGGTCACGTGCCAGCGAAATACAGTCACAGAGCGTACTGGACTAGGTAGTGCAATAGTGCATAGACAGCGGCAGACGATTGTGATATATGTGGGGTGTAGGGCGGTCGAAAAACTTCATCGATTCATTCGATTCAAAAAACGTTTTCTTCATAACCGAGACGATCGTTTTCGACAGATATCCGAACTTGTTCCAGCGTCCAGAGATATACTAATAAGTCCGGGCACTCGGCCTTGTGTAAACCAACGTTTCCCTCTTGCCCTCTCCCGCTCCCCTCCTCATCGAGCCGATCGATATCTTATTATATAAGAAAATAAGCTGTACACAGTGTAGCTGAGAGCGGTTCGTTCGCATTCTACCGGGTGCGTGCAAAATATTACCGCAAAATATTACCGATCGACTGTGAATGTGTTGTAATGATGCCTAGTAACGCTTTTCACTGCAGTGCGGATGGCTGTAAAACCAGTTCAAAAGACTATATTACCTTTTTTCGTTTCCTAAAGGCCCTGAAAACTAAGATTGAGTTTGAGGTACCTAACCCACAAAAATTAAGACATTTTTATACGACATTTGAATACTTAGGTATTAATTGAAGAATAATATAGATATAATATTAAAATATTGAAAATTTGAAGGTGCCAGCAATGGAAGAATGTCTTAGGGTTCATCGGAGAACATAAATTTGCGAATATTCCACCTGAAGACGCATATAAATCTATAAGAATTTGCAAGGCACATTTTGATGATCAGTCATTCACTTCGTCTGGAAAACGTTTAGTAAAAACTGCTGTCCCCTCGGCTGTCCCATTAAGATTATTGCCAGAAGCTTATGGTAAGACGCATGCTGGTGTAATATGCATGCTTGTGTAATATGGATGAAAAAGTAGATATGATTAGTTTAATTCTTTGTCGTTAAATATTTATTTGTTATTTATGTTTTTGTCTGCTCTATGTTTTGTTAGGCTTTATTAAAAATGAACGTAAAACATAAAAAAATGCATTTTTATTCATGTTCCAACCAAAGTCTACAGATATACCTACTAATTATGTAGATTCTGCTAATAGCTACCTTGTATTTTAACTTAACTGTAGCTACCAAAAACTAACGGTACACTTACCTACACAAATAATGTTGTACCAAAGTCTACAAATAGGTATACTAATATTTGTAGACTTTGGTAAATAATGGAAAGTCAATATGAACCTGCCCCCGTATAACTAGCTTGACGGCGATTTCGTTTAGTCGCCCTCGTAAATGCGAAGCGTGCGAGGTGACGCCGATTTACGACCGGTCGCAAAAAATCGTCGGCTTTTCGGAGAGATCAAAGGAGTGAGCCGACCTCAGTATATCTAGACGTTGCCTGTTCGGTCCGTCTTCGATTGTTTTTCCGTGACTCATCCGGGGCGGCCGTTTCCCCGTTTCGGAAATCGCGGCGTGTGCAGGAAACAAAAACGGGGCGACGCGTGGCGGCCACGTGGTGCGAACGGCGCCTGCGATCGGTTCACACGCGCCCCAGCCCACTACGCGATTGTGCGCCGTCGAAGGGGATGTAAATAAGGCGTGGACACGGGGGGGATTTTATGGAATTAGTGGACTTTGTTCTGCACGTTGCGAAAGTGCAGTGAAACTAATATCGTCGCCTGCTTGTGATTTTTTTAAGAGACTGCGCAGGCGCCGACATGGCTGTCAAAGTAGTTTGATTGATGACTAGTTTTGTCAACAACCAAGAATTTCTTAATTTTTTTAAAAGTAAATATACAGATTATACATTCATTTTTACGGATGGTTCGCTTGACCCAGCGACCACAAAAGTAGGAATTGGAGTCCACATACCTAATATCGATTATAATTTTTCCTCCAGAATATACAACCACACTCAAATATGCACAGCTGAAATCATAGCTATTGATAAAGCTATTGAAATATGTATCAATAAGAATATAAAAAAAGCAATTATCTTTTCGGATTCAAAAAGTGCCATTGATAAATTAAATGACAATAAGGGATATATATCACACTACATTGCAGCTACGACCAAAAGATTTTTAATTGTAGCCAGAGAGGAAGGATATGATATTAGGTTATCGTGGATTCCAGGACATAAGGGCGTGGAAGGGAATGAGGTAGCTGATAAGCTTGCAAAAATAGGAAAAGATCTAAATACACCTTCTATAATAAAGGTAGAATCAGAAGATATAGGCTCCATGCTAAAGAAACACATATTGAAAAGGTTTGCAATTGAATGGAACATACAAGTAAAAGACAAACATAATCATTACGCAAAAATAGGTTTTGAATTCCACAGGATACCCTGGTTTAAAAAAAACGAATTTAAAAATAGAAGACACATAACCACCTATATTAGACTTAGATCGGGACATTGCCTAACACCGGAACATCTGCACAGGATAGGGATATCAAACACACCTAATTGCAGGTGCAATATGAGAGGAACTCTTACTCACATCTTATTTGAATGTCCACTAAATTCCACTCCTAACAACTCTGACCTGTATCGCGATTTATTGGTGTTGGAACTAAATGAAAGCCCGTTATCCGTATTTACTGTACTAAGTATAACAAACTCGAACATCATAAACATGATTATGGAATTCTTGAACTTTAATAAAATTGAGCTATAAGACATTTAACATAACGCAGACAAACATACTTCCCTAATCCTTATTCCAACACGTTATATCCTCTGTTTTGTTTTTGGTTTTTGTTTTTGTCTTAACTAACCCCTATCACCTATGCCTCAAGAAGAAAGAAAAAAGCAAATAAAGAAAGGACCTAGAAGAGAAATAAAAAGTGAAGAAAACCAATTATTTCCTCATGGGATGGTATCAACCAGATCAACCTTTGAGGAACAGTAAGGGCGGTGCAATAAACGTCGTCTCTGGGTTAATGGCCAAGTAGCCCAGCCCAAGAAAAAGAAAGAAGAAGAAGAAGACTAGTTTTGAGGTTAAACCAAACGAAATTATTAGTCATTTTGCTAGTGCGATTTAAATCTTAGGAATTTCTGAGAAAAATAGAGCTTGAAATAACTTTAGGGTACATAAATGTGTTAATTATGATTAAATAATTTGTTCCTAAATATATCTGTTAGTTTATACAGTTTATTAATAGGCATTGCCTGCACAGGTAAAAACATTTCTGTAAATCCATAATTGGAGTCCACATTGTCACCACAAAAGGTAGGTTGATTTTTAATTCTTCTTCTTCTTCTTGTTCGAATCTTTTCGTGGCTTTCAACCTCGTTTCATCGCACTACTTGTATTCTACTAGCAACAACGGTTGTCAAAAAATGCGATAAAAAATTTATATGCAGGGTGTCCTATTTGTGCAATAATTCTTTGCCACCTGGTAGCCCAGACACTAATCCGTTAGATTTTTATCTGTGGGATCACATTAAGTCTATGATGATACACTATATAATAGTGTACCATGATGAAATTAATACAGAATACAGAAAAAATTCAACAAGCGTCCGATAATATTAAAAAATAAAATTGAAAATAAAAAAAAAACCTTTTTAAAAACAAGCTAAAAGGAATAAAATAAGTTCAGGTTTTCCTTAAGATTATTCCATTCCAAATTGCGACAAGTTTTTGCAAATTGAAAAGCTTGTCGCGCGAAATGTTGATGAAAGTAGGTACCTACCAATTCATTATATTGGACAGTGATTGGTTGATAAAGCAAGTACCTATTTGCCAAAGTATGCCTTTTTTTCTATACAATTCGCACGACAAGCTTTTCAATTTGCAAAAACTTGTCGCAATTTGGATTGAATTATCTTAACGAAAACCTAAACTTATTTTATTCGTTTTAGTACATGGCTTAAATAAAAGCTTGTTTTTCAAAAGGTTTTTTTTTTATTTTCAATTTTATTTTGTGCTTTTTAGTACCTATTTGATACCCATGTTGGGTATCAAATAGGTAATCCGCCATCTTGGAGCGGCGGCCATATTGAATTTAGTGTGATGTCACTAACTCTATCGTTTTCTACTTTTAGAGCCCTTTCATTTGATACCCATATTAAGGGGGTTGACAAAAAATACATCATCCGCCATCTTGTAGCGGCGGCCATTTTGAAAGTATTACAATATTGAGTATTGCATATTGTATTGTCACCGGAACTAAAGGTGTATGCAAAATTTCAACTCAATCGGATGTCAGGAAGTGGTTCTAATTCAGCTTGCAAGATTCGACCCACACTAACAGGTGAAGCTAAATAAAAACTTGTAAAAATGCCGAAAATACCTTCCAGAATGTGATATGTCATTTAATAAAGAGCCTAATCAGAAAGTGTCTTGAGGTAAATGGGGGACACTTTCAACACCTGTTGAAGTAAATTTCAAAAACATTATTTTTATTTTTTTCCCGGTGTTTCTACATTCAGAGACGAATATCTCAGAAACGGTTTGAGATATTGATATTGATCAAGAGTATCTTTTTTACGTGGAAATGATGACTCTTCTCTAGCTCGAAGTCAAAACATTCCCAGCTTCACAGTGTAAAATATTATGTAGAATTTAATTCATCGCGAAGTTCGCACCAAGCGCCCTCTAGGAACTAGGTTCAAACTACTTAGTACCGAATTCGGATTTCTCACCTTCGAAAACCCAAGTGTGTCAATTTTGAATAAGATACCTTCAACGGTTTTAGAATTATTGCAATTTTTCGATAATCAAGTTTCATTTTCAACACCCTGTATCTTTTAAACGAGCAACTTTTTACTAAGGCTTTTTTGGCACACACGGTATATTTTGACGTCTAGTACCACCTGTTGCCCTACGGCGGATAAATTATGGGACACCCTGTATAGGCTAGATCGGACAAAAATATTTTCGTATGCAATTGCATGGTCCATTATTTTGTGAGAATATCGAACATTCACCTGTTCAAATCTCGGTTGGCCGTGGGAACGACAACCCGCAATATCCATGGCCACCTGTGCACAACTTTAGTAACCTTACAAATAAATATACAAGGGAACGTTGAATAGTAAAATGATGAAGAAACAGTCGGTCTAGATTAATTTTCGTATCCCCTATCGATCTTAAAACGTTAACCTCGCTCGTATATTTTGTCCTAACCACAACCACATCATCTCCGTAGGTAGAATATTACGTGATCTTCTTCTTCTCCGCTCTTTTTAACTTTATTTTAGCTTTGCGGTTAGTTTTACTGCTACTTCGATATCGTCGGATTCAATTTCCTACAGAGTTTTTTTGGTCGACAATTTCAAGAGACTGCGTGATTCGCTTTTTGTATAATACGAGATAATAACTAGATTTATAATAACTCGATAAAAAGTGCAAGCCACAAGCCGCTTATTACGGAGTTGATTAGAAAAAGGACAACAATGTAGCAGGCTCGATATACTTAAGTATAACAGTAAATTGTTGTGAATTGGTGATTCAGTTATGATGTAAACAATTTTAACCACAGATGGGAAAAAATAGCTTAATAGGAATTCGAAATTTAAAAAAATTCAAAAGTCAACCGACTTTTTCGACCTTTTTCTAGATATTTCAAAAAATGTATGCATAGTCCAATTGAATTTATTACCTTTTTGATATTTTGATTTTCAAAGATGTTTGAAGTGTTATACTCTTGCCCCTTGTAGAATTAAGACTGAATACACCAAAAATGCAGATGAAAAGTAGATATTTCTTATTTCTTCACCTTACATAGCAACATAGATCTCCAGTGAAAAACCTTGACGGTTGACATTGCAGCAGAAGCGTGCAGTTACTCGGATACTAAGGTTCGTGTGCCCCACGTTGGCCACGGTTTAAACTTCGAGAAAAAAATTTCTTTCGCATTTTCCTTTTTAGCAGACCTGACCTAGTGTGTGGTTAAAATTTTTTACATCATAACTGAATCACCCAAGTCAATTCATGTCTTCAATTTTCTGTATATTGTCGCTTGTAAATTGTAAACGGAAAAAAAACGACAAAACGTTGAAGACAAAAGTTACTTAGATAGAATACACATGCCGAGTTTGAATGACCGTGTACATAGGTATCAATGTTGTCGTAGATTTTTTAACTCACTCTCAGTTTCACAATTAAAAGGCTCTTCAGTTTTATGAATGAACATGTGAATACACACACACATTCAACCGTTGTACCACCTGCCTTCCCTCAAGGTAGACATTCGGAGGGTGAACCAGCGAACAGGTTGCAAGGACGGCAGAAGGGCTTTATCGTTTGCATCTTTCGTCTTTAACGTTCCTTGCCAAGTCTTTTGGAAAGTTATCTGTATGGGAAAAGCGGGAATCGCATATGGCTGTTTGAGAGACATGAAAATATCAAATTAAACAAATTAAACGCATTACCCAACAGCTTATGTTGACAAGCAGTCACACAACACTAAAGGTAGGTATACAGAAAAGAGGTTAGGTTCGCAGAAACAGAATTGACGTTTTAAACATAGAGATCATATATATATAGGTAGAGTGCTGGACGATGTTTTTTATACATCTGATGCGCGGAAAATCTTTGACGAATTTAAAATCATACAATAGTAAAAAATAGTAATAAATAGGCACAGTGGACATGCGCATTTGCAATTTGAGGTAGTGTTTTGTGAAACTTGACACTCTTTGGCAGCCATTTGACAGCGACAAACTAAGTATAACCTACCGTTGTTTTTGCATCATAGACGCTTTGTGGCATAATTTTTTCGATTTTGAGCTAATTATTAATAGTTTCTTCGCGTTTTAGTTGTTTGAGTGTTTTATCTAATTAAGTGATCATCTCAAATATGTTCTGCTCATTTTACACCAGTGTTTAAAAACGAAACGAGTCAAAACGCAGCTAATTGAAAATGCGGTACCAACTCTTCTATTAAAACCACCTAAACCATCATTTAAGTAAGTATATTAACATGATTGTGGTGTAAGAAACTATTATATAGTAGCTTATTTGTTTTAGTGTTAAAGTTATAAAGGTAGATGAAAACAAGTCGAGTTCTAGCATCAATGAAGCAAATTCTAGTAGTTTGGAAGAAACTAGTTTTACAAGTATAAACGAACCTAATTGTAGTTATCGAAGTCTTGACCAGTCCACGTTGAGGTGAGCTTAATTTATTATCGATATACAAGTTTGTAGGGAGATAGTAATTCAGAAAAACAACCACTGTTTTGAATTGCGCGGTATGAAGGTCTGAGCGCATGTTCCATAGGCCCATGCGCAGATCCACAAGTTGCCATAAAAAGGGACTTGTTCAGCACTCTACCTATATATATGATCTCTATGCGCATTACCCAACAGCTTATGTTGACAAGCAGTCACACAACACTAAAGGTAGGTACACAGAAAAGAGGTTGGGTTCGCAGAAACAGAATTGACGTTTTAAATCTGGTGCTAACATTGCAGCTAACTTCAGTCGTTGTTGTCTAAGCCTACTTCCTTCCGGGTTTTCCCAACCATTCGCCAAAGTTAGTCGATGCAGTTTTCGTTTGGAAATGCTCGCGGCTTGTTCCACTAGCCTAATTATACGGTTCGAATGACCGGAGTCTCGCTGCCACGCCTCTATGGTTTTCTCAGCGTTTAAAGGAAGCACCTGTGATTCTCAGCGGAAGCAAGGTGCCTTCTGTATGTTCCGGTAGCCAGGATCTTTGCACTGGTAGCTCTGCCAGGCAGATGATGGCACGAAAAGCAACGAAAACCAGTCACACCGTGGTTCCTCGCATTGTTTTTAGTCGTTACTTACAGGTGAAATTCTGTCTGTGATTGAAGAACGAGATTTGAAATGGGCTATGCCCCGAAAAGACATATCACATTCTAATATGCTCTGTCTATGTGGTGCTATAAAAATGATATTTTTCTCAAGGATTCCTTAGTAGAACATGTGATTTTTATGGCAGCACAGACATTTGGTTTTCGTAGAAAAAGGGAAGATGCTTTACCTCCATCATCTGGTTTTAAAAAAATAACTTCCGATAGTTATTTAGGTATAAGTAGTTTCGTACACGTGGTGATGTTTGGTGAACATTTGTCCGAGCGTCATTGTAAATGTCGTGTGCAGATGGTGTAGTCATCGGCTGTGCTGTGGGGTAAACTCCATAAATTTAATATGGTTATTTTGTTGGCAAAAAAATCAAGCGATACTTTCCAGGGACTCTTTAAAATAAGGGGACCCAGCATGTCACAGTCTATCACATAGGAAAAGTGAAGCCTTGAGGGGAAGTTTGTTTTCTGTCGACTCCAAGGAGACCACAAGGGGGCTGGTACAAGGTTATGTTATATGTCAGTGTTCAACTGCCATTAGGTTTTATGTGACATGCCAGTGCCATAGATTCTAAAGGAGGCAAAATATTTCCCATCATAATTCATAATTTTTAAGTTTTGCAGATACTCAGATGTGTCAATTAAAGGTAATGCGGCCGCCTGTAGTAGTCCCAATAATTGCAACCAGATTTTTCTTGTATCACCTTTATTAATCCTACAATTCTCACTATGTGGACATTACGTATAAGTAGGTAGTTCAAAACAAAAATCGTATTTCGTAAATTTTAAATTATTAAGCAGGTAGCTGCAGTCAGGTCGTTTTTAAAAGAGTTTTTATCTATACGACTACAAGTTTATTTTAAGTTTATGAGGTACCTTGGGAGAGAAATAAAATTACAAACATTTTATAATTAACACAGAAAAAAACGAAATCTGTGAAAGTTCTTTGGGTAGATACATTCAACATGGGAAGAAACTTCAATACTCAATACATTTTACAAATGGATTGAGGAACCTGGTAACAAGGTGCAATAGCGACAAATTCTTAAATAAGCAAAATCGGCACTGACTTACCATACTTATTACTTAAATTCGTAGAAATAATTGCTGGAAATCAATTTCAACTATAAAATAAATTTGTTTTGTTTGACAGTTGCCACATTCTGCACTTGTTTACACAAAATTGTCAAGTCTAATTTTTAGAAATCATGGAAATCATTATCAATTTTTAGTAACAATCAAAGTACCTGTTATATTCATAGATTCTCCAATAAAATGGCATACTTGGCATCACTGATACCATTAGAATGAGGAAAGAATAGGCCTCACATTGGAAAGTATAATGCTGGGTTCCCTTACTTTAAAAAGTCCCTGATACTTTCAGTCTCATTAACTCGTTGGGAAGCAAGCGTGCGTCCCCCTCGAGATGCTGTCCTTTGTGCGTATTGCTACGGTTGAAACTTAAATATAGCGGCAGAAGTGACGTTCGCCGTTTATATTTTGCATTTATTCGGCATGTATTTTAGGACCTTACCCATCACAAGCCGTTTCGGCAGTGAGCCTTGTTAATTTTAGGTTAAGTGGGATGGGCAAATCAGCCCAGAAACGTGGTGTTTTATGGTTTTATGTATATCTGCATGTGTCGACAATATTTTGGGAATCGAGTCGGCTGTACAGGGTGTCCCATTTTGGGTGTTTTTCTTAAAAATCTCGGTTATTATTAAAGCTAGAGGGTTGCGGTTTTCACGTCACTATACTACTTTTTTGAAAGAAATTTGGTGGACCAATCAGATTTTAGATAAGTTTTATAGTTTCCGCGCATTGGCGCAGAACTGAAATTTTCGATTTTTTGGAAATCTTATATATATCGACAAATTTAATCAACTCTTTTTATAGATTTTTTGGCGTAAAATCGAATGGAATAATTAGTTTTTTGGTAGCGTTAATAGTTTTTGAGATATGAACCAAAGTTATATATATTTTTTAAATGGAAACCGTAGTTCATATTTCAAAAACTATTAACGCTAGCAAAAAACTAATTATTCCATTCGATTCTACGCCAAAAAATCTATAAAAATAGTTGATTAAATTTGTCGATATAATAATATATAAGTTGTAGCCAGGAGAGGGCAAGGTTTCCAAAAAATCGAAAATTTCCGTCCTGCACCAATGCGCGGAAACTATAAAACTTATCTCAAATCTGATTGGTCCACCAAAATCCTCTCAAAAAAGTAGTACAGTGACGTGAAAACCGCAACCCTCTAGCTTTAATATTAACCGAGATTTTTGAGAAAAACACCCAAAATGGGACACCCTGTACAGAGGAGCACCAGATTTGTAGTAAGTGGTGGGAATGGTTGTTTACAATGACAGATATGGCGGAAACGTTTTTGACAAGGAATAAAAGTGTTAATACTTAAATGAATAACTGATATATAACATTCTTCCGTATAAAATATCTAAATAAAACAGCGGTGTAAATCGGAAAATTCGTGGAGTAAACGATACGCCACAAGCGTACGTAAATAGTTTGGTTTTATACGAGTCCCAACTGGCGACGCACCTGTTCAGAAAACTTCAAAATCTCCCGAAAACGATGGGACGCAGGTGAGAAAGCCTGGTCCGCCTAAAATTACCCATATCGTATTTTTAACTCTTCGGTCTACAACCTTTTTTCAATCTACGATTATTTAAAGTCGCGGGGTTTTGGTTTTCAAGATTTGTCGAAAACGAACAATGAAGTTAGATGCAATTGTCGTTTAAGGGGGGTTGCCAACAGAAAAAGTTAGGTTAGATTTCGTATTTTTTAAGTTGTGTAGCATAAAATCTAATAACATTTTACCTGCAAAAATTTAGTACAAGCATTTCTGATAAGCACATGCACTGGATTATTATTTTCCTCAAGGTTTTCATAACCTATGAAACAAAACACTGCTTATAAGATCTTATGATTCAAATTAAGATAGAAATGTTTATACCACATTTTTGCCAGGTAAAATGTTATTAAATTTTATGCTAAACAACTTAAAATAAAATTGAAAATAAAAAAAACTTTTTAAAAACAAACTTTTATTTAAGCCATGTACTAAAACGAATAAAATAAGTTTAGGTTTTCGTTAAGTTAATTCAATTCCAAATTGCGACAAGTTTTTGCAAATTGAAAAGCTTGTGGCGCGAAATGTTGATGAAAGTAGGTAACAATTAATTTTATTGGACTGTGATTGGTTGATAAGCAAGTACCTACCTATTTGCAAAGCATGCATTTTTTTTCTATACAATTTTCGCGAAAAGCTTTTCAATTTCCAAAAACTTGTCGCAATATGGAATTGAATTATCTTAACGAAAACCTAAACTTATTTTATTCGTTTTATTACATGGCTTAAATAAAAGCTTGTTTTTAAAAAGTTTTTTTTTATTTTCAAATTTATTTTGTCCTTTTTAGTACCTATTTGATTCCCATGTCAAGAGGATGGTAAAGAAATTTAGTCCGCCATCTTGGGGTGGCCGCCATATTGAATTTCGTATGAAGTCATTCGCCTTATTGTTTTCTACCCGTCGAGCCCTTTCATTTGATACCCATTGGGTATGAAATAAGTAATCCGCCATCTTGGAGCAGCGGCCATATTGAATTTAGTGTGATGTCACTCACTTTATCGTGTTTTACTCTTCAAACCCTTTTATTTGATAGGTACCCATATTAAGGGGGTTGACAAAAAATACATCATCCGCCATCTTGGAGCGACGGCCATTTTGAAAGTATTACCATATTGAGTACTGCATATTGCATTGTCACCGGAACTAAAGGTGTATGCAAAATTTCAGCTCAATCGAATCTCAGGAAGTGGTTCTAATTCAGCTTGCAAGATTCGACCCACACATTACATACTAACACGTTGAATTCCTCCATCGACGCTATCAGGGCAAGTTAAATAAAAGCTTGTAAAAGTACGAAATCTAACCTCATTTTTTCTGCTGGCAACCCCCCTTAAGTTTTGAATGTTTCTGCTAACCTAACCTCTGTTTTCTGTATACCTACCTTGACTGTTATGTGACTACTAATAATTAGTTGTCACTTAAGTTTATTATCGTCGGCATGTTTGGAGATCGACATAGGGGCTTAAAACTGACCATAAAATTATGCGAGATTCCGAGAAATGATCTAAAAGCGTTTTTGCCACTCTGGATGATAGTATCAGTATAATCTGACTTTTCTGAGTGGCGTATGGCCAAATTTAATTATAAAAATCGGCCATACGGTCCTGCAGATTGTGCAACTATGGGCCGAATCAAGCCCATATGTCGAACAATTCGGCTTGCTTTCATTAGAGGATCGACACATGGAGCTTCATATGGTAACCTTTTGGTTGATAATGCTATTTTCATTAGAAAGACATGTAGGTACATTATGTTTGCCTTGCTAATATTTGTCATATTTTTAAGTGCAAGTACACAATAGAAACATAACTACCACAACATAAATAGGCTATATTTTCTTCTTCCACAATAGGCATTGTAAAACTGCCCATGATAGCGACATCAAAATATATGTCAAACATTATCTTGTTGGTACAAATTTTACAGTCAACCAAGCCTACCCAGACCACAAATCAAGCATTCGATATGTTTGAGGTATAGGTATCGTATTTCTAAATAACTATAACAGATACAACATGTGCCCCTAAATATGGCATGTTTAGTGTTAAACGTGTCTAAAAGGTCCCTAATACACGTGTGAGCGTGTATGTGACAAGGTTTGCTCACGTTTTTGAAGATTTGACCTGTAATCTAAAATTTGCCAGTTTATTTATCGATAATATGTCGAAACTATACATGAATAATAAACAACATTCAACAATGAATGTCGAAATTTTGCCCAAAATTCGTCCTTGGCATTGGCGAAATGAAAACAAAAACATATTATGTATTTCTCCTGACAAAAAAAATGGGCCATTTATTTTTTTTACGTACATAGAAACCATATACCGACACCACGTGCATATCAGTTTGGACCAACAAACTTATAATGTGGAAAATTTGTAAGACTCTTTTCAGAGAGACTTTAAAGAAAGAAGGTGATTGTCCTTAGGGTCTCTAGTACAAATTCACATAGGTAAAGTCATGGTACGTACTTCTAATTTTGAATTTAATTTTATTAAAATGATTGATAATATTATTTGACAACTTCTTCTTAATGAATATATATGTAATAAAAAAAGCCTCACTTTCATAATGCCGTTATGCTTTTTGAAACTGCAAGATATTTGGAATCTTGTGCAAAATTTCTCAGTATTTCTCTAATAGTTTTATATTTTTTACACCCTATATAATATGTGCTAATAAAAACTTACTCACGTAGTGTTTACTTACATAATTTTGTTAAAATGATTTTAATTGGCGTCTCGTTTGGGAGTGTATGTCAACATAGGAAAATTTTTATTTGTTTTTAAGAATTAATAATATACGTAATATTGTGCTGCTTTTTTCTAATGTTTTGTTTTGATTCCTTTCCTATTCTATTTTTAGTTTAGTCCTCAGAAAAAAAAAAACATAGAAATCGCATATACAGTGTGACCCCGGGTATACTTGAAACTATACTCTTGTAAAAGACAAAAAATTTCTAGTTTTTGGGGATCAGCCCTGCTTGGTTTGAAACTAATTTGTGACATAATTTTACTTTCGAAAAATCAAGTATGTCTTGTAAATTTTGAAAAAAGTATTTTTTTACACCAGCAAACTGCCCTTTTTGTAGGTTTTACGACAAAATCAGAATGAAAAACTTAGTATGTCTGCAAAATTTCAAAAGTCCACGCCTACTTTGATTTTTTGACATTTTTTCCACTTTTTTCTAGAAAAATGCCGTTTCTGTAGTTTTCACGTCAAAAGAAAACTTTCAAAAGCCTAAGCCTTCTTCGATTTTTATACGTTTTAAGTTTTTTGGCAGAAAAAAATCAAAGTAGGCATAGCCTTTTGAAATTTTTGCAAACATACTCAGTTTTTCATCACGAGCAAGTTCTCTTAACAACATTTTGACGTGAAAGTCTCCTTAATAACAACATTTTGTCGTTAAACTTGGGGCAGTTTTATTTTCCATAAAAATGTATTATAGAACATAATATTAACCTTATTTTAACTAAGCACCAGTATTGTTTACCTCGTTTACCTTTGTGATCATGGGAACCTTGCCTTTGACCATTGTAAATAAACAAAAATTCTCCAGAAACAAATCATTGCGGTAGTGGAAGCCATTTCTAAGATTTCTATGTTATAGTCCAAAGCACGAAAGAAAACGTTTCTATAGAATGCGGGCAGCGTTGCGAGATTTCCTATACGAGTCGTCGTTATTTATTGGCGAATACAAGTTTTATCATATTGAAGCCGAATTTCTGAACTCTATTATACCGAAAAAATAAACCTCGCATCACGGGACCACTTACCCATTTTTGTTTATCATTTATTTTTAACGCGGAGTGATAAAACACCTATTATATTTTTTTCAACACAGCACTTCTGCGAAGGAGTCGCGTTTTGTGCCTGTTTCTATAATCGTAGGTAAAGTTAACTGTGTATTTGGGCTACCATACAGACCTCATTTTTTAGGCCGCTGGCAAGTTTTTTCCGGCGGCTCAGAGGGCTCAGTGGCGTTTCGTATGTTCGGGAGTTAACTTGTGCAAAATGAGTAAACAGGGAAGAACGTTGCATTCTCAAGCACGAGAAATAATTGCCAATGTTATAAGGGTATGCCTTCCTCCATAATCTAAGGCATCACCGTTAAGAATAATATTAACAATAAATTAAATAACAATTATATGAAAATTAAGTCAGTGAGTTACACAAAATTGAGCTACGCCCCTGAACTGTGACTAATTCTATAATATTTGCGAGTTCTTCCCCCTTACGTCGCACGCATTCTGCCGTAAGGAGGACTATATTTTTTTATTTTTTTGGGGTTTCGTCGATATTTTACTGCGTAAGTAACATGCAGAAACGTTTATCAAACTCTACAGGCCCATTAAAAAACAACTACCTCTTCCTATGTGCCCTACGATCTCTCTGAAACCGTATATAGGCGGCCCTAGGCAGCGCAGATGCTACGAACACTTGCGCGCCCAGCTGTATATACCGGGTGTACCGCAAGGGACCACCGTGGGACCCTTCCGTGGACCCATAGGTTTCATGGGACCTCATAGGGGAACAGGAGTAGTGCACGGCAGATGCAAAATCTTAACAGGGAGCTGGGAACACTGTAGTTCTGGAAGGAAATAAGTCTGTGGCGAAATTGTTCATTTGCTAGGTTAGAAAGCTGTCACGTTTATGGACAACTTACATATTTGTTTAATTTTAGGATAGACACAACCTTCTCAAGCTTACAAGCCCTGTGCAAACGTGTGGCAACGCCGCAGCGGGACGGTTCAACGGGTCTATGCAGCATAGAGCAGTCTGCACTTTGGCTTAGTTTATCTTTTCTAATAAATGATCAACCTTCTTTTTAATTATAATTAGATGCCTACATTTGTGAACTTTGTTTCAATAATTGGGTACCTAAGTAAGTAGGTACGTTTGTTTAACAGACAATAAAAGCAGTAACGAGTAACAAAATATACACAGAAGTATAATTATTTATAATAAGTACGATTGTTGGTGTGGCTAGGGACATTTTCGACAAATAATAAGTATGGTAAATTTGGGCAAATAGAGGGGTCTACATTTTGTTGTAAGTCGAATTTTCGTGAGAATTTTTCGCAAAGTGCGCCATCAGGCAAATTATGATTACCTATATTCCCTTATGGTTAAATTTTCATAAAAATACAAACAACAAGCGAACAGAGATGATTGAAATGGCAGTTTAGGGTCAATTTCATAATACATTCAACTAAATTATCTTCTGACTTAAACATTAGGTAAAGAAACTTTTGCAACAATACTAAACAATGGCTGGATTTAATTTTAAAGGGTACTTTAGTTTGTCTATGCAATTGGCCCTTAATCAGTTTATTCTTAAATTTTCGTCCATTGGAAAGCCCAAAACGAATACAAGTTGACCGCTTGCCGTCAAGCAAAGAAAACCTACATAGCTACTTCAAGTTATTATTACGATTTGACTTACAGCCAGGCATATAACTAAGTTCTAGCTTCCCTCGACGGCTCTATAGGCATCTTGAGGCTTGAAATTGTAAGGGAACGACTCTTCACTTCGAACTTTTATAGAGAAATGTTTCATTTTTTCACAAACAAAACAAATTTATAAAAAAGCTGTCGCCATCACTTCGGGCTGTCTGTTTCCACCCAGAGACACACTGCCTCGTCGTAGCAATCTGGCGACGATAGCACTACCCGCACTACACAAATTAATTCTGGTAAATTTCTTGTAAAATCAACTGACAGGGAGTGACAGGCCACGCCGCGCAGACCCGCAAGCCATGTTGCCAGCTTTCTCAACTTCAGGGCTTCCTTTATTGGATGTCATCATCGAATTTAAATTGATTTTGCAAAAAATTGCAATAATTTTTTACCACTAGTCTGCGTAAATTGCTGCAACGGGATGTTTCAGTTTTTATATATTATACAAGTAGTTAGGTAGTTATTGGTCGCTCTGCACTAGGAATTATATTTAATTTTGCAATCTAAAATATAATAATATCTTATTAATTATATGTAGTTACTTTTACTTATAATATACTTTTTAGACAAATTGACGCATAAAAAAGTTCCTAAAATTTGACCTGTCCCTCTAAAAAAAGTCAAACACTGCTAAACTGCGACACCCCTATCCTTTAATAAACGTTAAAGCTCCCTTCCGACAAAACCAGTGCTAACAAAGCCGAATAGCAGTTGTTGATTAAAAAAATGAGGGGTAGTTACCCCTTTTTTTCAAAGCTGTGTGTCCACACCTGCGACATTATACATTTATCGGTGGCTCTAATGTGAGAAAAATATGTTCAGAACGAAATGCCACAATCATAATTTCTGCTAAATCGGAATTTCTTCTTAGAAATAAATGTAACGAACTACGTGATCTTGTTGGTTGTTTATACTGACAATGTCTGGTTTGTTGATAAAAATATCAAGTTAATTGTGTCTATTTATAATATTGTCAATAGCTATTGGATACAATAAGTTTGGAAACAAATAATCAGAACATTCAAATGGCATCTTCTAAATTTAGCAGGGGTGTATTAAGCCATTGACAAAAATGTGATCTGTCTGTTTTCTTTCATCAAAATGAAAAATAATGCTTTCAAATTTTTTAAGTACCTATAGGGTACATTTTTATATTATAAAATTTCCAGTAGGTACATATCTAATATACAATGTGTTCCGGATAAGAATGAACAGCATGGGGATCTTGCAAACGGTGAGAGATAGAACAACGGTTAAATGGGGAAAAAGTTGCGCAATTTTAAGGTCAAGAAAATGGTACAAACAGATTTCTAATATTTTTTTGTGTTTTTGAGTTATTCTGAAAAAAGTAAAATTTTGCGTTTTCGATTTTATATTTTTTTTCTGAATTTGTTATCAGAGATAGAAAAAAGAAAAATAATTTCTTATGGCACTTTTTAACGGGATTTAAGATGGCGTTTTTAGATTTGTTCTACAATATTTAGTTTTTGAGAAACCATCTTCAAATTATACTGAAAATTCCTTTTTTCATTCATTTTTTCTAATGCGGCCATGTATTTAATAATAAGAAGTCTAAAATATTAATCAGTATTGTCAACAATTTAACTTACAACTTATCTTTCAATCGGAGAACCAAAAAAATGACGGAAAAGACTAATAACAGTCACATACGATAATAAAAAATAAATAAAAATCCTCCACCTAGAAGGCTTTGAAACAACGAAACCAACCCCTTGTCATTTGTCATAACTCCCTCCCACTGTATCATTTAGTTAATAATAATAATTTGTACTATTAGAAATGGAGGGTGCTTTTTCAAATGACGACAAATTTAACATATTAGCATGTTATATTATTGCGTCACAGAAATAGTGTAGAGGCCGAACGAATGTATTGTTGCAATTAATAAATGGCAAAAGTTATTGGTTTCATTGGCTTAAAGCTTTCTTCTCACAATTAGAAAAAGCGAAAAATTTACTCCAAAACACAATGCGACACTGTTTGCTGTACAACAACAGAGGAAAACACTTACCAGACAGGGCCGTATTTAAAAATATTAGGTTTTCGAAATAAAATAAACTGTAAGTTAAATTTTTGACAATACTGATTAATATTTGGACTTCTTATTATTAAATACAGGGCCGCATTAGAAAAAAATGAATGGAAAAAAAGAAATTTTCAGTATAATTGTCTAAAATATTCATACATCATGGAATTGGCAATGAAAAGTGCTTTCAAAATCTGCAAAAAAATCAAGGTCCGTATTTAAAAAATAAAGTTGAAGATGGTTTCTCAAAAACGAAATGTTGTAGAACAAATCTAAAAATGCCATCTTAAAGCCCGTTAAAAAGTGCCATTAAAAAGTGTTTTCCTTTTTTCTATCTGTGATAACAACTTCAGAAAAAAATAAAATCGAAAACGCAAAATTTTACTTTTTTTCAAAATGACTCAAAAAATAAAAAATATATTAGAAATCTGTTTATACCATTTTATTGACCTTAAAATTGCGCAACTTTTCCCCTATTTAACCGTTGTTCTATCTCTCACCGTTTGCAAGATCCCCATGCTGTTCATTCTTATCCGGGCACATTCATTGTATTATACATAATATTTGTTGTAAATCTCGTCATTATAGCATTATGTACGTAAATAAAAAAATATTATTTCTAACCATGTTACGCTAATATAATGGTACCTACTAATCTAGCGTCATTTATATACGTTATTGTTACTTCATTCATAAATCAATAACCATTGTTTAAAAAAGCAAATAGTACGCCATTTGCTTTCTAATTATACATGAAACCACTGTTTTCTCATAAACTGGTTCACCAATAAGTCATCTTAACACTACATTACAACAGAATGTAACAAATATCACACATCTAAACTTGTATAACAAATAACTTCATTGTTGGTGGCTCAACCAGGCACTCGCAAAAAAAACATTTGACACTCAAAAACGTGCCACTGACAATCCACCCCTATTTAATAAAACCGTATCGCTCGCAACGCTACCATATCAAGGAGTTATAAGAACAAAGTTGTATTTTTAGGCGGGTCAAACGGCGCTGCCGAAAATATCGCGATAACCTCAAACACATTTTTGCATCCCACCTTTTAGACTCGGTAGGCCTTGGCCGGCGATAAAACAAATGAACACAGTGTTACAAATTTCGATCTTTTGCTTCTGTCGCAATCTAGTGATAAGTTATACTTGGACAGTGCTGCGCAAAGCGTGTGGATTTGAACATTTTGGGTTTGGGAACCCTTCAAAATGGTGTTTGGTTTTACGTGCGCGTTGTTTGTGATATGGGGTGTATCAAGGTAATAATAAGGGTGATTTTTATTCCACGCGTTTTCGTGCATTCTAGTGATTGTAGGTTAGGTCGTGACCTCAACGGTTGATATCGGGGCTTAACTTTTGATATGCTTGTTTTCCTTCGAACTCACAAACCAAGGTGACCATGCGCAATGTACAGGGTGTCCGAATTTAGGGGATTATTGAAATTAAAGGATATAAGTAGTTGGTTGTTGAGATTTTTGAAAAAAAAAATGAAATTTTAATATTTTGTTTTTAAATTTTGCTGCCCATGCTTAGTTTCTTAATATACCTACGACATTTTATCTACAACCGGTATTTTTATACAGATGGCTTTAAGGTTTTTTTTTTTTTCATGTAATATTTTATTGCTATATTTTTACGTAAAATTTCTAGATTAATTTGGCTAGAGAAAAAGTAAAAAAGTACTTAAAAAAGACGAATAGGGTTTCGGGTTTGTACCCTTAGGGATGCATAGGGTGTAAAAAGAAAGTCTGCCCAAAATAATTTCAGTTTTGGGGCCCAATGGATTTTTGAAATAGTCATGGCTTACTAGATATTTTGAAAAAATGAAATTTTGACGATTTTTTCTACTCAATCTAGCTTCTTTGTTCCTGATTTTAGATAAAAAGTGTAAACACCAAAGTTGGGGGGAATTGTCACTGCAACTGCCATTTTCAAGATATGACACAAACTTGTTTTTTTTTAATGGAAACCATAGTTATTTCCGTTATTTTTCTGAGTAACTATATCGAGTATTATATCGTTTGAAAGCTCTAAAAATGCCTGATTTTTTGAGACCATGGCCAGCTATGGTTTCGATCAAAAAAATAAACACAAATTTGTGTCATATGTCGAAAATGATAGTTGTCACGGAAAGTAGGACATGATAACCGCATTGGGGACACAATTCCCTCCAACTTTGGTATTTACACTTTTTATCTAAAATTAGAAACCACGAAGCTAGATGAATTAGAATAAATAGCCAAAATTTCGTTTTTTCAAAATGTCTATAAGCCATGCCTTTTTTCAAAAATCCACAAGGCGCGTTAAATTGGGCCCACAAAACTGCAGTTCTTTCTCCATTTAACCTTCCTTCTATCTCAGCTAGTTTTCGAGATCCCCATACCGATCATAAAAAACTCACCCTGTATACACAGATCGACAGTGTAAAATAAAAAAAATTCATATGTTACGTACTTTTCTGCCGGACACTGTATATTTTGTAGTATTTTATACAGTTTTGAACTAAACACTCATGTAGGTAAACAATGAATTTGTTTATATTTATGTATTTTATATTTACTTTTTAAAGTAAAACGAAATTTATATTA
Source organism: Pseudeuparius sepicola (assembly GCA_963920635.1). Lineage (NCBI taxonomy): Eukaryota > Metazoa > Arthropoda > Insecta > Coleoptera > Anthribidae > Pseudeuparius > Pseudeuparius sepicola. Next base: position 33,787,887 of record OY987306.1, read on the forward strand.
ATGTATGTTGTAAACTATTAATAATTATTTTTTGTTTTTTCTTTCATCACATACTAGACAAGAAGAATCATTTTGATTCATTTGACTTATCATTGCTTTCACATTTTTTCCTTATCACTTTTCTAAATTTGTACCAAACTTCTTTTATTTCGCAAGTACATAATATAAAATCGAAATGTCACGGTTCTGCTGTTGTAAAATATTTCATAACAATTTTGATATAATTCTACAATTTCAAGGTACCTCGAAGTCTCTAAGTATTTCCTTAGTTTATTTTTGGATATCGCAAATTCATTTTTGGAACCTTCAAACTCTGTGCTGCCAAGGTCGTATTCTTCTTGTCAAAATACGCCCAAAATAAAAAATATATCAGTTATTTTTAAATTCTTAATCAGTACCAGCAATACCTAATAGGTGTATTCAATATTTTCGTTAGAACGAAGTCTATACAGACACGTATCAATCATAAAAATGTGTTCTTGGTTTAAACAAGGTTTTAATTTTAAAGATACATAATGTAACATGGATTCTGTACAGGGTGGAATAATTAGTTTTTTGGTAGCGTTAATAGTTTTTGAAATATGAACCAAAGTTATTTTTTTTTAAATGGAAACCATAGTTCATATCTCAAAAACTATTAACGCTACCAAAAAACTAATTATTCCATTCGATTCTACGCCAAAAAATCTATAAAAATAGTTGATTAAATTTGTCGATATATATATAAGTTGTAGCCAGGAGAGAGGTTTCCAAAAAATCGAAAATTTCAGTCTTGCGCCAATGCGCGGAAACTATAAAACTTATCTAAAATCTGATTGGTCCACCAAATTCCTCTCAAAAAAGTAGTACAGTGACGTGAAAACCGCAACCCTCTAGCTTTAATAATAACCGAGATTTTTTAGAAAAACACCCAGAAACACCCAAAATGGGACACCCTGTACTTATAAGAAATTCTTAGTTTGTAGAAAAATCCATAAAAAAATTCTCTCGAAGGCATCACGGGCAATCAATCACACAAAACGCAACTGACAGCAAGAATATCCATAGGTCGATAATTTAAATACAATTACCTTGATGGACAAAGTATATTAACATCACAAAGAAAGACTTAATTGTATATGACATGAGTTTAAGCTTTCGAAGGAATTAATAAATGATCCTTCTTCCTGTTACAAAAAATTATGTAAGGCATTAATTAATCAAGCCTGCTATTGTCACAGAAGGCGAAATTTATTATTGTTAAATAACGCGGTTTGAATTAAATAAATTAAAAGTAAAAAATATTTTTAAAAAAAGCTTTTATTTAAATGCGCTAAAAAGAATAAAACAATCTTTTCTTTTAAAACTTTTACTATCAACTTATAACGTCATTCCACAATTTATATGATATAAAAGCTTGTCGCGAGATTTAAGTAGTGGTATTTACTTAGTTTGAAAACTTAAATCTCGCGACAAGCTTTTATATCATATAAATTGTGGAATGACGTTATAAGTTGATAGTAAAAGTTTTAAAAGAAAAGATTATTTTATTCTTTTTAGCGCATTTAAATAAAAGCTTTTTTTAAAAATATTTTTTTACTTTCAATTTATTTTGTAATTTTTAGTTTGGCCAGGTGTCTGAGTCTATTCATCTCAGTTAACGCATCATTGTTGCAAGGTCGTTTGCCGGTTAGTTTAGAACAGTCTAGCTCTTCAATGAGGAGACCTTCTAATGACCATCTTGGGTGTTCCGCCATGTTGGATTTAGAATGACGTCACACATATAATCATGCATTGTCATCCAAATTAAACGTGTGTACAAAATTTCAGCTCGATCGGTTGAAATTTAACTAGTCCGCCATCTTGAGTGTTCCGCCATGTTGGATTTAGAATGACGTCACACATATAATCATGCATTGTCATCCAAATTAAACGTGTGTACAAAATTTCAGCTCGATCGGTTGAAATTTAACTAGTCCGCCATCTTGGGTGATCCGCCATGTTGGATTTAGAATGACGTCACACATATAATCATGCATTGTCATCCAAATTAAACGTGTGTACAAAATTTCAGCTCGATCGGTTGAAGATATCTGCTTCAAAATTGAGTTGCAAGATTCCACCCGAACAAATTACATACATACATACATACATACATACATTGCAAGTTAAATAAAAGCTTTTAAAATAAAAGAGCTATGGCTAATTTTCGGATTTTTTTAAATTTTCACATAGTTAGCCATGGAATATTTTCATAATTACGTTTTATTTTATAATTAGACATACTTCAAACTTTCTAATATTTTGTTTTTAGCTGGTAACAAAATAAAACAAAAATTAAAAAACTTAAATTCAAATTATTATTATTTCAAAAGGTCACCTTTTAAAATAAAAAAGGTGTTCAAACAATCCACCATTATTATTTACGCAAATATTGCATCTTTTTAAAACTGAATTTGTCGCCTTTCTTAGAGTGCGCCTGTCAATTCTGGCAATTGCTTCTAAAACAGGTGCTCTTAATTCAGCAATTGTCTAATACTTTACTTTGTACTGTTCCCCACAAAAAGAAATCCGAAACAGACAAATCGGTGGATCGGGGCTGCCAGGAAATAGGTCTATTTCTCCCTATCCAACTATTTGGATAGAGCTGATCTAGGTAATTTCTTACGGGCAAATAATTATGTGGTGGAGCTCCATCATGATAATTTTTGTTTTATTTTGTTACATTTTGTTACCAGCTAAAAATAAAATAGGTATTTGAAAGTTTGAAGTATGTCTTATTATAAAATAGAATGAAATTTTGAAAATATTCCATGGCTGACTATTTGAAAATTTAAAAAAATCAGAAAATTAGCCATAGCTCTTTTATTTTTTATAATAACTATGTCGAGTATTATATCTTTGGAAAGCTCAAAAAATGGCCGATTTTATAAGGACATAGCCAACTATGATTTATATTTAAAAAAACACAAGTTTATGTCATATCTCAAAAATCAGAAACAACATAAAAAAACTGGATAAGATTATCTTATTAAGCCCAAAATTATCTACAATTTTTGTATCTACAGTTTTTCTGTATAATCAGAAATAACGGAGCTGCAGAGATCTGAAGAAATAGCAAAAAAAAAACACTCTTTTTAAAATATCTAGTGAGCCGTGAACTTTTTTAAAAATCCAAAAAGGGCATTAGATTGAGCATTCAAAACCGCAATTCTTTCCCCATTTAACCTTTGTTCTAGCTCTGCTAGTTTCCGAGATGCCCATAGTGGGCATCGAAAAAAAACTCACCCTGTATATTTCATCCCTTGCAAATATTGTAAAATGTGTTGCATACTAATATAATTTTTCTATGAAGATTATCCTAGAACAAGTTAACTGCAGTTGTTGTATCTGTCAAGCAAAATCTAAGGCTTATCTTATTTTTTTCAGAACTACATCGGCTCCTACAGATGATCTATCGCTTGAAGAAATGGGGCGGGGCTTGAGGACCATCCCCATTGGTTCGGCCAACGTCAGGACCGCAAATTTTGGCTACAACCATCTCAGAACGCTACCACCTTACGTCTTCTACAACAGCTCTTACAAAAACCTTCAGAGATTAGAACTGCACCAGAACATAATCACCAACATCAGCGTACACGCGTTCAAGGAGTTGAAGCAACTCAAAATCGTAGACTTGTCGGGAAATAAGATCGTCTCCGTCGAGGTTAACACTTTCAGACAGAACCACAAGCTCGACAAGTTGGATCTGAGCAATAACAGAATCATCTTTCAGCCTGACAGTTGTTTTCTTCAGTCAACTTCGCTGGAGACGCTGATTCTTTCCGATAACCGAATTGGGCAGGTTTTCGAGGTCACGTTTTCAATGTTACCAAACCTGAGGAACCTCGTCATGGACAACAATTACCTCTACCATATTTCTTCAGGCGGTTTCGCTTCTCTCAACCACCTTCAATTTCTGTCGTTGTCGAACACTTCGGTGTACAGGTTGGAGAGGAAGATGTTTGGTAATCTGCCAAAGATAATAGACGTGGACGATACACCGTTGGCAAGCCAATTCAAGCCGCCGTTGAGGAAGATAAGAAACGAAGCGGTGGACATATTGTTGAACATCGAAGATAGGTTGCGTTGAATGAATGTATGTAAGGCGTTGTGTGAATAAGTATTATTTTTGTCTAATACAAGCTGACTAAAAGACGCGGTGAAGACCTTTACATACTGATGGTATACTATACTTTACGGTTATTTTCTTGGGAAGAAAATTTACGATTTTAAAATGCAAGAAGCAGCCATTTCGCATGCCAGTTGGAGTCTAGTATCCTATTTGGCTCTATAACTTGAATATTAAGGTACTGTTTTGCATATTGATAATTTGAGACTTCCTGTGGATGATTTTAAAACGTTGGCTACAAAGCGAGATGCAGCCATGAATGCTGATTTTTTTTTAAACACAGGGTGAAAATGTTCGAAAACGCTATGAAAATATAGGGTGTTTATGTTTAAGTTTAATGGTCGATAGAAAAATTTATTTAAAGAGAAAAATTTAATAACGTCATGGAATACCATGGGACGTCATGAAATACCATGGAAAAACGTCATGAAACGCCATGGCGTTTTATATTGTTGTTCCATGGTATTCCATGGCGTTCCATCTATCTATACTGTCAGTAAACGTTTCGTTTCGTAGTGTCATTGGCATTCTACCCCAAAATAAGTTCGAATAATTTATTTTTGAAAATTTGGTTTAAATATCTTTATTGTTTTATCCTTGTTTTTATTGTTGGGATACTAAAAAAATTATCGATATTTTTTAAACTTTCAACACCTCGTATATTTAAAATGAAGCGTTTACGGACCTATATTGATATGAAATTTTCTTCTTCAAATTAATTTTTCTATCGACTGTTAAAGTCCTGCTACAAAATAATGGACCACCCTGTATATCGCCTATAAGAAAATTTTTCTTCCTATGATGTGAACTTTTTGAAAGACCCTGTATAAATTTATTTGACCTTTACTATTTTTTCTATATTTTGTTGTCACTTAGTTGTATAAAAACAACATTTATATTAGGTACCTATACAGGGTGATTCAGTTTTCTAATGAAACCTTTTTTCCGGTACAAGGTATAAAAATGAATTATCCTGTATATATTTTTGACTGAATTTATGAAAATGTGCGAGGATGAATGTATAGTGCCAGGTGTTTGTAAAATATTTTGATACATTGTCGATTTTAAAAGTAGGTTAAGTGGTTTGTAGAAAATTAGATTCGCATTTTTTTATCTATATATTTACTATCTTAAGTACAAATCTGTTAAGTACCTATAGTAGGTAGATTTAAGTGCCAACGTACCTGAGTATTTTCTAAGTTTCAAATTGTATATTATTTATAGTTTACCTATTTCGAATAAAAAAAATACAAAAATATTGCTATTTTGTTCGAATTTTATCGATACCTTACTCCCATATATATATATATAATTCATCCTGCCTTTCATCAGCCACTCATCTTTTATTTAACCATCAATTATAAACACACTAAGCGGTACATTTATAAATAAACCGATTTACATAAACATTTATTCCATTAGCTTAGATCACCTAAGGCCATACATTGGACAAACGCAAATGGGTTCTAGGTGCTTTTAATTGCAAATTCGAACATCTGATGTCACTGGCACCGGCAGCGGCCCCAGCACGCTACCCTGCGGAACACCGCGTAATATGTGAGATGCCCTCACGTCCTCTCACTTATAGGGTAAACAAATATTGTCGAATAAACATTGCAAGACGATTTTCTCACGATATGTTCTCTGTTTATATTGAGATAAGGTCAGCACACACACCTGCTACGTGGTTTCGTGAGAAAAAAAGGGTCACAGCCATTTTTTAGGGTACATTCCTTTGTCTAGATTATTCGTAGCTTAAGGACCCCCCATAGACATGTAAAAAACAATAGACTTGGGCATTTATAAGTCAACAAGGACGGTGGAAGTATATTTTCTTGAAATCGGCAGTGAAGTGTCAAAGTTTATTTTTTTTTTCAGAGCATTTAAATAAAAAGTAATTCAAAGCACCAATTTTAACACCTTCAAAACAAAAGTAAATACGTGTTTTTGGGATAACGAGGCCTTTGTTTTTATGTATGGGTGTGCCACAAGGCACCATCTCACGCCTAATTTACTGCACAGCATTTGTTAATGACGTCTACTTAACACTTGCACAAAAAAACCGTTCAAAAGCCTTTTTAACATATCCGATAATTGTCTTAAGTAATTCGGGATAAATTTCGGACTAAATTGGAGGTTGAAACGGTTTCCGAAACGAATAATAAGCGTTCCAAATAACGAAGGACCAATTTAACACCTTTCGAGAACTTGAGAGCTCGTCGGTGGAGTTGAAAGAAGCAGTTTGGGTAGAAATGCGACCGTACATCAAGCCTATAATGAGATGGGGCATTTGCGCGAAATTGTTTTTTAGGAATTTGGTTGTGGGCCACACCGTATAAACTATGTCCCGGATAAGAATGATCAGCATGGGGATATTGCAAACGGTGAGATATAGAACAACGGTTAAATGGGGGAAAAGTTGCGCAATTTTAAAAGGTCAATAACATGGTACAAACAGATTTCTAATTATTTTTTCGTTTTTGAGATATTTTGAAAAAAGTAAAATTTTGCATTTTCGAAAAAGAAAAACACTTTCTTGTGGCACTTTTTAACGAGCTTTAAGATGGCGTTTTTAGATTTGTTCTACAACGTTTTGTTTTTGAGAAACAATCTTCAACTTCATTTTTTTAAATACGGACCTGGATTTTTTTTTTTTCAGATTTTGAAAGTACTTTTCATTGCAAATATCATGATGTATGAAACGAAATATTTTTAAAATGTTTTGAGACAATTATACTGAAAATTCCTTTTTCCCATTTTTTTCTATTGCGGCTCTGTATTTAATAATAAATAGTCTAAATATTAATCAGTATTGACAACAATTTAACTTACAGTTTAGTTTTACTTCGAAAACTTAATATTTTTAAATACGGCCCTGTCTGGTAAGTGTTTTCATCTGTACAGCAAATAGTGTCGCATTGTGTTCGCTTTTTCTAATTGTGAGAAGAAAGCTCCAATAACTTTTGCCATTTATTAATAATTGCATCAATACATTCGTTCGGCCTGTACACTATTTCTGTGACAGAAGATATAACATGCTGACATGTTAAATTTTTCGTCATTTGAAAAAGCACCCTCCATTTCTAATGATACAAATTTTTACAGTGGGAGTTATGACAAATGACAAGGGGTTGCTTTAGTTGTTTCAAAGCCTTCTAGGTGGATGAGGATTTTTATTTATTTTTTTATTATCGTATGTGACTGTTATTAGTCTTTGCCGTCCTTTTTTTAGTTCTCCAATTGAAAGATAAGTTGTAAGTTAAATTGTTGACAATACTGATTAATATTTGGACTTCTTATTATTAAATACAGGGCCGCATTAGAAAAAATGAATGGAAAAAAGGAATTTTCAGTATAATTGTCTCAAAACGTTTTAAAAATATTTCGTGTCATACATTATGAAAAGTGCTTTCAAAATCTGCAAAAAAAAACAGGTCCGTATTTAAAAAAAAGTTGAAGATGGTTTCTCAAAAACGAAACGTTGTAGAACAAATCTAAAAACGCCATCTTAAAGCCCGTTAAAAAGTGCCACAAGAAAGTGTTTTTCTTTTTTTTCTATCTGTAATAACAACTTCAGAAAAAAATAAAATCGAAAACGCAAAATTTTACTTTTTTTCAAAATATCTCAAAAAGAAAAAAGATATTAGAAATCTGTTTGTACCATTTTATTGACCTTAAAATTGCGCAACTCTTTCCCCATTTAACCGTTGTTCTATCTCTCACCGTTTGCAATATCCCCATGCTGTTCATTCTTATCCAGGACAGTGAATACAAAAAATTTACTACTGCTGGTAAAAAAATGTTAATGTCACCACCTGCCAGCAATTTTTTAGTTGATTTTACCACTGCCAAAAACGATTTGCACACCATCCACAAATTGTTTTACACCTCATCTTCGAAATTATGCAAAATAATACCACAAGTACGAATTCAGCACGCTCGGAGGCATGTTCAGGGAATATTATTTACTTTTATGGTCAGATCCTTTAGGGCAAAAGCATAATTGCACTTGATGTATTCAAGATACAAGTGAGACCAGACCACCTATAAGAAAATGCACGTTTCAGATGCATCTCAGATGAAACCACGGTGGAAAATTTTCAAGTAGAATACCGTAACCAAAATGTTTAGAGGATACTCTCAGTTTTGTATCTACCTAACGCCTACAGATGATTGTTTGGTAAGTTTTAAGCTTAGACAAGGAAAGAGAGAGAACACCGCACTGGCCTACCCTATTGCAATGTATAGATTTTGTTACGGCGGCCATTTTATATGTGGCAGACAAAGCGAGTACGTTGTGAGTTAATTTCGTGAATTTGTGAATTAAAAGTAACAGTGATTAAGGGGAAAATATCCTCTTACGATGGTGAATTGTTCAGCGTGTGGTTGCAAAAGCAGAAGTGAAAAGCAAGAGCCCGGGATTTCGTTTCACAAGTAAATATTTAACAAGCCATCTTTGAAAGATGCCCTAAAACTTTATTTTTCTCAATATAACTTCTTCAAATTCCTACTATCTTTTAGTATGACAAAGTGCATTGTTTTGTTTGTAAATAGGACCAATATAATTATTTTTAACTTCGTTTTTATTGAAATTTTCTTAATTGATTATGGGCTGGTTTCCATAGGCGTGCATTATTTATTTTATTTTGATTGATTCAAAATCGCCACAAATAAATATATTTCAGCACTTGACACTAGCTTTACATTTGGGAAATTATCTGCAAATAAATACCAATATTTCATGTAAGTCAAAATTAACTACCTTTTAATTTTTAACATTTTTGTGATATTGGCCAAGAACGCGTTTCATGCTACGCCACTGGCCTGTCGTGCGATGTGGCATTCGGTAACACGGCCGCGAGCGCTCTTAGGCGGCCTCTCTCTTTCCTTGTCTCATAGATACTAAATTATCTTTGAATAACTGGTAATAAATATTCTACTAAATTCGACTGAACATTCAGCAACACAATTATTGTTCAATTGTTCGCCTATTTCCTACTTCTTTGAGAATAATTGGTTGGGATCTATCCCACAAAATTCTACGATTATTATTAAAAGAGTGTTCACATATTTTTAACTTTGAAATTTGATTTTGCCTGATATAATTTTTATGTTCTTTTAAACGAACGTTAAATGGCCTACATAGAACTTTCCACATTTGCAAGGAATTTTATAAATGCAATTTTTTGAATTTTGTACCTCATTAAATGGTTTCGTTTTACTTAGCATCGATCTTAATGTATTTTTGGTTTTTAAATACTTTTCTGACAATAAAAAGATTGCCTTTAATATAAGGGATAATTAAATTTACTAATCGATGCACCAGATTTATTTCTTTAATTCTATTAGCATTGTTATTTTGTTGGCAATGCTGAAAAACTTGATCAACAAATTCAATAGGATAACTATTCTTCCTAAGAATACGTTTTATATGTTTAATGTCCTCCTCAAATTTTGTGTTATTAGAACAAATTTAATTTTAATTACTCCTTTTTTAACACTAATAGATGATCGGAATTAAAATGAAGATATCTATTAGTATATGTTGGTTTTCTATATACACTAGTACTGTCTGATTTTAGTACATCTAAGAAAGATAATTAATTATTATTTTACATTTCTAGGGTAAACGTAACAGAAGGTTCTTGTAAGTTTATAAAATTTAAAATCACCTACCTATTCCATGTTCCCATATAACAAATATGTCATCTACATATCTCCACCATTCATTAGGTTGGTGAACATATCTAAAGTCTATCCAAGTTACAGAGGCAGTGGATCAAAACATTGGCCACCACGTGACCTATTCTCTTATTGGTCTGGCCGTCATAAAATGTCAAGTGTTTACGCGACGAGCAGAATGCAGGGCCGGCTCTTCCCTCAGTCGAGTTTCCTGCATATTTTAGATCGGATCGCGAGCAGTATATTCTGTAAATTTATTTTGCTACTTAATTTAAGGAATTTTTAAAGATCCACGAAAGGTAAAAACACAATTTTTAGAACTGAAAGAATTAGTTCAGAATTACAAGCCACTGGGAATCTCATATTAGTCAGACCCTGGTAATCGATCGCAATGCGGTCATGTGACTTTGTTTATATCTACTGCCGCTGTAACTTGGATAGACTTTAGTCAACTCATTTTGTTTAAAATCTTCCATGAATAAATTGTTTATGAAAGGTGATAAAGAGACCCCATAGCCATTAGAAATTCCTGCTGGTAAAATTCATTTCCTAGTTGAAAAATTGTGGTTTTAACACACAGTGTTGTTAGTTCTAATATTGCAATGTGGCGAATATTGTTTTTTATCTATTCATTTCAAAGTTCCGACGTTCATATTTCCGGATACCCTGTACATCTTTCACCGTGGTTCGAACGCGTATAGCGCCCGTGGCCGAAGCAGAGAAGAAGACAAATTCCAGACTTTTTCTTGCTCCTTGCAGCTGGCCGGTGGGCAATGAAAGAAAACCATTCAGCGCACATGGTGTCTATTGCCATTGAAAATGGGCCGTAAAAACCAAATGCGGGGTGGGTGGCTGCCGCTACGTCTCTCGCGAGGAAAACATGTCGGTTTGCGTCGGGCTTCGAAGTGTAACGGTAGAAATCTCAGAGTTTTCAGGTGGTTTGACGCCATAAGGTGGTCAGATGCCATTTAAGGAGAGCGCAGAAATAAATATAAAGTACCTATACATAGATCCAATGTGTGAGGGAATGTGCAAGGTAGGTAGTAGGTACATAGAAAACAGAAAAAGTTGAAGTTATAAGAAGGTAACGTAAACGTATACCAGTGCCTGGCATACAGGGTGTAACTAAACTGATGGTCAAAAATGAAACCACGTATTCATGGAGTCAAAATAAGGGCACTTCTTCATATATTTTTTCTCCTACGGGCCATAGTTTTTTTTTATACAGAGCGTAGAAATTTAGAGAAAAATACACACATTTCTTAGTATTTCTAGAAGTATACGAGATATTTTCTTCAAACTTGGCGTGTCACATGAGCAGACGAGCCGTCAAACTCAAGGTTGACATGAAGCTTCTGAGGCCCCCAGTTGCGGAGATACAGGGTGTTAGTAAAATTAATTAGTTCAGAAAAATATGAATACCCTGTATAATCGCATTTTTTAAATTTGTTTTGAGTGGTTAACAAAAAGTATCTCTTAGTATTTTTTCATATTCTAAGCCGTTTTTTAATTGTTTTTAAAGAACGGCAACGCTGCAATGAACAATAGTCATTATTTTAAGAATAAATCTAGCAATCTGTGGTTGTCAATTAAACTTTATTAAACAAAATACAAAAGCAAAAACGATAATAAAAGAAACGTATTGCTATTAGAAAATTAAATTATTAAATGTTCGAAATACACGCAACTACGCGTTTCCGCATGTTTATTATTGCCACTGGCAAGTCCATAGCAAAAATGCATATCAGTCAATTCTTCAAATGAAAATATAATTTTTCAAAATATTGATACTAAAGTGCAAAGTTTGCAGCCAAATGATTCAAATAATGCCAAGTTTAATTGACATCCACAGATTGTTAGATTTATTCTTAAAATGACTTTTTTATTGCAGCATTGCCGTTCTTTGAAAATAATTAAAAAACGGCTGAGAATATGAAAAAATACTAAGAGATACTTTTTGTTAACCATTGAATTTACCATTCAAAACAAATTAAAAAATGCGATTATACAGGGTATTCATATTTTTCTGAACTAATTAATTTTAATAACACCCTGTATCTCCGCAACTGGGGGCCTCATAAGCTTCATATTAACCTTAAATTTGACAACTCATCCGCTCATGTGACACGCCAAGTTTGAAGAAAATATCTCTTATACTTCTAGAGATACTAAGAAATATGTGTATTTTTCTCTAAATTTCTACGCTCTGTATAAAAAAAACTATGGCCCCGTAGGAGAAAAAAATATATGAAGAAGTGCTTTTATTTTGACTCCAAGAACACGTGGTTTCATTTTTGACCATCAGTTTAGTTACACCCTGTATATTGCCTAAACCTGACACATGTTTTATTTTATTGAAAAATAATAAGCTAAGGAGCAGATATAAATCGATTCTATCTATTTATAGAGGTTATATTCTTTGTGATTTCTTAGAGAAATTTTTTAGTTCAGCGTTGTAAAAAATAGCGTGTAATTGTGTGTTTTTAGTGTAGATCTTCCAACTGTCTTAATTTTTGTGTCTTATACTTGTAAGCAAACAAGCTAAGATAATAATTTAGAACTATTTCAAGTTTGTGAAGATTTTGGTTGGGGTGTCAGCTATTGGCTTATGTTATGTTTATGCTAAGCCAATGCCTGACATAGGTGTCAGTCACTGGGAAAATCACAAGTCATGCAAAAATGATCTCTAAAGTCTCTAACAATAAACCTTATAATGGTGTACAAATTTCACGTCAATATGTTAAATATTTCCAATGCCTGACACCTCTGTCAGCCATTGGCTATACAATCTGTCAGATATTGGTCACATTTGGCACTGGCTATGGTAGACCTCGGAGTACTGTCTTCAAGAGCATCAAAATATGTATAGATTTGTCACTCAACGATTCTGAGCCTTGTCTTCTTCTTGTCGAAAGTGCTGAACACGACCAATAACTACTATTACAGTCTTTACAAGTTTTACATGTCAAATTGAATTCAATAAGGTATTTAAAATAAGTTCAAAGATGTATAGTTAAGAAACGACTTTATAGATAATTTATGCCGTGTGTCATTTCGGGCGAAGAGAAAAAAACAGAAGTAAGTAAAAAAGTAAGTAAAAAGTAAATAAAAGCGAACATTATTTTTAATAACAACTGCGACATATGAACAAATAACAATTTCCAAAATTGGAAACCCAAAGTTTTCTACTCAAGAATAACTTACTATATGTTCCAGAAATGAGAATGTACGAATAAATAAACATTTCTACATACAATAATCACTTGTGTTTTCCTTTTTAAAAATTGCTGTGACAATTTTTATAGGGCGTCAAGTTTTGGGCTTATCAGATTCAGGCTAAGGGTCTAGTCAAAAATCGCTGTCAGTTACTAGATAAAAAATATATAAATATTTAAAATATTGTTTACAAAAAAAAAAAAATTGCATATTTTATTTGGGGTGTTGGTAACTATTTCAAGTGATGTTTCTCCTACCTACTCCATATTAAGAATCATCAATAAATGCGCCAAATTAATTTTTATAGATTATAATTTGATAAATCAATCCTTAAGGTGTCAGGCACTGGTAAGTTTACTTCCTTGTTCATAAGTCTATGGTTTACTTAGTTGATTATTATTTTCAATTTCTAGGGTAAAATACATATGTCATCTACATATCTCCACCAAACATTAGGTTGGTTAACATATCTAGTCAACTCATTTTGTTCAAAATATTCCATGAAAAAATTGCTTATGAATTGATCATAAAGGAGACCCCATAGCCATTCCAAATTCCTGCTGGTAAAATTCATTTCCTAGTTAAAAATAAGTGGTTTTAACACAGTGTTGTTAGTTCTAATATTGCATCTATATTCAAATTTATCCTTCCTACTAAAGGCTGATCGTTTTCTAATTTTCCGCGTAAAATATTCAATGATTCGTCAACAGGGACATTTGTAAAAAGACTAACTACATCAAAGCTAGCTAATATCCGGAAATTGGTGTTCCCTAATTTTTTTCAGTTTTGGTGGCGAAAAACCCATTTAAAAATTAAATGAGTTTGTTTGCGCCACCAATAAATTTCAGAAAATATTTTAATAACCAGTTATAAATTATACAAATTCGTATTACAATTATTGCAAATAAATGTTTTCTTATTAATGTGATTTCAAGTACGCTTACATTGCAATCGATATAGCTATAAGTCGAAGAAGGGAAATTGCAATAGTAAATTAAACGCAAATAAGCAGAACATTTTGCTGGTTATGCAAATGTATTTGTTTGTCACAATAATTATACACGCGTAAACAAAATATACACACCTAAAGTGTTACAATATCAATGTAACGGAAATACCTAACACAACACTAAGGTGTCTCTTATTTCTATATTTCGCTTCTCTATTATTATAAAGCGGTTGCAAAATTACTTTTATTTCTACGGTCGAGTGTTTTGTGCGGTACAGATGAAAAATGTCACGTGTAAAAGAAAAAGTCTCATATACCAAAAGATCTTAAATCATGAGCAATAGGTGTACGTCATCAATTTACATGTTTAACCAACAAAGAACTGGTAAACGACGGCAACAAATATTTGAACAAAGTTTAACGCAATGGCTTGTTTTGCCAGGTGACTGTTCTATGGTTGATTTGAATCACAAATTCACCACAAAAGTTGTTGCAAAATCTGTACGGTATTTGCCAGAAGTAAAGAAACTAAGGAAACATAATTATATCTAGATGTTATGTCAAAAAAAAATTTGTTCCAACCAATTTCTCAAATAATATATATCTGTTGACAAAATTCTATTGACATCTCACGATATGGCTTATCTCCAAAATATACTGCTTTGCTTGGTAATTTGAGAACTTTTATCTCTATTGATGGTACGTCTTAAATATATTAGATTACAGCGATTTAGTACCTACTATATATTATTTGGAAGTGATAACATTTCCAATAAGAAATAATTTGTATGCCTTTCGGCCTTAAAGATTTTTTATACGACTTGCTATCTTAAGAAAATGATACGATAAAAAAATCCCACATAATTTTTTAGAAAGGAATTAGGCGGTGTTACATCTTACCGCTATCTTCTAGTGCCCGCATGTATAAACTTACAGTAGCATTTCTTTCAAAATTAAAATTTTTTATGCGTTTTTCTAACCAATCACGTATGTATAGCGAAAAGAAAAACAGCTGTGTACCGATGAATGAAAGACCCATTCAACAGACCTAGGCGAGTCTACTTGCAGCTGTGAGGTCGGCAGGGTCAAGTCTGATATCACTGTGGCGCCAGTCTCCAGACGCTGCTGAGATCAGAGTCACACTTTGACCCCCATATCGCCCGCTCTGCGAACACAATATCCACATCGTCTTTTTGAAGATCGCGGTAAAGGAAAAAGCGAGATACGAGACTTGCGTATATTATTATTGTGGCCCACGGCCACAACAAAAAATTCCTAGATGGCATAGAAAAAGACATCCTGTATATTTTGTATTGAATCTTTTGCACGGCAACAATTTGAGTGGTCCTGTTGACGATTCAACTGTTTAGAGGGGATTCCATGGCAAGCTTGACTCGCCAGATGCCTTTAAAATTTCTATTTGGCTCAAATTTGACACCCTGCATAATGTTGTTCAAAAATGTAAGGATTTTCGGGTGTCCTGATTAAATCTGTGGTTTATCAGATTTTAAATAAAGGCTTTTGAAGACCTTTCAAACAAAAAAAAGTTCAGGCGATTATCTCCAAAAGTAAAGGTTTTATGGAGATATGTATACAGTGTGGTCAATTAAGTGTGCAACATATGGGATTTTTTTTATTAATTGCACAACGAAAATACAAATATTCCCGAAAGTTGGTGCATGTTCGATAATCATATTAGGCGCACTTAGAATGGTTGCAAGTCAAACAGCATACAGGGTAGGTCGAAAAATATAAAAATTGTACAAGAGTAAAGTACCTACCCTTATTTCAGAAAATTTAGCAAAATGTTACTAAGAAAGGTTGTCTAGAATTAAAAGGTATGCCTAAATACCAAAACATGGCCTCATAAGAAAAAGAAATATATTTTTTTGAAAAACATTAATAATTTCCTAAAAAAAATTTGTTTTAATATTCACCCTAAACAATTACATAAATCAATCAAAATTATATCAATTTCGCATAACTTTGTTCAAATTCAAGCATATTTGTAAAATTAACTTAGATTTTTAATTTTTTAGGGAATCACAAACTTCATATTTGTTGCAACAATATTATATAGGTAATACTCGTAATATTATAACATTACGAGGTAATATGAAAGGAAGTTTATTATTTTACTTATGTAAAAAGTTTAATCTTGAATTTGTTTCCTTTAGAAATGAGACTTTAAAGTCCTATATTAAGACCAAAGAATGTGCTAGTAATTATTAACGAATAGGTTCTCATTCTCACGTACTTATAAATGATTTTTAAGTATCTTCTGATTTTTAAATGGTAAACAATTTAAATCAAAATCATTTTATTGTGTTTACAAAGCAATAAATGATTTAATACTGTTGTAAAGATATACGAGTACACAGAGCTATCTTTTACCAAATTTGAACAAATGACGCCATGTTAAATAGGTTGAAAAATATACAGGGTGATTCAAAACTATGCGGCAAATAAGGCGAAAAGTTCATATCAGCATGGGTCCAAAAACGCTTCGTTACGAAGATACAGGGTGATTAAGCTTTCAAAAAATATCGATTTTTGTTTATACCTTCCAAACCAATAGTAATCAAAAATTACCTACTCCTACTGCAATTCCATTTGAAAATCATTTCGTTTACTTAAAATAATAGTTACTTCAAAGTGAAGTAAAGAGTCCAAAAAAGATGAGAAATAGGAAGAACTCCAATTTTCCGCGAAAGGGAGAGAGATATGAAAAAAATGAAAGAGACATTTTTTGTTCCATATTGTGTTGTTTATTCAAGAAGATAATAAATTTTTGTATTGTACAGGGCCGTACTATTTTTTTTGTTTAATTAATGGTACTGATTACCCATACCTCCGCCACTGGTTACTTTGGAGACCTGATATTAACATGTGTTATGTCACCCTATGAGGGTATTATTGTGTACCAAGTTTGGTTTAAATATTCTTATTGGTTTGGAAGGTATAAACAAAAATCGATATTTTTTTGAAAGCTTATTCACCCTGTATCTTCGTAACGAAGCGTTTTTGGACCCATGTTGATATGAACTTTTCGTCCTATTTTAACCAGTAAATTACGCCCCTGAAAGGGCGCCGCATAGTTTTGAATCACCCTGTATAACATAATATTGTCTTGTAGGTAGACACATTTTTTTATACATATAGGTTATGAGACAGTTTTTATTTTAAGACATAGAAAAAAATGTGTACGTTAAATGTTAGTTTTATCCGACATTTTCTAACACAACTATCAAACCAAAGAATTCTTTTATACACCATTTACAGAACATGGGTTCGATATTCACGTCCATTAACCAAACAGGAAGATAACAAGTTAGGACTCGAACAAGAAATGTTCCTAAATTACTCACAAATGGGGCCTGTATTTATCTAAATAGGAAAAGGACACCGAAAGCATATAGGCAGGTGTTTTAAAAGTCATTAAGGTTCATAGATAAATGCAGTGATTTGAAGGCGAATTGGGTGTGGGTTGTATACCTGTTTAAGTGTCTATAAAAAAGCCCCACTGTTTTGGTTAATAGGGGAATTTTTCTATTTAAATGTGGTGACATTAACAACTTGTATACAGAGTGTCCGCCTTTTCAGAATAAGTTGAAAAAAAAATTATTTTAAAAATATATTTAAAACATATTTAAGATCTCACTGTACTCTATTAGCTTCCCTTGGAAAAATATATTTAAATTTTACATTTCCTTACAAAATTGTAGGCATCATCATTAATTAATAATTCTGCTTTATTAAACAAGTTGATGCCATGAAAACAAAAACGATAAATGCCTAATATGGTTTTTGATTTCTGGAGGTTTTGTTTTAATAACAGTAGGCCATAGAGTAGAAGTATTTCAAAAAAATATAACTCAAAATGTAGAGCTTTTTAGGTTGAAAAACAGTTTTTTGAAAATCGGTTCATGTTTCGAAAATTATGGTCTCGAAAATTTTTTTATTAAGTAGGTATGTAGAATTTTTTTCCAACATTAGTACAAATTATTATTTCATTATTATTGTATTGGGGCGATTTTGGATTATAAACAACTTTGTCTTATATCTAAACATTTTGTATAAAATAAGTAATAAATAATAGTGGGTATATAGGTACTTACCTATTAAAGCATTTTATGTTTTCTTAATTTATTAACACCCTGTACATCTGATCTAAGATTTTTATATTACGGTAAACTTATTTTTTGAAAAAAAAAACAGAATGTAATGTAAAAATTGTTATATCTTTCTAAAAATGTCCTTGAAACATTTTTTTACTAAATTGTTCCGATAATTCCAAGAAAAACCCTATTTTTCTCATTTTTTATTTTAAATGTCAAATATGACAGGCGTGGGCTGTGACGTCACGATATAGTCGCAATAGTGTAATCAAAACATGCATCAACATAGCAGCAGATTTTCAAAAAATCTAATAAGTAATAAAAATGTTTTCTTGAAATCGGTCCCAAAATCGTCATTAAAAGCACAGAAATCGTACAATAATGTAGCCCATTATTGTACGATTTTTTCAGTAAGTAGGCCTTGACGATATATAAACATGAAACGTCAGACGCGGAGCCATCGCCCGTCAAAAGTGACCAAATATTCAAAACCCGGCAAATAAAGATCCATTCAACTTTTCGTTCACATTGCGAAATTGTTACCTATAGCAGCGCAATCTTTCAATATAAATATTGTAGTCGGTTTGAATATCAATCTATTTTTCATGGAGGCTGCACAATATTCAGCAGTTTGGAGTTTCTGTTGGGAAGCGCCGTGCCTCGTCATACTTGACCTAGGTAGAGCGATCGTCAAAGTCTTTTTTGCCTAATAAAACATTATTATTTGCATCGGCAACTAAATTGCCATTTGGTGCAAGTGCAAACTTTATGAATAGCACATCAATACGCGGTTTATTTATAATATTTTAATAATAATTAAAACTAACAAACGTAAAATAAACGAATTATTATTGCAAATGTTCCAAATAATAATTATTATCATTTTCACTAACGTATAAAAAGGAAATAAGTAATTGATTTTAACACTCTGTATCTCAAAAAATAAAGACAGGATAATGATTTTTCGTACCATCTCGTACATTTTCCGCGAACTTGGTCAATCTCAATTTGATGTTAATTTTTAGAATGATGCTTTTGCTGTCAAAGCACTCTGTTGTGAGTATTTAGACTTGTCATTTTTAAAAACCGCGATAGAAAACAAACAAGACTTTTCCAAAAGCGGAATAACGCCCTTGACCTTAACCCTCACCCCCAAAAATCTCGCCCCATCACTTCTAACCTCCGCATACCGCCGAAACACGAAAACCATCTGGGAAGTGCACGCTCGTCCGTCCGAGGCGCCACGACACCATTGGAGCGAGGTTACCTGCACCGTTCCTCTTCCCCCATTGGCCGGAACCCTCCCCCCACCCTGACACTACGCCCGCCGATTGGCCGGCCGTCTCCCCCCGCCGCTATATATACCTGCGCGCGCCTCCGCGCCGCTCATTCTTCGAGCAACTCTCGCGCGCGTCGGTACTCCCTCTCGAAAAAAATGAAAGCCGTGGTGAATGCAGTTTGTGCCGAGGCGGCCAGCGCGCTCAGCAAGGTGACCAAGAACCGCAAGGACGTCGAGAACGAGGAGATACAGATGTACCTGTCGAAGCTGAAGGACCTGGTGCCGTTCATGCCGAAGAATCGGAAGCTGAGCAAGCTGGAGGTCATCCAGTACGTCATCGACTACATCTGCGATCTTCAGAGCGCGCTCGAGACGCATCCGGCTGTCAACGTGTTCGACGCGGCGTCCGCAATCAGCCAGAAGAAGTCGCAAACCGTCGTCAGTCCCAGGCAACCGTTGGGAGTCCGGCCGAGTCCTAACACCATCCTGACGCCTTGCGAAGGAACCGTACTACAAAATATAACGGTAAGTTGATACTTAAAGCATGAGGTTTCCACAAGAAAGAAGCGTCTGTAAGCACACCTGGATAGGGATTTTCCAACGGGCGCGAACACGTGCAAATAAATCTATAAATAAAGACTTCTTTCATTGGTTATCTCCCCGAGTTTCGGCCCCTATAATAAGCGATGCAGCTGCAAGGACACGTGTTAAAGTTATTCTTATTTTTGTTGCAGAGTACAGAATCGTTGACGCCGAGCGATCGGCAAGTCTGTTAAGCTGCGGGGCGACTAGATTTCTTCATTCCAATATAGTGTTCCCTCAAGTGGATATGAGTCGACTGATAATTTATGTGTGAAAGTACCTGCTGAAGTTGCAATCTTGGAGGATAATGGATGTTTATTTTGAGTGAAAGAAGATATTATCACAGGTGGTCGGAATAAAAACTAATATATTTGTGACTTTGTGTTCTGTGATTTTTAGCATGTAGAAGAAGTGTACAGAGTAGATAGTTGTGGGCCTGAGTGGTCGTATCTCATTTTTCGGCGAGAGTCGATGTTTTTTTTTTTGTATATTTTGTTGTAAAAAAAGTTTTGTATATAGTTACCGACAACTTGACGTTGTTAAAAAAGGAATATTATATATTTGATCGAAATAAATAAAAAATTATGTGACTTTTAGTAAAATTTGTGTTTTTATTGTTGTCCAAAAATGATATGAAATTGAACGTAACGTTCTAGTTTTAATCGGTGAACAAAATTCATAAAAAAGATAGGGAAAAGAGTAAAAAAAATACAATATCCTCTTTAAAAAAATACACAAAAAGTATCAACAAGTAAGAACCACTTTTTATTAAAAAAACAGTGTGGTGTATTTCTTAAAACTTGGAAAGCAATTATTGTCTTTGTAATTAAGCACAGAGATGATAATATATTCGTGTCTTGTGCATTCTTAAATTTATTCAACTGGAATATTTTTTAAATTTTTGAGTTGTATTTGTTACTAACTTGTTTGCAATTATTATTGTTTGTTACAAAAAAATTAAAAATAGGTATTCCAGTTGAATAAATTTAAGGGTACGCAAGGCCATCCTAACATAGATACTCTTCAATAATTTCTGACTATCAATTGTTTCCATGGCTAGCTAGATTTCGGAAAATGATTAGAAAAAATCCCATGTTTTTTTACATATTTGACCCTGTAGATTTTGAACAATAAAAGATACAGAAAATCTTTTCCTACAAAAGTTTTTGAGAATGATAAGGACTTTCAATATATAAGGAAAAAAATGGTATGTTTCTGGAAAAATAAAATCGATGACGTCACAGCGGCCATTTTCCCAAACATAAAAAAAAATAATATTCGGTCATAATTGTACCTTAGTATTTCCCATTTAAGAACCCCATTTTCGAAATTTATTTTTAGTTTTAAATAGCTATTTAAGAATTTTCTGCGTTTAGAAAAGTGTGCCATGGAAGTTTTGATGGCTAGTTGTTTTCAAAAAGTAACCATTTCAAAGTAAAACAAAACAATTTTTTTTTAAATTTATTCTTGATTTTTTTATTTCATATTTTTTTATTTTAAAAACTTTTTTAGTACCTACATTTTTTTGAAAAAAAATGCCTAATTTGAATTTCGGATTTTTAGCTTCGATTGTGGCATCGCAGGTGGCTTTGACTTTGATGTAGGCAACTAATTTTTTGGAAATACCTAAGTAGTCAACAATGCCTTTGGTAAAAATTTCGTTCTGGTCGGTTAAAAATTAAAGAAGTTATAAGGTTGTTTCACTCTTAAGTGAGACACTCTGTATATAGACATTTGAAAGGTGCAAACAAAAGATTACAAAATAATTGTTAAAATTTATTGTATTTTCTTACGTTATTATTTATGAGAAAATAAAAAAAAAACATTTTTTTTTATTTCAAATTCCTTATATGTTAAATGTATGTCTTCCAATCTCACCACAAGAGGGCGTGTACAACTCGAGATCAATACAAAGTCCTAGACCACAAACAAAACGTTCCAGTTCGGCAATTTCCGCCTTCAGACGACAACAGTTCGTGTATTTCCGTCAACGGCATTTCGATCTTGGTCCATCCACCCTAAAGCATGACTTTCTGACCACTTAATGAGGTGGATGTATTCATTTCCTTGTGGGAGGGCGGAAAAAGACCAGTGGCGTAGTGATTAGTGATCGGAGAGGTTTGGTCGCTTAAAAATAATGTCACAAACAAAGAAAAAAACAATATTTTTTGTTCAGGGACCAAACTGTAACAGGTGATAGATCTTCCAAATGACCGCACTTTCTCGTATAAACTACAGGGTGTTAACGTTTTAAAAATATGTGGACTCTATTATTGAATATATTTTGTACACTTTGTTGTATAAACTGTATCTTTTTATATGTATATCCACTTTTAATATGACGCCCAACGTGGGGCTATAATATTTCGCACATTTGTTACCAAACTAGTTGAGATATTTAAGTCAAATTTGATATACGTTATAACGGCATGTGTTAGCACAAAACTTGTTAATACCAAACACCTTGGACAACCAGTGGCGGAGAGGTGGGTAATTATTCCAACATTTTTAGAAAAGAAAATGAATCACCTTGTATAATAGTGTAAATGTATAATGTATAATAGTAAAATATCCTCTTTGTATTTTTTCCTATGTATGTGTTATGGTTTAATGGAAAATTTTATTTTTTTATTATTTTAGGCTAGGTATTTTTGAAAAATTAACTAAAAATTTGCTCCATAAGTAAGACTCAAAGTAGAAAAAATGTGTTTCTTAATTTAAGTAAAATAGGTAACTTATTCCAATAAAATTACGTAGTATTTAAGGCTATACTTTTGAAAATACAGGGCCTAAAACTTTTAGGGAAGATAAAATTAATGTTACGCTCTGTATCTAAAAGTAAAACCTTGAATGGGTAAATTTATTAGATAAAGTTACTGTATTTAAAGTAAGAATCACATTTTTACTTTGAGTCTTCTATCGTGAAAATTGTTTAGTTAATTTTTCGGAAATACCCTGAAAAATACAAAAAAAAAATCAAATTTGCCATGAAACCATGACACATACAAAAAATTACCAAGAGGACATTTTTGTTTACAATTAAAGTCTACATAAAAAATCCAATAGATACATTTTATTACTATACAAGCTGATTCATTTTTTTCTTGCCGTTATAACGTGTACCAAATTGGACTTAAATATCTCAACTAGTTTGGTAAATATTAATTAATTAAAGTCCACATATTTTAAAACTTTAACACCCTGTAACTTTTTTAAAAGGCCTTAAAAAGATACTGTTTATACGTGAAAGTGATCTATCTATGATCTATCACCTGTTACAGTTCGGTCCTATAAAAGTGAACCACTCTGTACAGTTAACTTTTCCAATATCTTGCCTTATAACTTATAACCATAGCATACCTTGACATTTTGCGTCATATTTCATGATGGTAAAAATATCAGAGAACATAATCTTTTTTGAAAGTTCTATCACGTGCTACAATAATTTATAAAACACCTTGCATTTAGAAAAATTCAAATAAAAAAGTTAGGAAAAAATAAGTGCCTGCGCTACTGATGAAAAACACCCTAGACATTGTGAAAATGACGTGTGACGTCATGGGGGCGCTATAGTGGGTGGCATTTATATGGTTTTATTGTATAAGAGGGTGGAGTTTCATGTATAAGGGGTGGCAACTCGCAACAGAGAAAATACCATTAGGTAGGTAGGTATGCCTATATTTTTATGAAAATGTCTCAATAAGAGGCAACACAAGTTTCGCATTTAGCGTTTAGGTACATTAAGTACAAGCTATTTAAATGAACACCTGTTCATTTATGATCACACCATAAGTATAGGTACCTATATAATATTATAAAATAACTTATTGTTTATTGCCATACTCTACAATAATTCGCAATATTTGTGTAATCAGTATGATCTTTTTTTTATTGAATAAACCGACGATCTGATAACCACCATGTGTTTTTCCACATAAAGAAAGTCACACCTTCGCATGCCAAAGGAGTGCTATTAAAAACATGTTGTTTGTTTTAAAACCTTATCAAAAAGATAACATTTAATATGTTTAGTGGTTTTTGGTACGAATGTACCCGTTAAAGTTTTTTTAATATGTTCGCACCAGGTGCCTGGCCTTTGATTATTTCTATTTTCAAATGCTTTCGCCATACACCTGTGTGTCTCAGATGAAATAGACACCGGTAGATATGTGCCAAAATGAAAAATAAATAGTGCAAAATGAAAATGAAACAATTTTAACGGGTCTAGTATTCCTCTATCTTCGTTATTTTGCTTCACAGTAATAAATACATCTCTAAAGTGAATGCACTCGAATCAAATTTCAAGGTAGAACTACTTTATATTACATTACAATATTACATCCGTTATCTCCAATTAGTACAAGTCGTTTTTAGTTTAACAATGTTGTAAATTTGCTGATGGGTTTTGTAGCCGAATAAACTTTTCTGTAAAATGCAAGGATTTAGTGACTCATACCCAACTTAATAAAGTTAATGGAAAGCCTACAAGAAAAGCTTTTCATTTCGTAGCCAGGGCTTCAATCAGTTAATGTTCTGGGGGGGTAACTACCCTTGGATTTTCCCCTGATGGATATAATATAGAGATTGGAGCTTTTACTTTAGATGTAATGGTTAGTTTTAGTTGCATATGACTATACCAGGGACTCTTGAAAGTAAGGGGACCCAGCATTATACCTTCCAAAGGGAGAACTATTCTTTCCTCATTCTAATGGTATCAGTGATGCCAAGTATGCCATTTTATTGGAGAATCTATGAATATAATAGGTACTTTGATTGTTAGTAAAAATTAATAATGGTTTCCATGATTTCTAAAAATTAGACTTGACAATATTATGTATACAAGTGCAGAATGTGGCAACTGTCAAATGAAATAAATTTATTTTATAGTTGAAATTGATTTCCAGCAATTATTTCCACGAATTTAAGTAATAAGTAAGTCATCAGTAGTGCCGATTTTGCTTATTTAAGAATTTGTCGCTATTATTGCACCTTCTTACCAGGTTCCTCAATCCATTTGTAATATGTATACTTGAACTTTCTTCCCTTGTTGAATGTATCTACCCAAAGAACTTTCACAGATTTCGGGATACACTAATAAATTTTGTAATTTTATTTCTCTCTCAAGGTACCTCACAAACTTAAAATAAACTTGTAGTCGTAGATAAAAACTCTTTAAAAAAAGACGTATGACTGAAGCTACCTGCTTAATAATTTAAAATTTTCGAAATACGATTTTTGTTTTGAACTACCTACTTATAGGTAATGCCCACGTAATAGGAATTGTATGATTATTAAAGGTGATACAGGAAAAATCTGGTTGCAATTAAAAAGACTACTACAGGCGGCCGCATTACCTTTAATTGACACATCTGAGTATCTGGAAGTTAGACAAATTAAAAATTATGAATTATGATGGGAAATATTTTGCCTCCTTTAGAATCTATGGCACTGGCATGTCACATAAGACCTGATGGCAGTTGGACACTGACATATAACATAACCTTGTAACAGCCCCCTTGTGGTCTCCTTGGAGTCAACAGAAAACAAACTTCCCCTCAAGGCTTCACTTTTCCGTCTTTTCCTATGTGATAGACTGTGACATACTGGGTCCCCTTATTTTAAAGAGTCCCTGGGCTATACATAAAGCAGCAATAAGTAAATATGTACAGGGTGATTCAGTCATTCACATTCACATCATATTTACATTATGAGTGAATCACCCGACCAAAAGCTTCAAGAGTCGTCTTGAGGTTTCATTATTAACCCATTCAAACTTTAAAAATGTAACCCCGACAACCTTTTTAACAAAGTTTTTATCAAAAAATCTGTTACTCAAATCTACATGCAAACCTTAATGACATAACCAAATTCCGGACTCGAACCAATCCATCTCAATAAGCCATCTGCCTATGGCCTCCCCCTACGATTTGGCGAAATTGCATTACAAGATCAAATGTCGAGCTCATCTAGCATGCCGTGTATGAGTCAATCCCCCCCCTCTCCCACCCCCCATTTTCCGGTCACGTGACCGGATTTTAGTTCAAATCGCCCAGGCACGTGTCCCGGGCGAGTCCCCGAATGATAGAGCAAAAAGATATGGTTGATAGCGGCATTGTGGGTGATATATTAGTATATTATGTTGGTTGACGTTCGTTCTTTTCGAATCGGCGAAACAACCCGCAAAGATTTCACAACCAAACATGACGGCATCACCTGCGTCCAGAGATATACCAATAAGTCCGGGCACTCGGATATGTGTAAACAAACGTTTCCCTCTTGCCCTCTCCCGCTCCCCTCCTCATCGAGCCGATCGACATCTTATGATATAAGAAAATAAGGTGTACAGACAGAGTGTAGCTGAGAGCGGGTCGTTTGCATTCCACCGGGTGCGTGCAAAATATTACCGCAAAATATTACCGACCGACCGTGACTGTGTTGTAGTGATGCCTATAGTAACGCTTTTTACTGCAGTGCGGATGATGGCTGTAAAACCAGTTCAAAAGACTATATTACCTTTTTTATTCATTTCCTAAAGACCCTGAAAGGTAAGATTGAGTTTGAGGTACCTACCTACAAAAATTAAGACATTTTTATGTGAGATTTGAATACTTAGGTATTAATTGAAGAATAATATAGATATAATATTAAAATATTGAAAATTTGAAGGTGCCAGCGACGGAAGAATGCCTTAGGGTTCATCGGAGAACATAAATTTGCGAATATTCCACCTGAAGAGGTATATCAACCTAAAAGAATTTGCAAGGCACATTTTGATGATCAGTCATTCACTTCGTCCGGAAAACGTTTAGTAAAAACTGCTGTCCCCTCGGCTGTCCCATTAAGATTATTGCCAGAATCTTATGGTAAGACGCATGCTTGTGTAGGTACGTATGCGTAACATTTTGTTCTGTATTGTTTATGTCAATTTAAATATCAAAATATTTACTACAGGATGAAAAAGTAGATATGATTAGTTTAACTCTTTGTCGTTAAATATTTATTTGTTATTTATGTTTTTGTCTGCTCTATTTTGTTGGGCTTTATTAAAAATAAACGTAAAACATAAAAAATTGCATTTTTATTCATGTTCCAACCAAAGTCTTCAGATATACCTACTAATTATGTAGATTCTGGTAATAGCTACCTTGTATTTTAATTTAACTGCACCTACCAAAAACTAACGGTACACTTACCTACACAAATAATGTTGTACCAAAGTCTACAAATATGTATACTAATATTTGTAGACTTTGGTAAATAATGGAAAGCCGATAGGAACCTGCCCCCGTATAACTAGCTTGACGGCGATTTCGTTTAGTCGCTCTCGTAAATGCGAAGCGTGCGAGGTGACGCTGATTTACGACCGGCCGCAAAAAATTGTCGGCTTTTCCGAGAGAACGAAGCAGTGAGCCGACTTTGGTATTTCTAGACTTTGGCATGACGGTACCGCACCTGTGTGACGAGAGGAAAGGGTGTTTCTGAGTATACCAACAGTCACGGAAGGGCTTAACTCGGCATTCAGGGTGAGACGAGTGTCCCATAAAATTATACACCTGCGAAGGAGGGGGAGGGTCGTCTGGGTACCGGTAAGGTACCACCCTGGTGGTTCGGACGGGTCCGTGTCTGGGCCATTGTGTTTGACGGCGGGTGGTGGCGCCGACTTTAATGTGCAAACAGGATCGCGAGAGTACTGACTGGCAATTAAGGTTATGGGTACCTGTCGGTAATTTTCGTAAATGGGGGGCTGTAAGTGGCAGGTGCGCAAAGTGGCAAATATTTTCAGCCAAGGACGGCGAGCGTGAAAAATTATAAAGGTGTTTTAAAAGGTTGCGTCTTAGTTACAGTGATGAAATTGATTAGTTCTCTAACTTGATAGTTAAGAAATCGCCAGTCGAAAAGCATATGCGTATGTATGCACTTGGGAAATTCATTATGAATATATAATGTAACTTTAGTACCTGTAATTATAAATAATAAAGGATGTTTTAGTTTTTAGGGGCATATCAGGTAAATGATACTAACCTTTTTAAAAACAAGCTTTTATTTTTATATGCAAGCCGTGTAGGTACTAAAACGAATAAAATAAAAAATAAAATAAGTCTAGGTTTTCGTTAAGATGATTCAATGCCCAATTGCGACATGTTTTTGTAAATCAAAAAGCTTGTCGCGCGAATTATTCATAAAAGTAGGTACCAATTAATTTTATTGGACAGTGATTGGTTGATAAGCAAGTACCTAGTAACTTGCCAAAGTACGTATATTCTTTGGAATTCGCGCGACAAGCTTTTTGATTTAGAAAAACTTGTCGCAATTTGGCATTGAATTATCTTTTATTTTATTCGTTTTAGTACATGGCTTATATAAAAGCTTGTTTTTAAAAAGGTTTTTTTATTTTCAATTTTATTTTGTGCTTTTTAGTACCCATTTTGATTCCCATGTCAGGAGGGTGGTAAAGAAATTTAGTCCGCCATCTTGGGGCGGCCGCCATATTGGATTTCGTATGAAGTCGTTCACCTTATTGTTTTATACCCGTCGAGCCCTTTCATTTGATACCCATGTTGAGTATCAAATAGGTAATCCGCCATCTTGGAGCGGCGGCCATATTGAATTTAGTGTGATGTCACTAACTTTTTCGTTTTCTACTTTTCAAGCCCTTTCATTTGATTTTGATACCCATTGACATTGGGTTGACAAAAAATACATCATCCGCCATCTTGGAGCGGCGGCCATATTGAATTTAGTGTGATATCACTAACTTTATCGTTTTCTACTTTTCAAGCCCTTTCATTTGAAGCTTGAAATTGGAAATGCACGATCCTTCGCTTAGAACTTTTATAGAAATGTTTCCCTTTTGCACAAACAAAACAAATTTATAAAAAAGCTGTCGCCAGCACTTCGGGCTGTCTGTTTCCACCCAGAGACACACTGCCTCGTCCCGCACTACACAAATTAATTCTGGTAAATTTCTTGTAAAATCAACTGACAGGGAGTGACAGGCCACGCCGCAAAGATCCGCAAGCCATGTTGCGAGCTTTCTCAACTTCAGGGCTTCTCCTAGAGTCGGCTGTGGCTCAGCACAATAACAAACAATATGATAATTATTTCATTCATGAATTCATTTTTTTCGTAGTGTATAGTAAAACTGATAAATAATTAATGCTAAAATATCCACCGAAAAACATGAATTTCTAAACCCAAAGTCCCAAATCTACGACTATGAACTTGCAAGTGAAATGTTACATGATTTGGTAGATTACTCGATTTGCAAACTATGCACTTTTTTCTGTATTGTTTAAAATAACACACACAAAATAAAACAAAGTTGCCGGATTGGGCAAAAATCTCAGAAAAATAAAGCGAAAATAGTCAATAAGAGGGGTAAACAGTTATGTGATAAATAATTAATATTTAGGTGCAACGATCAAATGAATAATGCTATTGAATTTCTGTTGGCGCAGCTTTGTTTTCCATAAAAAAATATTATACAACATAATATTAACCTTATTTTAACCAGCACTAGTATTGTTTGCATCATTATCACCTTGCGATCGTGGCAACCTTGTCTTTGGCCTACTGCAAACAAACAAAAATTCTACAAAAACAAAACATTGCAGTAGTGGACACCATTCCTGTTTTTTTATTGTTCTGAGGGCTAAATTGCGAATTCTTCTTCTTCGGACTAACCGATTATTCGCAAAATTCTGCGATGTGCCGAATGTACCCTTTAGGCAAGCGAACTTCCCATCGGTCCTACCCCAGCCTACCATATGAAAATACTCGAAACCCAAAGGACGCAGTATGGGGAGAGAAGCCAGTGCACGTGCACACTGCAAGGCTGTCTCATTAAGCTAACGAAGCCACGTGCTCTAAGTAGGCATAGAAAGACACGTGCAGCGTGGAGGAGTAACCCAATAGCCCGAATTTTCGTCCTCTATGGGTTTTATGAGATTTGTGGAGTTGTATGACGTCATACTGCTAACACCAAGGCCTACTATAAAGACAGGCCCTGGCGCAGAAAATCACGTGACCATCTTAGTCAGACGTTACATGTCATTGTCACATAACTGAAAGCGGCAGCTTGGGTTTTGAGAAGTTTTCAATGTTTAAGTTGTTTTTAAACGTGTTAGTTTATATTTTAGAAACAAGTTTGTGTCTAGTGCGCGTGTGTCTTGGCGGAGGGGAACCGCCCAGGTGTTATTATGGCCTCTGGGTGGGAGTCGTGCCGTCCAAGAGTATTGGTGCCGCTCGCACCGACGCGTGAGCGCTGTAAAGGGGAATTCTCCCCCGAACCACAGAATAGGGAGCCCGGAATTCCGGAATGGACTATTATGGACATGGACCGTATTGGACAGTGGAGCCTGATTCACAGAGGGACGCTTACGGGAGATCCGCGAGTTCAGACGGTCCGGGTGGCTGGAAGCCGTTCCCGTTGACCACGTTCGGGTTTGTGTATTTATTGTATTCACCATTCACCTTGTGCGAAATAAATCAGTGTTGTAACGTACTCGAGGATTTTCGTTGTCGACACACGCCCCGATACGGTTTCTATGCGGTCTTTCACGCTGCCGAACAACTGAGACCTCGTCAATAAGTATTTACAGTATACCTACTGAGGTTAGTTTTCATTTTTATTTCGTAAAAAATAACCTAAATACCAAATATTGGGTCTGTTTATATTATATTTATACATATTACAAAAGCCAGGAAGAAAGTGTCGCCATAACAAACATTTGTTTTGCCTCGGGATGATAATTTCCGCCAAAAATGAATTCGTCAAATTCCAACTGAGATTTAATTTCTAAAAAAACCCTTAAGTATGTATGGCTAACACATTTTCAAGAGAGTGAAACAATTAAAGTGGACAAATGTGTTGTGGGAGGAAAATACCTATAGAGAATATCACCTAAGCTAAAGGAAGGTGATGTCCCAACAATTTTTGAGAAGTGCCAAAAAATTGTGAGTGCAGTGCCGTTTAACTCTCAGCCCAAAACAGCTGAGGCAGGTTGAAAATTTTGAAAAAAAACAATTAGAGAGAGCTTGGATGCACAAAACCAATAATGTAATAGATGAAAGAAAACTTGCCAAATTGTTACGAAATTTGTTTTTTCTACTTATCTCCAAAAATGCCTTTCATTATATAGAACTAAGTTGGTCACGTGACTACGCGATTATGCGTTAGCGCCGTGGCCTGTCTTTATCGTTGGCCTCGGCTAACACACATAGTATCAAAGTCTAGAAATACTAAAGTCGGCTCACTCTTCTGATCTCTAGGAAAAGCCGGCAGTTTTTTGGGACCGGTCGTAAGTCGGCGTCACCTCGCACGCTTCGCATTTACGAGGGCGACTAAACGAAATCGCCGTCAAGCTAGTTATACGGGGGCAGGTTCATGTTGACTTTCCATTATTTACCAAAGTCTACAAATATTAGTATACCTATTTGTAGACTTTGGTACA
The DNA here is from genome assembly GCA_963920635.1 of Pseudeuparius sepicola. Taxonomy (NCBI): domain Eukaryota; kingdom Metazoa; phylum Arthropoda; class Insecta; order Coleoptera; family Anthribidae; genus Pseudeuparius; species Pseudeuparius sepicola. Next base: position 33,819,316 of record OY987306.1, read on the forward strand.
ACATTATTTGTGTAGGTAAGTGTACCGTTAGTTTTTGGTAGGTACAGTTAAATTAAAATACAAGGTAGCTATTACCAGAATTTACATAATTAGTAGGTATATCTGTAGACTTTGGTCGGAACATGAATAAAAATGCAATTTTTATGTTTTACGTTCATTTTTAATAAAGCCTAACAAAACATAGTGCAGACAAAAACATAAATAACAAATAAATATTTAACGACAAAGAGTTAAACTAATCATATCTACTTTTTCATCCTGTAGTAAATATTTTGATATTTAAATTGACATAAACAAAACAGAACAAAACCGTTGGGTGAAGATTTAACGACAAAACATTACGCATACGTACCTACACAAGCATGCGTCTTACCATAAGCTTCAGGCAATAATAATTTTAATGGGAGAGCCGAGGGGACAGCAGTTTTTACTAAACGTTTTCCGGACGAAGTGAATGACTGATCATCAAAATGTGCCTTGCAAATTCTTATAGGTTTATATGCCTCTTCAGGTGGAATATTCGCAAATTTATGTTCTCCGATGAACCCTAGGCATTCTTCCATTGCTGGCACCTTCAAATTTTCAATATTTTAATATTACCTATATCTATATTATTCTTCAATATTAATATCTAAGTGTTCAAATGTCACATAAAAATGTCTGAATTTTTGTAGGTAGGTTCCTTAAACTCAATCTTACCTTTCAGGGTCTTTAGGAAATGAAAAAAGGTAATATAGTCTTTTGAACTGGTTTTACAGCCATCCGCACTGCAGTGAAAAGCGTTACTAGGCATCATTACAACACATTCACAGTCGATCGGTAATATTTTGCGGTAATATTTTGCACGCACCCGGTAGAATGCGAACGAACCGCTCTCAGCTTCACTGTGTACAGCTTATTTTCTTATATTATAAGATATCGATCGGCTCGATGAGGAGGGGAGCGGGAGAGGGCAAGAGGGAAACGTTTGTTTACACAAGGCCGAGTGCCCGGACTTGTAGTATGTGCTGTTTTTTATTGCAACAACCACAAGGCCAAAGGCTACAAATTTGCTACGTAGACAGAGACAGCGGACCTCTGACGTCAGCGACATAAATAGGTTACATTTGGCAACATGGTCAGCCTAAGTTTTATATGTCTATGGTCTCCAACCAGTTTCCAGCTGGGAAATTTTGTTCAATGCTATCTTACAGCGACAGTATAATATAACAAAAAAAATTAAACAAAAAACCACGGGCGTAGCCAGGATTTAGTTTTGGGGGGGGGGTTAGTTTTGAGAAGTAAATAAAACAACAAAAATATACTTACATGAAATTTAATATCTATATATTCATCCGAAAAACTACGACATATTTATAAAGTTCTTAACTTTAAATGAAATGGATAAATTAATTTCGTTCCTCTGCGCTAAATCTAAAACCATTAAAGAAGAAATCTTCGGCTTTTTCTTTTAAATATATCCACTACTTCATCTGCATGAATTTCTGTTCCATAGTGAATGCTCATTAACCATTAAGTCTGTTTTCACTTGTAGTGTTTCGTAAATAGTTTTTCAGTCTCCTTAGGCTCTAGAAAGACCTTTCTGGGGTAGCAGTGGATACAGGAATGGTAGCCAAGATTTGTAGTAATGTGTAAATATTAGGATAAAGGTTTTTATCGCACATATCTAGGCATTCCAAACTAGATTTCGGGGTAGGCAGTCTTCTTATCAGCATGCAAGGTAGCTGAAGCTTTGATAGCTAAATCCAAATTTGTTTCTTTATTAGAAACCCCTTGACCTTGACTACACCACTTTTTCCAGTAGTCCATACCTTTAGGTTTATCACCCTTCCTTTTTTTCCCCTCCATTTTTAGACAGTAATAATGATTCACGTATCTATCCTTAACAAGGTCATCGAATAACAGTGCACTAAAATTACTCACTTACACGGTACACTTAATTCTCTTCACTATTCGTTCACCACTTTTCACTTTTATTCGCTTCGAGTTCGCATGGAACAATACTGCCGTAAGCGCGGTCAAGCGCCGCGGCGCCGCTTATATAGCAGCCCAGTAGCCGTCCAGAAACTTCCACGAACTTCCACAAAGTTCCGCTCATTTCGACCGAGGGGCGTGGCGAATAATCGAGAAACAACGCAAAGTGTCCCTACAATACAAAATAGTTCGGCTGCAACTGCGTCTGCCTCTCGTCAAAAGATGGCGCTAGGCGCTACTATTACTACATATATTCAAACGTAATAATAATTTAACTCTTCACTCCTCGTATTTTTTCGGCCGTGCAAAAAACACTCTTGAGTCAATCCGAGACACCAGGTAACCCATGAATATTCCACAGTTTCCACTTTCCGCCCCCGCCCCCCACCCCTCTATTGTCGGCTGGGGGCCGGAAAATGCCCCAAGGCTGGTCCGGTTGCCTGGCAACGTTGGGGGCTCCCCATTCCCCCTTCCCCCCCCACGCCTCTCCAAAAACATGGCGGCCGGGAGATCAATAAGTCAGGTCCTCGGGGGAAGGAGGGTGTTTAGTTGTACAGGGTGGCGAAAAGTTGCGGTTTTCGTGCGAATTTCGCAGTCGAACTGAAAGAGAAATGCCAAAAATAAAACTAAATTTTGAGGTTAGAAAGAAGGTTCAATACTAAAGTTGCGGGAGCTTTTTTCGGTAGATTCTTTTCACGACGTTATTTATTACTCGCGTGCATCGACGAATAAACACCCCAAGCAGCATTAAAGTTGCGGTAACTGATATGGGAACTTTTAATAAGTAGTTATTACGTAATTATTACTTAAAAATCGACTTATTAGTTTTTATTACTTATATTGAGAAAGTATGAGAAATTACGTAGTAGTTATTACTACAAGTTGGAACTTTATGGTTTCAGTACTTCTAAGTAGTTTTTGAAGTATCTGGAACGGAATTGTTACTATGCAAAATTACGTTAAAGTCACGTTAACTCTAAAGTTATATTCAATGGTCACAATTACTTTGTCGTGTTACTTGTTTATCACTTTAAAGTTTTCATTACTTTATGGTAACGGTGAAAGTAACTTCTACATCTTAGCGACTTTAGAAATACCTCCAAAGTTACGGAACTATATAGTCATATTTAAAGTGAAATTAACTTTCCCGCTACTCGAGAAAACTACTGTATGGTAAGTTTTACTTCCCACTCCATATTAAAATTACTAGAAAGTTCCAATTACTACAAAAAAATACTTTAAAGTAACTGTCACTTCTATAGGAACCAAAATGGAAACTACATTTAGTTCCTTACAATCGTTTGAAGGATTGGGTCGTTTTTGCGAAGTGATGAAAAAATTATAGACACACATTCACATTTTATAGAAAATTAAAGTAGCAGTTGGATGAAACGAATCGAAACAGGAGCACTTGTCTTCAATACAAAATTACAAAACGCTTCTCTTGAGTGGCTAAAATTTTAAATATCAACTTTTCGAAATATAGCACAAAACATACTGGCTGAAAATAACACTCTCATATAAAAATTCTAGGTTAAAGTTCCAAATGAGACCTAGTAGTAGCATTCGGAACTTAAACGAGGCTTCTGGAACTTTGAAGTTCTCTTTAGTAATTGGGACTTTAGAGTTTAAAATATCTAAAACTAATTGAAAAAAGTCTAGTTGCCGTTACTACCAGTTAAGTGGCAAAGCCTTCAAACACCCATTTTAAGGTAAATAATACTTAGAAGTAATTACTGAAAATTACACCATATTTTCTTATAACATGATAGACGCCATTAATATCAAATGTCAATTTCCTCTGGTACTGAAATAGTTATTTCTTCAAAATTGTCCCAAAAAAAAAATAAAATTGAGCAAAAATGAACTCGTATAACTTATAGAAATATTAAAAAAGCATTTTTCGGCATTTTTAGGTAATTTCGCACATTTTCGTAATTTATCCTCCCGATAAAAAAGTGTTAAAGCATGCATTTTGAGAGGGCGCGTTGTTACTGTTCAATCTATCAACGTCATATTTGACAGAAAATTTTCAATCGTTTTAGTTTCTTGAATCTAGCAACGAGAAATAAATCAGCAAATTAATACCTTTCTTATACCTACCATTATTCATAGATATGAGTTCTAAATAAATATTAGGTACTTCCATTTTCCACGGTTATTGAAAAATGACGGAAGATGCTGGGCTAGAATACTTTTTAATTATTTAGACAAAGACAAAGCGAGGACGCGAATGTAAAGAAGCAAACAAATTCAACAAAGTAGCGGTGACCACGCCGCTACGTCTCCACCACGTTGCCGGAACGTAAGCGCGTCGTAGCGGTGTAAGTTGCAAGGTGGTCGCCGTTACGTATCTATCACCCTCAAAATGTTCCCCATTTTGGTCGCAGGGACGTAATAGGAACGTAGTAATTACGTTCCTATCAGCAGTAATCACAACTTTAAAGTTGCAAACAAAAGTCGCCGGAACGTAACGGCGACTAAAAATGCTGCTTGGGACTGTTTAAATATTTGATGACTGTAAATAGAATTTAGCCTTCCCCCTGTCGAGTCTAAAGGTCGCTGTTTAAACGACTACTGCTAATGAACTATGAAAGATTAAAATATTTCTCTGTTTGAACGTGGGGTGCGTCAGTCTGAAGATCGATCAGGAACATTACGTGCCTATATTACTCTTACCCTGTTTTTTTTACCATACAAACTGTCAATAATCACATAACACCAAAGGAAGGTATACAGAAAACAGAGGTTAGGTTAGCAGAAACAGAAATTTTCAATGTTGAGCTAATAACATGATTCGAATGTCTCGTTTTAGAAATAAACTAGGTAGGTAATCGCATATAATTTTATTTTATAATTTGGGAAGTATTTCTGATAAGTTCTTTGAATGTAACATAATAAACATAGACTAATAATTCAATACAATAGAGACCCTGCCAAGATAAAAAATGTTTAGTAACAACATTATTTGTCCGAGTTAGTAATAGAAATCTAAGACAAAACAATGCAATGATTGCACCATTGCCAAACTTCTTCATAAATTTATCTTGGCCTTACTAAATAACTGTATAACCAACTTTAAAAAACATCAGTTTGGAATAATTAGTTGATATCTACAATCTACATATAGTAAAAATTTTGACAGTTATCATTTAACAATAAATTTTACTGATTTATTGAATTTACTGATTCTACTTGGTCTATAATTAATATCCTTAATAAATTGCTTAATCTGGCTAACGTGGCAACGTTGCACGAGCTCTTTGTGATCGATGCGCATTTGCTTTATTATGCCCCGACAGCTGATCCAGAGTTCGTTGGGATTTCGCCGGTTTGTGTTGATGTGTTTCGAGTGTTTACTTTTGCGTTATTCTTATGTTTTTGATGAGATTTTGGGGTTATTGGACAAAAGACGTGTAGTTAAGTTAGTAATTAGCGAATTAGTGTAGTTTTAAGAGCGATGGGAAGAGTAAAATATTGGATTTGGGGCATAGGAAACGTAACCTCTGGTTACCATACGATGCAGGCTTGAGTGTCAAATTTGTTGTTTTTGTTTTGAGTAGGCATTTTTTATGTTACAATGCAGCCTATGTTCATTATTTGTCTGAGGTTTTCACCATGTAAATTGCTGCAACGGGATATTTTGCTTTTTATATCCAAAATAGTTCTACTTCATTTTAATGAGGTAAAAATCAAGAGCTAATGCCTAAAGAGCCGACTGCAGATATAAAAAACCTGTCGCTTCGGCGGGTTTCCAACCACACGCTGAAGTTAGCTGACGAAAATATCTACCCAAGTCTCCTATCTACAAAGCTAATGCCCCCTAAATCTGTGTGATCGTATATTACGGGGGCAGGCCACCCTCTAATCTCCACCGAAATCCTGGATAAGCCCGTCGAAATGAAGCTTCCATCTCGGGGCTCTATCGTTTATCGATAAACGTAATCGCAAATTTTGACAGCATGGAAAAATACGTAGTCTTCTTGACCTTGAAGTTGCGGCGGAAGGTGAGGCGTGAAGTTGCAGCTCTTGACAGGGGGTTAAGGCAGCGTCCAGAGATATACTAATATGTCCGGGCACTCGGCAAACGTGTTCCTCTTGCCCTCTCCCGCTCCCCTCCTCATCGAGCCGATCGATATCTTATTATATAAGAAAATAAGCTGTACACAGTGTGGCTGGGAGCGGTTCGTTCGCATTCTACCGGGTGCGCGCAAAATATTACCGACCGACCGTGACTGTGTTGTAGTGATGCCTAGTAACGGTTTTTACTGTAGTGCGGATGGCTGTAAAACCAGTTCAAAAGACTATATTACCTTTTTTCATTTCCTAAAAACCCTGAAAGGTAAGATTGAGTTTGAGGTACCTACCTACAAAAATTAAGGCATTTTTATGTGACATTTGAATACTTAGGTATTAATTGAAGAATAATATATAGATATATTAAAATATTGAAAATTTGAAGGTGCCAGCAATGGAAGAATGCCTTAGGGTTCATCGGAGAACATAAATTTGCGAATATTCCACCTGAAGAGGTATATCAACCTAAAAGAATTTGCAAGGCACATTTTGATGATCAGTCATTCCACTTCGTCCGGAAAACGTTTAGTAAAAACTACTGTCCCCTCGGCTGTCTCATTAAGATTATTGCCAGAAGCTTATGGTTAGACGCATGCATGTGTAGGTACGTATGCGTAATATTTTGTTCTGTATTGTTTATGTCAATTTATATATCAAAATATTTACTACAGGATGAAAAAGTAGATATGATTAGTTTAACTCTTTGTCGTTAAATATTTATTTGTTATTTATGTTTTTGACTGCTCTATGTTTTGTTAGGCTTTATTAAAAATGAACGTAAAACATAAAAAATTGCATTTTTATTCATGTTCGAACCAAAGTCTACAGATATACCTATACTAATTATGTAAATTCTGGTAATAGCAACCTTGTATTTTAATTTAACTGTACCTACCAAAAACTAAAAAAACGGTACACTTACCTACACAAATAATGTTGTACCAAAGTCTACAAATAGGTATACTAATATTTGTAGACTTTGGTAAATAATGGAAAGTCAACATGAACCTGCCCCCGTATAATTAGCTTGACGGCGATTTCGTATAGTCGCCCTCGTAAATGCGACGCGTGCGAGGTGACGCTGACTTACGACCGGTCGCAAAAAATCGTCGGCTTTTCCGAGAGATCACAGGAGTGAGCCGACCTTAGTATTTCTAGGCTTTGGTTAAGGATTGGTTGGGTACAGTCGTGTCCGTATGTTATGTCGCATGACATATGAACACGACCACGCGTGATTGGTCGCGAACGACCGCGGATCGGATTTTTATCTTGATTTTCCACACTCGGCCTGTTGTTGTGTCAACTGGCAGATTGGAGGTTCGTTGGCGACTCGGCCGGCGTCGGAGTTTCGACTCGCGGCTTGTGTGCAGGTGTTCGCCAGACTCGCTGGCGCCAGACCAGCGCGCATTCCACAACCCGCGCCTCTCTGCGTTCGCGGACGGCGCCTGTCAACTCGTCCACGACAATCGTCGTTCCGCCCGCAAAGGATCTAACCTCAATGTTAGTCTGATTGCGCCAACGTTAATATGAAGAGGATGTTTGGGCATTCTTTGACGGGACAAGGAAGGGGGAGGGGGTGAGAGCCTCAAGGAGACGAACTTACACTCTACACTTTGATACGCCTCTGTTTTTGAAATATTGAAATACAAGAAGTAAAAAACATAAATAAAATAAGAACAACAATTTTAAGGTACAGCTTGTCAAATCTAGCTGCAAGCCTGGGCAAGAAATGGTTTAAATTTCCAGGGACAAAAGAATCTCACAACACAAGCGAATTTTTTTACCTTGACTGCACTCGAGTTGCGCGATGTGTGGATTCTATTGTTGCCTTTATCATCCGAATGCGTTCTTTCTTTATTTCTGCTGCGCGAAGTAACTTTTCCCAAGCTTTATCCTACACTTGACAAGCTGTACCTGCTACTCCATTTGCTCTCAAATGAACTAAAAAAATATGTGGACTTTATTGGATATTTAATAAACTAGTTGATATATATTTAAGTCAAATTTGGTACATGTCAAAACGACATGGGTTAACATAAAATCTGTGGATATCAAATATGTTGAACAACCAGTGACGTAGAAGTGGGTAATTAGTATAATTGTTCTTACAAAAAAAAAACGAATCACGTTATTATAGTAATAAAATACAGTGTGTCCACGGATGGACCTAACTTAACTATACTTTTTTATTTTCAATTCTTCGAAAAAAGTCATTCTTCATAAAAAAGTCTGCTTGTTCTTAAAATAAAATTGGCATGGAAAAAATTGACATTACTTATACTGGGTGACCAGAAAATTAAAGAAACGTTAATTAGCATAAGAGTAAACTACCTCTATTTGTAGAGATAATGAAAAAAGGTATAAAGAAAATTTTCTCAGCGTGGTAAGCTACTTAAGTGTACAAAATTTCAAAGCGTTAGGCCTACTTCGATTTTCTGATTTTTTTCTTGTTTTTCTTCGATCAAATAATTTTCTGTAGGTAGTAAGACAAAACTTATAAATAAAAGTTACTCAGAATAGGAAACTGTGTATGATGGAAAAATTTTTGACAATCCTAGGCCCACTCTGCGTTTCCTCCAATATTTTCCAAAATACAAAGTAGGCCTAGAATCGTAAAATTTTGTCATCATGCGCAGTTTTCCATTCTGGGGAAGTTTTCTTAATACAGTTTTGTCGTACTATTTACAGAAAACCATTTATTTGACAAAAAAAGAGAATACAATAAAAAAATCAAAGTAGGCCTAACGCTTTGAAATTTTGTACACTTAAGTAGCTTACCACGCTGAGCAAATTTTCTTTATAACTTTTTTCATTATCTCTACAAATAGAGGTAGTTTACTCTTATGCTAATTAACGTTTCTTTAATTTTCTGGTCACCCAGTATAAGTAATATCGACTTTTTCCATGCCAATTTTATTTTAAGAACAAGCAGACTTTTTATGAAGAATTACTTTTTTCGAAGAATTGAAAATAAAAAAATTTACAAGTATAGTTAAGTCCATCCGTCGACATACTGTATATTGATTTTTTAATGTAGATTTTAGTTGTAAACAAAAATGCCCTCTTGGTATTTTTTCGTAAGTATGTGTTATGGTTTAATGGCAATTTTGATTCTTTTTTCAGGGCATTTCTGAAAAATTAATTAAAAAATTTGCTCCATAAGTAAGATTCAAAGTAGAAAAAATGTGTTTCTTTCTTTAAATAAAGTAACTTTTTCCTTAGAAAAATAATAAAAATAGACTAACCTAGAATGGCTGCATTGTAATCAGCCAACATAAGAAACGCCTACTCAAAACAAAAACAACAAATTTGATACTTAAGCCTGAATTATAATGATAACCATAGACGTTAACTTTTCCTATGCCACAAATCCAACACTTTACTCTTCTTAAAACTACATTAATTCACTAACTACTAACTTAAATATATGTTATTTGACCAATAACCCCAAAATCTCTTCAAAAAAAGAACAAGAATAATGCAAAAGTAAACACATGAACACAAACCGGCGAAATCTCAACGAACTCTGGATCAGCTGTCGGGGCATAATAAAGCAAATGCGCATCGATCACGAAGAACTCGTGCAACGTTGCCACGTTAGCCAGAATAAGCAATTTATTAAGGATATTATTTATAGACCAAATAGGATCAGTAAATTCACAAAATCAGTAAAATTTATTGTTAAATGATAACTGTCAAAATTTTTACTATATGTTGATTGTAGATATCAACTAATTGTTCCAAATTGATGCGTTGTAGATTTATTTCGTAAGGCCGAGATAAATTTATGAAGAAGTTTGGCAATGGTGCAATCATTGCATTGTTTTGTTTTCGATTTCTATTACTAACTCAGACAAATAATGTTACTAAACTTTTTTTTATCTTGGCAGGATCTGTATTCTGTATTGTATTGAATTGTTTATTATTTGTCCGCGGTATAAACTGTATGAACTATTTAATTTTCTAATCGTCATTAAAACGACTTACTAATAATATTGTGTACTCCGAATGATAACAATGACATTGTTTGTTTGCTGGTCTGATTATTATATTTTGTCCGTGGTTATGACGAATTGACCGCCGGCCTTCCCGTTCTCCCATCAATCCGTGGACGGCCGAATCGAAGGCGGCGGCGGCGTTCGTTCCCGGGTCCGAGCGGGCCGTGGTTTTTCTCGGCGACAACAATGGGGCCAGCCACCTGAGCCTTTCGAATCGAGGCGGCGGAGTCCGAGTCGTGGCATAACATCATCACGAAACAATCGGGCGATAGGCGACGCCTCCTTTGATTAGTGCCTATCGCGGCGTCTGTGGCGGTATTTCGGGTTGTACCGCTACGGAATTTTCCGGCGAATCCAACGGTGTGTCGCTTTTTAATGTAGCTTCGAAATTTAAAAAGATACAGACGAAAATTTGAAAGTTTGTAAATAATGGGCCGGTCTGGTCATATAGAAAACTACACGCAGGCGGATAATAGAATTTTAGTAGACGCCTCTGGAATATTTCATTTTTGCCAGTTCCTCTTAGTTTTTATATACAAAATTACCCAGAATTTTAAGTTATTGCTCCTTTCGGTATCAAAAGTTGGCGCTAGATACAATCGATGTGATGAAAGTTTTCTGTAGCTAAGTTCACAGTTCACACAATCTTCCTGTTATTATTTGTGAAATTTTTACAAATATAACCTAACTACCTATCATAGAGATCATATATATAGGTAGAGTGCTGGACGATATTTTTTATACATAGGATGCACGGAAAATCTTTGACGAATTTAAAACCATAAAATAGTAAAAATAATAATAAATAGGCAAAGTAAACATGCGCATTTGCAATTTGAGGTAGTGTTTTGTGAAACTTGACACTCTTTGACAGCCATTTGACAGCGACAAACTAAGTATAACCTACCGTTGTTTGCACCATAGACGCTTTGTGGCATAATTTTTTTGATTTTCAGCTAATTATTAATAGTTTCTTCGCGTTTTAGTTGTTTGAGTGTTTTATCTATGATCATCTCGAATAATGTTCTGCTCATTTTACACCACAGTGTTTAAAAAAGAAACGAGTCAAAACGCAGCTAACTGAAAATGCAGTACCAACTCTTCTATTAAAACCACCTAAACCATCATTTAAGTAAGTATATTAACATGATTGTGGTGTAAGAAACTATTAGTAGCTTATTTGTTTTAGTGTTAAAGTTATAAAGGTAGATGAAAACAAGTCAAGTTCTAGCATCAGTGAAGCAAATTCTAGTAGTTTGGACGAAACTAGTTTTACAAGTATGAACGAACCAGTTGTAGTTATCGATGTCTTGACCAGTCCACGTTGAGGTGAGCTTAATTTCTACCTATATGTACTATATATATATGATCTCTATGCTACCTATCTTTGGTATACTTCAAACTTGAAACAGTTCAAACCAAGGTTAGTTGCTAACCTTGGTTCAAACTGAAATAATTTTTATTTTGAGATGTTAGTTTTAACGTTATAACAAGTACTTAATTTATTATTAAAATGACCTTTATTTATCTGCTTACCAAAATAATAAACCTATGTAATGTAGGTACGAAACATAGAAAAGTCTACTCGTATTATAGGTATAAATGTGGTTGATAATATTTAGAAACCAGATATACTTCCCAGATTCCTCTGCTAAAGATGTTGGTGAGTCTTGTTCTGTTTTCTGTGCTGTTTGCTGTATCAAGCCAATAATGAATAGTGGATGAGAAATACTTATCTTACTTATTTAAATACGGAAATATTTCTAGCATTTATGGCAAATTTTCTGGCGAATCCAACTGTCTATCGCCTTTCGATCCGCGGATTCGACGTTGCAGGTAAAAATCTAAAAGGTTTGGACTGAAATTCGCTCTGACGAAAACTGGCTTTTCTCTCTAGAAGAAAATCCTTTCCCCACAAACTACTAACGTTATTTCGGTAACACGCGTTGGTATAATGTCTGCCTACCAGCAGGCGCAGTCCGTCGACAAATGTTACAAACGAAAAATACCCAGTATTTTTGGATGGACCCGCATCTGTTGTGAGAACGAGCAGATTGACTCACCGAGCACATGGTCACTTCTATAGCAAAGTGCCTGCTGTTTATTTGTTATTTTCTACATTATTTCGGTGGAAAAACGATAAATGTTCGAATAAACGATGCGATAAGTTTGTACTGTAGGGATCGTTTCATTTGATGATAAAAACGTTGCAAAAAGTGTATAGTGTAATTTAACCTCAGAGAAATACCCAAGAATAGAGGGAGCAAAACCATCAAAATGCACACGTTTGTGGTCAACTAACATATAACGGAAATTTACCAAAGTAAACAAACATTATCCATTATGCATTATGCCCGTTTATATCAATAACGTTTACCTGTGATAGGTAATGTCCTGAGAAATATCAATTTGGCCACACACTTTCTGGGTGCCATTGTATACAAAATCAGTCACTATATCCTAAACAAAAAATAAAACACTTGAAAACACGAACAATACACACGTAAACAATTAGAGAAAATGACAAAACACTTTTTTAACCATATTAAACCGAACCTGGCATTAGTAGTAAAAAGAGATGAAGGAGACAGAGAAGATAGATATTGTAGTAAAAACAAGTAACTGCATGCTAATATAATATCACCAATACTTGCATGGGTTACACTGTTCGACGGCTGGCCACTTGTGCAGCGAAATGCGGCGGATAGCCGTGCCATAATTTCACAGATCTTAGGATATACTTGCGTAAATAGTTTTAATCGATATGGCATTTTAGAGACCTTTTGACAATATTATATGGTGCATTAACCTTTACGTTGTGTTTGACGACAACCTTAAGAAAACCTTAAAAGTGAAATATTATGTTGCTTGTAGAATATATGTATATATTATGTATGCGTGAAAAATGCTGTTTCTCTACCGACTTTAGCAATACTATACAACTTGTCTAGTATTTCTTTTTCTTGCTCTGAGAATAGGTTGCTTTATATAAGTAGGTACTCAATGTCATTTGCTGTATTGGTTGTTTTCGTATTTTATTCAATTTCATAGTTTTGTTGCAGGAAATTATGGCAAAATTTACGATTAATATTAATTCAAGGATTTCGCTGAAACATTTTAGCTTGAGAAATAAAACCTCGTATTTGTGTAGGTATTTTAAAACGAAACATTGTGTTATTATTCGCAAATTTATTTTTGTGTTTCTTTCTGCGAATGTATTAAAAGGAACATGTCTATAGTTTTGATTATTAACAACAACTTAAGTATGTATTAGCGCAGATAGGATATTGTACTATACACTATACCTACCTACAGTTCTGAGCAGATGGTCTACAAAATAGGTACAACATACTCTCCTGGCAGGTCTCTACAAGTACCAGTGAAAATATGGCGGCCATATTGTGGGAATCTAAAATAGCCAGTAACCCAAAATATAAGCGGGAACATCTTGCTCACAGATTTTCTAAAGAACAGAACACGACCTTATGTTTTACGTCGTTGACAATAAAAAAACAGACCAATAAAACTTTGTTGTATATTATTGGGTATTTGGGCTCAATAGATATATCATAATAAGTATACCTAACGCGGAAATAACTTGATTCGGTTGTTTTGTTTTGTTTTGTATCATGAACTGCTGGGTTTTGTAAAGCCGTTTTGCGACTAATTTTATTTACTTACTCATCCACTATACCTAAGGGCATCTGGGTGGTGAATGGATATGATATAATAAGCGTTCAACCATAAAGCTACCTCTATGGGATAATATATACAGGGTGAGTTTTTTTCGATGACCACTATCTGGATCTCGGAAACTAGCAGAGCTAGAACAAAGGTAAAATGGGGAAAGAATTGCGGTTTTGAATGCTCAATGTAATGCCCCTTTTGGGTTTTTAAAAAAGTTCATGGCTCACTAAATATTTTGAAAAGAGTGATTTTTTGCTATTTCATCAGATCTCTGTAGCTCCGTTATTTCTGATTATACAGAAACACTGTAGAGACAAACATTGTAGATAATTCTGGACTTAATAAGATAATCTAATCCAATTTTTTATGTTCTTTGTGATTTTTGAGATATGGCATAAACTTGTGTTTTTTTAAATGTAAATCATAGTTGGCTGTGACCTTATCAAATCGGCCATTTTTGAGCTTTCCAAAGATATAATACTCCGCATAGTTATTATAAAAAATAAAAGGGCTATGGCTAATTTTCTGTTTTTTTTTTAATTTTCACATAGTTAGCCATGGAATATTTTCATAATTACGTTCTATTTTATAATTAGACATACTTTCTAATATTTTGTTTTTAGCTGGTAACAAAATGTAACAAAATAAAATAAAAATTAAAAAACTCAAATTCAAATTATTATTATTTTAAAAGGTGTTCAAACAATCCACCATTATTATTTATACAAATATTGCATCTTTTTAAAACTGAATTTGTCGCCTTTCTTAGAGAGCGCCTGTCAATACTGGCAATTGCTTCTAAAACAGCTGCTCTTAATTCAACAATTAATTGTCTCATACTTTATTTTGTACTGTTCCCCACAAAAATAAATCCAAAACAGACAAATCGGGGGATCGGGGCGGCCAGGAAATAGGCCTATTTCTCCCTATCCAACTATTTGGATAGAGCTGATCTAGGTAATTTCTTACGGACAAATAATTTTGTGGTGGAGCTCCATCATGAAAATTTTTGTTTTATTTTGTTACATTTTGTTGCTAGCTAAAAATAAAATATTTGAAAGTTGGAAATGTTTCTTATTATAAAATAGATCGTAATTATGAAAATATTCCATGGCTGACTATGTGAAAATTTAAAAAAAAATCAGAAAATTATTTTTTATAATAGCTATGCCGAGTATTATATCTTTGGAAAGCTCAAAAAATGGCCGATTTGATAAGGCCACAGCCAACTATGACTTACATTTAAAAAACACAAGTTTATGTCATATCTCAAAAATCACAAACAGCATAAAAAATTGGATTATATTATCTTATTAAGCCCAAAATTATCTACAATGTTTGTCTCTACAGTGTTTCTGTATAATCAGAAATAACGGAGCTACAGAGATCTGATGAAATAGCAAAAATCACTCTTTTCAAAATATCTTTTTTTAAAAATCCAAAAGGGGCATTACTTAACCTTTGTTCTAGCTCTGCTAGTTTCCGAGATCCCCATAGTGGCCATCGAAAAAAACTCACCCTGTATATATTATATGTACGAAAATTGTTTGTACAATGAGGCGGGGTGTTATTTTTTAGTCTGGTGACATTTTGGCGCCTTCCACACCGAAAATAACCGCAAAGGTCCCGATGCAGGGCTTCCTAGCGTTTTTCCGAAAATAAAGCGGCGCACATGGCGTCCCGACGGCCACGTGCGACGCCATCGAAATAGCTGCACAGCTGTCACACCTGGCCTGCTTATGTGCTACTCGGTCGGTACGCGGTGTTAGAAAGAAGATTTTTTTTATATTATAATGTCGGAAAATGTAAATTTTGCTATTGGAATATTTTGGGGTACGCCCTGTATTTCTGGGGTTTAGCCCTGTCAAGTCGATAGCAAATTTTCCGGAGAATCCAACGGTGTGCCGATTTTTGATGTGGCTTCGATATTTCGAAAGATACAGCCAAAAATCTATAGGGTTGCAAAAAATAAAAAAATACAACACAAAAATTTCATAAGAATTTTGCTGACTCCGATAGAAACTTTTTTGGCGAATTCAACGCTGCACCGCTTTTCAATATTTCGAAAATATGGAGGGTGGTAAAAAAATGCGCTGATCTTTTAAATTTGTGCGATTTTTCACAAGATTACTTGCCACTACTTTTTATTCTGATAGCAAATTTTCTGGCGAATTCAAGGGTGTATCGCTTTTTAATATAGCTTCAATATTTCAAAACGAAAATATGAAGAGTTGCAAAATATTCGCAGATTTTTTAAAACTTTTTTTTACTTTTTGAGTTGCCCTCGTATTTTATGTAACCTTTTCCAGATTTAGTGTAAAGGCCGACCAGTGGTGCAGCTGCGTAAATCCACACCCGCACTTGTTTTTTCTCACAATACATGGCCAACTGGGATTAAAAATAGATAACATTATAGGTGAGACAATAATAATACAGACTAATAAAAGCTACACTTGTGGCCACATCTAGTTACCTTCTCTGGTTACTCACTACGTAAAAAAAAGAAAAAACAAACGGTGTATCGACCAGCATCAGTAGGTGACGTATGCGGTGTTAGAATTTCGGGGTGATACGATTCGTTATTTTCCATCACGTCTATTTCGAAATGTAAACCTAGCAAGTAGCCTCGATGTGCAGACCAGCAGTGAACACATGTCTGTGGTTAGAACAGATTGGTAACACGTGCTACGCATAAAATTTACTGCAAAATTTCTTGTCTGGACCCTGCATTATTTGTTTGGCAATGGAATTTGTTTATACATCACCAGACGAGCGGCACATGTCTAAAAACCAGATTGTTCTCTATAAATACGCGAGAGTTTTTCCAGAAATCCGTAGGTTCTTAGACGCATATACTCTTTAAAATAAGGGATCCCAGCATGTCAGAGTCCACGGGCGTAGCCAAGGGGGGGTTTCGGGGGTTCAAACCCACCCTCCCCCCGAAATAAGCAAAATATTACCTAATATTATACCGAAAAAATACGAGGAGTGAAGAGTTAAATTATTATTACGTTTGAATATATGTAGTAATAGTAGCGCCTAGCGCCATCTTTTGACGAGAGGCAGACGCAGTTGCAGCCGAACTATTTTGTATTGTAGGGACACTTTGCGTTGTTTCTCGATTATTCGCCACGCCCCTCGGTCGAAATGAGCGGAACTTTGTGGAAGTTCGTGGAAGTTTCTGAACGGCTACTGGGCTGCTATATAAGCGGCGCCGCGGCGCGTGACCGCGCTTACGGCAGTATTGTTCCATGCGAACTCGAAGCGAATAAAAGTGAAAAGTGGTGAACGAATAGTGAAGAGAATTAAGTGTACCGTGTAAGTGAGTAATTTTAGTGCACTGTTATTCGATGACCTTGTTAAGGATAGATACGTGAATCATTATTACTGTCCAAAAATGGAGGGGAAAAAAAGGAAGGGTGATAAACCTAAAGGTATGGACTACTGGAAAAAGTGGTGTAGTCAAGGTCAAGGGGTTTCTAATAAAGAAACTAATTTGGATTTAGCTATCAAAGCTTCAGCTACCTTGCATGCTGATAAGGAGACTGCCTACCCCGAAATCTAGTTTGGAATGCCTAGATATGTGCGATAAAAACCTTTATCCTAATATTTACACATTACTACAAATCTTGGCTACCATTCCTGTATCCACTGCTACCCCAGAAAGGTCTTTCTCGAGCCTAAGGAGACTGAAACACTATTTACGAAACACTACAAGTGAAAACAGACTTAATGGTTTGGCTCTAATGAACATTCACTATGGAACAGAAATTCATGCAGATGAAGTAGTGGATATATTTAAAAGAAAAAGCCGAAGATTTCTTCTTTAATGGTTTTAGATTTAGCGCAGAGGAACGAAGTTAATTTATCCATTTCATTTAAAGTTAAGAACTTTATAAATATGTCGTATTTTTTCGGATGAATATATAGATATTAAATTTCATGTAAGTATATTTTTGTTGTTTTATTTACTTCTCAAACTAACCCCCCCCCCCCAAAACTAAATCCTGGCTACGCCCGTGTCACAGTCTATCCTATCACATAGGAAAAGTGAAGCCTTGAGGGGAAGTTTGTTTTCTGTTGACTCCAAGGAGACCACAAGGGGGCTGATACAAGGTTATGTTATATGTCAGTGTCCAACTGCCATCAGGTTTTATGTGACATGCCAGTGCCATAGATTCTAAAAGGAGGCAAAATATTTCCCATCATAATTCACAATTTTTAACTTTTCTAACTTCCAGGTACCTACTCAGATGTGTCAATTAAAGGTAATGCGGCCGCCTGTAGTAGTCCCAATAATTGTAACCCAGATTTTTCCTGTATCACCTTTAGTAATCCTACAATTCCCATTACGTGGGCATTACGTTCAAGTAGGTAGTTCAAAAAAAATCGTACCTATTTCGAAAATTTTAAATTATTAAGCAGGTAGCTTCAGTCAGGTCTTTTTTTAAAGAGTTTTTATCTACGACTACAAGTTTATTTTAAGTTTGTGAGGTACCTTGAGAGAGAAATAAAATTACAAAATTTTATAATGAACACCGAGAAAAACTACTTCATTAGAACTACTAGACCTAATCTTATTAGTCCATCCCGAAATCTGTGAAAGTTCTTTGGGTAGATACATTCAACAAGAGAAGAAAGTTCAAGTATACATTACAAATGGATTGAGGAACCTGGTAACAAGGTGCAATAGCAGCGACAAATTCTTAAATAAGCAAAATCGGCACTACTGACTTACCACACTTATTACTTAAATTCGGGGAAATAATTGCTGGAAATCAATTTCAACTATAAAATAAATTTCTTTCATTTGATTTGATTTGTATACACAAAATTGTCAAGTCTAATTTTTAGAAATCATGGAAACCATTACTAATTTTTACTAACAATCAAAGTACCTACCTGTTATATTCATAGATTCTCCAATAAAATGGCATACTTGGCAACACTGAGACCATTAGAATGAGAAAAGAATAGGCCTCACTTTGGAAAGTATAATACTGGGCGCATAGAAGCCCGAAGATATTGGTGAGTGGTTGGCGAAAAATAATGAAAATTCGTAGTCGATATCTCGATACCTAGAAGTTGTTTATCCGATAAGCCGCGTATAAGCGTTAGCGCCCCGCGTTTTTCTCACAACCTCTGGGTTCCCAGGACACAAAAACGACAATCGTGGGAGCCGCGGTTATAATGGTACCTGTTGCCGTGAGAATTCAGAGAACCCCAGCAATCCGCCAGCCCAAAAAAAGAAAACATTTTTTTAATATGCAACTAGGTATATGGTTTTCTTACAGGGTTCCCAAGAACCAGGAACCTTGTACAGTGTCACATAAAATCGGCATCAAATGGAAAATTTGTAATTAAAAAAAAAACTTTATGGGTGTGCACTGTGCGTAAATGGTTTATTTTTAAACGCAATGTTACCTGGTGTCAATGCTATCAAGTAGGTAGCACAAACATTATAATTCCAACATTAAATGCGTCAGAATAAAAAACGTGTAGCCGTATTTTTTATTGGTGGGCGTCTTAAAATGTCTCGTTCGCTCCAAAAAATTGGAAACTTTACAGTTACACTGCATATAATTATATTATTTTCGCGACTACATATATTTGAATCATGCCATGGTATTTAACGCTCGTTTGGGGACACCTGTGTCCACATTAATGTCTGTTTGCGATGGTTTTTAACACTTCTTGCAGCCGACAAGGCCAGCAACACAGGGTGACACAAAATTAAAATTGAAATTTTCGTCAAAAAATATAACTCCTGTAGGAAAACTCCTCTACTTTTAGCTCTCACTTTTGCAAAAGTTGGGGGTGAGTTTTTTCCGATGCCCACTATGGGGAAAGAATTGCAGTTTTGTCTGCTCAATCTAATGCCCAAAAAAGTTCATGGCTCACTAGATATTTTGAATAGTGATTTTCTGCTATTTCATCAGATCTCTGTAGCTCCGTTATTTCTGATTATACAGAAAAACTGTAGAGACAAAAATTGTAGATAATTTTGGGCTTCATAAAATAATCCTATCCAATTTTTTATGTTGTTTGTGCTTTTTGAGATATGACATAAATTTGTGTTTTTTTTTAAGTAAATCGTAGTTGGCTGTGGCCTTATCAAATTAGCCATTTTTTGAGCTTTCCAAAAATATAATACTCGGCGTAGTTACTAAAAAAAATAAAATAGCTATGGCTAATTTTCTAATTTTTTTAAATGTTGACATAGTCAGCCATGGAATATTTTCATAAATACGTTCTATTTTATAATAAGACATACTTGAAACTTTCAAATATTTTAAGTTGGTAACAAAATTTAACAAAATAAAACAAAAATTATCATGATGGAGCTCCACCACATAATTTTTTGCCCGTAAGAAATTACCCAGATCAGCTCTATCCAAATAGTTGGATAGGGAGAAATAGACCTATTTCCTGGTGGATTGTTTGAACACCTTTTTTATTTTAAAATGTGACTTTTTAAATAATAATAATTTGAATTTGAGTTGTTTTATTTCTGTGTTATTTTGTTACATTTTGTTACCAGCTAAAAACAAAATATTAGAAAATTTGAAGTATGTCTAATTATAAAATAGAACGTAATTATGAAAATATTCCATGAATGACTATGTGAAAATTAAAAAAAAATCAGAAAATTAGCCATAGCTTTTTTATTTTTTATAATATCTATGCCGAGTAAGTATTATATCTTTGGAAAGCTCAAAAAATGGTCGATTTTATAAGGCCACAGCCACCTATGATTTACATTTAAAAAAACACAAATTTACGTCATATCTCAAAAATCACAAACAACATTAAAATATTGGATCAGATTATCTTATTAAGCCCAAAATTATATACAATTTTTGTCTCTACAGTTTTTCTGTATAATCAGAAATAACGGAGCTACAGAGATCTGGCGAAATAGCAAAAAAATCACTCTTTTCAAAGTATCTAGTGAGCCATGAACTTTTTTAAAAATCCAAAAGGTGCATTAGATTGAGCATACAAAACTGCAATTATTTCCCCATTTAACCATTGTTCTAGCTCTGCTAGTTTCCGAGATCCCCATAGTGGGCATCGAAAAAACTCGCCCTGTATAAATATACATTCTTATCTGTCTTTTACAGATCGTCAATATCTGCAGAGGTGTCTGTTCCCTTACATACCAACAACAAACTTATTGACAGGCTAGTTTTCAAATGGAATTAAAAAACTGTGTTCTCCTACTTTTGGCTGACAAGGTATATAGTTACCTGTATCGACCTCAATGAGAAAATAAATACTTTTTGTTTTTGTGAACTCTGGCAGAACGAAAAATGAAACCAAACTACTCGTATATATCCTTGGACTACCAGTCTTTGAGATATTATTTTCGCAGATCTTGCATTTTGCCCACAACATATAAAAATTAATGCGAGACTATTCCCCTGCAAAGCCAATACCTTTTACAATGATGAGAAAATTAATTATTTAGGACCTTTTATACCTAACAGGCAGTTAACATTTTGCCTTTCGAACGACAACCTTATTGCTTATACACACGCTATGAGGTAAAGTTCATTCAAAAGAAAGTAAGAAAAGAAAACTGATTGTGCAGTAAAGTCCTTGAATAAGGAAAACCTACCTTAATCAATGGTAAAGTTTCAAATAGGGTACCTCTATTTTCATATTTTCATTTTTTTAGTTTCTCATGTTATATTTATACAAGCTTTTATTTAATTTCACCGAATCTTGCAAGCTGAATTAGAACCACTTCTTGAAATTTTGCATACACTTTTAGTTCTGGTGACAATATAATATGCAATACTCGATATTGTGATACTTTCAAAATGGCCGCCGCTCTAAGATGGCGGACTAGATGTCTTTACCACCCTCCTGACATTGGAATCAAATAAGTACTAAAAAGCGCAAAATAAAATTGAAAATAAAAAAAACTTCTATTTAAGCCATGTACTAAAACGAATAAAATAAGTTTAGGTTTTCGTTAAGATAATTCGATTCAAAATTGCGACAAGTTTTTGCGAATTGAAAAGTTTGTCGCAAGGTTTGTAAAGAAAAAATGCATACTTCGGCAAATAGGTATAGGTACCTACTTGCTTATCAACCAATCACTGTCCAATAAAATTAATTGGTACACCTACCTACTTTCATCAACATTTCGCGCGACAAGCTTTTCAATTTGCAAAAACTTGTCGCAATTTGGAATTGACTTATCTAAACGAAAACCTAAACTTATTTCATTCGTTTTAGTACATGGCCTAAATAAAAGGTTGTTTTTAAAAAGGTTTTTTTATTTTCATTTTTTTTATGTTATTTTTCGCAATTCATAAAAATATCGTAACCTCGCCCGCCTCCTATTCTAACTGGGTCGTTCGAGTCAGATCCGAAACCGTTCGAGTTGCATCAAGCGCTCCGTGACCGGCGAGGAAAAAAAACAACTGCCGAACACCTGCGCTGATCGTTATTCAGTTGTTATTTCGCAAATGGGAAGAGAGACGGCGCGCTTCGCATCTCGGCGTGCTTAGAAAGTTCTGCCCCGGCATTTGTTTTTTTTTTCTTTCGATGACATAACCTGGGTCGGCAAATAAAAACTACAATGCAACAGACCGTGCATCGTTGACAGCCGCCATCTGTCAAGCATCGTTCCAATAATCGAGGAACATTTGGCGGTAGGGCACACTTCGATTGTTATATACGAATCTGCATATCGCACATGGCTGTCGAGTGTCGAGTGGGCCAACTGCCGTCCGCTTTTGTTTTACGCAATTGTTTTTAACGGGAGTACGTACGCGATGCGACTGGAGTGAAAGCAGCTGTCTTTGACACCGAAATGAAATCTATCCATGGCAGGCTATGATCGCATCAATGAAACACACTAGGCAGGTGCTACCTTACCTTCTAAACTAGCAGTATCCTTACACCTATTATGATAATTGTTTGGTCGCCAGGTGCGGCCGCAAAGCTCTTCAAAATGCTTCCTGTTTGATGCTATAAACAATTATTCTCTTCTCTCAATATATTCCGCTTCTAAATCTAGTAGGCCTTTCAAACAACAGAAACGTCGACACTGTTCTTTTGCCGGCGCGTCCGAAATGACAGATGAGGCAATCTGATTATAGAAGTGTACCGTTTCATTTGGTCCGGCTATTAAACAGAATCTGCGAAGCGTGCTCGCCCCAGCTACATCCCAGAGCAACGCCCTTGTATAAGGGGGAGAGCCCCATAATGAATATTTGTTGCTTGTGCCGTCGTTTCATCGCATTCCGCGAGCGTACAGGAATTTCATTTAGATGGCAGTGACTCACCGTGATATAACGGCAAAATTTCGGCATCGATCGTGGTGGGCGCGGAAACAAAAGTCGACCGACGCGACAGGTAACCTCAAAAATCACAAAACACCATAACCCAGAGATATGGAGGAAGAGAATGCGCTTTGACCTACTGCGCATCCGATTTTTCGGCTACACAGAGGGCGCTTAGATCGCCGCCATTTTAACCCAGTCTTGTCTTGACGTGCTTACTTCTTAATTGCTTTTTTAAGGCCTTTTTCGTGTGTTTAGCGTTTTTGCTGGCGTGTTTTTGTAATCGTGTTGTGTCCATCAACATGTCTTGCTCTGTAAGAACATGCACAAATTGGTGGGCAATAAGAAATGCCTCCAATCAACTTCTATACCGTCGGAAAATGAATCTGACCAACAACAAAGTGGTCCGAGCCTACCACAAGCTTCAACTTCAACAGGTTCAATGATTTCTCCTAACGAGGCACAAAGGCAGATTCGCCGAAAAGGGTCCAGGTAAAAATAAACTTTTTTGTCTAAAGTTGCTTCCACATCAATATAAAATTATACCTAAACGTAAATAAATGCAACAAAAATTTGACAAAGCAAATTATTTTCAATTTGTCGCACTTTCGTGGGTTAAAATGGCGGTAGAAAAATTAGCAATCTGAACAAACCTCGGTAAACATGGGTGTGTATGTCTGGTTGCGTAATAAAAGTACCTGCTATTTGTCTCGACCGGTACCTGCCTATCTATTGCCTGTAGAAAAAAAAAACAAAACAAAGGCAAAACAAATCGAAATTACACACATTACGTTATTTCCTATCCGCCCAGGTGCATGTAGAGAGGGCCTCGAGCCATCCACAAAGTTGTAAAAAAAAACATTTCCTGCTGTTAACGAATCAAAAACCTCAGTTGTTTTGATTTAGCGATTAACGTGGTTTCCTGGCTTTGAAAAAAAGGGGACTATTAACTCTTTCCCATCGCACAGGTGTGGCGAATGCGACAAAATGATAAATTTAACAATGTGTGAGGTTTAGAAGCATATGCGCAGTTTTTATAAACGATAAATGAGAGTTCTACCTCATCACACGTATTTCAAATATATATTTATAACAAATTGGGAATTACTGCAAGTTAAAAAAATAAAGAAAAGAGAAATAAACCACATGTTTTAACTGAGAATATGCAGGATGCAGTCTTATTACACTTCGTGAAAAATCCGAGACATTCTATTAAAGATGCATCGAGATATTTGCAAATATCATGGAGCTCAGTCCAGAGTGTGTTGAGAATGCATAAGTTTAGACCACATTATATTTATATTGTTATCGCCCACTTGTAAATTACCACTATAAAGATTACACTATACTACTATTAACTAACTATTACTAGACATTACTATTCCATTACTACTCCTCCGGTTGTTACCATTCCAGATTCTATATTGTGGACTGATGAAGCCACTTTTACTTTAATAGAAGAAACACTCACTATTGATCATCAGAGAATACACGACAGTTTATTTCAATTCAACGACAAGGTCGAACTGGTATTTTTCGGAATCACATAATTGGTCCAGTATTTTTTGAAGGTGGTTTAACTGGACTAAAATATTTACAGCTCTTAAGAGGAGCAATTTCTGATCTATTGAATCAAGTTAATGAGCCGAATATTGTTTGGCAACAAGACGGTGCTTCAGCACATAAATCAAATGCTGTCATAAGGCATTTAGATGACACTTTTGTAGAGTGGATTGGTTCAAATGGAAGTATTTTATGGCCTGCCAGAAGCCCGGACTTGACCCCACTCGATTTCTTTCTGTGGGGCACTTTGAAGGAGGTTAAGAAGGTATGCTCTCTGTGTTGCACAATATGGAAGTATTATAGACCACCTTCTATAATTTAATTTAACTCATAATAAAGTATCACGCCATGGTTCCATCCATAAATATGCCTTTTATAAAATGACGGAAAAAATAAAATATAACTTATGCAAAATTTTCACAGCAGTATAGGCTTTGTTGAATAATTTTCAACATATTACGAGCGAAGCTAGGTGCCAAAATTGACGCACGAGGCCGAAGGCCGAGTGTGGCAATAAGCCAAGGGGATGCCGCACGATGCACGAATTTGTGCAAACTACTAAAGCAAACATTTAACATATTCATATTGTTGAAACCAGAAAAATGCGTAGATTTCGAAAATCGAGAAATATACAGGGAGTTCCATCTAAAAAACATACCTACGTTTGGACTCAATGACGTCAAAACCTATAGACGTGGTGCCCCATTGTTAAAATGCCCTTTATTTTGACGCCAAGATTAAATATATCCATACTACTCTAACAACATGCTACAAACAAAGACAGAAAGTCAACCATCAACCAACTATACACCCGGTGATTCCTGGTTATAGTTCCTCCAGAATCACACTTAGATGTCGCATGTTTTTTCTTGTTTGAGGGCGCCGGAAGCATCGGAACCTCACCTGAAGACTTGGGGGATGGTCTAACGACGCCAGCCTCCGAGCCCAGAGTCGAAATAAGTTCGCTACGGCTCGACAAAAAGGGGCAATTTCTGACAATCTCGCGACATTTTCGGAATAATTTAATGGAGCGCTTAGATTGTGATTAGTTCTGGGCGTCAAGCGTTTATCAAAACAAACCTGTCTATAGGTTCTGACGTCATTGTTTGGACTATATATCTCCGAAACGCGACATCCATTTGTTTTTCTGAATACATTAAGTACCTGAAATCGCAAGTCCAAATTGAAGTATTTTATGGCCTGCCAGAAGCCCGGACTTGACCCCACTCGATTTCTTTCTGTGGGAGAGGTCAAATAATATCGACCAAGTGAAAATCCGTTTGTTTCTTATTATAATCTTATATTATATACTGTGATCAAAAATTAGATTTTCAAAAGCATAAAATTAAACCGGGGCATATTAAAACTACTCAAGTTCAACTAATTATATTACCGTATGTAGGTATCTCGTTTTATAGACTTGTACGGCATAAAATATCAATATATCGGAATATGTATATGGTAAAACGTAAATGGTAGAATACAAAATCCAGTTTCATTAGTTGAGAAATATAAGGAAAGTTTCAATTAGTGGGTATAGATATGAGAAATGCAGAAATGAAATAATGTATAGCAAAATATTTCACACATACACAAAATCAAAATAATGCTTGGACAGTCGTCCGAAAAACTCAATTTTCGTCCTTGTTCCATAGACTACTATATTTTCGATTAGTTTTTCAATCTAGATGGCCAAAAAAGCCAACCACTGTTTTCTCTGTATTGTGGCAGATGTCCCACCATGAATATTTCATATCGTCAAATACCATAGGGACAAGTGCGCGTTTCAATCCGTCCACCCCTACAAACAACCCCTTATAATCGACGTTACCAATAACACCATGAAAAATTCAAAGTTTTCCTCCCTTTTTTAGAACCACGCGAGCGGTTTCGTCGTTTTTCGTGAATTTCCAAGCGTGAAATAAGTCTCCCAAGGCCCATTTATATCAGTATCGCCTTTTTTTACCAGTATAAGAAAATGATACGTTTTTTATATATTTACCCGTTCTGGCTCTATTTCGAGGTTAACGGTCGCCACGTTGGGTGGCATTTGATTTAATTTTCACGGCATACTAGATGCGGTGCGAGAATGCTGCAACCGTAATTGGGGAATTTGGAATTTTCGCCATAAAATCGAAGCTTATTAAATATTTTAAAAACGTATACCTTATATATCGTTTTACGGTGAGAATTAATGACTCTGTATAAATATGGAGACGTAGTTAGCGCGGTAATAAGGAAAGGACCAATTACAGAACGTTACTAGGAAACTAGTGTGAACATAGGCGTAACAAAATATCGACTAAACTAGTAGGTTACATTTTTGGCAACATGGTCAGTCTAAATTCTTTTGTCTATGATCTCCAACCCCTTTAAGGTTATGTTACATTAACAAGGATGACAGTAACTGTACAGGTAAGCGTGGAGTAAATGAAAATAACATAGAGATCATATATATAGGCAGGTTAGTGCTGAACAAGTCACTTTTTATGGCAAATTGTGGATTTGCGCATGGGCCTATGGAACACGCGCATTAGACCTTCAGACCGCGCAATTCAAAACAGTGGTTGTTTTGCTGAATTACTATCTCCCTACAAACTTGTATATTGATAATAAATTAAGCTCACCTCAAAGTGGACTGGTCAAGACTTCGATAACTACAACTAGGTTCGTTTATATTTGTAAAACTAGTTTCGTCCAAACTACTAGAATTTGCTTATTCACTGATGCTAGAACTTGACTTGTTTTCATCTACCTTTATAACTTTAACACTAAAACAAATAAGCTACTAATAGTTTCTTACACCACAATCATGTTAATATACTTACTTAAATGATGGTTCAGGTGGTTTTAATAGAAAAGTTGGTACAGTATTTTCAATTAGCTGCGTTTTGACTCGTTTCGTTTTTAACACTCTGGTGTAAAATGAGCAGAACATATTCGAGATGATCACTTAAATAGATAAAACACTCAAACAACTAAAACGCGAAGAAACTATTAATAATTAGCTGAAAATCGAAAAAATTATGCCACAAAGCGTCTATGATGCAAACAACGGTAGGTTATACTTAGTTTGTCGCTGTCAAATGGCTGTCAAAGAGTGTCAAGTTTCAAAAAACACTACCTCAAATTGCAAATGCGCATTAAGTACTATTTTTTACTATTTTATGATTTTAAATTCGCGCATCCTATGTATAAAAGAACATCGTCCAGCACTCTACCTATATATATGATCTCTATGGAAAATAACCTCTAAGTAAATAAATTTGACAAATAGTAGTCCATCAGTGATGGCCCCATTAGATATTCTTGTCAACTGCACATATTGTATTGTTACTTCTAGAAAATCAGTAGAAGCATTAGTTAAGTACCTAGGTATGTAGGTACATGAAAGTAATTAATATTAAAATAGGTTTTTTAATATATTTTTGTGACGCCACTGACGCTACACACACGATCCTTACCGTATTTGAACCTACGGGAAGAAGTAACAACAACCGGGCAAGGCAGGAAGAACCCAATCAAGTAAATAACATGTCGTCCGGTATATGGAAGGCAACTCTTCAAATTGGTATCAAACTGTCAACCGGCCAGATGGTCAGCGATTCAGGCGGACGCGTGGTCGGTACCTTTCTTAGAGAATTAAGCTTTTCCTTTTTTGCTAATTGGACAATATGCCGTTTAAAAAAACCCACACACAAGCACAGGACGGCGTATCATTGGCCCACATGGTCGGCATTGGGATTGGCTTTGAATAATTGGCACGAATAAAAGGGTTTGACAGCGTTTTATAGGTTATGTTTTTCGCCATTTAATAACACGACTTATTTGGTTTGTTAAATGATGATTAAGCTATTGCATCAAATTAAGTTATTTTCTTCGTACGGTACTTTCTAAATATGTGGGAAAATGTTGGAAGGAGTCCTTAATTGGTTACATTTAAAATAAATTAGCAATTAAAAAGTAACGAGTAGTGCCTACCTACTTAATTTGCGAACTTCGTAAGAAACTTTTCTCTGCAAAACTAGGTACGTAAGTAATTACTGTATTTTGTTTTTTTTTGACGATTTATATAAAAATAGCTTTAACCTTTAACAACACCTCACCTTCAAATTTCGTTTGGAAATATCTAAAATAAATAGCAGATCAATCAACAAAATAAATCAGTTCGGGGTGTCATTAGAGCCTCAGGTTATAGATGTTCTATAACCTCTATAGGTACTTCGTTTGATAAATAAGAAAACTGCTCTGGAGTTCTGATTTCTGATTATCTAACAATTTGCTTGGTAATTGCAAAATTTAAATAATTAACTTTTGCGGATAGCCTTAAGGGAAAGTCAGTCACTTACGCTCTTCCTGTTTACTAGGCGTGATAGTACGATGGACGTTTGAAATGTAAATACAGGGCAAAATCTATAAGTTATAAGTTGGTTTTTTCTTTGCATGTGTATATCTAAATCTAAAGTCAAATTATAGTGCCTTTTGCTCTCGGAAGATGGCTTTCAGACAAGTAATGCGATGAAATGGGGTTGAAATCCACGAAAAAATTCGAAGAAGAAGAAGAAATCCAAATCAACCTTCCTTTTGTGCTGACACTATGACCTTCAAATTAACGATATTACAGAAATATTTTTCTATGCTGTATGAACTACACAGGGATAGTTAGGAATGAATTATTTAATTTTCTAATCGGTATCTAAGGGGTATATAATTCAAAATGGCTACTTAGCTCCAGTTGAGAAATGTCTTGAAAGGTTATCAAAATTGACAGTTTACAGCAAATGAGCAATAAATATTTTCCCATAGAAAGAAAACTGGCAAAAAAAATGATAAACGCGACAAAAAATAATAAAAGTTAGGTAGATACCTTATGAAACGTACCCGGTACAACGACTATAATGAACGTATAAATACCAGTATCGTAGGTGGCTATACGCAGCGCTTGAATTCCGAAGTGAAAGTTCGTAATAAACAAAGGCCGCCAACGGAACGCCTCAACTGAAATATCAGTTCGTGACACACGGAATCTTGCGAAATCTAACCTTAATTTCGGTTCGAGCCGAATCTACGATCTACGGCCGTTATTTTTCGCCGTGCTCTTTGAGATCTGAAGTTTTTTTAGAAGGGCTATGCACAGAATGCCCGTCGTATCATGAAGAGAAAGTCTATAAATGCAATCTCTTCGGTCTACGCTTCAACGACCTTCGGCAAAGCCGATTTTTTAGGGTTTTCTAATGCGGTAGGAAGTAATATAACACATTTATACAGAAAAATTGACGATTGCATTAAAAAAAGCAACAACTTTAAAAGATCGATTCCTATTTTCTGCATTAAAAAAAGCAACAACTTTAAAAGATCGATTCCTATTTTCTAGCCCTTGACTATACCTACATGTGTAGGTACTAGATACTTATTATACAACTATTACTAGGTATTACATGATTATATTATCAGCACTAAGCAGCTCTGCGGTCTGTTCGAAGTGTCATATGGTATAGTGCGTTTACTCACTTTCGATGATGGCTTAGCAAATGGTTTCAGCTGTTATGTAACAACTGTCGTTGATCGCAGCAAATATAGCATGTGTTGCCAAACAAAAGGACTTTATCGTTTGAAAAAGAAAAGTTTATTATGTGGTAAAATACCTATAAATGTCACTTTTTTGTCAAGCCGATTTGTTTTTTCGTGATTTCTTTTTACAGAGTCCTCGTACATTGATTCTAAAAGTAGTTTGAAATCCCCAAAGAAAACTGAATAAAAATGGTCTAGGAAATATTTTATTGTCATTAAAATAACTGAAATACTACCAATTTTGCGGAAAAAAAAATTGAAAATTTATTTTCGGTTTTCTCGCGATAACTTTTTAACTAGCCTTTGTATATTAATTTTGAGACCATATTTGGATTCCTCTGAAAAAACTTTATAAGATAATAACACATTTTTCATGAATTTATCTTGAAAATTAAAGAAAACAATCACAAACTTAGAATTTTGTTTTTCTTTTTTTTTTTCTTCACAAAACAGAAGTGGGCAGGTACCTATCATGAAGCGTATTCTTTTCTCTCTACCCACTGATCCGAATCTCCACTATTCTCTACAACGTTACAGTAAACGGATGCACCAACACCAAAGTGTGGGTGCGGAGAATCACCAATGGTAATTTTCTAAATCAATGCACTGAAAAAAGGGGAACGGCTTCCTTCCTGCCATTATCTGTGTCACTTCGAGCGTTAATTGCGTTGTTTGTTATCCTTTATTACTCGTTCCAAATAACCCAAAACTATCCTGAATACCGCGAACACCTGTTTCCTAAAATTATAAGCGCGTTCGCAGACAACTTCCCGATGAAAAATATGTATGCGATTTATTCATTCGCGTTCGTCTTTTGGTGCCATCTATCGGTCATTCTAGACACCAAAGTGTCTTCGTCGATAGTTGTACCGTTGATGACGCGCGTCGCTCAATATTGAACACTGCAGCGCCATCTGTTGTGTAGATCAGAAAGCTCATGTCGGAATTCATCCGAAAACGACATCTATACTCGACGCACGAACTACGTTGCCATCTATCGCTCAATAGCAAAATCTCACGTAGAAACAAAAAAGAAGAAATAGTCATCATTCCTGACTAACAACGCCACCTGTTCCTGAACTGCCCAACCTAATCAGCTGTTGACTAACTTTCCTTGCTAAAGACGTTTACACTATAAAGTACCGTTTTTTTCCCGTTAGGTGACGCTTAATGTTTTCCCAATGTATTGTTGGTTGCCCGCATAAGTTCACGATTCTCTTCGTGAAATCAGACTGTCTGTATCCAATAAGCAATTTTTTGGCAACCAAACGTAAATAAACACCTTGCTGAGGCCATCTACATAATTTTGCAAGTTTGTCCCGATTTTCAGCGATTCTCGAATCCGTAATCGATGACGTAACAACACCGTGAACTTAGCAACGGACGCGAAATGTCACTTTTTGCCTCACGTCATTTCTAAATTGTCTGTAGTCGCGGGAGGTCCTTTTTCATCGAAAAGAACCTAAAATCGAAACTATAATCAAAATTCAGTTTTTACCAGTGAATACAAAGCTATTATGTTGTGATAAAGGTTGCGGTTGTGGAATATTTTCTTGTTCAGCGAATTTTTAAAGTTGGCCTTGCATTTGACGTGTAGAGGCGAGAGAGCACACCCAAACCTGGAGAAGAAAGTTTTTCCGAGAATTTCGGCATAATTAAGCACAAATTGTCATCATGCAGGCCATAAAGTGTGTCGTAGTAGGCGATGGGTGAGTATTTGCGAGAAATTCATGAATGGAATCGTAAAATTTCGGCCAAATAACGCCTACACAGGCACTTGTTTATTGTCAAATGTCAAAGAGAAGGAGCATACTTGATTCAAGATAATTTTTTGATTGTTGATACTTTGATACGGTTTTTTTTGTTGATAATCGATGAATCATAGAATATATTCGACTAATTTTGGAGCAATAAAACGCTTTGTTTATAGCAACTTTTTAAATATTTACTATAATAGTTTTTATTGCGAAAACATAAAACGCAAGGTTTTTTCTAGTAGGCTTTGGAAAAAACAATAGTAATTATTGTCACTTGATTTTTTTACAGTGCCGTCGGTAAAACATGCCTACTTATAAGTTATACAACCAATGCCTTCCCGGGGGAATATATTCCTACGGTATTCGACAATTATTCGGCAAACGTTATGGTCGATGGCAAACCGATAAATTTGGGGTTATGGGATACGGCGGGGCAAGAAGATTACGACAGGTTGAGACCGCTGTCGTACCCGCAGACCGACGTATTTTTGATTTGCTTCTCGTTGGTCAATCCCGCGTCCTTCGAAAACGTCAGGGCAAAAGTATTTCTGATGGCGATCGTAAAAAAAGTGAGGTTATAAATTCTTTCTTTTAGTGGTATCCTGAGGTGAGACACCACTGTCCAAACACACCCATCATATTAGTGGGGACTAAGCTCGATTTGAGAGATGACAGGACCACGATCGAAAAGTTGAAAGAAAAGAAATTATCGCCTATAACTTATCCACAGGTAATTATATAAATATATATTTTTTGTTGTAAAAAAAATATTAAATATCTACAGGGTTTGGCGATGGCAAAAGAAATCAGCGCGGTCAAGTACCTCGAATGTTCGGCCTTGACCCAGAAAGGCCTGAAAACCGTCTTCGATGAAGCCATACGTGCCGTGCTGTGTCCCGTGATGCAAGTAAAACCCAAACGCAGGTGCGCCATTTTGTAATTTGCGAGTTCCGGGTGTCTCGTGGAGGTTATGGTGCAAACGAACTACTTTCGAAACAATTGAACTACTCTCGGGTATGTCAGAACTACTCAAGTTGTTCGGTAGTTCAAATGTAACCTCCATGTGTCAAAAGATTGAAAACTGTACAGTAAGGTTTTATTAACGATTTTTTTTTACATTGTTTGTTCAGTACTTATAAGCTTTAAGTATGGATTAAAAAAAAAACAAGTCAGTGTTAAAATAAAATAGCACAATGTAATGTTACTGCGATTTTTATGTGAAAAAAAGTAATTTTGGTTTAAATGAATTGAACAATGATAACAGGCATATCTTTAAACCGATTATAAATAATGTAATTTGAGATTGTATTCTCTAGATTTTTTTTGTATATTGAGGTTATTTCTGCATTTAAAAAATAAATTAAGGTTTATAATGAAGTGCTACTTGCCACGGTTCTTTCCTAGGTTACTCGCTTAAAACATGTTTCGTTATTCTTTGTTTAAAATCTGTTTTCTTAATAATTACGGTACATGTTTCTAAAATAACACTTAGTAGTGGATAATGCTGTCTAAAAGTCAAATTTTGACAAGTATGACATTTCAAACGTCACATTTTGACAAGTGACATTTTAAATGTCAAATTTTGACAACTTTGACGTTTTAAATGTCAAATTTGAGAAGACGTTTCTTCTACGAGGTTTCAAAAAATGGTTTGCCAATGGAAAATAAAAAAAATATATGGACTAAAGAAAAATAGGCTTTTTTAATGGGATTAAAAAATATATGTAGTGGTAATGAGAAATTGTTAAGATGGTGTTATTAATTGTAAATATGGAGAAATTTTCTCCAGGTTGCCAAGAAGTGTAGAAATTAAGGTAAAATGGCACAAAGAAAATAAAGTATTAAATTTGCTAGCACACAAAAAAATAAAAAAGCATTTGTACTTTTGGTGATTTTCTTCTGAAAAATTCTTTGTGCCATTTTCATTTTTTTTTGTAGTGTGGCAAAAATCGGTAAAAAAGAAAAGTTGCATTTTTCTTTAAAAAAATTGCAAATTTTTGGATTAGTTAACTTGTAAATATAACTTTTTGTATGCTTAAAGTTACTGTTTTTAGCATTTTAAAATTTTATTAAAAAGTTCAATATAGTTGTACGTTTTTCCTATAAGGCATAATCAATAATAGGTTTCTAGATTATATATTTTTGTAATACTGAGGTTTTCTGCTTTTTTCTTAATGTCTGGAGATCTTTAACAAAAAAATTAGATAACTAAATATTCTCCGCTTTTTAGGTTTTTTTTTTGTTAACATTTTGGACCAGATTTTTTTGTCAACAAAACAAATATAAAAAAATTGTAATGTGTCATAACAAAGTGGAATCTACTGTGTGTATTTTGTAAATATATAAAAATAGATAAGTTGAAATTTATAGAATAAAATTGTGTTTTTCTTTTAATTACAACAAAAGCCATTTTTAAACTTGCAATTATTATTTTATTGGTCAAAATTTTGGAACAAGAACAACAGTTTCTTATTTTTACCTTAAAAACTATATTTCATTAACTATCTAAAAAATCATAAATAAAAATAGAAAATTTCAAAATTACTATTTAATATTAATATGTATTACATGGCAGTTTTCAAAGTTTTGCCTTACACATAGTCATTACATAATTATTATTAGATAACTAAAAATTTGATCATAGGAATGATTTCATAATACTCAAAAATTAAAAAAATACAAATCCAGGGATCAATATTTCGAATCTGCTTAAGCATCTTTTTATTAAATAACCAACTCAGACTTAACATTATTTTAAAGTTAGTGTCAGCACCATTTTATATCACATTTAACTGTGAATTTAATTTATCAGTGTCGATTTATATAATTCTAAATTTTACATAAATCGACACTTTTCACAATTATTATTTAAACATTTTTTTTTTACCAAATATCAAACATTCCCGTACTACTATTGAAATTATTTATGGCACTTTTCGGGTCCGGACTCAAGCTGCTCCAATTCGAATCGAGGCACCGATTTAAACTTTTCCCGCACAATTTTTGTCCACTATTCGCACTTGAACACAAATTTTCAATACTGTAAAAATTACTCGTCAAATTATCTAACCAATTTTTAAACTCGCGGCCCTGCTTCTTGCCATTATCTATTGCTTTTCGTTCTAGGACCTCTTTTTGTGATATGCTTGGCAAAAATTTCGAATAGGCGTCTCCGAAATATTTGTTTTGTGAATGTATTTGCGGATTTGCTACGTTATACTGTTGCGGTACTATCAAAAATGATATTTGTGCGAGTTGAGAATTTTTGTATAGAATTTTAACAGTCCAGACACCTAAAAATAAAACAACCCGTGGCTCTAGATGCACCTCTTAAATGTCAACAAAAATGCCTCTTCAATTTTTTTGATATCTCCAACGATTTCACGGCAAATGCCACTTTTTTAATTCAAATAAGGGTTTATTTAAAACAAAAAAGTTGAATTTTCTATGAAACAGTCAAAGATATAAAAAAAATTCAAGAGACACTTTTTGTTCTACATTAAAAAATGCATCTAATGGCATACCAAATGTAACTTACCTGCTAAATGTGGAGCTCTAACATTACTCTTAATATGTCCAGTTGCAGTAATTTCATCTACGGAAAACTCAGCAACATCTTGCAAATTTCCAACTGGATCTACCCACAAACTAGTCAAATTATACACCTTAGACAGTTTCTTGCTGTCAAACTTATAAATGAGCATCAGTTCAGAGTATGGCGATATGATTCTCAGAAAGTTCCGTGATATCTGTTCTTTTTGATCGTACTCGGTGTTCACCGATAATTTCTGTATGTTCTCCATTAAAGGTGAAGATTTTGTTATTGATATTTTGTTCAAATGCTTAACAGCAACCTCAACATCTTCATAACGAAACAAAGTATATCTATAGTTGTCTCTATGGTGATACGAAACAACTTCTATCAAATCTTTGACGGAATCCCCACATTCCGTATCATTCGACAGATATTTGACAGTTCTCCTGCGAATACTGTCGGCAAATGTCATCAAACTGTCATCTGTTTTGACGCCCAGGTCACTATGATGATAAACGCTCTGCCAATACGAGTTCAGGTTTACGACATCCTTTGTAGGTTTCTCTAAATTCGATAACCAAAGTTCCAACTTTAAAATTACGGCTTGGTTTATGATTGGTTCGAATTTACGGGCAAAAAATAATTGCCGAGATTGCGTA
The DNA here is from genome assembly GCA_963920635.1 of Pseudeuparius sepicola. Taxonomy (NCBI): domain Eukaryota; kingdom Metazoa; phylum Arthropoda; class Insecta; order Coleoptera; family Anthribidae; genus Pseudeuparius; species Pseudeuparius sepicola. The sequence continues at coordinate 33,855,436 of OY987306.1, forward strand.
TTTAATATCCTAGGCCAGTCTTCTAGGGTGAAATCGTTAGGGCTACAACCGCACCAATCTACCACATGTTTATATTGACATTTACAACCTAAAAATGTTTGTTTTTTCAGCTTATGGCGTAGAAAGAATTAGTATGATTATGTGTAGAAATAAAATGAATTTGTTTTTATATGCAGTTTTTCATGCTAAACAAAAAAGTCTGTTGAATTTTTTCAATATCTTCGACGGTTTGGCAGTAAATGTTACTTTTTTATATAAATAAATTTTTATTTAAAACAAAAAAATACAATTTAATGTGAAACCATGACAGATATTGAAAAAATGCAAGAGATCTTTTTTGTGCAGAATTAAGGGCTACATTTAAAAATGCTAAAATTTTTATTAAAATTTCATTTTTTCGTTTTAAATAAGTTTTTACTTAAAACAAAAAAGTACAATTTGCCTCAAAACCGTAACAGCTATTAAAAAAATTCAAGATACCTTTTTTGCTCAAAATTAAAAGGGGCATAAAATGACTTACCCAATTTCCTTTTCCAATTGGTTACATGCAGATTATTGTCGACATAAGTGTTGCAAAACTTCGAATTTCTCAATGCTGTATGAAAAAACGATTCCGCCGGCAGGAGCGTATGTTTGAATATCTTCAAAAGGCCATCTATCAAGTCGTCCGTGTTTTTGTTTGCCACGTATTCGACAAATTTCTTTGACAATGCCACCCAATCGCTTCCACCATCAACCTGAATGCCGTATGGCAATTTTCTATCGCCGACCCTCCACATTCTCGTCTCGCACTCTATGAACGTCTTATCCAGTCCTTGCTTTTGCATGAATCTTTGCACTTCTCTACCGTGGGATTTTACGAAGTTCTTGCCTTTATTTGCCGATAAGAAATTTGTCAAATCTTTTACCGTTTTAACGGGAAAATCTGACTCGGAAAGGTTTAGAACAAAGTCCCACGTCCAGTCGGTTCGAAGCAGTTCAGTCATACAAGAGCGTAACATCGTTAGAAGCGATGCTCCCCCCCAAATTGTCGCAAAACGATTCCTTGTAAGTCGGATATGTGGTAACTTCTCGAGAGGTAACAGTTCGCGAAATAAATAGTCTTGTCTCTATATAATATTATTAAAGTTACTATATGGTATTTTTATGTATTAATTAATACTTACTATGTCTACGTGAATGTAATAGTAATGGTCGACATGATATAAAATTTTTATCAGTCGTTTTACTTGTCTTAAAGCTCTACCATTTAAAGTTAACAAAAACACAATTTTAACTGGCTTTATGTTTTCAGTACTCTCGTTTGCTATATGCGCCGAAAATCCTACAAAAAAATCGGTACTTACCGTACAAATTTTCAATATCAAGCTGCAGACTTACTTTTTATTCCAGTTTGATAAACATTCATCGTAAAATACCCTCCGCACATTGAATGTTGATCCCCTGGACATTTCATATTACAAGAAGAATCAGGAACTTTGGAACTTAACGGCGGATCGTCGATACCACAAAAACATTCGTCTCTACAAAATAAATATAAAAAAAATAGACGGTGAACGCTTGAAATATTCTTCCTTACGAATATTGCACGCCGGCTAAAGGAAAACCACTTTGTAGACATAACTGTATACAATATTTAGGCGAATTGTCGACTTTATTAACACCAAAATACCCGCTCAATAACCTAAAGTTTTTTTCGTCTTTGAAGCACCCCAATTCCTTGCCAAATACATAACCGCTAGCAGGACAACTACCTTTAAGTTCTAAGGGGTACAATTCGTTTTTTAAAGCCATACAAGTAATATTTGCGATCGCCTGTTTGCAATGTTGCGTTTTCGCTCGGTTTATAGCGGAAACTGCTTCCTTCCCGCTTATCTGACATGGTAAAGTAAATTGAAGCTCTTCAAGTCTTATCTGCGTAGAATTTTGGTGTTTTGCTTTTTTATTCTTTGGTTCCTCGTTGATTTTCCGTGCCGCAATCGGAACGTTCATGGAACTTTCATAATTCGACGGTTCCCACTGGTTCTCTTGTTCGGCCACACTTTTGCTCGAAAGCAATATACTTATGAGTATTTGCAGGGACAAGATAACCAAAGTTATAATGAAAATTGTTCGGTATCTTCGAAGCCATTTCTGGTGCTTTAAAACTGCCTTTAACATCGCAGCTTTTGTCCGGCGGTCCAGAAATTCATTATTAGCCAGTTATGTAATCATGATTTCGACTTTTAGCGCGGTTTAATAGAGAATTCGGCTAAATAAACCATTAGGTAAACAAATAGCTCTCTTTATTTAATATTAACAAATTGTCACAATAAAGAGAAACTGAAGTTAGGTAGGGATGGGTTTCGTTCATTAGCAACAGTCGTCTGTTGCTAACTTCACAGGGATCGTTATTTTCGTGTTTTATGATCTATTTCCGGTCATGCGCACTAAATGACGGCGTTGCCACATTTCCTATGATTTTACATCACTGGTTTTTGTTGTTTTTATGTGGAATTAGGCAAAAAATCAAATGAAATTTAATTGCAGGTTGTTGTTGTATACTTTTGATTGAATTTTTATTTAAAAAAATGCTTATTGTGACGATTTTATTGATAAAATTAATGAAATCTGGCAACGTAGCGTCAACACTGCCGGCATTTTGTACACTGATCGGAGTTAATAGCGGGCGTTTGGACGCTGCAAGTTTGAAAACTCTCCATAGGACCCTAAATTGTTAATTTAAAACATAAAAAGTGTGTTCTTTAAAATATAATATACTTTAATTTGTGCAGTGCATTTGAAGAGTTATTTCGGGTAAGTTTTATATTGCAAAAATCGCATGACGCCAATGTATGACGCCATAATTGTGGCGTGGCCATGTTTCATAAAAGAACGCTTCAAACTGAACATTCATAGATTCCGAGTTGAGATTTTGAACTGAAAGAAACGTTTTTATTGCAGTAATAACCAATGAGTTACTACAACCCAAGGTAAGACACTAAAACGTAGGACTTTTCATTTTTCGGATGGTTCCTTTTACATTTTGCGCACAGCTTGCCGGAGGTGTAAAAGCTGTGGTTATTTTTGATTTCTTTCGAAGTTTCAGCCAGGCCACAGGCATGGCCCGAGGCAGGGGGGGGTATTCACCCCGCGGCAGCTCATATCGCGGCTCGAGCCGTGGCGGGTACGGCGGCGACCGTTACTCGTCGTACTCGAGCTCCTACGATTCCCGCAACAAGTATGGGTCGTCGGATCGGTTCAGTTCGAGCGGGAGAGACTATAGGTCCTCTTATAGGCCGGTGAGTGGAGACTGTTTCCAATCGGCCAATGAAACATTTTGGAATCTGAACTAGAAGGCTTTCCGACGAGACTGATTGTTTTTGAAATACATTTTAAAGCAAAAAATTGTGACAAATGAAATATGGCCCTGACACCCCTGATTTTTCGGTTGGTATGAACTAAATTACCAATGAGTCAGTTCAACGGTTTGATTATTCGGCAAAACCAGGGACCCTTTAAAGTAAGGGGACCCAGCATTATACTTTCCAAAGTGAGACCGTTTCTTTCCCCATTCTAATAGTCTCAATGATGCCAAGTATGCCATTTTATTGGAGAATCTATGAATATAACAGGTACTTTGATTGTTAGTAAAAATTAATAATGGTTTCCATGATTTCTAAAAATTAGACTTGACACAATGTTGTGTCTACAATAATACAGAATATGGCAAGTGCCAAATGAATCAAATTTATTTTATATTTGAATTTGCTTTCCTGCAATTATTTCCAGGAACTTAAGTAATATATATAAGTATGGTAAGTCATTGCCGATTTTGCTTATTTGAGAATTTGTCGCTATTGCACCTTGTTACCAAGTTCCTCAAACCATTTGTAATGTATACTTGAACTTTCTTCCCTTGTTGAATGTATCTACCCAAAGAACTTTCACATATTTCGGGATGGACTAATAAGATTAGGTCTTGTACTTAGTTCTAATCGCGTAGTTTTTCTCGTTGCTCATTATAAAATTTTTGTAATTTTATTTCTCTCTCAAGGTACCTCACAAACGTAAAATAAACTTATAGTTGTAGATAAAAACTGTATAAAAAAAGGCCTGAACTGAAGCTACCTGCTTAATAATTTAAAATTTAGGAAATACCATTTTTGTTTTGAACTACTTACTTATACGTAATGCCCATGTAATGGGAATTGTAGGATTACTAAAGGTGAAACAAGAAAAAATCTGGTTGCAATTATTGGGACTACTACAGGCGGCCGCATTACCTTTAATTGACTATCTGGAAGTTAGAAAACTTAAAAATTGTGAACTATGATGGGAAATATTTTGCCTCCTTTGGAATCTATGGCACTATCTATCACATAAAACCTGATGGCAGTTGGACACTGACATATAACATAACCTTGTACCAGCCCACTTATGTGGTCTCCTTGGAGTATATAGAAAACAAACTTTCCCTCAAGGCTTCACTTTTCCTATGTGATAGACTGTGACATGCTGGGTCCCCTTATTTTAAAGAGTCCCTGGGCAAAACGAGTATAGAGGGGTCTTTAAGAAATAAAAAGGTAAAGCCTTTTATAATTATTTTCGTTGAGATTTCAAATGTGTTTTGATACCACTACAAATGTTTACAATCATTATTTGGGGACATCAAATAAGCTTTGTTTTTATTTGGTTTCTTTAGGATTCTAGGGATTCCCATAGGTCTCCCGATCGCAAGAGAATGAGAACCGAGGTAAGTTTGTATTTTACTTTTTCCCTTTTTTAATATTTTCCACAGCAAACTTAGGTACTTATATGGATTTTTTTCTACTCTACAAAATATAGATACCTACCCGTTGAAACATCTATAAGAATGAAAAGATGAGAAAAAGGTAGAGTTTGATCTCCCTTTGTTTTGATTTTGAAAAAACCTTATAAAGAATGATTTTTAAGGGTTTTTTTGTCGTTTTTCAGTCACTAAAAATTGCGTAAGAGAGTACTTTGCAGTGACTTGAAAGTAAGATATAAGAAAAATACTATTACGAAAAAAAATGGAAGGAGTGTTTAGTAAACATGTTTCGGAAAATGAATAATTTAAAAATGGGATAGAATAATTGCTTTGGCGATATTTAAATTTTTGATACATAGGGACTTTTTTAACCGAAATGGTGAAAAATAAGTTGGAATGACTGACTACGAGTCAAAAATTCCATTTAAAATTGGTAGAAATGCCAGATAATATTGAAAATATATTTTTTCTTATACGTGAATTCTACAATATTTTAATACATTTTATAAGAACAAGGTGGGGACTCGAATAGAAAACAAAGTGCAACAAATATTTTCATTTATTTAGACACTTTTTGCAATGAAAATGGAAAAAGGAAATGGAATGAGTAACTACGAGTTAAAATTCCATTAAATTGGTAGAACGTTGCCAAGAAATGCGAACAAAGCAATGTTTAACTAACTTACCTTTTTATTTTTATATGGGAAAAAACAGAATAAATTTTTGCGAGAACCTGTTGATTTATGGACAGAAATTAGAGGAAAACAATTAATGAATTATTTATTGCTTGTCATGATGGAATAACCGCGTTGAAAAACCAAATGGAACAATTAGCTAAGAGTTAAAATTCCATTATTGACCGTAGAAGTGCCGGAAAACGCGAAAGGTCGTTTTCTCGGTTACGTATGTACAGTTCGATCCCCATTTTTCACACGACGGGATCTGCCGAGGTTGCGACAGGACGTAGTAAGTCATTTTTTGCGTGTAATGGTAAAAATAAAATTGTTCCCCGTGAATGTTTCTTGCGACAAAAAAAAAAAAAAAGACGGGGAGAGGCCGTACCATCCCGCCCGAATTGGTAGAAATGCCAGACAGCGCCAACCCCCGAGACTAAACTTGTGCCCCGCTTGCCCATCGCCCGCAGGGTCCGAGCTCGCACCGCGACAGCTACGGCTACTCGACCCGCTACGAGCCGTACCAGGAGAAGCGCTACTCGTCGGGCGACCGCCACTCGTCGTTCCAGCGCAAGGAGGAGTTCCGGCGGCCGTCGGGGCCGCCGCCCGGCTCGATGCGCGGCTCGTACCGCGGCCGGCTGGGCTCGAGGGGCCCGCGAGGCGGGCGGCTGCGCGACAGGGCGCCGATGCGCCGCCGGCTGGTCGACGCGTCCTACGCCGTGAGGAAGAGGCCCGTCGGACGGATGGAGTACGGGCGGAGGGCGAAGGTGTCGCGGGTCAGGAGGTAAATGGGAAGGAGAGGAGCGGGAGAGCGAGGGCGTAACGTCGCAGTGGGAGCAACTACGACGGTCGTCTTGCGTGACGGGGCGGGAGACGGGGGCAAATTCGAGTCGACGGTTTCGAGTTCCTTGTTGGGTTTTTTCTAGGGTGGTTACATGTCTTTCGAAAACCGACACTTTTCAAGGTCAACTAAATCAATCAACTAAATTCACACAGGCTAAATCAATCAACTAAATTCACACAGGCGGTAGTTCAAACGAACCAAAGCGATAGCAAGAAAAACGCCTTAAATATATAAAACAAACATTTAACAAATAATGTTCTTTAGTTAGTATCAATTAATGCTTCAAAGAATCTCGTATTTTTTTTTAACTTGCATTTGTGTTCTAAAACAGTTTTGCCAGGTAATTGAATACAGTGCCTTAAAGTAATTAGAGGCAGTAGTTCAAATGACCCAAAGCGAAAGAAACACCTTTACCATATCAAAAGCTAGTTAACAAATAATAATCCTTCAGTTTTTTTTTAAGAATTAACTAGTGCCTCAAAGTATGTTCTACCTTTTTAACTTGCATTTATTTTCGAAAATAGTTTTGAAAGATTATTGTTTTTGAGGTGAATACAGTGCCTTTGATGTAATTAGAGTCAGTAGTTCAAATGACCCAAAGCGAAAGAAACGCCTTTACTATATCAAAAGTTAGTTAACAAGTAATAATCATTCAGTTTTTTTTTTTAATTAACTGGTGCCTCAAAGTATCTTGTACTTTTTTAACTTGCATTTATTTTCGAAAACAGTTTTGATAGGTAATTGTTTTTGAGGCGAATACAGTGCCTTTGAAGTAATAATAGGCAGTAGTTCAAATGGCCCAAAGCGAAAGAAACGCCTTTACTATATCAAAAGCTAGTTAACGAATAATAACTCTTCAGTTTTTTTTTTTAAAGAATTAACTAGTGCCTCAAAGTATCTTCTACTTTTTTAACTTGCATTTGTTTTCGAAAACAGGTTTGATAGGTAATTATTTTTGAGATGAATACAGTGCCTTTGAAGTAGAGTTGCCAAATGTCCGGACATTTATTTTCAGAGAAATGTCCAGCCAATATGTCCGTAATATGTCCGGACATTTATTTATAAACATGTCCAGAATTGATTCATTTCCGAAATATAAGGTATTTTGAATAAAGCAATTAAAAAAATACAACTATTTTTCACCATGCAAAAGTTCAGAATTTTTTTTCCCAAAACAATTGGAAGTATTTTTAAGGAACTTTCAGTGTTTTCCTACAATTTTGCATTTTATAAAAATGGCAAACTGTTAGCACTTTAATCCTAAAATCTTGTCATTTGACTTTCGAAAGAGACCAAAACGAAAAAAATTCAATGACCCATCGAATTTGCCTCTTCTGCTGCCGAATCACCCTGTCTTGCCTCCGTAACATTATGGGAAATATTTAGATAGAATGAAAATAAATAAATAATAAAAATCTACGAGAATAATAATTGGAAATATTTGTAGAAACAAAAATGTCCAAAAGAAGTGTAGTGCCAAATTTCTTCAGATTACAGCACGTTTAACACTTCTGGGAGGATTATTAAAGATAAATTTCAGTGAAGGAAACATTAGATTTCATTATTTTATGGAAATATAAGAACTGCATTTCGTTCGTCATTGAGTATAAGAATATATTATTTCGTATAATTAGAAAGTCCACAACAGAAAAGTTGATACACATTTGAAAACTTAAAACTTCTCTAAGAAAAAATGGATTAAAAAGATGCAGAAATGCATATTCGCAAGTCTACAAGAAGTTTGTATGGATTTTTTGAATAGATTTAGATTAGATATTTTTTTTATTTGAAGATGTTACACATGTTATCTTATTTGATCTTAAAAACAATACAAACATTTTAGCAATGATAGACACTAGGTATTTTTCAAGTTTGAAAAACATGTGCAATATCTGTTTGTTGTAAACAAAAAAATGGCCTTCCTCCAATCATGTATCTAATTTCTCGCTAGCGTTTTGACAAGACGACCCCGTCGTCGTTCCGTCAGCGACAAAGACGACTCCGACGAAGAAAAAGAGAAGAAAGAAAAGAAGGACAAGAGCAAGGAGGAAGATTCGAAAGATGAAGACATGAAGGAAGGCGACGAGGAAAAGAAATCGCCCAAAAAGGAAAAGGGAACTTCCGACAAAGAAGACAGCGACGAAGACGAGGATGACGACGACAAATCGAAGAAAAATTACATCAAGCTGCTTTGTCCCCACTGCAACTCGAAGGCGCCAACCTTCAGGATTTACCTCAGGCATTTGGCGAGCAAGTCTCACATGTTGGCCATGAGAAAGGTCCGTCTTGTATTCTTCCAACATTTCTTTTGTTATATATATTTTTTTCCTTTCCAGGTTGCCATGAAACAAAAGTCCATACTCTCGCAGATGCGCCAGGCACAGCGAAACACCCAAAACGAACTCGAGAAGAGCACCGAAGACCTGTCAAGCCACACAAACTTTTGCCCGTTGTGCAAGCTCAACTACAAGCAGAGAAAGGCGGTCCACCAGGCTTCGGAGTCGCACAAGAACATGAGGAAGTTCCTGATGCCCTTCTGCAAGGTGTGCAATGTGGCGTTCAAGAGCCCCATGAGCTACGAGAGTCACTGCTGCTCGATCGCGCACATCAAGGTGAGAATTTAGGTCGCGTTGCCAATTGTTTAGGTCACATTGCCAATTGTTTAGGTCACATTGCCAATTGTTTAGGACATGTTTAGGACACGTTGCCATGTGATTAGGACACGTTGCCAATTGACTATTATTTTTTTCAGCGCAAGCAAAGAGTGGAAAACAACAGCGAGAACTCTGGGGACGAGGACAATCTCGAAGATTTCACGACGATAGATTCCGTGGGTGAAGGGGATGCAGTGTCGGACACTGAAGGCAAGAAAGAAGAGAAGAAGGAACCGATAAACGTCGGAATCGAGCAGATAAAGAAAATAGAGGCCCATTATTGCGACCTGTGCAAAATGTATCTGCCGAGGGTTGAAGATGCCGAGCTTCCTAAGATTTTGGCCAAGCACTGTAAACTCAGGGTTCACATGCACAGGTAAAGGAAAAAAATTGGGAATTTAGGTCATGTTGCCAGGATATCTTGCCATAAAATTAGGACACGTTGCCATTTGATGGCAACATGACCTAATTTTTTGGCAATATGTCCGAAATTGTCCCAAATTTAATTCCGTTCCGTTTTTCAGGTATGTCCTGTTGAAAGAGCGTCAAGAACTGGAGAAGAAGGCCGAAAAATTGCAACGAAAAGAAAACGCGGCCAAAGAAAAGCAGAAGGACCCAGAGGACGGGGACAAAACCGAGAAGGACGAAGAGGGGAAAGAGGTGGACTGCAACAAGTCGACCGAAGAAGACAAACTTTGGGCGGACGTGGACAAAGACCTCGGCGATATATTGGCAGAGGCGGAGACGGGGGCGAAGAGTAGCGATGAAGACGAGGACGACTCCCACGTCGGGGGAGAACGCTACGACAGGTGAATACTTTTAAATTTTGAGGTTAGGAAAAAATTGAGGTTGTTTTTCAGGTTCAAGTTAAGTCAGGAAAAGAATGGGGAAAAGAAGGAGGGCGACGAACAATCCGAAGAAAAGGAGGAGAAAAAGGAAGAAGAGAAGAAGTAAAAAAGTGTTGGATACCACTTTTAGTGTTAGTTTGTATGTATGATTTGTGTTGTGCGAATTTAAATTAAGAATTTTGATTTAGTTCAAAATGTAATCTTGTTAAGTGCAGTGTTTAACTAGTTCACGCCGAAAAATAAACGGAATATAAGGAAAATTTTGTATTTTTACGATTTGCAACAGTTGGTAACAAGAAGCTATTCATTATCAATGTTTTAGGCCTTGTTGGCAACATGACCTAATATTTTTTAGGACCTATTCGTTAGGTCTTGTTGTCATCTCTCGCCCTAACCAATTGGCAATATGACCTAATGTCTAAAAAAATCAAAATCATTAAGAAAATAGTGTGTATATTACTACAAAAAATAATCTACTGATTGCCTACAATCGGTTTTGGTCTAGTTTTAAATATAATTTTTCTCTTGATCATAGCTTTTACGACATATTCTGTCCTATCTTCGTTTTTCCGTTTCTCCAACAAAGCGAAGGGTTTCTCCATTTTCGCTTCTTTCCCGAACATCAGATGATGTCCGACTATCAAAATCGGGGTGCCATTTTTGCCGTAATGCAAATCTCCAATGAACTGTCCTTCGAAACTTGATTCAGAGTGCGACCGTAGGTCACCCTGTAGCTCTATTATCGAGTATTCCGTAGATAATCCTTCGGCAGAGCTGAAAAAAGACAATGAAAACAAGATTGCCGACGAAAGCTTCAAAATAGAATAAATGCAGAAAAACTGTCGAATGCAAAACAAATTTTTATTCTAAACATAATAAGTGCACTTAATATCTAAACTTCTTAAACAGTGGGTGCTTATTTAGGTTCGAATTCTTCTTGAATTCATAATAAACTGCATCATCGGCGCCGGACATGGATCCCATGTTGCCGATTCTCCTGTTGCCCGCAGTCCCCGGTCTCTGACCGCCCTCGCCGGGGACTTTTTCGTCTTCGCAATCAATGTCGCTGGCGGCCAAAACCTACAGAAATCGCGATGTTTTCAGTTGGCGATATGACCTAAATTTTCCGCGCACAGTTGGCAACGTGGCCTAATATGTTTAGGTCACGTTGGCAACATTGCCTAATATTTTTAGGTCTCGTTAGCAACATGGCCTAACATTTTACCACACGTTGGCAACACGACCTAATTTGTTTGTACTAACCTGCTGCAACAGCTGCCCTTGTTCCTCCCTCGACTCATAGAACAAATCTTTGTCTTCGTCCATGCCGGCAAGCTTGGTAATAACTTTGTAACTGTAGCCCTGATTGACCAAGAACCGTTGCCTTTTTCTCGAGTAATTCATTTCCATGGTATCTTGGGATACTAGCGTGTAGAAAAATGCGTTATATTCCTCTGCGATGGCTCCCTTCTTGGCCCTCAAAATTCTCCCGAGTCGTTGGGCCTCTTGTCTCCTAGAGCCGCCGTGTGAAGATATCTGGATCAGTACATTCGCTTCCGGTAGATCAAACGAAGTGTCCGCGACTTTGCTCACGAAAATTGTATTCACTTTCGGGTTAAATTTGAAATTCTGCAAGATCTGAATCCTTTCCGCTTGCGTGGTAGGGCCGTAAATGTACGGTTTGTTCATTTTGATTGCGTAGTGTTTAAGTGCAAAAACATTATCGGAAAAAACTATAGTTTTATCGCCCCTTCTTTCGTGGTAGCGTATCAAATATTGAGTCGCTCTAAATTTGTTCGGGTTCATAACATATAACAACAATCTTTTGCTAGTTTTACAAAGTAAATATTCCCTGTAAAATTCTGGCGTCATAGGACACCACACCTCGGCACATTGCACTCTTGCAATAAATCCTAAAATAAAATCAAAATAATTGCTCAAATCTTACAGAAAAAAAAAACCTCTTTTCTGAAGTTCAAGCCAATTCGCTTCGTACAATTTTGGACCAATCAAAAAATTTAAGTCTGCAATCTTATCATCTTCTCTCAGTAACGTGGCCGTTAACCCTAACTTGCAGTGTGACTGTACGATTGTTAACACCCTTCTGAACATTTTTGCCGGTATCGTGTGTACCTAAGACAAGTGGCAACCGTGACCTAACTTTCTTACATTTTAGGCCATGTTGCCAACTGTCGGCAACAGGACCTAATTTTATTATTTTTTACCTCGTCAAGCACCATTATGCCCCACTCTTGTTCCTGCAACCATTTCATGGTTTGCTCAGCCTCCCAGGATCTCCTCTGAGTGTGCGTGATCATGGAATATGTTGTAACTAACACACTGCAACCCTTAAAAGTTAAAATTATTAAGATTGAAAAAAAACTTTGTTTTTTTTTACCATTGGCTTATCTTTGGCTTCCGAAGTGAACCTACAAATCATGCTATCGTCGGCTGTTGACCACATTTTGAACTGTTGCTTCCATTGTTCTACAGATACACCGGAATTACAAAGTACTAGTGCCCGTTTCCTAACCTAAAAACACACTTTTTTTTATAATCGTAACAAACTTTCACAGAAAAATCTTACTGTACAACAAGCAGTGACGCCAACCAAAGATTTGCCGGCCCCGCACGGCAAAACTATAACCCCCGATCTCGCTCTACCATTGCCGAACATTTTTCTAAGACTCTTTTCTTGGTAGGGTCTTAGAACGGCCGAGGGACGCAAATCTACGTTTATGTCGGGGTTAACAGTGTCGTTTCTACAAGAAAATTGCTGTGTCAATCACGCTAGCAACAAAAACTAATTTTTCAAGCCGGCAATATGACCTAAGGTCTTGTTGCCAAATTAATGACAAGCGGGCCTAATTTCTTGCTAGTCGGCAATATGCCAATCAATAAAATGGCAATAAGATCTAATATTTTATGTTTTATTTACCTGAAATCATACTCGGCTAGCAGTGGATATTCCAGTTCGATGCATCTTTTTTGTATAACTTCGATCTTCTCTTGGTTAACCTCAAACGATACGGTTTCCAACGAGGTTTCCTCTTCTTCCTCTTCGTTGTCCATTTTTTCGTAAAAATTTGTTATATCGTCCGGTACCACGGCTGCGGTGGCTTCGGTAGGTTGTTCGGAGGAAGTGCCCGGTTTTGGGCCAAATGACGGTATATTTTTCTTGTCTTGTACCTAAAATAGAGGACATAGTCACGGTGTTTTATTTGAACAGGCAAAAAACGGAGTGTATTTTCTTTTTAGGTCATGTTGTCAATAATTGTGGCAACTGTGACCTAATTTTTAGGTCATGTTGCCAACCATGGCCGATACTGAAGAAAAATGGATGTATTCTTTACTTACATTTTCAATAAACTCTTCACTTTCATTTTCGACGTTTCTTCTAAGCCTACACTCTTGTATAACAGGATCTTTCAATAATTTCTGCAAAACTTCCGGGTGTGGACTTTCAACAAAGTACTTATTGTGCTTCAATACTAGTTTAACCTTTCCGTAGGACAGCGTGCAGAGTTTGATAAACTCCACTATCCCCTCGGGTATAGTAGTCTTGCTCAATCTTTTCAAATACTCTATAATGTCGTTGGTTTGCAATCCTACACTGACCGCGGCGTACAAAGAATACGCCGTCAATTTATATTCGTGTATATGCTCGGGACGGCAGACGGGTTCGGAAATCGCGATCAGAAAATCGTGGGCGTGCTTGTAGACCGGCGAGAAGGACTCGAGGAATATGTGACCGTTCGGGGCCACCCAGAGCGGCCGGGAGGAGTTGTCCGGTTTGAGTTGCATCTGCGAGCGGTAATCCTTGGCGCCGAACTCGTCTTCCTGGGTGCCTTGGTCGGTCTTCTCGGCGTCTCGGGCGGCGGCGCCGGGAATGGCGGAGCCTTCGGTTTCGGGACCATCGTCGTCTTCCGGTATCCACGTGTCCTCTTCGTCCTTTTTGCGTTTCTTCGAGGCCCTGCCCTCGGATTTTGCGTTGTACCGCTTCGGGGGGCCCATTTCGAGGCGTTAACGCAGAGAGTACCAGAGGAAATTCATCGGGTAAAACCTCAAGTTTTATTAACCACTTCAGGGTGTATTTACCGAATTTAAGAATATTTTTTCACTTGCTTTTATAAAGCAGTTTCCACAGCACTTGTCACTTCCTCCTGACAGGTTACCGCATGTTTACAAAACACAAAACAACACGAAAATGGCGCAAGAAATTTCGCTTTGCATTTTTGTTGCAAAAAACTTAAAATAACTGTCAAAAAATAACATTTATACTTACGTTTTGATTAAAATCATTATAACCAAGTGATTTATTCAAAAATATTACAAGAATCAACACAAGATGGACAAGAATTCCAAAAAAACTCTTCTATTTATGCAACCAAACATACGAGCCAACCACAAAACTCAAAACAATAAAAATCAAGATAGTTGTGAAGTTAGCCTCGTAAAATTTAGGTGTATAGTTGGTTGCTTGATAAAAGTGTTGCTAAGAGCAGAGCATATAAAACAATCGGCAATCATAGTCCCCATGACGGGAACATTCTGCGCACCTGTTCGCGCAGCCACCATTTGGGAATAGATTCTGTAAAATAGATGCAGTGTCGGGGCGATTGAATAGTTCTTGGGCTCAATTAGAGGTATTACAGTGCCGTGGAGTGTGCTTTTTTTGGTAAATTGTGCTTTGTGCTGCTATCTTTAATTAAAGAATCCTACGAAGAAGTAAAAGCTGCTTGTGCTTACCACACACTATATACTTAACTAATACCTACTCTGTTTTTCGGAATTGATTTTCCCGAATACACCTCTGACTTCTATTCCCTCAATATGGCTCAAGGTCATTGAATTTGCGGGTGATTTCTCAAGAGTATGTCATACTGCTGGTTGTTTTAAATGCTCTGCTAAGAGTCTTCAGCAGAGCAGAAGAAGAGGCGAAGTTTGAAAACCAAAAAAATGCTAAAATAGAAACCAGAGATATGGAGGTAAGGAGAATAGGGTCAAGCTGTGTTAAATTCGTAATCAGTAATCACCTGGGACGCCATTTTCTAAGTTAAGCTACAGGGGATAGTTAATATTTCTTTAGTAGGGTCACTTATAAAATAAATGTAAATAAAATAAACTTGTAGATAAACGCATAAACATTGACGTTAATGGAGCACTGCAAAATTGAGTTGAAGTGTGAAATGTTATATTATCAACGTTCATCTCTGACGTCAAACAGTTTCAAACCTTCAAGACACTGCAATAACAATACAAATAATATAATATAAATCCTAAAAGTAAAAAAAATATTGTGTCATTGTGAGAATTTGGAATATTTTGGTCAACCTCAAAACATTTCGGTTACTTATAATTAACGTTAAGCGTATATGTACGCTTACGAAAATGTTACAATATAGCATACTTGGGCATACCTAATATGTTATGTTGATATTAATTGCCTTGTATATTTATAATACCTTTCAACTTCTTAAATGTGAAGTCCTTTCTGTACTTTTCTTACCTGTAGTTATGAATGGAAATTTTCTAATATTTTTACAGTCCTTCATCGCACAACATGCCATATAACTAATAAACTATCACTTAACAAAAAACACTCAAATCTTGAAAATATTACACAAAAATGCCATAACCACCGTAAACAAGGAGAACGATAGGAATCTTTTGACGTTAGTACTCGAAAATGGCGGACCCATAGAGTCAGGCAAAATTAGGTTGCGTACTGGTCTAAGCACCTTCTCCTAACCCCTAACCTCCATATCTCTGGTTCTGGTTTATAAAAGCCACAAACGTTTCTTGCATGTAAGGAAAAATCGCTATTTTTATTTTTTTTCCAATCCAAAATTAATAAATTTTCTAGCGAATCCAACAAACGATGTGTTTATCTTTAATATAGCTTCAATATTTATAGTTGAAAATCTAAAGAGTTGCAAAAAACGATGAGATGATTTTTCTGAGCTTTAAGCTTTAAAGATTTTCCACGAATATTGCTTATATTCATTACCCATATCAGTGTTATATTACAAGCATCGTTATAACTTCCCGGTACTTATTTATACCTTCTATTCTGCGAGATTTGAGCCCACAATTTCGGGCTTAACTTCAGCCTCAATTTCTGGATTATATCGATGCCTTAATACCCTTTAATGACCCACTTAATAACCGCTATAATAAGCGGGTGTAATAACCGCAATTGAACCGAATTTTTCGACGTTCTACCGCGTCAGACTACGTCCCCAACGGGGGGGCGTTCGCCCCCACGGTAATCTCATAACCATATCAATCGGACCCTAATCAGGGTCCCGCCCCCCTGGCCCCCAAATTATAGGGGGTACCGTAATTTCAGGGGGGACGAGAATTGGGGGTCGACCGAGCGTGAATTGTCTGGGCGTTATATTTATTTATCTGCGATGGCATTGCGTAACATTGTTAGTGTAAATAATCGAGTTGGGTTTTGATTTAATTTGTAACGTCAGTGTTTGGATGCTTGTATTTTGGACCGCGATTCTTTTATATCCCTCGAATTTTGCCTGCAACTTTCGAAATATTGAAGCTACAGCAAAAAGAGATAGACCGGTGGATTCGCCAGAAAATTTGCTACGGACAAATAATAATAATTATGTTCCGAAAAAATTATGTTATGATATTTTGGAACCCTTCAGATTTTCGTCTGTAACTTTGCAAATATTGAAGTTAGGATATTAAAAAGCAATACAGCGTTGGATTGGCCACAAAATTTTCTATTTACACAAAAAATACTCTTAGGAAATCTTTGTGGTTTAAGAAAAAGTTTTACAACTTTAATAAAGCTAAGAAAAACCATGGAATTTTTTGCAATACTTCCGATTTTCGTCTGTAATAATTTTCGAAATATTGAAGCCACAATAAATACTGATAATTGCATTCGCCATGAAATTTAATATAGATATGATATATTCACGAAAAATATTTGCATGTCGAGAAAAAAAATCCATGATATTGAAGCTATATTAAAAAGAAATACAGCTTTGGATTGTCCACAGAATTTTCTTTCGATACAAAAAATACTCTTGGGAAATCTTCGCGGTTTAAGAAAAAAATGTGCAACTTTAATAAAGCTAAGAAAAATCATGGAATTTTTTGAAATACTTCAGATTTTTGTCTGTAATTTTCGAAATATTGAAGCTACAATAAATACTTACTACTTACCACGGCAATAGGTTTTTTTATCGCCGTGCTACTTACTAATAGTTGCATTCGCCATGAAATTTAATATCGATAGAAGATATATTCACGAAAAATATTTGCACGTCGAGAAAAAAATCCATGATTAAAAAAAAAAATTTAAGTACCTATCTTATTTTATGCAACTCTTCATATTTTCGACTGTAACTTTTGAAATATTGAAGCTACATTAAAAACCAATACATTGTATGATTCGCCAGAAAATTTGCTACCGACGTGATAATTATTCATGGAAAACAGTTGCAGTTCAAGAAAAAATCGCACGATTTTAAAAAAGTTTTAATAAATCATTTTAGTTTTTGCACCCTTTTGGATTTTCTACTGAGACAATTCTCGTGTGAGGCGCAGCCGAACACGGGAAGTCATGCAAGCACGGAAAAATCTATTTCTGGACGTGTAATGAACGATATTTTTTATTATACTTCTTTGAAAACGGAAACTTAAAACATTTTATCGGCATATTACAATAAATTTAATTGACAAAAAATAAACAATGCAGACAATATAGTGTTTGGTATGTATGATGCGTTTCCATGGTTACTCTCAAATTATTTCAAAGGTGCTTTGTTGTAAATTAGTTATTGTCAGATAAGGTGAATAAAACGTCAAAAATATTACAGAAATGTATCTAAATATTGAAACACTTACGAATTAAAATACAAAATAGGTACATGTTAAATATCAGAGAGCATATAGAGTTTCTTAAATTTAGTTTACTTTGTTGTATATTTCTATTTTAAAGCCATATATTCGGTATTTTTATTCAGCGCACGGAAAACCCCATCTTTCATTATTGCTAAAACATATGAAAATAAGGTGTTTTCGAAGTCGAGAAAAAAAGTACCTATCTTATTTTTTACAACTCTTCAGATTTTCATCTGTACCTATAACTTACGAAATATTAATAGGTTTAACTTATCAAAGAAACAATAGAAAATTTCTTGTTAAGTCTTTGCAATTTAGTCGATGTTCTGACATTACGATTTATGCTGTCGCTTAAGAAAATATGGCACTTGTAAAGTTTTATACATAGAATAGGTATTTATAATGTAAACATTATTATATTGCCTCTCTCCTTCATTCATAATGTTTGGACTGACGACCTGTTTACATAGATCGACAGACTAGGTACAGATTAAAGTTCTTACTTTGTTATGATTAGGCATTTATTGTTTTTTCTTCGAAAAGTGCTTTGTAATATTAAAAATATAGGGTGTAATATTGACACAGCAGGGCAACTTATTGTACAGCTCATACCTAGCGTTCTACCGCGTTCAACTAAATTTTCGTTTTGTTTATTCAAATTCCCGTTTAAATCAAGCGATACAGTTTTTTAATTGTCTCCTTGTATACCGCGTAATAATTTTATATCGAGTGTTCTTTGAGGGCGCGCCGCCAAATAAATCCTTACGTCTTTGGAACCAATAAAATATTAATTTATCGTTTTTAGTTGCCGGCCTGCTCGCCCCGGGGCCTTCTTCGCTTTATTGCTCCTTAAAAATATTATAATTGGATACAATTTAGTCGAAATAGAACAATGAATTTTTAATTTGGAACGCAAAATGTCAGTGTAGAGGGTGAAACAAAAATTTGATTTGATTTTTGAAGATTTCCGGTTTTTATTTCACTTTTTTAAACTTACGTTTTTTTTTGCTTGAAGCGTCCAGATTTCCCACGAGTATTTCGTTTAATTTATAGCAAATTTTCCGGCGAATCCAACGGTGTATGACTTTTTAACGTAGCTCCGATATTTCAAAAGTTACAGCCAAAAATCCGAAGCGCAAAATAAAACCATCTCGCATTTCCCTTCTTCGGCATCTCCTCCCAGTCCCGAGCCGCTTGATTTATCGCAGGCACACCTCTTTGTTTAATGAACCTCTCGGTCGACGAAGTATGGCGCCATCTATGCCATAAAACGCTATTAAACCGGCCGTTCTTTTTTGCTACCGTTTTTTTGATTTAATGTAGTCTTGCATCGGCGCTCTTTCTCAAACAAAAATCCGCCGCACGACCGCTACGACTTCTTTGCAGATGGTAGAACTAAGAAAAATAACGGCAGTTTTTTCAAAACAATCTTCTAAATAGTTCATAAACGATAAAAGTTAGTGCCGCAAAATGGGGACGCTTGGGACACTGCAAGCTGGACCGGCACTATTATATTAAAGACCTGAGCATGACGTCATGTCATATTTCATTGTTGTTTACGGACAGGGGTGGCGCCACTCGACGAAAAAAAATGGCGACTTATTATAGGTTATAGGGGGGTATTCTGTGGTTATTGGTATGTCAGTTACTGACTTTTAAAATGTCCCAAATTTTAAATATCCAGCTTTATTACGATTTGCCTTCCTTTTACGGTAACGAATTGTCTTTGCGTCCAGTATTTAGCAGTTTTATCCTATTTACACAGCTTTTATAGGTAGACGGTAGACTTGTTTGTGATAACATGAAATTTCCATGCACATGAAGAAAATGGTTATGCACACTGCACAGGCCATTATATGAATTGCAGAAGAATAAACACTATTTTGGAATTATGGGATATCTGATCAAGCAGCTGAAGAAGCGAAAATTCTAGATATTATTTTGGAAGAGTATTTTGTACCGTATGCAAGAATGAAAATAGAAAATTTTGTTTATAGCTCCAAAGCCAACCAATAGTCCTCCATATAAAGAAGAAACTGAATAATCTAATGCGTTTTATGCTTACTTACACTACAAGTAGCCATGGACTTCATTTCAAACCAAAAGGTACCAAATACTCTTGCTTGCTTTTTAGACTCGCTTTTCTTAAGAAAATGTATGGAAATATGCCATGTGAACTTGTCAAATTAGAGGGACATAACAAACAAATATTTTATTTTATTTTGGATATTAAATTCGTTGTAACAGACACATTTACGTGTTTTATTTTACAAAAGATTCTGCAACAATGGTGTTTTAACATGAAACCACCGTGTAAATTTGTTTCGTCGTGTGGCGCCAGTGGCGATCGCTTGAAACAGCGCTAAGCACAGGTCTTCAACACAGTGTTGGTCCAGCTGCAAGGTTAGTAGTAATTCCTTGGAATACTGGGGAATTTAGGACAAAAATGTCAAGCCAACTTTGGCTTCGCCTGAACGGCGATCAAATTTTATCACAATTTTTTTTTTATGTTTTATGGTAAATAACATTGAAGGAAACTACATAAGAAGATGGCTATTTCTAAAATTACTTTTTTCTACAAGCGTGCGGAAAAGTACACTGTTCAGCCAACAGCAATCGCGTGCGGAAAAGTGGCACTTTCCACACTTGTTAGGAAATAGGTATACTATATTTTAGGTGGTTTTTGACAATCTTCAAATTTGTCAATTGCAATTGCAATTACAATTACAACCCCAAAAAACACCATTGCCAAGTTTATGGAAATTTCCCTATTTTAGGGAAATTATACCTATCTTAGGGAATTAGGGAAATTTGTATAAATTGTAGGGAAATTTCTCAAGTTAAAGGACAAGTACAGAAACAACTGATTTTTTTTAGAAAATGGCAACGCTGATAGATCATATTGAAGACGTTTTCTCAAGAATGAAAGGAAATATAGTTATTTTTGTACCAAGCAGGCACTGAAGTTCAACTTTTTGTGACTCATGTGGAATTTAGTTACCGAGTCCTCTGGACGAGGTACAAATTATATAATATATATATATATATATATATATATATATATATATATATATATATATATATATATATATATATATATATAATATATAATATATATAAGGATGTAAGATTAGCGAGTGTAAATGTAATAATTACAAGAAAAGGTGATAATGGGCAAACACTCAAAGTTAACAAAAAGAAAAAACTAGTAACCGCATACACGTGTTTCATGCTATTTGGCAATCATCAGTACGGTGCAACATTAACCAAATCAAAAGATAGGCATGATTTGGGAAGCAACAAATGAAGTCCAGGCAGGAGCCAACAGCACATTTGCAGCTTCAGTCAGCACAAATCATGCCTATCTTTTGATTTGGTTAATGTTGCACCGTACTGATGATTGCCAAATAGCATGAAACACGTGTATGCGGTTACTAGTTTTTTCTTTTTGTTAACTTTGAGTGTTTGCCCATTATCACCTTTTCTTATATATATATATATATATATATATATATATATATTTGAAATCGGAAAAAAGTTTTATTAGGCAAAAAAATAACCATAAGGTATCACCCGTCGATGAACCGTCTGCGCGCGGCGTTGCTTGACTTTGACGATCGCTCTACGTAGGTCAAGTATGACGAGGCCCGGCGCTTCCCAACAGAAACTCCAAACTGCTGCCTGTTGTGCAGCCTCCATGAAAAGTAGATTGATATATTCAAACCTACTAAAAGATTTATACTGAAAGATTGCGCTGCTATAGATAACAATTTCGCAATGTGTACGAAAAGTTAAATGGGCCTTTATTGGCCGGGTTTTGAATATTTGGTCACATTTGACGGGCGATGGCTCCGCGTCTGACGTTTGATGTTTACATCTCGCCAAGGCCTACTTATTGAAAAAATCGTACAATAATGGGTTACTTCAGTGCCGATTAATTATATATATTTTTTATATTTTTTACGATATATTGGACTGAAATTAATTTTTTGTATGTTTTATTTCGTTTGTTATATTTTTTATCCTAATAAGGTACTTATAAAATATTAAACCGAAGTGTTTTTTATATAGGATCTAATAAGAATACTTAATATATTTTTTGTGGCTTGGAAAGTGTATATTTTATTATTTTTTGCTGGTTGCTAGAAGTTTGGTGTTTTTTTTTTTAATATCAAAAATACATTTTAGATATTATTATGAAACTACAATTTTTTTATTAATTAATAACGATTTCTACGCCTCTGGATTAAAAAAATCAACCGCATTTTTGTATCGCACAAACAGGAACGCTGCCTCGATTGTCGCAAACCGCTTTAAATTCACGTACCGAGTATATTATAAGGTGGCTATGCAAATTTGCGAACATCACAGAGCGTTGCAATGCCTATTCCATTAGTGTTGTCCCTTTTGAAGAAGAATCGTGCATAATAGAATGCAAAAATATCCACCCTGTTCAAACAAAAGGGTGCGAACAGACGAATCGGGTATTTTCTACTACGAACCGGCGTGTTAGATCATTCAGATTTTTAATGTCGGTAGATTAGTTTCAAAGTCAGTTCGGCAGCTAACTTTAGCCTGTGTTTAAAACCCCCTGAAGTTAGCAATACTTTTGCCAGAGCATATAAAACAACCAGCAGTATAACTTACTCTTGAGAAATCATCCGCAAATTCAATGACCTTGAGCCATATTGGTGGAATAGAAGTCAGAGGTGTAGTCGGGAAAATCAATTCAGAAATACAGAGTACTATTAGGAAAGTATATAGTGTGTGGTAAGCACAAGCAGCTTTTACTTCTTCCTGGGATTCTTTATTTAAAGATACTAGCAAAAAGCACAATTAACAAAAAAACACACTCCACGCCACTGTAATATATCTCATACAGCCAAAAAAGAACTGCCCAATTGCCCCGATACTGCATCAATTTGACAGAATCTATGCCCACATGGCGGCTGCGCGAACAGGTGCGCAGAATTTTCCCGGCATGGGGAGTGATACTGCTGGTTGTTTTATATGCTCTGCTTTTGCCATAGTGTCATAGTGTCCAACTTTGAATAAACAATCCTAGGAAGGAGTCAAAGCTCTATAACGTGTATTATAAAATACGTGAGACGGAAAGCGCCCTGAATCTTGACACAATATTTTTATGTCTGACACTGTGATAGGTGTCAGTATGTATTATTTAGATACTTCGAGTTGATGTGCTTAGCTGTGCGGCTTGCGGCACTTCCCTGACCGCCAAAACTAAAATATTTGAAGACAATAATCCATCGGTAAGTAACTTTGTAATTTAAATTAACTTTTGAGGCCATACGCACCAAAGTGGCACAAGCGTTTGTGTAGGTACCTTGGAAATTTAAAATTATTATCAAGGATAATAACAAGTTCAGGAATTTGGAAATGAAAGTTCCACATTTAAAATGTCAATACTCTGTCTCTGCTAACCTAACCTCTGTTTTCTTTGTACCTGCATTTAGTGTTTTGTGACAGGTTGCCGAATAACAAAATGCCAACCATAGAGATCACATATTATATAGGAGTGCTGGACGATGTTTTTTATATATAGGATGCGCAGAAAATATTTGACGAATTTTCTAAAATCATAAAATAGTAATAAATAGGCCCAGTGGACATGCGCATTTGCAATTTGGGGTAGTGTTTTGTGATACTTGACACTCTTTGACAGCCATTTGACAGCGACAAACTAAGTATAACCTACCGTTGTTTGCATCATAGACTTTTTGTGGCATAATTTTTTCGATTTTCAGCTAACAATTAATAGTTTCTTCGCGTTTTAGTTGTTTGAGTGTTTTATTTAATTAAGTGATCATCTCGAATATGTTCTGCTCATTTTACACCAGAGAGTTTAAAAACGAAACGAGTCAAAACGCAGCTAATTGAAAATGCGGTACCAACTCTTCTATTAATACCACCTAAACCATCATTTAAGTAAGTATATTAACATGATTGTTGTGTAAGAAACTATTAGTAGCTAATTTGTTTTAGTGTTAAAGTTATAAAGGTAGATGAAAACAAGTCAAGTTCTAGCATCAGTGAAGCAAATTCTAGTAGTTTGGACGAAACTAGTTTTACAAGTATAAACGAACCTAGTTGTAGTTATCGAAGTCTTGACCAGCCCACGTTGAGGTGAGCTTAATTTATTATCAATATACAAGTTTGTAGGGAGATAGTAATTCAGAAAAACAACCACTGTTTTGAATTGCGCGGTCTGAAGGTCTAATGCGCATGTTCCATAGGCCCATGCGCAAATCCACAATTTGCCATAAAAAGGGAGTTGTTCGGCACTCTACCTATATATATATATGATCTCTGTGATGCCAACCGATCTATCAGTGTTCAAGGGTCTGTTTCGCCAACCACCCCCCCCACCGCCCCCCCGCCCGGTACAACTCTAATTGACGGCGTTGGACATGTGTAAAGCCGCGTGTAATTGTAATCCGGTTCCCGCGATTCGACTGTACGGAATCCCTTTACGCATCTGTTAGAATTCTCTCGGAATCGGGTGCGCGCCGCGGTGACAGATCGCGCGTCACCCCTACATATAGGTGGGTGTGTATTTGAACGAAAAGGGCGGCCGGGGAAACAATCGAGTGTTGATATTTGCACAAGTTCATCCGGTTACACGGGAAAGCCCCGGACAACTGAACATGCACGGTGGCGTTTCGAGTTGTAATTGTTTTAACAGCTCGCTAGATTTTCGTCTGTAACTTTGCTTTTCGAAATATTACATAAGTATATTGGTATCTTAATTACATGCAAATTTCCTCCGCCTGCATACGTAGGTAACATGAGGTTAACGAATAACCTGAAAAAAAATATATATATATACAGGGTGTAACTAAACTGATGGTCAAAAATGAAACCACGTATTCTTGGAGTGAAAATAAGGGCACTTCTTCATATATTTTTTTCTCCTACGGGCCTTAGTTTTTTTTTTACAGAGCGTAGAAGTTTGGAGAAAAATACACATATTTATTAGTATTTTTAGAAGTATACGAGATATTTTCTTCAAACTTGGCGTGTCACATGAGCAGATGAGCCGTCAAATTTAAGGTTGACATGAAGCTTCTGAGGCTCCCAGTTGCGGAGATACAGGGTGTTAGTAAAATTAATTAGTTCAGAAAAATATGAATACCCTGTATAATCGCATTTTTTAAATTTGTTTTGAGTGGTGAATAGAATGGTTAACAAAAAGTATCTCTTAGTATTTTTTCATATTCGCAGCCGTTTCTTAATTATTTTTAAAGAACGGCAACGCTGCAATGAACAATAGTCACTTTAAGAATAAATCTAGCATTCTGTGGATGTCAATTAAACTTTATTTAACAAAATACAAAAGCAAAAACAATAATAAAAGAAACGTATTGATATTAGAAAATTAAATTATTAAATGTTCGAAATGACCGCCGTCTCTTTCAATACACGCAACTATGCGTTTCCGCATGTTTATTATTGCCATTCGCAAGTCCATAGCAAACGTGCATATCAGTCAATTCTTCAAATGAAAATATAATTTTTCAAAATATTGATACTAAGGTGCAAAGTTGGCACCCAAATGATTCAAATAATGCCAAGTTTAATTGACATCCACAGATTGTTAGATTTATTCTTAAAATGACTTTTTTATTGCAGCATTGCCGTTCTTTGAAAATAATTAAAAAACGGCTTAGAATATGAAAAAATACTAAGAGATACTTTTTGTTAACCATTGAATTTACCAATCAAAACAAATTTAAAAAATGCGATTATACAGGGTATTCATATTTTTCTGAACTAATTAATTTTAGTAACACCCTGTATCTCCGCAACTGGGGGCCTCACAAGCTTCATATTAACCTTAAATTTGACAACTCATCCGCTCATGTGACACGCCAAGTTTGAAAAAAATATCTCGTATACTTCTAGAGATACTAAGAAATATGTGTATTTTTAAAAAAATATATATGAAGAAGTGCCCTTATTTTGACTCCAAGAATACGTGGTTTCATTTTTGCCCATCAGTTTAGTTACACCCTATATAGAAATGGCTGCCACTTCCGCAATGACTTGTTTCTGTAGAAATTTTGTTTATTTACAATAGGCCAAAGGCGAGGTTGCCATGATTACAAAGTGCTAACGATGTAAACAATACTAGTGCTAGTTAAAATAAGGTTACCTAATATTATGTTGTATAATACATTTTTATGGAAAACAATGTTGACCAAAGAAAAATTCAATAGCATTATTCATTTTAATCTTGATCTTATTGAATATTTTTGCTTTATTTTTCTGAGGTTTTTGCCCAATCTGACAACGATGCTTTGAAGATGATGTGGACAGTTTGTGTTGTATTTTGGAATCGTTGTTTCCACGATACACGAAAACAGGCAAATCTGCGCATCTATTCTATACCTCAGTTGCGAATCACGAATTCACGAATTCAAAATAATGGACGGCTGCGGTTGTGTTTTACGTTTTTTTATAGTTTACAGTTTAATTTGTCAAGCAAAAAGTGTAAACAACTGTCAGTCAAGAAATAAATCCTTTATCTATGGTCAAGAATAAATAAACAAGGACGGGTTAATAATTTATTTATTGATAAATAAATAAAAAATAATAAAAATAAATAAATCTTTGCAGTGAAATCAGTGAAATTCACCTTACTTACAATAAATGTATTATTTAGATACCTATATGATATTTTTTTATCGTCTACCAATATACGGTCTTTTAAAAGAAAAATCCTGTTAATTTAACAAAATATACATCAATTTTATTTGCAAATTTTTAACATTTATTTAAAAGAAAACGTTTTTTTGCGGCGATTTCGACCCAATCAAAATAAAATAAATAATGCACGCCCATGGAAACCAGCCCATATTTTATGAAACTATCATAATCAATTAAGAAATTTTCAAAAAAAAAACGACGTTAAAAAATAATTATAGAGCGTCGGATAAGCCTGTTTCCGGCTAATTTTATTTTTTTTAGCGAAATCGTCAAATTTCAGTTTCCAAAGGGGTTGACCCCCCGCAAATCTCGGGGAAATATTCGCCACGCCCGCAGGGAATTTTCCAGGGGTCTCATTTCACAGTATCTTATACATCTCGAGGCGCTGCGTCGATTGGCGCCACGCAGAATGTCGTAGCTCTAACCGTTTCCGCGAAAATGGCCTTCAAAGTCAAACCGAAAGTGAAAACTCGAAGTTCGGATTTTTTTCTAAAACTTTGTGGCTGCGTCCGGATTAAGCGTAATTCTACCGTGAAATGGGACTTTTCCTAAGTAAATCGACCAGCCGAATCGATTTAGCATGGCCCCGAAGGCGTAGGGCTCACCGGTTTCGAGCAAATATTTTTTCGTAAATTCGACCCCTCGATTTTGGAGGTGTTGGACAATTTATACGAAATCTCGGAAACGACTGGACGAAATCGAATTTAACCTTTTTTTCCGTCATCTACTGGTCGAACTGCGTAGGAGAAACCTATTTTCGGTGCAGGTTAACATTTTTGGAAATTCAAAAAAGTGTCGGGTCAATTTACGTCGGATAGGCTTGTTTTGGACTAATTCTCGCCGAAAGACCTCAAAAATCCTTATACATCTCTCGGTCTACGGTCTACCTACACACAGTAGGCCTTGGGAGAAGGGAGAACAAGTGAAAATCAGGGAAAAGCGAGATAATTTGATCAAGTAGGCGGGCGATGTAGGGGGTGTTTTGCGCCTGGAAAATCGAAAAAACTGCTGTTGAATTTCCATTTGAAGAAAAAAATTCTTATGTTTTGTTTCTTGCTAGAAGCCTCCATCGTAAAGCCGCGATAATATTTTAGTAGTTATAAGACGTGCCGCCGGCCCTTAGGGCATTTTGTAATTAACAACCAGGAGCATGACCACGCAGTCGTTCGCAAGAATAATAATAAAGTACCTACATACAGAAAATAATAGGTAAGTACAAGTACAAGTACAAGGACACAGGCGATATTGCCATGATTACAAAGTTCAAAGGATGTAAACAATACTATAGTGCTAGTTAATATATTATGATGTATAATACATTTTTATGGAAAACAAAGCTGTCCGAAGAGAAATTCAGTAGCATTATTTGATAAATCATTGCACATAAATATCAATTATCTATCACATAACTTAATAACCCTTCTTATCGACTATTTTTGCTTTATTTTTCTGAGATTTTTGCCCAATCCGACAGCGATGTTTTGAAGATGACGTGCGACGGTCTGTGTTGTATGATGATAGCGTTGTTTATGGTGCCACAACCTTCTCAAACTTACAAGCCCTGTGCAAACATGTGGCAACGCCGCAGCGGGTCGGTTCAACGGGTCTATGCAGTATACAGCAGTGTGCACTTTGGTTTAGTTTATCTTTTCTAATAAATGTTCAACCCTCTTTTTAATTATAATTAGATACATTTGTAAACTTTGTTTTAATAAATGTGTACCTAACGTACGTTTGTTTAACAGACAATAAAAGCAGTAACAAGTAACAAAATATCATAGATTATAAGTATTTATAATAAGTACGATTCCTGGTGTGGATAGGTACATTTTCGACAAATAATATGGTGAATTTGGGCAAATAGAGGGGTCTACATTTTGTTGTAAGTCGAATTTTTGTGAGAATTTTTCGCAAAGTGCGCCATCAGGCAAATAATGATTAGGTACCTATCTTCCTTTATGGTTAAATTTTCATAAAAATACAAACAATAAGCGAACAGAGAACAGTATGTTGTGAAGGAGAGTAGTATTTATTAGTTTTACTACATTACGAAAAAACATGAATTTTTGAATTATATAGGTATCATATTGATTGTTATATGTATTGTGATGAGCGAATTTATTTTCAATAAATTATATTTTTGATATTGCTTCAGAGGCCACACAAAACTTATACATATATTATAATGTTTCTTCGTTTTTTTTTATTTTTCTGAGGATGGTTGTGGTTGTGGTTGCTGCCAACGTAACCTAACCTGTTCTGTGGTTGCTACCGAGTTTGAGGTTATGTTCGGAAGCACATTGTGCAGAAAGTGTTAGCGACTCAAAACCATAGAGATCATATATATAGTATATATAGGTAGAGTGCTGGACGGTATTTTTTATACATAGGATGCACGGAAAATCTTTGACGAATTTAAAACCATAAAATAGTAAAAAATAATAATAAATAGGCCCAGTATACATGCGCATTTGCAATTTGAGGTAGTGTTTTGTGAAACTTGACATTCTTTGACAGCCATTTGACAGCGACAAACTAAGTATAACCTACCGTTGTTTGCATCATAGACTTTTTGTGGCATAATTTTTTCGATTTTCAGCTAATTATTAATAGTTTCTTCGCGTTTTAGTTGTTTGAGTGTTTTATCTAATTAAGTGATGATCTCGAATATGTTCTGCTCATTTTACACCAGAGTGTTTAAAAACGAAACGAGTTAAAACGCAGCTAATTAAAAATGCGGTACGAACTCTTCTATTAAAACCACCTAAACCATCATTTAAGTAGGTAAGTATATTAACACATGATTGTGGTGCAAGAAACTATTAGTAGCTTATTTTTTGTTTTAGAGTTAAAGTTATAAAGGTAGATATACAAGTTTGTAGGGAGATAGTAATTCAGAAAAACAACCACTGTTTTGAATTGCGCGGTCTGAAGGTCTAATGCGCATGTTCCATAGGCCCGTGCGCAAATCCACAATCTGCCATAAAAAGGGACTTGTTCAGCACTCTGCCTATATACAGTGTGTCCCACTTAAGGACTGACCACCCCTCTAAAATTTTTATTTATGGCTCGATTTCCATAAACTTTTTTTTGTTGGATAGAGCTTCAAAAATGGCATTAATGTATAATTCAGGTACCTCGTGCCTTAAATTCATGGCCCACTGAGACGGTGTTTTAGTGCTGAAATTTCGAAAAGTACTATTAGGAATTTTTTTAGAGGAAAATCAATGCCGGATTCTTATTCAGCCTTGTTCGAAACCCAAACGTACCAATTTGCATTACCATAGCTCTACAGGGTGTTTCAAAGTTTTTAGTGTTCCACTTAATTAGTGGCCACCCCTGTAAAATTTTTATTTTTAGCACGATTTCATAAACTTTTTTTTTTGTTGGATAGAGCTTCAATAATGGCATTAAATGCATAATTCAGGTGCTTCGTGCGTTACATTCATGGCCCACTGAGACGAAGTTTTAGTGCTGAAATTTCGAGAAGTATCTACTATTAGGACCTTTTTTAGAGAAAAATTAATGCTAGATTTTTATTCAACGTTGTTGGAAACCCAAACGTACCAATTTGCATTAGAAAATGGAGGACTAATTGAAATGACTGAAATTTGAGTTTATGTTATGTTGTGTTCTTTATTCATGTATTTGATGATATTAAATTAAATAAAAAATTTGTTCGCTAATAAATTTTTGAAAGAATATGAGTTCCTCATGAATATTTTAGTGACCAACTTACTAGAAATTAAGAAAATTAATTACAAATTAGTACGTTTTTGTTTGGAACCTCTCACTGCATATAAGAATCCGGCCTTACTTTTCTTTTTAATTTTTTTTGGTACACCCTGTGGAGCTATGGTAATGCAAATTGGTACGTTTGGGTTTCCAACAACGCTGAACAAGAAACCGGCATTAATTTACCTCTAAAAAATCCCTAATAGTACTTCTCGAAATTTCAGCACTAAAACACCGTCTCAGTGGGCCATGAATTTAACGCACGAGGCACCTGAATTATGCATTTAATGCCATTTTTAAAGTTCTACCCAACAAAAAAAAGTTTATGAAAATCGAGCTATAAATAAAAATTTTACGGGGGTGGTCAGCCCTTAAGTGTGGCAATAAAAATTTTGAAACTCCCTGTAGAGCTACGGCAATGCAAGTTGGTACGTTTGGGTTTCGAACAATGCTGAATAAGAGTCTGGCTTTAATTTTCCTCTAAAAAAATCCCTAATAGTACTTCTCGAAAATTCAGCACTAAAACACCGTCTCAGTGGGCCATGACTTTAACGCACGAGGCACCTGAATTATCTGTTTGATGCCATTTTTGAAGCTCTATCCAACAAAAAAAAGTTTATGAAAATCGAGCTATAAATAAAAATTTTACAGGGGTGGTCAGTCCTTAAGTGGGACACACTGTATATGATCTCTATGCTCAAAACCCACAAAACACGCTGAAACGACACCAAAAAACATCGAAGATAGTGCGAGAAACCTCCTCTGAAACCTACAGGCGATACTGCATTATATTGTATAGTCCCCCGAGCAGTAAAACCTGCACTAATTGGCACTGGAAAGGCTACCGCTGGACCCTGAGCAGTTACTACATTGTTTGGGCGGTTAATTTATTGGATTACCATGGCCGAAGGGCAGGAGGTAACGAAGCCTCCGCAGACGGCGCCAAACGGAACAAATCAAGGCGGCTGGGGCAGGAGAAGACCCGCGCAAGCGTGCTACTGCGATGGGTATGGCGTAGGAGAGTCGCTGCATCGATTGGCGCAAGGTAGAATGTCGCAGCTTAAGCCGTTTCGGTGAATTCGATTTTCAAAAGTTAACCGACCCAAATTTCGAAGAAAAATTCGATACATTTTTAATAATATTATTTTGAAATTTGGTTGTGAGTGCGTAAAATAGTTGTTTATGTACCAAGGCACTTGAAGTTCAACTCTTTATGACACGTGTGGAATTTAGTTGCCGAGACCTCTGGCCGAGGCAAATAAACCACACGAGTCATAAAAATAACTTCAGTGCCGAGGTACCTACATATATTATATACAGGGTGAGTTTTTTTCGATGCCCACTATGGGGATCTCGGAAACTAGCAGAGCTAGAACAAAGGTTAAATGGGGAAAGAATTGCGGTTTTGAATGCTCAATCTAATGCCCCTTTTGGATTTTTAAAAAAGTTCATGGCTCACTAGATATTTTGAAAAGAGTGATTTTTTGCTATTTCATCAGATCTCTGTAGCTCCGTGTTATTCCTGATTATACAGAAAAACTGTAGAGACAAAAATTGTAGATAATTTTGGGCTTAATAAGATAACCTAATCCAATTTTTATGTTGATTGTGATTTTTAAGATATGACATAAACTTGTGTTTTTAAATGTAAATCATAGTTGGCTGTAGCCTTATCAAAGCGGCCATTTTTTGAGCTTTCCAAAGATATAATACTCGGCATAGTTATTATAAAAAATAAAATAGCTATGGCTAATTTTCTGATTTTTTTTTAAATTTTCACATAGTCAGCCATGGAATATTTTCATAAATACGTTCTATTTTATAATTAGACATACTTCAAACTTTCTAATATTTTGTTTTTAGCTGGTAACAAAATGTAACAAAATAAAACAAGGATTAAAAAACTCAAATTCAAATTATTATTATTTTAGAAGGTCACCTTTTAAAATAAAAAAGGGCATTCAAACAATCCACCATTATTATTTACGCAAATATTGCATCTTTTTAAAACTGAATTTGTCGCCTTTCTTAGAGAGCGCCTGTCAATACTGGCAATTGCTTCTAAAACAGCTGCTCTTAATTCAACAATTGTCTCATACTTTATTTTGTACTGTTCCCCACAAAAAGAAAACCAAAACAGGCAAATAATTATGTGGTGGAGCTCCATCATGATAATTTTTGTGTTATATTGTTACATTTTGTTACCAGCTAAAAATAAAATATTTGAAAGTTTGAAGTATGTCTTATTATAAAATAGAACGTAATTATGAAAACATTCCATGGCTGACTATGTGAAAATTTAAAAAAAATCAGAAAATTAGCCATAGCTATTTTATTTTTTATAATAACTATGCCTAGTATTATATCTTTGGAAAGCTCAAAAATGGCCGATTTGATAAGGCCACAACCAACTATGATTTACATTAAAAAAACACAAGTTTATGTCATATCTCAAAATTCACAAACAACATAAAAAATTGGATAAGATTATATTATTAAGCCCAAAATTATCTACAATTTTTGTCTCTACAGTTTTTCTGTATATTCGGAAATAACGGAGCTACAGAGATCTGATGAAATAGCAAAAAATCACTCTTTTCAAAATATCTAGTGAGCCATGAACTTTTTTAAAAATCCAAAAGGGGCATTAGATTGAGCATTCAAAACTGAAATTCTTTCCCCATTTAAACTTGGTTGTTGTTATTTTACTGTCTTTGTCATTCTACTAACTTTTTATTATTAATTAATATCGATAAATATATATATTTTCAAAAGAAAATTATATCAATCCTTTAAAATTCTGTTCGGCTATGTTTGATGCAATATTATTATTACTTTTTTTTTAATATATCTACTTATATCACAAACTTGCTTCCATAATAAAAAAGCAAGTCAAACTTTTCCGCACACTCTAATATTTTCCCACATAGGTATGAATTAAATAACATCGATCGGGAAAATAACTTTTCCATCCCTATATTACACATAATTCTCAAAACCAACCCCCTCCCTACCTAAAAAAAGACGCAAACAAGCCCTCCAATCCCAGCTCCCGTCTCCATAGCAACCGGGGGGGGACGACTCCCCCCCTGGGGGGGGGGAGGGGAGGGGGCGTCCCCCTTCCTGGGCAGGGGGGGGGAGTCTACAATCAGCGTCGGAAACTGCTCCAGAGGAGTCAGCAATCAGCGTACAAAGGACCAGACTTCCGGTTCGGAGGATACTCGGTTATTACGTTATTTGGGACGATTCTCGATGGGGTGGGCCATTTCTGGGGATTGGGGAAGGGTTGAGAGGTATTTGGGGGAGTATTGGTGTCGAGAGATTCACATGGAATTTGGTAGATGTAGATTCCCCTGGTATATTGAGTTTTTTTCATTTTCTGAACAAAATAGAATGCAAGTAGATGAACTAGGAGAGTTCTGGAGCGGAAGTGACCTCTAGGTGACCTGAAGATCGACAGTGAAGTGTCTTAAAATCATCATTAGAAGTTCATAAATCGACACAGAAGTAGCCGATTATTGTACGATTTTTTCAATAAGTAGGCCTTGGCGAGATGTAAACATCAAACGTCAGACGCGGAGCCATCGCCCGTCAAAAGTGACCAAATATTCAAAACACGGCCAATAAAGACCCGTTTAACTTTTCGTACACATTGCGAAATTGTTACCTATAGCAGCGCAATCTTTCAGTACAAATATTTTAGTAGGTTTGAATGTCAATCTATTTTTCATGGAGGCTGCATAATAGTGGAGTTTCTGTTGGGAAGCGCCGTGCCTCGTCATACTCAACCTAGGGAGAGCGATCGTCAAAGTCAAGCAACGCCGCGCGCAGTCGTTTCATGAACGGATGATCCCCTATGATTGTTTTATTGTTTGCCTAATAAAACATTTTTTGACGATTTCAAAAAATATAATATGTACCTCGGCCAGAGGCCTCGGCAACTAAATTCCACACGAGTCGTAAAAAGTTGAACTTCAGTGCCTTGGTACATAAATAACAATTCTCTAAATTTCTAAGGATTTTGATACAGAAATACGAAGTTGTTTACAATAATGATAATACACCTTTTTTCTTTATTCTCACGAAGACTTAATAAGAAATTAAATAGAGGTATAACTTTCGTTTTAACAAAGCCGAACCGTCTGTTTTTTCAATTAAAATGCAAAAGTAAAACGGACATAAATAATATCTTTCTCTATTACAGCAG
This sequence comes from Pseudeuparius sepicola, assembly GCA_963920635.1. Lineage (NCBI taxonomy): Eukaryota > Metazoa > Arthropoda > Insecta > Coleoptera > Anthribidae > Pseudeuparius > Pseudeuparius sepicola. The sequence goes on from OY987306.1 coordinate 33,889,771, forward strand.
ATAGGGTCCTGCCATATACGAGTATACCTACTCTGAAAACTGTTCCTATATAGGACATGAAAATTAAATATTCTACAGTGGCGTAGAAAATATATTTTGTGACAGACACCAATAAATAATATTTTTTTTATTTTTTTCCTATTTGGCACTTAAATCACTAAAAATGGATGTTACAATTTTTACTCATACCTTTCATCTTATTTATTGAATTTCCTTTTTGAAAAATACATATTTTTAATTACTTAATAAAAATTTAGTACCTATGTACAATAATAGAACTATGTAGTAATATAAAATTGTTTGTACAAAGATACTAAAGTTTTTTTTAAATTTATACAGTGTGGTCATTTAAGTGTGCAACATATGGGATTTTTTTTATTAACTGCACAACGAAAATACAAATATTCCCGAAAGTTGGTGCATGTTCGATAATCATATTAGGCGCACTTAGAATGGTTGCAAGTCAAACAGCATATACGGTAGGTCAAAAAATATAAAAATTGTACAAGAGTAAAGTACTCTTATTTCAAAAAATTCATCAAAATGTTATCAAGAAAAGTCGTCTAGAATTAAAAGTTATGCCTATAAGAAAGAGAAATATATTTTTTGAAAAACATTAATAATTTCAAAAAAAAATTGTTTTAATATTCACCCTAAACAATTTCATAAATCAGTCAAAATTATATCAATTTCGCATAACCTTGTTCAAAATCAAGCATATTTGTGAAACTAACTTGGATTTTTAATTTCTTAGGGAATCACAAACATGACCACACTGTATATTTTAATAGAGCGTTCATATTCAATAAAAATTGGAAAATCACCAACTTTTTCGAGCGATTTTTTTTACAAATAATGTCATATTTTTAAAGCAAATGAATTAATCTTCTTGAAACTCTTGTTTTGTTACCTTAGGTACCTATGTAAAAGTACGAAATTCATCCATCTAAAAAATATTTACCGACAACAGTTTTTGCCCCACTGACACGGCTATGTCCAAAAAACAATAACACCAGCGGCCGTACACTATACACTCCCATCTGTCCTCGAGCCCATAATTCATGGACAGCCAGCCCTGTTGTAGCGCCCATGATTGATTTTTATGGGAGCCCATTAAAAGCTTGGATAGGAATATTTCTTGGGGCGGTTTCTTCCTGTTTGCCTTAAGAAAGGGACCCGCATTTTGATTAACTTATTAGCAGTTAGGTAAATATCATGTACAGGGTGTGTAAGGTAGGTAACCTACGATTTTTATTCCATTCTTGAGCGCACTAGATGAACATTGTTAAAAAGTAGCGGCGAATATTGCACATTAGGTGAACATTTTTTAGAAAGTCGCGGCGAATATTTCACATTAGGTGAACATTTTTTAGAAAGTCGCGGCGAATATTGCACATTAGGCGAAAATTTTTTAGAAAGTAGCGGCGAATATTGCACATTAGATGAACATTTTAAGAAAGTGGCGGCAAATATTAAGTCGCGTCGAATACACATTAGGTGAACATTTTTCAGAAAGTCGCGGCGAATTTGCGCATTAGGTGAACATTGTTAAAGAGTAACGGCAAATATTGCACATTAGGTGAACATTTTAGAAAGTAGCAGCGAATATTGCACATTAGATGAAAATTTTTGAAAAGTCGCGGCAAATATTGCACATTAGGTGAACATGTTTAGAAAGTAGCGGCGAATATTGCGCATTGGGTGAACATTTTTCGAAAGTCGCTGCGAACATACCAAGTTCCCTCGTTTTGTTATCATTGTTTGATAAAATTGCAAGTTTGTACGATCTATACGACAAAAAAAATATGAAGTGAAATGTTCGATTTAAGACATTCCAGGCCTTAATTTTTAAATCGGGAGACTAAAGGAAACGCCACAAGGATTCTGCGGACCCCGAGAAATGCGAAACACGGAGTGCCCCTAACCTGATTACACTGATGATGGGCAACGAAGCGCGAAACGTGGGCCTTTGTAATGGGGTTGTCCGAGCGAACGATCGCTACCTAATCGCATTTAGCGTTTGATGCTGTATTACTGGGGGGATATCCGCGATTTACAACAGGGGAAAAACTAAATTCAATAAGCAAAAATAAAAATAGTTTAGACTCCCTCAGATTTTCTCCTGTAACCTGCGTAATATTGAAGCTACATTAAAAAACGATATATCATTGAATTCGCCAGAAAATTTGCTATCGAGACTATCGTAAAATCATAGAAAATCTTCGCGGTTCAAGAAGAAACTGTCAACTTTATAAGTAAGTTAAAAAAAATCATACGAATTTTTTGCAGCCAATTACATTTTTTACTGTAACTTTCGTAATATTGATGGCACATTAAAAACCGATACACCGTTAGATTCTCCAGAAAATTTGCTATCGACTGAAGAAATGTTCATGAGAATTCCTAGTGGCTTTCAAATAAAAATCACGACTTAAATAGTAAGTACGTAAAAAAATCAAACTTTAACTGAAATATTTTCGAAACCCCACGTTCCCCCAATCAAATAATCTACCTACAACATACAGAATTCCCTCCCTAACGAACTAGCGAAAAGCAAGAAATTATTCCTCCCCAAAAAGGGAAGGGAGACCTACAAAAGAACCGGAACAAACCAACCAAATAAAAACTGATCAGCAATTTAAATTGGTGGGGCCCATTTTAATAATTCCCTTGCGCTCCTTTTTGTTTTTTGGATCATTAGAGAGCTCGGCCAGTCAATTTGGCGTAAGGGAAAAGATAAAAATGGGGTTTGGGGGTAATTTCTTCGCTTCAAAAGTCGAGGAGTCGGTATAGAATTTGCTAGAACGAATTTTAAAACGATTATTGTTCGCTTTCGGATTTGTTTACAGTTATTCTGGAACACCCAGTGTACAGGGTTAGTCACATTACATTCTACCCCACCTTAACTTTGTTTTTAATTTTGGAAAAAAATGTAAACATGAAATAATTGTATAACTCACAATTTTCTTGAAACTTCAGGTATGTATTCAGAAAAACAAATGTAAGTATTTGTTTTTTAGACGGAACTCCCTGTATATTTCTCGATTTTCGAAATCTACGCATTTTTCTGGTATGTTATATGTTTGCTTTAGTAGTTTGCACAAATTCGTGCATCGTGCGACACCACCTTGTCTTATTGCCACACTCGGCCTTCGGCCTCGCCAAACCTTTATAACTATAAGAGTGGCTTCATAAGTCTGCAATATGGAATCTGTAATAGTAATAACCGTAGTAGTAGTAAAATAGTAATATCTAGTAGTAGTTTAATAGCAGTATAGTGTAATCTTTATAGTGATAATTTGCAAGTGATAAAAATAAACTGATCATTTTCCGCTTGCCTCTCCAACACTATACGGCAATATTCTCGCCTTCTATAATTATTATTTTCATACAGTTTTTTTAACTACGATAACGATATGGTCTAAACTTTGGAGCTCCATGATATTTGCAAATATCCCGATGCATCTGTAATAGAATGTCTCGGATTTTCCACGAAGTATGGATAAGACTGCTTCCTGCATATTCTCAGTTAAAACATGTCGTGGTTTATTTCTCTTTATTATAATAAAAAGATTCATAGTTAGTTACGAAAAAAAAAAACAGTTTTTCTTTTAAACAATTACTTGATGGTCTAACCTAACAGGATGCATCTACCTAATGCCACTACAATTTATTTACGCCACATTAGTTTTCATTGTGGTTTGTTATAATTTACCAAATGAATCCTACCCTCTCCCTTCGTTGTTTTGATCAGATAACTATATCTAATCGCATAATCTATTGTAAGCAATCAAATGATGCACCTGCATATTTATTTCGTTTGGATTTTTTTCTAGGATTCTATAAACAAGAAGCTACCTAATTAGTCCAATCCGAACAATACATCATTAACAATATAGTCGTGAATAAACATTGGCTTTCTTTGCCGTTTGTGCCTAGCCGCGCCTTTCGCCCCCCTAGTTAGAAATTCGGATTTCATCCCCACGCCGATTTATTATTCAAATTCTATTTGCACCCCAAACTGTCTGGGAACCCTGTTACAAAAACAAAACCTGACCCAACTGCAGAAAAGCCAAACTTCGTTTTCTGGGCGTCGTATCCTGAGGATAACGAACTATACAGGAGGGGGTGGGGAAAAGGACGCGGTTAATTTCATTACAAAATTGTATCGGTATTTGTGTGCAACTTTTGTTAGTAGATAGGGGAATCTGGGTAACAGTGAGACATTGTAAATATCCCTCCTCCTATAAATAGCTCATGGATGGCGCACAATGGCAAGACCCAAGGTCAGCCTTCTCCATTACTTTCACAGTTGCCGCCCATTCAGTTTGGAAGTTGTGATGTTGCTGTGAAGATTGCACGCCAATTCTACTTTTTACAAGCTTTTATTTAACTTGCAATGTATGTATGTTTGGGCATAGAAGAATCTGTAGTGATTCTTCTATGGTTTGGGTCAAATCTTGCAAACTGACTAAGAACCACTTCCTGACATCCGATTGAGCTGAAGTTTTGCATACAGCTTTAGTTCTGGTGACAATACAATATACAATACTCAATATTGTAATTCTTTCAAAATGGCCATTGCCACAAGATGGCGGATGATGTATTTTTTGTCAACCCCTTAATATGGGTATCAAATAAAAGGTCTTGAAGAATAGAAAACGATAGAGTTAGTGACATCACGCTAAATCAATATGGCCGCATGGCCGCCGCTCCAAGATGGCGGATAATGTATTTTTTGTAAATCCCCTTAATATGGGTATCAAATGAAAGGGCTTGAAGAGTAGAGAACGATAAAGTTAGTGACATCACACTAAATTCAATATGGCATTCACATTTTCTTTTGCCTTAATATGGGCAATAAATGAAAGGGCTTGAAGAGTAGAACTAAAAAGTTGAAAATAAAATTATTAATAAAAACAATATTTTTAAAAACAAGCTTTTATTTACCTAAATAATCTAAAAAGAAGAAAATAATCAAAAAATTTAAACCAAACTTATAATATACCCATAATTTTGTTAAGTACATTATAAAATTGTATATGATATAAAAGCTTGTCGCGAGAATATTATATATACCTTGAAAGTAATTCTAACTAGAAAATATATTTTTCCATAAAAGAAATTTACACACGAAAATCTCGCGACAAGCTTTTATATCATATACAATTTTCTAATGTAACAAAATTATGAGTTTGCTTTGGTTTAAATTTTGTGATTATTTTCTTCTTTTTTGAGCATTTAGGTAAATAAAAGCTTGTTTTTAAAAATATTTTTTTTATTAATAATTTTATTAAATGGTATAGATTTAGATTGAGCTTCTGCAGGAACTGTCAGAAAACTGTGACGGGTTTTTTATTAAATAAGTGCTGTATCCTAGAGTGTTGAACGGTGTTTGGTACAGTTAAAATCCAATAATAATATTTGAGATTAGTATTGTTATCGTTATCATGTTTTCATTTCGCAGTACCATGGGTAGAGTGAGACAATTTCAACAGGGGAACAGTGAGACCCATTACTACCCATAGGTATGTCTCACTTTTCCCCATATAATAGATAAATATTGCTTACCTACATAATTTGTAGATATACTTACAATGTGCTAAAAATTAAAAGGTTTTCAATTTAGTTTCAGATATAAACCCATAAAATTGCATTCATTTTGTGTATAATTATCTCTTCAACTAAAAGTAAACAGGTAGGTACTTTCATATTATAGTATCTCAGCGTTCCCCATGCCTGGGTAACAGTGAGATAAATAATGTCAAGTGTAGTTTCAATTTACTTTAGACTTTTAGAAGACAATAGTATGACTATGCTGTTTTTCACATAGGTTTGGGAATCATTTGGAAACAAAGTGCTAAAAAATAATTTTAAAAATTCCTTAAATTTCTAATTATTGTAAAAAAGGTGTATCACCACTATTCGGTGCATATACGCTTACTGTGTGAAAGTTGATCATGAGAATCGAGAAAACGGTTAAATTTCATCAGTTCGTACAAAAGATCGATTCAGACAACTCGGATGATGGATGACTTAAACTACCACAGAAAGAAACCGGCAAAACCGCAACCGCGACCAATCTACGTTAAACATGCCATTTATTCCTAGTTTATCTGATGATTTTTTAACACGCCTGTCAATGATTTTAGAGGCCGCACGCGTTGTTAGCAAGATACTATGTATATTATAAATTTCAACCGACAAAAAATTGCACCATAGCTGCGGCACAAGATATATTGTATTGTTCATAGAGATATGAAACTAAAACACTTTTAAGGGACCATCTGTAACAGGTGATAGATCTTCAAAAAGTAATTGCATTGTATCTTTTTAAGGCCTTATAAAAAAGTTACAGGGTGTTAAAGTTTTAAAAAATATGTGAACTTTATGGAATATTTACCAAACTAGTTGAGATATTTAATTCAAATTTGGTACACGTTATAATAGCATGGGTTAACATAAAACCTTTTAATATCAAACACCTTGAACAACCAGTGGCGTAGAAGTAGGTAATTTGTACAATTATTGTTTTTAGTTAAAGAAAATTAATCACATTGTATAGTAATAAAATGTATCGATCTTTTATGTAGATTTTAATTGTAAACAAAAATGTCCTCTTGACAATTTGTTGTATATGTGTCGTGGTTTCAGAGAGAGTGCGTCGGCGCGCGCCGAATGTCAGGCATGGGCGAAAATAGCGTATTACGTAAACACGGCAAAAATCTTTCAAAATTACGGTTTTTCCGCGGGTTTTTTTATAAACAGAAAATCATAAGGGGGTTACTTGGGTCCACTGTTAAAGTTTTTCTTGTCATTTTTTGAGGTTACAATTGGGAAAATTGTCAAAAAGCACCTACAATTGTTAAAAAAAATTGCCATCTTATGTAGTTTTCTTCAATGTTATTGACCATAAAACATAAAAAAGTTTGTGATACAATTTGACCGTAGGTACGTTCAAAGTTGGCTTTAAAACATTTGTCCCAAATTACCTCAACCCATACATAGCCCTATTTAAGGTACGTTCACAGAAAAAATAGTTCCACAACATAATATTATAATCTTCCAAATATCCATTATCTAATAGTGGACCTCAATATTAATGCATTTAGAAAATATTAGGCTTAAAAGATGGAGCCATTTGACAGCTGTCATTAAGGAGCCTTCTGTTCTGAATGTATTTTCTGTGGACTGTAGCACGTTGTATAATAATTCGAAAATAGTATATTACATAGCGAGAGTTGTAAACAGCTTATTACGTATGAGTGTGTGATAAGCTTACAGCTCGAGTTTTGTATTATAATTTTTCTTCGACGAAAGAAAAACTATTATAATAGATAAACTATACTCAAGGCCTACTATAAAGACTTAGTTGCTATGGTGACGCGGATGCCGCGCTATAACAAGGCACCCGTGATAATTGCGTTTTAATTAAGAACAGATACGTAATTTTTTTTATTACGTGTCACTCATTGCCTGTCAGTGTTCGTAACAATGGACTTACTTATAACCTAAGTAAGAGTAGAAAAATAAAATAAACATCTGTTCAGAGTATCCGGGCAAAAGGCAAACTGCGTATATACCATAGAGTTGCGGGGTATGGCAAGATCGATACAGCAGACGTGACTATTTTTGTCCGGATGCAGCAGGATAATTGTCCAATGCTGGGGCCACTGCTCCCCCAGGATGCGTAGCTATTCGACGATTCAAACACATGACAAAAAAGAACTAACCCCAGACTTTTATTCTGTTATTTTCACACGAAACCACCAGCAATTACCTTGATAACCATAGATGAAATGAGAGTGGACAAAGCGTTGGAGACTCTGGAGACTACCTCGCAGAGAGATAACCATATAGGTAATCTTTTTCAATATGCTGAAAATGATAGTTTTTATAGGGCGAGTTTTTTTTTGATGATGAGTCATGGCTAACTAGATATTTAGAAAAAAAAACGAAAATTTGGCAATTTATTCTAATCCATCTAGCTTCGTTGTTTCAAATTTTAGATAAAAAGTGTAAATACCAAAATTGGAGGGAATTGTGTCCCCAATGCGGCTATGATGTTCTAATTTTCGTGACAGCTGCCACTTTCGAGATATGACACAAACTTGTATTTTTTTAAAGTGGAAACCATAGTTATTTCTGCTATTTTTCTGAACAACCATATCGGGTATTATATCGTTGGAAAGTTCTAAGAATGCCTGATTTTTTGAGACCATGGCCAACTATGCTTTCCAACACAAGATTGTGTTATATCTCGAAAATGATAACAGCATTGGGGACACAAATCCCTCCAACTTTGGTATTTACAGTTTTTATCTAAAATCAGAAACAACGAAGCTACACGGATTAGAATAAACCGCTAACATTTCGTTTTTTCGAAATATCTAGTAAGCCATGCCTTTTTTCAAAAATCCACAAGGCGCATTAAATTGGGCCCACAAAACTGCAATCCTTTCCCCACTTAACTTTTCTTCTATCGGGATCGCGAGATCCCCGATTAAAAAAACTCACCCTGTATGTTTAAAAATAAACAACCTCTATATTATAACATTAACTTAACTTAACTTGTTAGTTATTCGCTTTTTTAATCATTCATTATTATATACCTAAGTATATAAGTATTCATATTCATTCCAATGGTTCCTATACCCACACTATAATATAGCTATAGTGAATCAACGATGAAGATGTAATGCAATTGAGTTTTATTTTGCCTTAGTGTTTAAATTGACACGTGCCTATAGAATAGGTTGTGGGAATATATCCTTGATTAAAATAAAATTATGTATAGGTTATTTCAAGAGAATCAATAAGTATGAAGGGGTGGTAATACCTATTTACGGGGTGTTCAGATTTGCTCCGGAAGCTTGTTTTTAAAAAAGGTTTTTATTTATTATTTTAGATATTAAATTGTGGGAAACTGATTATTGCGCTTTTGCAGTATGAAGTAGCGAAGTATGAAATATTTTCTGTGTAATAAAACATTGTACAGATGATCTTAAAAATGCTTGATATAAGTCATAAACCGATCTGAAACCTATAATTTGGCCGACTATAAAACGAGGCTTTATAGCTAGAAATTCCAGAAACCCACGGCCATAAAATGTTGGAAATTGTTCGTTCTGAGCAATCAGAAAAAGTTGCACGATATGTAATTTCAGCTTGATTATGATTGCGCCTATATTGTAGGTATTGTTTTTATTTGGCCTGTGTGTTTGGTGGGCGGGGCTACACACAACATTGTTGTTAAAGGCAATAAAGAAATACATTTGTAAATGCAATGCAACTGGCGTTAGCGTTTTTTTTAATTTATAATATATACACGTGAATATTAAATGGATATACAGGGTGAGTCACATCTAAAAGCAGAGCCGAAAACACAAGGTAGAATTCGCTAAAATAAGCACCTATGTTTAATAAACATTAGCTCAAAAACGCTTGGTTCTCCATATACAGAGTGTTGAAACTTTTCCAAATATTTTTTAATTTTTTTCTAGCCCGTTTAGGAATTATTTTATACATATTATGGGTTGTCATTTTGTGCAATAATTTGGCCCTGTTCAGATGAGCAGCGGCGTAGATACAAATAATTTTATTTAAAATGCCAGCATAATCACCTTGACACTAGTTTAAAAAATCCGAAATTACTAAGAAACTGTACCAGAAATAAAAAAAATACCAAGAGGCACTTTTTGTTCCAAATTAAATGGGCTATCCACAGGGCCGTACTACTTTTTTTCTACAATTATTTACAGTAACTATTTGTACCTACGCCGCTGATGATCGGAACGGGGTCAAATTATTCCACAAAATGGCAACCGTCCAGTGTATAATGTGTACCAAATTTGGTTGGAATTCCTAAATGGGATCGAAAGAAATTAAAAAAATATGTTATTTTTGGAAAATTTTCAACACGCTGTATATGGAGAACCAAGCTTTTTTGGGCTAATGTTTATTAAGCATATGTGCTTATTTTAGCGAGTTCTACCTTGTGTTTTCGGCTCTGACTTTAGATGTGACTCACCCTGTATACATAGAACATACAAAAATGCGTCTGAAGTTTTCAAATAAATCTTCAATGAATATTTGTGGAACATACATTCAACATATTCGTGAATATTTATAATACGTGAAATAGTACCTTCAAAAGGCGAACACCTGAATGTTGCCTGAATGTTCAGATAATGTTTCTACAGTTTTTATGAATATTCCTACAATATGCATGTTCTATGAAAAAATATTATCAGAATATTCCGCCAATGTAATTTTGCTAATGGGAGGTAACATCAAAGGTGCATGTTTACTTTTAAAACCCCAATTTTTCTTTAATATTCAAAGCGACGCCCGAACAAAAACTACATAGCACCCTATCACCCTGTATATGTTAGATAACAAGCAAGTTGATGCCTCACGATCCTTTCATTTATATCGTCCAAAGGCATGAAGATGCTAGATACCTACTCATCGGAAAATATAATCCATCATAGGAAAGGATATAATAGAAATACCTGTGCTTTTAAGGCACGTGAAAAAAATAATCAATGCCCGTATTCATGGTTAAAAACAAACAAAGGGTTTAAAAATCCACATTGTGGATACCTCACGATTTTCTGCGGCTGTCAATGGTGATGATAGGACGGTTTCTGATATTAGTGGCACATCTTTGAAACCGATATTCTAATATATTCTAAAGTCACTTGAAACAGCACAAAAAACTCTATAATTGGCGTCACAAAAAGAATATAGGACATGAGCGTCACGCAGTTTTCAAAAATATATATACATATTCTACAAGCAACATAATATTTCCCTTTTAAGGTTTTTTTAAGGTTGTCGTCAAACACAACGTAAAAGGTAATGCACCATGTAATAAGTATTGTCAAAAGGTCTCTAAAAAGCCATATCGATTACAACTATTTACGCAAGTATATCCTAAGATCTGTGAAATTATGGCACGGCTATCCACCGCATTTCGCTGCATAAGTGGCCAGCCGTCGAACAGTGTAACCCATGCAAGTATTGGTGATATTATACACTGGCGAGCAAAAAATTTAGGTCACTTAGGAAATTGCAAATAATTTTAGAAAAAAAATATTTAGGGTATCTTTGGTCTAGTAGGCGGTTAATCATTTGTTTGCCGAGACATGCTATCTGTCATATTTGATATCTGTCACTTATTGCTACCGTGTTTACGTCTTCTATGAAATAACGCGTATTCGGCTTAATTAAAAATTCATACTTTGTTGAGTAATTTTCAGTTTAGTGTTAAATTCCATCTGTACAACCTATCAGTCGTTCGGTGTATTGTTTGTGAAATTCATTTTAACAAGTCATAATGCCTCTAGATCCTGTTACTGTGGCAAGAATTGTAGCAATGATACAAGATGGTCGAGGACAACGTGAAACTGCAAGAATTGTTGGTAAGAGCCTTTGTGCTGTTCAAAATGTGTATCGGCGCTATCAGGAGACTGGCCTGATAACCAGAAAGCCAGGATCCGGGAGAAAAAAAGTCACCACTCCAAGAGATGACCGTTTTTTGGTGTTCACAAGTTTACGGAATAGAACAGCTTCTGCGGTTTCGTTGCGAAATCACCTTCACGAGGTGAGAAATGTTAATGTTAGCGAATGGACCGTCAGAAGAAGACTTCGTGCCACCGGATTATCTTGTAGAAGGATGGCTACAGGACCACCGTTGCAACGTCGACATCGAGTTGCAAGATTAGCTTTTGCCAGAAATCACTTGGCATGGAACAATAATGACTGGAGCAAGGTACTGTTTTCAGATGAGTCCCGTTTTTGCCTCACTGGGTCAGACGGACGTCGGCGAGTATGGAGAAGACCCGGAGAAAGATATGCCCCAGTTTGTATTGACGAGCGACTTCCATTTGGTGGTGGGTCAGTTATGGTTTGGGCAGGAGTCACTTCACAAGCACGCACGGAGTTAGTTTTTGTACAGAATGGGTCCCTGACAGCACACAGGTATATCACGGAAATTCTGGAAGATCATGTTATGCCTTTCATGATCACTATGGATGATCATGGCATTTTTATGCAAGATAATGCTAGACCCCACGCAGCCAATGTTGTCAGAGAGTATTTAGATGAGATAGGAATCAGGCGGTTTGATTGTCCAGACATGAATCCCATCGAACACGTCTAGGATAAGTTAGGACGACGTATCCGAAGCCATACACCAGCTCCAAGGACTGCCCAGGAGCTGAGAGAGTTGCTATTGCAGGAGTGGAATAACATCGACCAGAATGCAATCCTTAATTTAATTGAAAGTATGCCTCGCCGACTTCAAGCAGTCATTAACGCAAGAGGGGGGAATACACGTTACTAATAATCATTTTTTTCCAATAATGTTAAGTTTCACTTATTTCTTTACTTCAAATAACATTCACTTCAAGGCAAATTTTGTTACTTTTTTAGAATAAATCATGAAAACTAAAATAAAGCGCTTCAATTCAATATTGCATACTAAATTTAGCTTATAAAATACACTAGGATAATTTACATTATGCAAATATAAGAATGAAACCGAAAATTAAAAAAATATATCACAATTTCAAGATGACCTAAATTTTTTGCTCGCCAGTGTATTAGGCGATCATGCATGCAGTCACTTGTTTTTACTACAATATCTATCGTCTCTGTCTCCTTCATCTCTTTTTACTACTAATACCTGTTCTAGAGCTACCCTGGTAAAATATAAATGAAATCACTAAATTTGACAGTTCCCCTTATCTTATTTTATTGTACTCGACGGCATTCTTCGTCGAACGCGATCGCGTTTGAAGGAGTGACAATTCCACGTCGCCGGCAAATCCACTTGACGCCACGTGGCCGCCGCCATCTTGATTCCGCGGCCAACTCGACCCAATAACACGACACGTGCCGACGGAAGCGGCGAATTAACCGACACAGAAGGCGACGGCGACCGTGTTTTGTTTCCGCCGGAGCTGGCGCTTTATTGTCGCATAATCGCGGCGGTCTTCGGCGCATTGTCGTTGTGCAAGGCTAACGTGACGTGCGGGGATGGACGCTGCGCAACGTGGGATTATGCGAAAATGATTTCGAGTTGATCGAGGTTAAAGTTTTGGAAGTGTAGAAGATTGAATTCGCACATTTACATCAGCCATAACCCGCTGGAACGTTGCGGGGGTGTTTTTTAGCCCGAACGGCATACCTGTATACTCATAATGACCGTTTTCTGTATTGAAAGCGTTTTTTTCAATAACTTCATCTGCCATAGGTTCATTGGTGGAAGCCTGAAGCCAAATCTAGTGTGGTAAAATACTGGCATTTTCTTCCTAACTTATCTAATAATTCATTAATATTTGGTAAAGCAAGGTATAAATCTCCTATGAACTTCAGGGTATCTATATTATTTAGAATCAGAGACTCTTTAATAAGGGGACCTAGCATGTCACAGTCTATCACATAGGAAAAGTGAAGCCTTTAGGACAAATTTGTTTTCTGTTGACTCCAAGGAGACCACAAGGTTATGTTATATGTCAGTGTCCAACTGCCATCAGGTTTTATGTGACATGCCAGTGCCATAGATTCTAAATTTTTAACTTTTCTAACTTCCAGATACTCATATGATATGCCAATTAAAGGTAAAAGGGCCGCCTGTAGTAGTCCCAATAATTGCAACCAGATTTTTCCTGTATCACCTTTAGTAATCCTACAATTCCCATTACGTGGGCATTACGTATATAAGTAGGTAGTTCAAAACAAAAATCGTATTTCGAAAATTTTTAATTATTAAGCAGGTAGCTTCAGTCAGGTCTTTTATAAAAGAGTTTTTATCTACGACTACCAGTTTATTTTAAGTTTGTGTGGTACCTTGGGAGAGAAATAAATATACAAAAATTTTATAATGAACACCGAGAAAAACTACCATCATTAGAACTACTAGACCTAATCTTATTAGTCCATCCCGAAATCTGTGAAAGTTCTTTGGGTAGATACATTCAACAAGGGAAGAAAGTTCAAGTATACATATTACAAATGGATTGAGGAACCTGGTAACAAAGTGCAATAGCGACAAATTCTTAAATAAGCAAAATCGGCACTACTGACTTACCATACTTATTTCTTAAATTTGTGGAAATAATTGCTGGAAATCAATTTCAACTAATAGAATAATATTAAATTATTATAAAATTATAAAATAAATTTCTTTCATTTGACAGTTGCCACATTCTGCACTTGTATACCTACACAACATTGTCAAGTCTAAAGTCTATCCAAGTTACAGAGGCAGTGGATCAAAACATTGGCCACCACGTGATCTATTCTCTTATTGGTCTGGCCGTCATAAAATGTCAAGTGTTTACGCGGCGAGCAGAATGCAGGGCCGGCTCTTCCCTCAGTCGAGTTTCCTGCATATTTTAGATCGGATCGCGAGCAGTATATTCTGTAAATTTATTTTGCTACCTAATTTAAGGAAATTTATAAAGATCCACGAAAGGTAAAAACACAATTTTTAGAACTTCTAAAAGAATTAGTTCAGAATTACAAGCCACTGGGAATCTCATATTAGTCAGACCCTGGTAATCGATCGCAATGCGGTCTTTGTTTATATCTACTGCCGCTGTAACTTGGATAGACTATAATTTTTAGTAATCATGGAAACCATTATTAATTTTTACTAACAATCAAAGTACCTATTATATTCATAGATTCTCCAATAAAATGGCATACTTGGCATCACTGATACCATTAGAATGAGGAAAGAATAGGCCTCACTTTGGAAAGTATAATGCTGGGTCCCCTTACTTTAAAGAGTCCCTGTTTAGAATAAACGGGTATTTCATCACTAGTTCGAATTTTATGTTTTATTTTACTCGTAAATGTTAAGTTATTACCTTGAATATGGAAAATGTCAGAGTATTCTTTAATTAAATTTATAATTGCTTGTCTTTCTTCTTGGTTCATATATATGTTCTGTGCGAAGTTTTGAAATATCGAACTTAATTTTATCCGCGTTAAAATTATTACCTAAGTACTTCCTATAACGTGTTTGTTTTTTTAATTTTTAGCAAGACATTTTTTTATAAAGTCATCACCATTGTCATTTTTTTAGGTTAGAAACGAAATATTAGATAAAACATTCCACGTGTTACAAACCAATTCTTATATGATTTATTTGTCCTACTATCCCCCATAATCCCACTTAACCCATTAGCGCCTTGCGTTACCATATGGCAACGTCCAACAGGTGATCTTTTCGACGCGTCCTAACTTGTCAGCGATTTTATTTCGTTTACGGTAGGAATCTTATTACCGACGTATTACTGTTTGGAATACATTCGTACTGGCAAATTCAGTTTACATTTGATTGTTAGAGTGTGAGCAGTGCTAGAATATACCATTCAAATAAATCATCAAAAAAAATGGAGCCTCGGTTTGAGTAAGTATGTTTATTTATATGTGTCACATATTTTTGTTACTTTGGATTTATATTTATGTATAGAATGCGTTAGATTATTCATTGACAAAATATAAAGACATTTTACTAAAAACTAGCTGACTTACATATTCGTAAACATGACTGTTGCCATATGGCAACTCTAAGCGCTTACATTCAGTAAATATTTATTTTTCAATTCCAGGAGAGGATTCTCAGTTTCTCAAGCACTAGATATGATTTACAATGATGAAACTTAGACCAATGATTGAAATGCTAAAAGATCGATGTATCCACAATTTTGTTCCGGAATTGAACCTAGCATACGATGAAAGTATGGTAAAGTATTATGCGAAGCACAGTTGCAAACAGTTTATTCGGGGCAAGCCAATCAGATTTGGCTACAAAATCTGGAGCCTATAGGCTCCAGATTTAGTGTTTATAAACACTAAAGATGGCTACCTAATAAACTTTGATTTTTATCAGGGAAAGAGTCCTAAAATGAATTCGGACTATGATGTTCTATTTGGTAAAGCCGCTAGCCCACTTCTGATAATGTTAGATGAACTTCCGCTAGGAAAAAGACAGTTGGGGTATACTTTCTATATGGATAATTTATTTTCTAATCCAGCACTATTTTCTTTTTTGCAATTTCGCGGCTATTCCGCCATTGGGACAATTCGAGAAAATAGAAGTCCAACACAGTGCACCCTAACTAACAACTTGCGTATCAAGTTCGTCCTAAAGGTGCTGGAAGACGTGCAGGATCAATAGAGTCCTCAGATAATAGCCGTATTTCAGATAATATTAGATTTGATAGAATTGACCACTTTGTTCAGCATACAGAAGGCCATAAAAAAAGAAGGTGCGCGCGCAGTACATGCAAGTCCATAATTAGAACAATGTGCTGGAAGTGTAATGTAGCCTTGTGTATTGACTATTTCCAGCCATTCCATTGTCGATAGCATAATCTGCTATTGCATAAAATAATATATACTTGACGATATTATACTGTTTCATTGTTTTCCAAATAACTGCCAAAACCTTTTTTATTTCTTATAAAATTAGACACTTTGACTTCACAAGCTCCTAGCGTTACCATATGGCCACAGCCTATATTTCAAAAAGTACTACTCAGATATTTTTGGAATAAAATATTTTCGTTTCAGGGAGTCATTTTTTACAGTTATTTAAGAAAAAATATCGAAATTTGAAAAAATACATAATTCAGGCGTTAATGGGTTAACCGACCCATAATATTACCACCCAAACCCCAAAACACGAATATCATGCCATCCATGGCAAAATCACACCCGACCCTTTCACGTCCCAGTTGGCCGGACGAAATCGCATCGACCCATCGGCACGCCCACTTATGGGAGGGGCGCGCGGCCCCGGCTCCTCCCCTTTATCGTTAAATCCGCCAATCGCGTGCCGCCGGAGCCCCGGCGATTTCTAGAGGCTGCCCCGCACAAGGACGAGGCAGTCGGGATCGGTTTTTCGTGCGAGGTGCTTCGCGCGTATCGATTTTTGGGGTTAAGGATGCGAGGGGTTGTGTAGATCAACTTTAGGTACTTTTATATTGTGCAATAAGGGTTGGAAAATGGACGTATGTGCCAGGGAAGTCGAAGGGAAAGGTAGCAGCACGTTTAAAATTGAAGAAAGAGAAATGAAGGTATGTTTGAAAGAGTAATGCCCTTTGTAATTAAAGGAACCAACATTTTTTACACCTATTTCCTTTTGTATATTTCATATATGGGCACCAATGTATGCTGTTAGTAAATCGCTTGTATTTGCAATGAATAGAAACAACTTTCTATTGCAGATAGATATCATACATATCGGTGCCGAATCAATCAAGCAATAACAAAAAAAATAGTGGCGTTTTGAACATGTCTATGTTACACCATTGGGCATTCACGGAAAATCGCGGTAAAAAAACAACATCCTGTATGTAGCCAACAAAAACGTAAATGTGTTTCGGGTGCCAACTGTGCATAAACCCTTTGATAAACTACCTGTCTGTCAAATCCTATAACGCCTTCCATAAGTCACAAGAGGTGGCAGATATCTAACTTCTGAGGTTATACCTACATCGGTTTGATGATAAATGAAACATTCCTACTGGACACATTTACACAAAGGACGTGGGATTGACGATGGGGGGTCTGGGACTGTGCCCTGTGGTACACCTTTCGATACGAATGCGTCTATATTCCGACGATAACTTTCAATTCAGTTAATTTCATATTTCCAGACATCCTATAATTTCCTATCAAATACATACCTACTAATAATGGACCCGGAGATAGTGACAGATTTTTGGACGTGATTTTACTCAGTATGCCTTGCAAAGGGCATTATGTGGCACATATTCTCACAATTAATGAGGTATGAATCAGAGAGTCATCCTGGGTTCTTCATGTGAAAAACTGAGTTTTCAATTATTCGAAAAATATGCTTTTTGATGTGATTTTATACAGGCTGCCATATGTTTTATAATGAAGTTCAAAATAGAAAATTTCTCGGAAAACTATAGGCATACCGTTAGGGTGGGTCCAAAGGGCTATTATTGCCACGTGATCTTGTATTTTAATAATTAATTTTTCCACGTTTCTGAACAGGCTGCCAATGAGAAGTATGCAAGTTCTTGTTATGAAACTGCTGAAGAAAAGATGGCATACCGTTTGCGCATGTCCAAGTACACTTTACATCGAATAACTCGTTTAAATGATTAAATAACATTCAATTTAAACATAGTACTTGGACATGCGCGAAAGGTATGCCATCCTTTTTTCAGCATTTTCATAATAAGAACTTGCATACTTCTCATTGGCAGCCTGTTCAGAAACGTGGAAAAATTCACTCTCTGATTCATACCTTATTATTGTGAGAATATGTGCCACATAATGCCCCTTGCAAGGCATACTGAGTAAAATCACGTCCAAAAATCTGTCACTATCTCCCGGTCTATAAATAGAGCTTTGTTTGAAGGAGACATTTAAATGTTTAATTAATTTCTTTGCTATTTTATACAATTGCAATATAATGTAAACGTACCTACCAGTGCCAGATACATTACCTAAACCTGACACATGTTTTATTTAATTGAAAAATAAGCTAATGAGCAGATCTAATTCCATTCTATTCAAATATTTAAGTGGGTTATCTATGTTCCTAAGTTAGTTATCTTGGATTCTCTATTTTTACTGACTCCAATTTATAGATGTTATATACATCGTGGTTTCTTAGCGAAATTGTTTAGTTCAACTGTCTTAATTTTTGTGACTTATACTTCTAAGCAAACAAAGTAACTAATTTAGAACTATTTCAAGTTTTTGAAGATTTTGGTTGGGATGTCAGCTATTGGCTATGCTTGTGTTTATGTTAAGTCACAGACGGCTAGGAACGCCCTGAAGTTAAGAAAGCTGGCAACAAGGCTTGTGGGTCTGCGCGGCGTGGCCTGTCGCTCCCTGTCAGTTGACTTTACAAGAAATTTACCAGAATTAATTTGTGTAGTGCGGGTAGTGCTATCGTCGCCAGATTGCTACGACGAGGCAGTGTGTCTCTGGGTGGAAACAGACAGCCCGAAGTGCTGGCAACAGCTTTTTTATAAATTTGTTTTGTTTGTGAAAAAATGAAACATTTCTCTAAAAGTTCGAAGTGAAGAATGGCTCCTTTACAATTTCAAGCCTCAAGATGCCTAGAACCGTCGAGCGGGAAGCTAGAACTTAGTTATATAGGCACCCGGCTGTAAATCAAATCATAATAATAACTTGAACTACCTATAGGTTTTCTTTGCTTGACGGCAAGCTTGTATTCGTTTTGGGCTTTCCAAGGGACGAAAATTTAAAAATAAAATGATTAAGGGCCAATTGTATAGACAAACTAAAGTACCCTTTAAAATTAAAGGAGCTTTTTAACAATCCAACCATTGTTTAGTATTGTTGCAAAAGTTTCTTTACCTAATGTTAAAGTCAAAAGATAATTTAGTTGAATGTATTATGAAATTGATCCTAACTGCCACTTCAATCAGAAGAGATTAAGTACTCTCCTTCACAACATGCTGTTATCTGTTCGCTTGTTGTTTGTATTTTTATGAAAATTTAACCATAAGGAAAGATAGGTAATCACCATTTGCCTGATGGCGCACTTTGAAAAAATCTCTTACAGCAAATTTTAGTCCCCTCCCTTTGCCCAAATTTCCTTATTATTGTTCGAAAATGTACCTATCCACACCACGAATCGTACGTATTATAAATACTTATAGTTCTGTGTAATTATATTTTGTTACTTGTTACTGCTTTTATTGTCTGTTAAACAAACATACCTACTTACTTAGGTACCCAATTATTGAAACAAAGTTCACAAATGTATCTAATTATAATTAAAAAGAGGGTTGAACATTTATTAGAAAAGAAAAGTGCAGACTGCTCTGTACTGCATATAGGCCCGTTGAACCGTCCTGCTATGCGCAGATAGAAAATATTAAATGAGAAAAAAACAGTTGAGCTAAATAAAATGGGAATACATTTATGAGAATCAATATTATCATAGAAAAATAAAAGAAATAGGTAAATAAAAGCGAACATTATATTCAATAACATAACTGTGACACATATTATGAACAAATAACAATTTCCAAAATTGGACACCCAAAGTGTTCTACTCAAGAATAAGTTAGGTACTAGGGGAAAGTGACCTATGACGGCCCCTTGCCTGTGACGGCCCTCAGCTCATATTTACTGCTATGAATGTTGGGTTGCCTAAATTTATTACTGTATTTGAACCTCTTGTTGGGTACTGTACTCTAACGAATTTGTGATAGTCGGCATTGCTCTGGTGTTTTGTTTTCAAGAAAAAATGAATCAGGTGAGTGGTGATGTAATAATAATGTAATTTCAAATGTGTCTAGCGCAATAACAAATTGGGCTATAGAGGTTAAATTTGAACCAAACTGTTAACGCTGCTTTTGTAATATAACCTCTATGTCAGTTTTGAGGTTATGTTTGCTTATAAGAGGAGTGACCTTCGTGTAATATGAAACGTGTTTTTGCCTATGATGGCCCCCAAAGTGTGTTCGTATGATGGCTCCGGGGCCATCAATGGTACCTGCAAATAATTTGCGAATATAATTTGTCTTTTTTTATTTATTTTCGAATCGAAATAAAGAGAGGCGGCAGCAGTGGAGTGAACAGGATAATGGCTGCTGCTATACAATCCGTGCAAAATAATGATATGGGATGTACAATTGCGTCAAAAACATTTAATGTTCCTCGAACTACGTTACGTAGAAGATTTCGGTTAAATCAAGTTAGTACGAAGGGGTACTTAGGTGGTTACAAAGCTACATTTAATCCGGATATCGAAGCATAAATTGTCAAACATATAGTGAATTTAGAAACAAGATTTTTTGGACTTAGCAGTGGAGAATTAAGAAAACTTTTATTCCAAATAGCAAAAAAACACCACCTTAAGCATCGATTCAATAGAGAAAAAGGAAAAGGAAAGTTAAGTTCCTTTTCAAGTACAGAAAGAGTTGTTATTTTTCAGAGTAGAACGTTTAGTTTGTATTTTGACATATTTTATTTATAATAAATGTTTTTTTCTCTATTTTGTGTTTATTTCGTAGCCAATTACCTCAAAAAAATTAATATATCTTTGTTTTTTTCGAAGGGTCCATCACAGGAGCCTCGGTGCCTATGATGGCCCCATCAACATTTAAAAAAATAATAATAATTTGTGTTAAAAAATAATATTTAAATGTTCTTATTGTTGATTAGTAA
Organism: Pseudeuparius sepicola; assembly: GCA_963920635.1. Lineage (NCBI taxonomy): Eukaryota > Metazoa > Arthropoda > Insecta > Coleoptera > Anthribidae > Pseudeuparius > Pseudeuparius sepicola. Next base: position 33,910,981 of record OY987306.1, read on the forward strand.
AAACACTCCATAACTGCTTACATTAAGCGCAAATTCGTTTTGAAATTTTCACAGGTGTCAATATTATAGCCAATTAATGTTAGGGGGGCCATCAAAGGTAACCTTCCCCTATATGTTCCAGAAATGAGAACGTACGAATAAATAAACATTTCTACATAAGTAAAATAATCACTTGTGTTTTCCTTTTTAAAAATTGCTGTGACAATTTTTATAGGGTGTCAAAAACCACTGACACTTATTGGATAAAAAAATATAGATTTTAAAATATTGTTTATAAAAAAATATATTGCAGATTTGATTTGGGCTGTTGGTAATTATTTCCAGTGATGTGTCTCCTACTTACTCCATATTAAGAATCATCAATAAACGCGCAAATTGATTTTTACAGCTTAAAATTTGATAAAGGCGTCGGGCACTGGTAAGTTTACGTTATTTCATGGATCTGTCTTGAAGGCTAACTAGCCCTATTAAAAAAACTCACAAGAACACACCAGTGAAACCCCTAATAACAATCGCATATGTGTGACAGCAACGAATATGAATATGAATGGCCGAAAAATTCCATCTCTTTTGTATTAAAACCGACGTAGAAGGCTCGAGGGCACTCTACCCTTTGAAAAAAACCACACAATAAGGCCTCTCATATTCTCAACGTGACTTTCAGTCCTTAGATCAACACACCTATGCCAAGAGCATCGGATTAAAGTGCTTGGACTTGGAGCGAAAGTAAACACGATGAAGACGTGAAACTAGTGAGGATCTTCGCCTGCGAAGGACGGAGTAGAGAACCCTGTGGCACCACGCAACTGGAATAGGCGCAACTGAGATGATTGGAAATCAGTAATTACATGAAATTAATAGAAGTAACCTTCCTGGGTACTGCCTGCGGTTAGGTTAATACATAGGCATAGATTTGTTCGTGGATTTTTCCCTAAGATGCAGTTACCGTTTACGGAGACGATTTTGCTATAGAGGAGTCAATGTACGGAACACATTCGTAATAAAAAAAATTATGAGACAACATTTTTATGTGCCATTGCATTAGTTAAAGCTCAAAGGTTGCAATACATTAAATAATAGAATTTTATGTCCTATATATTTTTTTTAGTTATTTTATGCTGTTTCAAGTGACTATTATTGCAGTTGTAATAACCATGTATAATTCGGTTAAAAGCAAACACCAAAAGCAAAGGTAGGGTAAATATACTTTGGGTGGTAGTTTTTACGATATGTAATGTAGTCACCTTTAACTGTACACGTATTTTATTAAGGAATTGAATCTGGCATGTTTGTTGGACCTGTTGGACCACTATTTGGAATCAAACCGCCACGAATGATGTCATTTTCCCGGGATTCCTAATCTATACAATTTTAATTGGCCAACATTCCGAAAAACGTTGATAAATGCACCCACAACGTCCAAGTAAAAAAAAACTCATAGTAAACACTGACACCTCGTCATAAATGAAGATATTAATTTGGCCATATTAAGACGAGAATATTCTCGGATAGGTACAAATGGCCTCTATATTTCAGGCTTATTGTGGGTCCAACGTGGAAAAATTCGAAGCTGTTTGTCAGAACTGAGAACTGTCGATATAGAAAAAAACTCGATACGTACCTACCGCTGCGAACGTGATAGTTTTTGGTTTAGATCTAACATAAGATGATCATTAAGTGGTATATGTATAATGACGGAAATATGTCGAGGTAACTACCTTCATGTCAGATATTTTGATTGGATTTCATTATGACTTAATTCTGTGGACTACGAGGCTGTAAAAAATGAACTAATAAAGAACAATTTCTTGGTTTCTGACTTGGATTTTATGAAGTCCCTAAACAGCAGTTAATAACACAATAAAACCTATTAAATGGTAAGATAATCTTCATTTAAACTGAAATTTTCCACTTTTTTAAATTAAACTTTGGGCCCCACGTTGGGTAACGCCGCCTTATCGATGGTTGGGCTGACATAACATATTTGTTTTGTTTATTCCTTTTATTTTTATGCTCGAAATAAAAAAGTTGCGGATTAGCCCATGGATTAGTTTCATTTTAATCTAATAGTACCTACCCACTTACCTCAAAACCCGTGAAAACGACAACCTATTAACATCAAATCCAGCCTCGAAAGGTGTTCAACCGCTGCCGCGGAGTGGTACCAGTTACATTTGAAAGAAATACCTTGTCGAGAGATCGAAAACAAGCAAAAGGGCCTGGTCCTATTCAGCTAGAAGTCCACGGCCCCCCGCAAGTCTATTATAACCGACAAAAGGGACATACCCATGGCAAAAGATGCATCGGTTATTTTTCACAAATTCGCAGACGTGTTCAATGGGCCCTATTCAGTAGCCAAGGGCGTTTGTACCTTTTGTTGACTGGGGGACTCGTGCCCGCAAAATAAGCATCGGTTAATCGGATTCTCGTAATATTCGGTTTAAAGGTGGGAAAAGAAAATAACTTGAGGATCAGCGAGAAAATTTGTATTGGTCGTATCAACAACATGCATACGGATAATAGAGGCATATCATTTAAGCCGTGATAGAGGTTTACAATTTTAAGGTTATGATCATAGATAAAGGATTTAATATATAGGGTTATGATATCGAATCACAAAGAATAAAGGTTAGGTTTGGAGTTAGGAATCAGCTGACACACCACAAATCTCTGTTCAGCCGATTAAATGCAGAAGAAACAAACAAGTGCGACACTTCAAAATGAATATGAATAGGACATTTTGCTTTACAAAATACACATAATTAAAGATTTTTGCAAATAATTCAATTTTCAATTTGTTTTTCACATTAGCTTCCTATTCATGACTTTCTCATTTTTACAAGCTAAGGACAAATTAGATATGGGAATGATTTGACATAAAAGAACGAATGGAAATCAGAACGCTATAATGAATGAGGGCAAAAAGTGAGTACCTACAAATTAACTAAGGCTACTAACTCTAACTCTTATTGGACATATTTACAGTCATATATTTATGAGGTTATGTTGGGTGTAATATGTATCTATATATGCATAGATATATCTATATATATTCTACAGACATTATTAAGTTACTAATTTATACTGTAATCATTTTAAGTTTTTTCAACAAAAACTACGTGAAATAAAAACAAAGAAATCTTTACCCCTCCATATCATGGAAACCGTTCACAACTATTTTGCGCTAGAAAGGACTTTTTTTTGGATGTTTGGGTTTGGCCTAATTTTGTGTTAGTTTTACTGTACTAAAAGAGTTGCAGCGGTTTAAAAATTTTGATTTTTTAGATTTTTGGCCATGGTAGGTATTGACTTTTGAATTTTTTGCTATTTTTCCCATCCCTCTGTAGTTACAATTTTTTACATCGTGACTGAATCACACAGTATATTTCGCTTAATGCTAATAATAAGAAAACTGTTTCGAACTCAATGTTTCGTTCGAAAAATAAAAAGTTCGCCGTCCATAGCTATTAAATCAGTGGTTTCTGGTTTTTCGGCGGACAGATTTATTCAAGAGGTTTTTTAGGACATAATCCTCGATGATGAATTTCGTGTAGCCACCTACGGTGCGCGATCAAGGCACTAGCCGCCAAGCTATTTATCACTTTTGTGGTCATTCGGGCTTCCATACAACATTCGAGACCGTATTTTGTATTTTGAACGGCCTTTTTTAATCTACCGAAGATAGTTTACCATACGGGGTGATTCACCTATGTATGGGAACATCTCTGGCGTAACATTGTGGCCATGTTGCCAAATCCCTAGTCCCAAACGAGGCCTACGATAAAGACAGGCCGTGGCGCACAAAAATCACGTGACCATCTTAGTCCGACGTTACAGGTCATATGTCACATAACTGAAAACGGCTGCTTGGGTTTTGAGAGGTTTTAAATGTTTAAAGTTTTTTAAACGTCTTAGTTTATGTTTTAGAAACAAGTTTGTGTCTAGTGCGCGTGTGTCCTGGCGGAGGGGAACCGCCCAGGTGTTATTATGGCCTCTGGGTGGGAGCCGTGCCGTCCAGGAGTATTGGTGCCGCTCGCGCCGACGCGTGAGCGCTGTAAGGGGAATTCTCCCCCCGGAATGGACTGTGGAACCTGAGACACATACGGGTGAACTGCTTACGGGAGATCCGCGACTTCAGACGGTGCGGGTGGCTGGAAGCCATTCGCGTTGACCACGTTCGGGTTTGTGTATTTTATATTCACCATTCACCTTGTGCGAATTAAATCAATGTTGTAACGTACTCGAGGATTTTCGTTGTCGACCCACGCCCTGATACGGTTCCTATTCGGTCTTTCACGCTGTCGATCAACTGGGACCTCGTCAGTATTTACAGTATATGAGGTGAGTTTTCATTTTTATTTCGTAAAAAATAACCTCAATACCAATTAATATTGGGTCTGTTTATATTATATTTATACATACTACAAAAGCCAGGAAGAAAATGTCACCATAACAACATTTGCTTTGCCTCGGGATGAAAATTTGCGCCAAAAATTGATTCGTCAAATTCCAACCGAGATTTAATTTCTAAAAAACCCTTAAGTATGTGTGGCTAACACAATTTCAAGAAAGTGAAACAATTAAAGTGGACAAATGTGTTGTGGGAGGAAAATACCTATAGAGAATATCACCTAAGCTAAAGCAAGGTGCTGCCCCAACATTTTTTGAGAATGTGCCAAAATATTTGAGTGCAGTGCCGTTTAACTCTCAGCCCAAAACAGCTGAGGAAGGTTGAAAATTAGAAAAACAATTAGAGAAAGCCTGGATGCAAACCAATAATGTAATAGATGAAAGAAAACTCGCCAAATTGTTACGAAATTTGTTTTTTCTACTCATCTCCAAAAATGCCCTTTATTATATAGGACTAAGTTGGTCACGTGACTACGCGATTATGCGTCAGCGCCGTGGCCTGTCTTTATCGTTGGCCTCGAGTCCCAAATGAGTGACGACGACGACAGAGGTGCTATTAAACTACCTTGCCGAAATCGACACAGCGACTCAAGATACTTTACAGCGAACGGCGGTATTCGTGGTGTCTCCTTTGTGTTTCGAATAAGAATCCTCGCACTCACAGCACAAATCTAATTACTGACCACATTATGTCGTAACCAGACCATAATGGTCACCAGCAGCGCAGGTGTCGAAGTCTATTTATTCCGTCATTGTTTTAGACGCCGCCAGAGGGCGCCGCCCGCTGTTCACTTCACAGCGTGATCCGGTAATTGTCTTCCCCACGATTTTTCGCATTTTTTTCGACCGCTCCGTTATTAGGCGTTAATTAACAATATACCGGGCGATTCATTATGTTTTTTTTTGGCGGGCTCACCACGAAAAAACAGCCGTAATTTCCTCATGTCGTAATTAGGAGTTAGAATGCGCCCGCGGTGCACCACAGGGTTATGTTCTGGGTCTTACGCGACAGACGATTTATATAAGTTCGGTTTTAAGGTTATAGGTATTTAACTCAGAAAAATAAAAAGAAAACATAGGAATGGCATCTGTAGATTGAAATGTTTGTAAGGGGTAGCACTTTTTATACTCTATTATTTATTTACTAGTTAAAGTTTAACGCAGCGTTACCAATAATTCATAATGAAAAACTTATTTCTCTGGTAAATTAAGATAATCTTCAAGATCAAATTGCGAATAATAGTTTTGCAACAGTGGTTTCCGTTGTATGTAGGTACTCTAGGGACATACCCAATCAGGTGCAAATACGTTTGCTTTGAAGTAAATAATGGTAGATAATATATGATATTTAAGTATTGATGAGATAGGGTCTGCCTGACTAATAGGTGAATCTAGTATTTATAATTATCTAGACACTTATATTAGGCAGTATTTCTATACAACGTGTAGTACTTTAATCTGTGATACAACTAAGGAAACAATAATATACCTACAATTACCAATACCAATCGCACAATCTGACAAACGCGTAAATCGGTCAAGAGTGTGCCTCACCTTGTGTTTGACGTAACTGGTGCTGTCTTTTAGAAGCAATTTTTCGCTGTTTTTAGGTGTTTCTTAAGTATTCGTCGGTTTAAAATGCTTATATAGACAATTAAAGTTATAAGTACGTTATGGGTAAAAAAGTTTATTCTTTGCAAATCAAGCAACTCGCCAAAGGAGGTTACATATCATGCGTAAGTACATAGGCGTACCTAGTTCGGGGCACGGTAAAAGATACCTTTACCTTTACACCAGAGGGAAAATAATTCTCAACATGGGTATCAAAGGAAAGGGGCTCGACGGGTAGAAAACAATAAGGTGAATGACGTCATAATAAATCTAATATGGCGGCTTCAATCCCCAAGACGGCGGATTGCCTAATTCTTCACAACATCCTCGACATGGGTATCAAATGAAAGGATTTGAAGAGTAGAAAACGATAAGGTGACTGACGTCATACTAAATCCAATAGGGCGGATGTCCGATGCCTCAAGATGGCGGACTAAATTTCTTTACCACCCTTCTGAGATCGGAATCAAATAGGTACTAAAAAAGCACAAAATAAAATAAATAATAAAAATAACCTTTATAAAACAGGCTTTGATTTAAGTAAGCCATTTACTAAAACGGATAAAATAAGTTTAGGTTTTCGTTAAGATAATTCAATGCCAAACTGCGACAAGCTTTTTTAAATCAAAAAGCTTGTCGCGCAAACTGTAAAGGAAATATATTCTTGCTTATCAACCAATCATTGTTCGATAAACTTAATTGGTAGGTACCTACTTTTATGAACATTTCGCGCGACGAGCTTTTTGATTTAAAAAGCTTGCCGCAGTGTGTGGCATTGCATTAACTTAACGAAAACCTAAACTTATTTTATCCGTTTTAGTTCATGGCTTAAAGAAAAGCTTGTTTTTAAAAAGTTTTTATTTTTTATTTTTTTATATTGTGTTCGCCGAACAATCCCCAACTAGTAACTAGTTGTACCTGGGGTTACACTTCAATTTTTATAAAAAAAATTGAGATATAAAGGCAAATATATTTTTTCCTAGTTTTATAACTATTTTGAAAAATAAGAGGTACGCCACTGCTTTGTAATCGTTAACACCAGATCTGTCACCCGAACTGTAAACATTATTTTTTTTATTATGGGAACAAACTTGCCAAAACAAAGCCAGTTCTACGTTTTTTATTTTTCTGAGGTATTTAAGAGAAGTTCTTAAATGTATAGTTTTTTGAAACGTAAACGGGAACACGTAAACCAAATAATCTAGCAATAATATTTTTTAATAATTTTGTATAAATAACTTTTTGCACCTCCGGAAAAAAATCCGTTGAAGTGCAATGAAGCGTGAGCGCCTGTGATTGTACCCCACACCCTTCAAGGGTGGCTTTGATCTGCGATACGGCATCATTGTTACAGCCCACTCTATTATACTGCGGCTGTGAACAAGGGTGAGGAGCTGGGATTTAATGGGGTGTGTGTGAGGTTTTGCAATATTTCAATGTTTCCTGCCTTGACTTTTGAGGGGGGCTTGCGGTGTAAATAGAGGCGTATTGGGTTTCGGAATACCTACAGGGCGATTAAATCGTGTTTTTCGCCGAACTATCAAAATGGCGGCATGTTTTGTCTCTGTCTGTACGTCATGCGCGGTAGCGCCAAGTACGTTTAATGCCAGACTCTCGTAGAACACTTTCTTGTCTCGTATTTTCTACTCCGCGTCCATCAGGTTACATTAGCGATGCCATAACTCTCTCAGAGTCTCGACCATTGTCCAAGACATCCCCCGCACGAATATAGGCACGTGGACAAGCGGGGCTGTAGATCACAGAGTTGTTTTTGTTCCGTCGTTGTTTATAACCCTCGAGAAAAGGCGTTCAGGACCGGCAAAGACACAAAAGGCGTTAAGGTAGGTATACCTTAAGAAAAAAGGAAGGTATAGGCATACGTGGGCTTAGCCGTTGAATTGTGAAAAAGTTCTTAGTCGACGGCGAAATAAGTAAACGGTTTATACTGTGCGAACTGTAGAATTGAATGAATTAACTCAGAACCTTTGAAGCCATGCACCAAAGTGGCATGGTTTGTGTAGGTATCTACTTCTTCATAATTAGGAATTCAAAATTAGAAATGCTGTATTATCAAGGATTCCTAAACTTAAAGACATATAAAAGTGGCTTATATTTTGCTTGTATTGATAGAACCTGGACCGAAACTATATTAAAGACGAGCATGACGTCATAGTTCATTGTTGTTTACGGACTGGGGTGGCGCCACTCGACGATTATTGGTATGTCGTTCTTTTTACGGTAACGAATTGTCTTTGCGTCCAGTATTTAGCAGTTTTATCCTATTAACACACCTTTTATACGTAGATTTGTGATAACATATGAAATTTCCATGCACATGAAGAAAATGGTATGCACATTGCACAGACCATTAGATGAATTGCAGAAGAATAAACACTATTTTGGAATTATGGGATGATCTGATCAACCAGCTGAAGAAGCGAAAATTCTAGATATTATTTTGGAAGAGTATTTTATATAACGTATAATGTAAGAATGAAAGTAGAAAATTTTGTTTGAGCTCCAAAACGAACCAATATTCGTCCTCCATATAAAGAAGAAACTGAAAAATCTAATGCGTTTTATGCTTACAGACACTATACAATTAGCCATGGACTTCATTTCAAACCAAAAGGTACCAAATACTATCTTGCTTGCTTTTTTTACTCTTTTTTCTTAAGAAAATGTATGGAAATATAATGTGAGCTTGTCAAATTAGGTGGACATAACAAACAAATATTTTATTTTATTTTGGATATGAAATTCGTTGTAACAGACACATTTGCATGTTTTTATTTTATAAAAGAATCTGCAACAATGGTGTTTTAACATTAAACCACCGTGTAAGAATACCAATCTGTTATGTGCACATTGTACTGTTATTTTCGTTCCTTTATACTGTTTTACAGTATTCGATATACTGTTGCTGTTTCTGTCACCTAAGTTTTATGTTTTGTGATGTGTGACAATAATAACCTAACGTGCTGTTCTGTGATGGACGATCTTTGTGTGATAGTGGTAACAACAAGACCTTTTTAGTAAGTAGATATATAAACATAAAAAATCTCTCGTAGCACAAATAAAACTAAGTCCCCTATGCCTAAATCACGCACTATCAAAAGATGGAACGTATAAATTTCTCCGGTTGAAAAAAAAACCAGGCGAGTGCTGCCGACCTCACAATGGCAAGAATTTCGAGGAACATTCATCAAGTTGGCGGCCCCGTCTTTGTAGTGAGGGCATTATAGCCTTAAATTCGTGTTTGTTATTTGTTCTTGTAGGCGATTCGGACACAGAGTTTTGATTTATACACGGTCTTTTGTGAAACCCTTAAAAGGCGGTTTTCAGAGTTATGGGGCGAGTTCGGGAAAAATCCTGCCGACTAGGAACGCAGTGGGTACAGAACACGTCGTCGGTTCGCTTACCTTTGCCTAGTTTTTGTTATGTCTATGGTTTCATGGATAATGGGTTATTCATTTCTCTATGATTATAAAGAAGTAGGTACCTACACAAACGCCCATGCCACTTTGGCGCATGGTCTCAAAAGTTAATTTAAATTAGGTACAAAATTACTTACCGATGAATTATTATCCTCAAACATTTTAGTTTTGGCGGTCAGGGAAGTGCCACAAGCCGCTCAGCTAAGCATAATTACTTGAACCATATAAATACCACATACTGACACCTACCACCGTGTCAGATATAAAAATATTGTGTCAAAACTTGGTTACTACTCAAGGCAATTTCCATCTCACGTATTTTATAATGCCCACAAAGCTTTGACAAAGGTACAGAGAGTATCTAGATAACTTTACAGAGCATCAGCGTAACATTAATTTTGTCTTCACTAAAAACGTTTCAAAAAACTTTGAATTTCTGTTACGTTTTTAATAAATATGATAAAAAAAATTAATAGTAAAAAAATATTGTTAAAAACAAGCTTTTATTTAAATGCTCTGAAGAGAAGAAAATAAACTTTATAATAAGTCAAACCAAGGCAAACCCATAATTTTGTTACATTATAAAATTGTATATGATATAAAAGTTTGTCACGAGATTTTCGTGTGTAAATTTCTTTTATAGAAAAATATATTTTCTAGTTAGAATTACTTTCAAGATACATATATATATATATATATATATATATATATATATATATATATATATATATATATATATATTCTCGCGACAAGCTTTTATATCATATACAATTTTATAATTATAAAGCTTGTTTTCAAAAATATATTTTTTTACTATTAATTTTATTTTCAACTTTTTAGTTCTACTGTTCAAGCCCTTTCATTTAATGCCCATATTACGGGAAAAGAAAATGTAATCCACCGTGTTGGAACGGCGGTCATATTGAATTTAGTGTGATGTCACTAACTCCATCGTTTTCTATTCTTCAAGCCCTTTTATTTGATACCCATATTAAAGAGGTTGACAAAAAATACATCATCCGCCATCTTGTGGCGACGGCCATTTTGAAAGTATTACAATATTGAGTATTGCATATTGTATTGTCACCGGAACTAAAGGTGTATGCAAAATTTCAGCTGAATCGGATGTCAGGAAGTGGTTCTAATTCAGCTTGCAAGATTTGACCTAAACATACATACATCATACATACATAGTTCACCATACATTGCAAGTTAAATAAAAGCTTGTAAAAAGTTGCCCTTCCTTCTTTATTAATTCTTCTGACTAAATTTTAATTTATAAATCTTGCTTTATATTATAATTATTCAAATATTCTAGATTTATTTCATAAAAAAATGCACTACTGAACAATAATATTATAATGTGGCCACGTGGCCATTAATTATATCGTCCATCTTCAGTAGGTAGGTGCATTTCATTTTCATTAAATATTAAAATTGTTGTGTAATTATTATTATCATACTTTAATTATTGCATTGCAGCTGTCCCACTACTGTCAACACATAGTCTATTATTTAATATAAGTAGGTACTATCTACGACAACCACATTTATATATATTTATTTGTCTCAACGTCATCAAAATATCAAGAGAAAAAAACCTTTCAATAAGTTTGGATAATTCAATTCCAAATTGCGACAAGTTTTTGCAAATCGAAAAGCTTGTCGCTCGAAATATTGATGAAAGTAGGTAGGTACCAATTAATTTTATTGGACAGTGATTGGTTGATAAGCAAGTACCTATTTGCCAAAGTATGCATTTTTTCTTTACAATTCGCGCGACAAGCTTTTCAATTTGCAAAAACTTGTCGCATTTGGAATTGAATTATCTTAAAGAAAACCTAAACTTATTTTATTCGTTTTAGTACATGGCTTAAATAAAAGCTTGTTTTTAAATAGTTTTTTTTACTTTATTTTGTGCTTTTAAGTACCTATTTGATTCCCATGTCAGGAGGGTGGTAAAGAAATTTAGTCCGCCATCTTGGGGCGGCCGCCATATTGGATTTCATATGAAATCATTCACGCTATTGTTTTCTACCCGTCGAGCCCATTGATTTGATACCCATGTCGGCTATCAAATAGGTTATCCGCCATCTTGGAATGGCGGCCATATTGAATTTAGTATAATGTCATTAATTTTATCGTTTTCTACTTTTCAAACCCTTTCATTTGATACCCATATTAAGGGGGTTGACGAAAAATACATCATCCGCCATCTTGGAGCGGCGGCCATTTTAAAAGTATTACAATATTGAGTAGTGCATATTGTATTGTCACCGGAACTAAAGGCGTTTGCAAAATTTCAGCTCAATAGGATGTCAGGAAGTGGTTCTAATTCAGCTTGCAAGATTCGACCCACATAGGGCAAGTTAATTCAAATCAAAAATATGTGAACACTCTTTTAATAATAATCATAGAATTTTCTGGGATAGGTCCCAACCAATTCTCAAAGAAGAAGTTAGAAAGGGAAAGAATTAAGGAGTCTGCATTTAGGTATTCATCTAGGAAATACAGACAACTGTGTTGCTGAATGTTTAGTGGAATTCTTAAAATATTATTAAACCGGGAGATAGTGACAGATTTTTGGAAGTGTTACTCAGTACGCCTTTCAAAGGGCATTATGTTGCGTATATTCTCACAATAATAAGGTATGAATCAGAGAGTATGGAATATGGAAATAATATGTATTTTTTTCTTTTTTTTTCCTCGATTTTGGACGTTTTCGATATTTTTTACGTTAAAGTATTGCCTGGGTATTCGAAACGATGCAATCTAACTAATAATTTAATTTAAATGTTAAGGCAAGACGCAAATTATTTATTTGAATTGTTACAAATAGGGGGACCCAGCATTTCACAGTCTATCACATATAGGAAATGTGAAGCCTTGAGAGGAAGTTTGTTTTCTGTAAACTCCAAGGAGACCACATAAGTTGGCTGGTACAAGGTTATTTTATATGTCAGTAGTGTCCAACTGCCATCAGGTTTTATGTGATAGATAGTGCCATATATTCTAAAGGAGGCAAAAAATTTCCCATCATGATTCACAATTTTTAAGTTTTCTAACGTCCAGATACTCAGATGTGACAATTAAAGAATTTCAACTATACAATAAATTTGTTTCATTTGACAGTTGCCATATTCTGTAATTGTAGACACAACATTGTAAAGTCTAATTTTTAGAAATCATGGAAACCATTATTAATTTTTACTAAAAATCAAAGTTCCTGTTATATTCATATTCATAGATTCTAGAATAAAATGGCATACTTGGCATCACTGATACTATTAGAATGAGGAAAGAATAGGCCTCACTTGGGAAAGTATAATGCTGGGTCCCCTTATTTTAAAGAGTCCTTGTTACAATATAACTTTTTTATATACTTAATTGTATTTAGTGGCCATACCAGGCAAAATAAAGCATGTTACTACTACTATTATAATAGTATTTCAGTTTGACGTGACATTATATCTTTGGGAAGGAAGGAAGATTTATTCTCCGAGAGTGGTTATTTTTTGAGTTAAACGTTCAAAGTTCCGTTTGCCCCACAAAGATATTTCCGACAATATCCCGTATAACAGTATTTGATTATCTCCTAAACGGTGAGCGTACCGTCGGTAGAACGAAGACACGGACTTACTAGTGTCGAAGGGGGCAGTAACATGTGTCTTGCCCCGCCCAGTGGGGCGTCGCCCCCGCGGCTCCGTTCGCGCCCGAACCTTCACGGGGGGGTGAGCCTGATAGTCCCACAGGACCGTATCGTATTTTTTTTATTCGGCACGTTTTCGAAATTAATTCCGAATTTGATTTTAACAATGCGAGTCGATAGACTTTTTTAGGCGCACATTTTCAAAATTAATTCCGAATTTGATTTTAACAATGCAAGTCGACAGGTCTCGATGGGACAAGAGTTTTTTGCGGTATACGTTTTTTTCGTGGGGGTCTTCGTTTATGAGATACAGGGCGTCTAAATTTTCCGAAAAAAAATTGTGTTTGCATACTACAGTTTTGGATTTTAAACATAATATTAATAACATAGTAAACATACGTATTAAATAAAAATAGATAAATAAATAATAATCAAATAGATAATACCTATACAGAGTGAGTTTTTTTCGATGGTCACTGTGGGGATCTCGGAAACTAGCAGAGCTAGAACAAAGGTTAAATGGGGAAAGAATTGCAGTTTTCAATGCTCAATCTAATGCCCCACTAGATATTTTGAAAAAAGTGATTTTTTGCTATTTCATCCGATCTCTGTAGCTCCGTTATTTCTGAACTCTATCTCTATCTCTATCCAAATAGTTGGATAGGGAGAAATAGACCTATTTCCTGGCCGCCCCGATCCCCCGATTTGTCTGTTTTAGATTTCTTTTTGTGGGAAATAGTACAAAATAAAGTATGAATTGTTGAATTAAGAGCAGCTGTTTTAGAAGCAATTGCCAGTATTGACAGGCGCTCTCTAAGAAAGGCGACAAATTCAGTTTTAAAAAGATGCAATATTTACATAAATAATAAGGGTGGATTGTTTGAACACTATTTAAAATAATAATAATTTGAATTTGAGTTTTTTAATTTTTGTTTTATTTTGTTACATTTTGTTACCAGCTAAAAACAAAATATTAGAAAGTTTGAAGTATGTCTAATTATAAAACAGAACGTAATTATGAAAATATTCCATGGCTGACTATGTGAAAATTTAAAAAAAAAAATCAGAAAATTAGCCATAGCTCTTCTATTTTTTATAATACCTATGACCTATGCCGAGTATTATATCTTTGGAAAGCTCAAAAATGGCCGCTTTGATAAGGCCACAGCCAACTATGATTTACATAAAAAAAAACAAAGTTTGTCATATCTCAAAAATCACAAACAACAGAAAAAATTGGGCCAGATTATCTTATTAAGCCCAAAATTACAAAATATCTAGTGAGCCATGAACTTTTTTAAAAATCCAAAAGGGGCATTAGATTGAACATTCAAAACCGCAATTCTTTCCTCATTTAACCTTTGTTCTAGCTCTGCTAGTTTCCGAGATCCCCATAGTGGTCATCGAAAACAACTCACCCTGTATATACGCAGGGTGAGTTTTTTATGATCAGTATGGGGATCTCTTGGACACTAGCGGAGAAGGGGAAAGAATTGCAGTTTTGTGGGCCCAATTTAAAAAAGCATGGCTTACCAGATATTTTGAAGAAAGGAAATTTTGTCGATTATCAAAAAAAACTCACACTGTATAATATGTATATTTACACTTTTCTCGGCAAGCGATGCTTCAGAGGATTTGAAGTTTATTCTACAATCTAAAAAATGTATTCCTTTAATATGTAATTTTTCCAATGAGTGAATAAACTTAATAATAATAGTAATAATTTCTATTTTGCATTTATTTTAATGAACACATTTTAAACTAGAAATATATACCTAGCTCCAACCCTGTGCACCAAACACTGCCTAACCCTTTTATTCCTTTGCGTTTCAAACCTCCAATATGCATATGAGGACGGCAGTTGATGCAAATCCAAATCCACGTTTCACATTACATATTCTACACGAATAACCATGTGGAATACGTAGAATATTCAATTTCACTATATGGATGTACGTTTCCACGTACCTACGCTTGCATTTTCAACCAATACGGACCTTTTTTAAACAGTTTGATAAACAGAAATTAATCTACATTAATCATTAATTCTTTCTATTATCTATAACCAATCAAGCATTAAAATCTCAGATGTAGGTAACGTCATTCTAAATTATCAACACACAACTTATTCTTAATGCCATTGTTATATCTCGTTTCTCATTGTTCAGAACGAAATAAAAACCGTAACAGTTTAATCTTTGAACTAATTCCAGCTTTGATATTGAATGCATAAACATAAAATATTACTTATGGTACCCACCATAGGGGATAAAAATATTAAACGTATTCGGTATATATGAGGTGTGTCCTTTTGAAATTTTGGAGGGTACTTACATATTTATAAGTTAAAGTCTTCTAGTGCCATGCCCTTGGATTTAAAATGTAAAACAATGGGATATCGGTAGGATTGTCGTATGCTTTGTTATGGGTATCAAAGCAGAACACTAGAATTAATATTCAAATCAATGTTTCCTTGCCACAACATAAAATACAATGGAAGCACATGATTTTTATTATCTGTATCAATACAAATAAACTTGCAGAATAGGCGAATATTTTTAAAATACGCAGAAAATTGTGCACTAGCTGAACATCTTTAGAAAGTTGCAGAGAAAATTGCACACTAGCTGAACATTTTTAGGCAAAGAAATTGCACACCAGCTGAACATTTTCAGAAAGTTACTCAGAAAATTGCACACCGCTTAACATTTTTAGACAGTTATAGAGAAAATTGCACACCAGCTGAATATTTTTAGCAGGTTGCAGAAAAAATTGCACACTAGATGAATATTTTTCGAAACTTACAGTGAAAATTATTGTGCACTAGTTGAACATTTTTAAAAAGTTACAGAGAAAATTCCACAGTAGCAAAATATTTTTAGGAAGTTTCTGAGAAAATTGCACACCAGCTGAATATTTTTAGAAAGTTACAAAAAAATTGCACAATAGATGAATATTTTTCGAAACTTACGGTGAAAATTGTGCACTAGTTGAACATTTTTAAAAAGTTACAGAGAAGATTCCACAGTAGCAAAATATTTTTAGAAAGTTTCTGAGAAAGTTGCATACTAGCCGAACGTTTTTAGAAAACAAATTGCACACCAGCTGAACATTTTCAGAAAGTTACTCAGAAAATTGCACACCGCTTAACATTTTTAGACAGTTACAGAGAAAATTGCACACCTTCTGAATATTTTTAGCAAGTTACAGAAAAAATTGCACACTAGATGAATATTTTTCGAAACTTACAGTGAAAATTGTGCACTAGTTGAACATTTTTAAAAAGTTACAGAGAAAATTCCACTGTAGCAAAATAGTTTTAGAAAGTTTCTGAGAAAGTTGCACATTAGCCGAACATTTTTAGAAAACAAATTGCACACCAGCTGAACATTTTCAGAAAGTTACTCAGAAAATTGCACACCGCTGAACATTTTTAGGCAGTTACAGAGAAAATTGCGCACCAGCTGAATATTTTTAGAAAGTTACAAAAAAATTGCACACTAAATGAATATTTTTCGAAATTTACAGTGAATATTGTGCACTAGTTGAACATTTTTAAAAAGTTACGGAGAAAATTCCACTGTAGCAAAACATTTTTAGAAAGTTTCTGAGAAAATTGCATACTAGCTGAACATTTTTAGAAAGTTACAGAGAAAATTCCACACTAGCCAAACATTTTTAGAAAGTTGCAGAGAAAATTGCATACTAGATGAACATTTTTAGGAACTTACAGTGAAAATTGCACACTAGCTGAACATTTTTAGAGAGCTACAGCGAAAATTCCAAACTAGCTACACATTTTTAGAACGTTCCAGAGAAACTTGCACATTAGGTGGACATTTTTAGACTAATAGCAAAGACAGTCATGAACATTTTTAGACTCGCAACAAAATTGCGCACTAATAGGGTCACTTTTTAGAAACTCACAGCGTAAATTGCACAGAAGGCGAATAATATTTTTAGAAAGTTACAGTGTACATTGCAAACTAGATGAACATTTTTAGAAACTTACGGTGAAAGTTGCATCTAGGTGAGCATTTTATTGGTTGCTACATAACTTATTTAAAAGCTGTCATCTTGCTATATGCAAGGAAATAATATACCTACTATCCTACTGTCATTTATTTGTTAATTGCTCAAAATTTGTATAACCCATAACCCCCTCATTTTATTAGCCATCATCCATATCTGATCATCTACTGCAAATCTAGAGGTCAAAGTTTACACCATGCGGGTGGCTAAACCACATCTCTCTGTAACCATCTGATTTTCATTTATGCACTTAAGATCAAACGACCATTGTGTGCACACGCTTGATTGATTCTTTTTTTACCGGGCCGATCACAATATTTCTCGAGATAAGTATCGATCTTCGATCGTTCGGGTCCGTATCTCAAAAGACACCGCGATTGGCCATTGTTGCTTGCGGTCGGCGTCAGAAATATCGACAACGGAACACGTTTCGGCCAATGGGGGCTTTCAGATTTTGTTTCCATTGGTAGGATAGAGATGGGAGCCTGACCGAGAAAACGTGAGAAGGTTTTTCCCTCAGAAAACCTTTATTTTCCAGTGCTGTTTACATCGTTTGTAATCATGGCAACCTCGCAAAAATTCTACAGAAACCACAGAGATCGTATATAGGTAGAGTGCTGAACAAGTCTCTATTTATGGCAAATTGTGGATTTGCGCATGGGCCTATGGAACACGCTCAGTAGACCTTCAGAACGCGCAATTCAAAACAGTGGTTGTTTTTCTGAATTACTATCTCCCTACAAACTTGTACATTGATAATAAATTAAGCTCACCTGAACGTGGACTGGTCAAGACTTCGATAACTACAACTAGGTTTGTTTATACTTGTAAAACTAGTTTCGTCCAAACTACTAGAATTTGCTTCACTGATGCTAGAACTTGACTTGTTTTCATCTACCTTTATAACTTTAACACTAAAACAAATAAGCTACTAATAGTTTCTTACACCACAATCATGTTAATATACTTACTTAAATGATGGTTTAGGTGGTTTTAATAGAAGAGTTGGTACCGCATTTTCAATTAGCTGCGTTTTGACTCGTTTCGTTTTTAAACACTCTGGTGTAAAATGAGTAGAACATTATATTCGAGATGATCACTTAATTAGATAAAACACTCAAACAACTAAAACGCGAAGAAACTATTAATAATTAGCTGAAAATCGAAAAATTTATACCACAAAGCGTCTATGATGCAAACAACGGTAGGTTATACTTAGTTTGTCGCCGTCAAATGGCTGTCAAAGAGTGTCAAGTTTCACAAAACACTACCTCAAATTGCAAATGCGCATGTCCACTGGGCTATGACTATTTTTTTTACTATTTTGTGATTTTAACTTCGTCAAAGATTTTCCGCGCATCCTATGTATAAAAAACATCGTCCAGCACTCTACCTATATATTATATGATCTCTATGACAGAAACCACAGAGATCATATGATCTCTATGACAGAAACCACAGAGATCAGATGATCTCTATGACAGAAACGAAACATTGGAAGCCATTTATATTTTTCTGACGTTTTCCATTATTTGTTTCAGACTGAATTCAGGATATGCTCGGCGTGCGGTGAGCCCATCAGCGACAAGTTCCTTCTGGAGGTGTCCGGTCGTAGTTGGCACGCGAGGTGCCTGAGGTGCTGCGTCTGTCAATTGCAACTCGACAGACAGCCGTCGTGCTTCATCCGGGGCAGGGCGGTCTACTGCAAGGCGGACTACTCCAAGTGAGTATATATTATTATCGTTGGTTAAGAAGAAGAAGTAAAAAAAGCGCGGGATACCACACACACACACAGTGAATCGGGCGGACTCCACAATAGCGGGCCATGACTGCGCACTTCTTACGAATTTCATTTGTCATCCGGACGCGAGAAAGAAAGACAATCGAAGTGACATTTGACCAGCTCATCCGATCTCGGATTCCTTCGGGTTATTTTTTCCCAGGGGACACAATAATGCCATCTTTGTGCTTGCCGTAAGAAATATAAATCCCTCTTGGGACATTTTTCTAGTCCCTATACCTGTTTAGGTGTCATTCCATATAGGCGCGTTTCAAAAACAAAGTTGGCCGTTTGAAATTCAGAAACTTACGCGACAAATTGACACACATCTAACCTATAAAAGAGCCCTGCCTGACGCCATTTTATTGGCTTTATCACGCATTTCTTCGATCAAAAAAACAAAAAACGTTGTGACTGAAGATTGATACGTCCTGACAAAACTCGCCGATAAAAAAAGAACAATAAAGCAGATCGCAGATACCCGCGGTATAAAAACAAAAGAACGTCGCTATCGGACGGACAGATCGCTCGCGGCGGCCCCTAAGATCACTGGGAAAACTTAAGAGGATCGGATCGCAACGAATAGCTTTGTTCCAACAATAGTTTCGAACCAGTTCTATTCTAGCGAATCAGAAATAATTCCAGACCTGTTTTCAACCAATTAAATCGCTGAGAACCTATTAAGAACTGTGCAAGAGTGACCTAAATGTTATTCTACGTAGAAACTTTTCCTACGTCCTAAGGCAATAGGGTTTGGATTTTTCTCTTTTAATTCGACCCCTCGATTTTGGAGGTTTTCGATATTTTTTACGTCTAATGCAGGCACGGCATTCGATTGTGAATAACCCTGTATATGGTGGTGTACGCCCTCTTAAGGCTATCGTGAGAGAGATGGTGACTAAGCGAAAATCGCTAAGGACCTACCATGGAGTATTATTTTTCTATTTATTCACAAGAACAATCATCTATACATACGGGTAGAGGAAGGTAGAGAGAAGAGAATATATCTTTTATATGTTTTGTATACCGTAAGGTTTCCTTTGAAGCGTCAACTCGGAAATCACGAATCTGCCCTGGATGTACAGTGTACATACCATGTATTCCCATATGATATTAACAGGAAAGATAGGTATTATTAAGTGCCTATTTCTTGACACCTATTTACTGTCGCAAATTACGTCATCTGTAACAAAAACGAGGCCTACGATAAAGACAGGCCATGGCGCACAAAAATCACGTGACCATCTTACTCCGACGTTACATGTCATTTGTCACATAACTGAAAGCGGCAGCTTGGGTTTTGAGAAGTTTTAAATGTTTAAATGTTTTTAAACTTCTTAGTTTATATTAGCCCAGCGCTCGCGCCGACGCGTGAGCGCTGTAAGGGGAATTCTCCCCCCGGAACGGACAGTTGAGCCTGAGACACAGACGGGTGAACTGCTTACTGGAGATCCGCGAGTTCAGACGGTCCGGGTGGCTGGAAGCCGTTCCCGTTGACCACGTTCGGGTTTGTGTATTTTATATTCACCATTCACCTTGTGCGAAATAAATCAGTGTTCTAACGTACTCGAGGATTTTCGTTGTCGACCCACGTTCTGATACGGTTCCTATTCGGCCTTTCACGCGCTGCCGATCAACTGGGACCTCGTCAATATTTACAGTATACTGAGATGAGTTTTCATTTTTATTTCGTAAAAATTAACCTAAATACCAAATATTGGGTCTGTTTATATTACATTTGTACATATTACAAAAGCCAGGAAGAAAATGTCACCATAACAACATTTGCTTTGCCTCGGGATGAAATTTTGCGCCAAAAATGAATTCGTCAAATTTCCACTGAGATTTAATTTCTAAAAAACCCTTAAGTATGTGTAGATAACACATTTTCAAGGAAGTGAAACAATTAAAGCGGACAAATGTGTTGTGGGAGGAAAATACCTATAAAGAATATCACCTAAGCTAAAGGAAGGTGCTGTCCCAACAATTTTTGAGAATGTGCCAAAATATTTGAGTGCAGTGCCGTTTAAATCTCAGCCCAAAACAGCTGAGGCAGGTTGACAATATTTTGAAAAAACAATTAGAGAAAGCCTGGATGCACAAAACCAATAATGTAATAGATGAAAGAAAACTCGCCAAATTGTTACGAAATTTGTTTTTTCTACTTATCTCCAAAAATGCCTTTTATTATATAGGACTAAGTTGGTCACGTGACTACGCGATTATGCGTTAGCGCCATGGCCTGTCTTTATCGTTGGCCTCGTTACTGTCGCGAATGACGTCATCTGTGACAAAAGTCGTGCTCTGGGAAATGTTGTTTTATTATCGCAGGTTGATTTGATCAATTTCGTTTGGGCAAAATAAATGTTACGGAGAACTTTTTATATATAGAATCAAAAGTGTATACACAATATATTATTCGGTAGGTCGATAGCATCCTCTGGACATATCTTTCAGCCGTCGTCCTAACTGTTCTTTTTGTGACATCCCTGGGCCACCTTGCCGTTTGAATATTCATGGCCGGTACCAGGGGTACCTGGCTACGGTACCTTCGTAGTACCCACCGTCGCCAATCCCGCTTGTATCGCTTAATGAGCGGTCTAATTCTCACCTAATTTAAGCGTTTTTTTTGGGAGGGATAAGCGCCTGTATACGGGGTGCAAGCGAAAATCTTCGCACACAAAAACCTTTGTATTTTGTGATGTAATTTAGAGTAATAATTATTATCATCCAAAAAAGCATCAAACGCGTCTTATAGTCTTTAAAACACAATATCAAGGTATATTTTACCCTAGAGGATCAAATAATTGTTTGTTTTTTTGTGCGCCACCACAGAACAACAAGTAGAGCGTCAATTCTTAGCTTTTTGATTTGTTTACTGTTTATATTGTTGTTACTATTCTGGTCCAGTGGTCACGCACTTCAGAGTTATGGACTAGGTGGGGAGAATGAACGTTAAGCTGCGCGAACGTCGTAATCAATCACCTGGGTAGCCATTTTCTAAGTTAAGCTTACAGGGGGATAGTTAATATTTCTTTAGTATATTAGCAATTTCAAGATGTATTGTACCTGGACCAACACTATATTAAAGACCTGTGCATAGCGCTGTTTCAAGCGATCGCCACTGGCGCCACAAGACGAAACAAATTTACACGGTGCGCGGTGGTTTAATGTTAAAACACCATTGTTGCAGAATCTTTGATAAAATAAAAACATGCAAATGTGTGTGTTACAACGAATTTAATATCCAAAATAAAATATTTGTTTGTTATGTTCCTCTAATTTGACAAGTTCACATGGCATATTTCCATGAAAAGCCAGTCTAAAAAGCAAGCAAGAGTATTTGGTACCTTTCGGTTTGAAATGAAGTCCATGGCTAGTTGTGGTGTAAGTAAGCATAAAACGCATTCGATTTTTCAGTTTCTTCTTTATATGGAGGACTATTATTGGTTTTCTTTGGAGCTATAAACAAAATTTTCTATTTTCATTCTTGCATGCGTTACAAAATACTCTTCCAAAATAATATCTAGAAATTTCGCTTCTTCAGCTGGTTGATCAGATCATCCCATAATTCCAAAATAGTGTTTATTCTTCTGCAATTCACCTAATGGTCTGTGCAGTGTGCACACCATTTTCTTCATGTGCATCGAAATTTCATGTTATCACAAACAAATCTACCTATAAAAGCTGTGTTAATAGGATAAAACTGCTAAAATACTGGACGCAAAGGCAATTCGTTACCGTAAAAAGAAGGCAAATCGTAATAAAGCTGGATGTTTAAAATTTGGGAGATTTTAAACGTCAGTAACTGATATACCAATAATCACAGAATACCCTCCTATAACCTATAATAAGTCGCCATTTTTTTCGTCGAGTGGCGCCACCCCAGTCCGTAAACAACAATGAAATATGACGTCATGCTCGGGTCTTTAATGTAGCGTCGGTCCAGCCTTGACAGTCTTAGATCTTAGGGTAATAATTATTATCATTTGAGAATATTATGAGCGTTAAAAATGTATTAAACGTGTCTTGTAGCTTTTAAAACGCAATTTCTAGATATACCTATTGTACAAATAATTGTTTTTTTTTTGTGTTTGTTTACATTTTATATTATTGTTATTATTCTAATCCAGTGGTCACGCGCTTGTTTCATCTCACCCTGTTGCCAAATTTACACAGAGACAACACACTGTTGTCTCTGATCTCACATCATACCTATATTTTAGTAGAAAACAATGTTTGTACTACAAAAAAAAGTTTGCCCATGTTAGAATGCAGTAGCTCTAACGGCCCAGCTATTACCGAAGGTGGAAAATGTCCAGGAACCCACGTATTCTCCGACTGTCGCCTTATATTTCGGTTTAGGTAGTCTTTTAACGCCGCTGTGCATGTCTCTCCGTGACTAACGTCCAGGGGTTCCTTTTTAATGGATTAATTAACATTAAACATCCATGGTGGGCGACTGGCCTGTTTAATTGAACACGGGAATTTCTTCGGACCCCGGAAAAATAAATTTTCGATGACAAGCCCTCCCGGATTACACAAATGATATTTTACACACTCGAAATAATGCAAAAACGTCCGCGAATGTAGAAAACGACCGTGTTTTTCTTATTTTCCAGGAGTTTCGGCGCGAAATGCTCGGTCTGCTCTAGAAGTATATCCTCGAGTGATTGGGTGAGAAAGGCGAGGGACCACGTGTACCATTTGGCGTGTTTCGCCTGTGCAGCCTGTCACAGGCAACTGTCAACTGGAGAAGAGTTCGCGTTACACGAAGACAGGGTGCTCTGCAAGGCGCACTATCTAGAGACCTTAGACGGGGGTACTACTAGTTCCGACGGTGAGTTTTCTCGTTTTTTTTTGCAGCGCCATCCTGGATAATCGAACGAGCTTCTAACACAACCTTCTCAAGTTTACAAGCCCTGTGCAAACATGTGGCAACGCCGCAGCGGGACGGTTCAACGGGTCTATGCAGTATAGAGCAGTCTGCACTTTGGCTTAGTTTATCTTTTCTAATAAATGTTCAACCCTCTTTTTAATTATAATTAGATACATTTTTGTGAACTTTGTTTCAATAATTGGGTACGCCTAAGTAAGTAGGTACGTTTGTTTAACAGACAATAAAAGCAGTACCTAACAAGTAACAAAATATACACAGAAGAATAAGTATTTATAATAAGTACGATTCCTGGTGTGGATAGGTACATTTTCGACAAATAATATGGTAAATTTGGGCAAATAGAGGGGGCTAAATTTTGTTTTAAGTCGAATTTTTGTGAGAATTTTTCGCAGAGTGCGCGATCAGGCAAATATATCTTCCCTTATGATTAAATTTTCATAAAAATACAAACAAGCGAACAGAAAACAGCATGTTGTGAAGGAGAGTAATCTCTTCTGATTGAAATGGCAGTTAGGGTCAATTTCATAATACATTCAACTAAATTATCTTTTGACTTTAACATTAGGTAAAGAAACTTTTGCAACAATACTAAACAATGGTTGGATTGTTAGAAAGCTCCTTTAATTTTAAAGGGTACTTTAGTTTGCCTATGCAATTGGCCCTTAATCATTTTATTATAATTTTCGTCCTTTGGAAAGCCCAAAATGAATACAAGTTGACCGCTTGTCGTCAAGCAAAGAAAACCTACATAGCTACTTCAAGTTATTATTACGAATTGACTTACAGCCAGGTATATAACTAAGTTCTAGCTTCCCTCGACGGTTCTAGACATCTTGAGGCTTGAAATTGTAAAGGCATGATTCTTCACTTCGAACTTTTATAGAAATGTTTCACTTTTGTACAAACAAAACAAATTTATAAAAGAGCTGTCGCCAGCACTTCGGGCTGTCTGTTTCCACCCAGAGACGCACTGCCTCGTCGTAGCAATCTGGCGACGATAGCACTACCCGAACTACACAAATTAATTCTGGTAAATTTCTTGTAAAATCAACTGACAGTCAGTGACAGGACACGCGACGTGGACCCGCATCCCTTGTTGCCAGTTTTCTCTACTTCAGAGGGCTTCTCCTAGAGTCGCCTGTGCTTCTAACTGAAGGTTGATGAAATACGTTTTGTTAAGTTGTATAACTTTTGAGCCTGTCAATCCAACAAAACATCGAAAACTCGACTAAATAAACATGCTAGTGTTATAAAAATTGTAAATAAAATGCGATACCTATCTATATTTTTCTACAACGCTTATAATACTCCTGATAGATTGATGGATAGATATATATTTCAAAATAAGTAACTAAATATTAACAGGCACACCTCTGCTATATACGCCACAGTGTATGTACCTACTTGTTTATATACTTGCATATTTACACGCGTGTATTTCTTCATCCTAGATGGCTGTGACGCGGACGGCTATCACAAGAACAAGGCCAAACGCGTCAGGACAACATTCACCGAAGAACAGCTACAGGTTGGTAAATAAAATAATAAAAAAAAATTGTTGAATAAAGAATTGAAACGCGCATTTCTTGTTTTTCAAAGACCACTGCGAAAAATTGTAGTTGACGCGATGTCGAAATTAAAAAATTGCCCTGAACGTCACTGTCGGTTGCCTACCCTTCAATATCTTGAAAATGCCCTAAATGCTGGAAACGCAGAATATGCTCCCACAAACAAATGACCAATGTCGGTTTATACGTCAAATTCATGAGCATATCCAGCGCCAACTTGTTTTCTCTTCAGTTTTCAGTCATAACAAAGTTTCTATTTTATTCTGTAAACTTTGGTTATAATAAAGATAATGACATTTGACAGTTCATTCGTTGACCGAAGCGGATGTCGCCATCTATTAGACAAGAGGCCAACTAAAATAATGCGGTTGTTGTTCTGTCAATAAATAGATTGAGATTGCGGGAATGATGCGTCACCAATGAACTGTCAAATTTTGGAGGTTAATGGTTATTGTTCTGTTATTTATTACTTCCAGGTGCTCCAGGCAAATTTTCAGCTAGATTCGAATCCAGACGGTCAGGATTTGGAGAGAATCGCGCAGATAACTGGATTGAGCAAAAGGGTGACGCAAGTTTGGTTTCAGAATAGCAGGGCGAGGCAAAAGAAGCATCTACACACCGGCAAGGCAAAGAATCAAAGTATGAAATAAAAAAAATCGAAAAATATATTTTTTTTATTTTTGTTTTTTTTTAGTGCACAACAATAGAGATGACAACAGCTTTGGAAGGCACATCAACCTACATCTGACGTATTCGTTTCAACAGCAGAACAAGAATTCAATATTTTCTCAGCCGTCAGGTAAAATAAAAAAAATAATGATTTTTTTATTATTATTTTTTAATTTTTTTCTGCAGATTCTTCCTTAGACGAGCTCTCTCAAGATTCTGCACTGCACTGTATGCAAAGTGAAGTTTAAATGTTGTTTTTATTAGGAAAATATTTATAAGCATCGAAAAGTCATGAAAAATAGACATAAAACTTAAGTGATTTTTTTTATTAAAAAAACTGTACTATTACACTGTAATATATGCATTGTTATTTGATATTTATTACCTATGTTGAAATAAAGTATAAAATACGACGAATAAAAAAACGCTAAAATTGTATCATATCGCTCATTTTATGTTACCCACTCAAAGTTATAAACATAAAATAGACTTATATTGTATTTGTTGTAGGGTAAACATTAATATGAATCCTAAATATACAACGATACAGCAAAAACAATGATTGTTTTATTTCAAAGCAGACACCATTGGAAAAAAATACTACAAACGTCAACGACAATACAACTGCCAAATTAAAATATCAACCTTAAAACTCCTGTATAGAACGAAAACTTAACAAAAAAATACAATGGCAATAAAAAAATATTAATACCTTATTTTAGGCTTCCTTTATAACTTCCAGCACCACTGCTTTTTACGAAAATAAATTGTATTGTACCCGCCTATGACATGACAAACCTAACAAACAAAATATATCATTCATTCTTTTCTCGATGCTCCATGGTTAAAAATTTCAGCATTCACAAAACATAAAAAACTTTCTTCTTCCAAATAGCTTCGGTACTTAGCAACAGTATCGTTAGGCAACCAGATTTACACCAAAATTAAAGAGGAAGGAAAAAATAGAAACTAAGCAAACGTCAAACAGAATGCGTGGCATAAACATAGAATCTAGAATCTTGTTATGGGGGTATGAAATCTTGAGATAAAAACCGAGTTAATACTATTTAATGCCTAGTTAAGGTGTTAGCAAGGTAGAGCTGAGGACGTGTCACGTTTTGCGAGATTTTTGCAAAGTAAGTTTCGTTTATAATGTAGTTTTTCCTTGTAAAATAAAATACACTTTTGTTAGAGATGGTTATTAAGAATATTTGCTGCCTGGGGGCTGGATACGTTGGGGGCCCCACTTGCAGTGTTATAGCTTTAAAATGCCCAGAAATTAAAGTGACCGTGGCAGATTTAAGTAAAGACAGAATCGCTGCTTGGAATTCTGAAAAATTGCCGATATACGAGGTAGAATTTTTCCATTTCCTATTATTTCTTTTGAAAGATTCATTCGTGTTTTCTTTGTAGCCTGGATTATATGATGTAGTTAAGGCGTGTAGGGGTAAAAATTTGTTTTTTTCCGACGACGTTACAAAGGCTATTTTGGAAGCCGATTTAATTTTTATATCGGTAAACACACCTACGAAAACTTTTGGAAATGGGAAGGTGAGTTTTAATGTTTTCGTTAATATTTATTTAGACTTAAGATTTTAATTTGTACTTTTGTTCCGAACAAATTTAATTTGTAAGTAGTGCAAAATGTGTTAGAAATGTTTGCTTTTAAATCGTTTGTTTGCACGTCTAAGCCTTTAAGATAAGATATTATGTCCGTTTTCTGTGATATTATGTTTACCAGTAACAAATTTATATAAAATATCAAATTTTGCAAAAAAATATTAGGTAAGTAGGTACCTAATAAAGTTTTAATGTTCACCTGTAAAAAATTAAGTAGGCCAATACACTGAAAACAAAAGAAATTCTCTCCGTCAAGGAATACTTGGTGTTTATAAAATAACAACAAAACATAAATATGATCATTTAAGAAGGCATAATATAGACTTCTAAGCTCTAAGTGTAATTTTCTTGTCCTTAAAAAAAATTTTGGAAATACTTTACATCTACTTTACAAAAATCAAGTAGACAAAAATTTGTTGTTTTGAAAATAACAGTGAAGCATAGAATGATAATCAAATAGGCATAGACACCTAAACGTCAATTATTATTTGTCAAAAAACTGATGGAAATTGTAAAAAAAATCATATAAGGTGCTGCCTATTAAGAAATATAAACATTAAGAAATCGTAAAGAATTTCGTATGACTATATGCAAAGAATTTTAAGTAGCATGCACCTATTAAGTGCAATGTTGCTATATTTGAACAAGGCCAATGACTTCATTGGAAATCAAAGGTAAATTATCCTTGAAATCGATAAAAACAAAGAGATAGCAAATTTTTTACTATTCAAAATAATGATTAATGATGCGTGATTTCAAATCCGACATTAACATCGTGAGATTCTACATTGTTTAAATCTCAGGATGCCGTGGATGTTAGAAACACCAGCATAATTATGCTGTCAAACTAATCATGACCTTCTGAGATTGTATCATCATTACTCAGGAGGCCATGAACTTTAGAAACATCACCATTTTCTCTACTGTCAAACTGACCATGGCCCTCTTAGATTGTGTCAGGAAAGTGATATTTTGGGTTGGTTCTGGAAGTTTCTTAGACTGATTTCTTCTTAGGGAAGGGCGGCAGATTTAAAATACGTCGAAGGGGCAGCCAGAATGATAGCAAAAGTGGCCCAAAGCAACAAAATTGTGGTGGAGAAAAGTACGGTGCCGGTAAGGGCGGCGGAAAGTATAATGAGAGTCCTGAGAGCCAACCAAAAAGCGGGAGTTACCTATCAGATTTTATCGAATCCGGAATTTTTGGCGGAAGGAACTGCGATCAACGATTTGTTGAACGCCGATCGCGTTTTGATAGGTAAGTTTGGAAGTTGTGAGAACAATTTACAGAAGCAACCTGTATTTTCTCGAGTAGATAGATTGTTATTTTAATATGTTTAGGTGGCGAAGAAACGCCAGCAGGTCAAGTGGCCGTAGAAGAACTTTGTTGTATTTACGAACGTTGGATCCCTAGAAAAAATATTCTGACGACAAACACTTGGTCTTCGGAATTGTCAAAACTGGTAAAAAATAAGAGGCCGTTTAAAAAGTTTGAGAACCACTGACAATTAGGAAAGTTTATAGAGATAATATATATAGGTAGAGTGCTGAACAAGTTCCTTTTTATGACAAATTGTGGTTGTTTTTCTGAATTACTATCTCCCTACAAACTTGTATATTGATAATAAATTAAGCTCACCTCAACGTGGACTGGTCAAGACTTCGATAACTACAACTAGGTTCGTTTATACTTGTAAAACTAGTTTTGTCCAAACCACTAGAATTTGCTTCACTGATGCTAGAACTTGACTTGTTTTCATCTACCTTTATAACAAATAAGCTACTAATAGTTTCTTACACCACAATCATGTTAATATACTTACTTAAATGATGGTTTAGGTGGTTTTAATAGAAGAGTTGGTACCGCATTTTCAATTAGCCGCGTTTTGACTCGTTTCGTTTTTAAACACTCTGGTGTAAAATGAGCAGAACATATTCGAGATGATCACTTAATTAGATGAAACACGCAAACAACTAAAACACGAAGATACTATTAATAATTAGCTGAAAATCGAAAAAATTATGCCACAAAGCGTCTATGATGCAAACAACGGTAGGTTATACTTAGTTTGTCGCCGTCAAATGGCTGTCAAGTTTCACAAAACACTACCTCAAATTGCAAATGCGCATGTCCACTAGGCCTATTTATTACTATTTTATGATTTTAAATTCGTCAAAGATTTTCCGCGCATCCTATGTATAAAAAACATCGTCCAGCACTCTACCTATGTATATGACCTCTATGGGAAAGTTCGAAGAGTCAGTGTTTCCAAAACTTTTCATCCAGTCGACAAAGTTTATTTTTTATTTATTTTTTCCACGATTTTTTACAATTTTTTAGGCTGCAAATGCAATGTTAGCCCAACGAATTTCGAGCATAAATTCATTGTCGGCAGTTTGTGAAGCAACAGGGGCAGACGTTTCAGAAGTAGCGAGAGCAGTGGGCCTAGACTCACGAATCGGTTCCAAGTTCTTGCAAGCCTCCATAGGTAAGTTATTTTTTGCCGAATTTTTTTTTGTTTTCGTTTAATTTACATCTTACCTATAACATTTTCTTTCTACGGGTTTCGGCGGGAGCTGTTTTCAAAAGGACATCCTGAATCTGGTCTACATTTGTGAATGTCTAAACCTCCCCGAAGTAGCGGCGTATTGGCAGCAAGTGATCGACATGAACGAATACCAAAAATCGCGGTTCACCGCGAAAGTCGTGAAATCCCTCTTCAACACGGTCAGCGGGAAAAAGATTTCCTTGCTCGGTTTCGCCTTCAAGAAGAACACGGGAGACACCAGGGAAAGTCCCGCGATATATGTCGCAAAAACACTGTTGGACGAAGGGGCATCTTTGAAGATTTACGATCCCAAAGTAGAAGAATCACAAATTTACGAAGACTTGAAGTATGTTTGCGAAGACTTTGAAAGTGCCAAGAAAAACGTCACTATTTGCGACGATGCCTATTCTGCCACCAACAGCTGTCACGCCATCGTTCTGTGCACCGAATGGGACGAATTCGTGGTAAGTTATTCGGATTAATCGATCCCTTATCCGGATTAACAGAATTTTTTTTATCAAGATTAATAGATCCCTTATTCAGATTAACCGATCCCTCCTTCGGATTAACATAT
Source organism: Pseudeuparius sepicola (assembly GCA_963920635.1). Classification (NCBI taxonomy): domain Eukaryota; kingdom Metazoa; phylum Arthropoda; class Insecta; order Coleoptera; family Anthribidae; genus Pseudeuparius; species Pseudeuparius sepicola. The sequence continues at coordinate 33,941,777 of OY987306.1, forward strand.
CCCTTATCGGGTTCAACATATCCCTTATTCGGATTAACATATCTCTTATTCAGATTAATATATCCCTTATTCGGATTAACACATCCCTTATTCAGATTAATATATCCCTTATTCGGATTAACATCCCTTATGCAGATTAATATATCCCTTGTTCAGATTAACATATCCCTTATTCAGATTAATTTTTGCGTAGAGTTTGGACTACACGAAAATCTACGATGGGATGATGAAGCCGGCTTACATTTTCGACGGTAGGAAAATTCTGGATCACGGGGAACTGCTTAATATCGGCTTCCACGTGGAAACGATTGGAAAAAGATTGGGAAGGCCGTTTAAAGAGAGATCTTTCGGTAGTAACAATAGCATTGTTTAAAAATTGCATTTTACTTGTATTTTTTTTTATCATTTTGAACTATTTATGAATGAAGTTAATTTTGTAACAGGACATAACCTCAATATTTCAGTTATGTCGTAATCCTAGTTTTTTTCACAGTTAAGTGAGGTTATGTTCTGTAGTTTAGACTTCTTTTTATTCCTCCACAAATATTGTTAAGAAAACTTTTGCCAGTATTTAAGTTATTGTATTATTCGTAATAAAGATTTTACTCTAATATGTAATGTACCTACTATTTGGGTAATTACTTATATTAAGTGCAATATATTAATTAATCGGAAATAAAGTATTGAATGATTGATTGGGGATGTTTGTTTTAAATAAAACGACTGGTAACCTTGCCAATAATACACTTTAATATTTCCGAAATGATTAATAATTTGACAACACAGTTACAAAGATCGGAAACTCAACAAAAAAAAAAAACATCAGTACAAAATACGCAAACTGCAACGTACCCTAGATACAAATTACGTATACCTAAAAATAAATATTCTCTGGGAGAAGTTAAAAACTAAGACCTTCCATTTTTTTTTATTTTTTTTCGTGTCAACTTTTTTGAAATTAATCTCTTTTTTGTGCGAAAAGGAATAATTTTACATACCACACTTTCTACTAAAAATTTCCGCAAATAAAAATCAGGAATGTCACATTTTTTCTGTAAAATTTACAGGTGCTAAATTTTACACAAATAAGTGTAATGTTAAAGATTATTACAGAAAACCAGTGGAATTTTCCTTTATTTTGTAAAACTACAGAAATTTGCCGAAATATATGTAAGTAAATTATACAGTTTGCTGTAAAATTATACAGTTTGCTGTAAAATTTACACGTGGTAAATTTTCACAATAAGGGTAAATGTGAAAGATTATTACAGAAAACCTGTGAAATGTAACTATTTTGTCAAACTGCACAAATTTACTTCAATATGCATATAAATTATACAGTTTTCTGTAAATCTGCACAATTTAATACAATCTGTAAATTGCTTGTGTGAAAATTTATAAATAAATCTGTAGTATTTCTGGTTTTAATTTTAAAAAGTGGTAACCTTAATTTTATTCAGTACAATTCATGTTTATTTATGTATTTTTGTAAGTTACAGAAAAAACAGACATTACAAATGTTGCAGAAAAACTGTACAATTATGCCATTATTGTGTGAAATAAAATTTACCAAAATATACAAAACATTGAATGTTACAGAAAAATCTGTAGATTTTAGTCATTCCATTCATTGTACTTACAAAAAAACGTAAAATTGATTTGTTTATGTGTAAAATTACACATAAATATGATAAAATAGCATTTTCCTGTAAAGTTGTCAGAAATAATTACCGCAAATAGAATTTGTCAAAGGAAAACCTATAAACCCTACAGAAAAGTGTGAATTTCACCAAATTCTCCCATTACATTTTACAGAAAAAGCGCAACTCCATCGATCTCTTTAAAAACCCCTCCCGCGACAATAATATCCATTCAAATTTTTTAAAATGCAACAAAAAAGTTGACACCTCGACTTCAACATAAAAATTCTCACATTTTAAAATGACTACGACTTGCTTAATTTAAGAAATTCCTGGAAAGCCTTCTGGATCTCCTCGTCCATTTCCGGTTCCGGGTCACACAGCTCATCTGGATCACTACTGTCAAATTCGCTGTACAAGGAAAATTACACCTTACTACAAAATTTTACTGAAAATTTGAACATAACCTCAATGTTTGACACTTTTTGACAGTTCATATGTCATAATTAATTTGACAGTTGTTCTGTCATAATTATTATTGTCAACTACTGTCAGTGTGAGGTTATATTTAGTTTTTACAGGAAGTATTGGTCTGTTTTTTTATCGATTTTGGTGTCGAATCGAAGTCAAACAAAAAAGCTGTAAGTAAATATTATTTTCTTAACAAGATATGCCACTTACTTGAAGTAATCATCGTTGGAAACCGTGGCGTGTGCTGCAAGAAATTCGCACTCCTCGTTCGACAAACGCTGCCCGTTTGTCTGGTAAACCTGGACGGGGTGTACCTCGTCAAATTCGAAACCGTCTGAATCCGAAGATGTCCTAAAAAAAATAAATGAGGAAATTTACACGAAAGCTGCCGTTTTTCGGCGGGATTTGCTTACGAATCGGAGGTCGCCCGTCCCCAATTCGTCTTGCGTAAATCAAAGACGGATTTGAGCAAAATTTTAGCCGAACCGTTGACGTCTGTCACTTCTTTTAGAAGGGAGATCAGTTCGTTTAGGCAACTCTTGTTGTTCTCGTCAAGTTGGTAACCTGTCAACTGTCGGAAAAATATACGGTTAGGTTAGGGTTCTTTTGTAAATGCATAGAGATCATAAATATAGGTAGAGTGCTGGACGATGGTTTTTTTATACATAGAATGGGCGGAAAATCTTTGACGAATTTAAAATCATCAAATAGTAATAAATGGGCAAAGTGGACATGGGCATTTGCAATTAGAGGTAGCGTTTTGTGAAACTTGACACTCTTTGACAGCAACAAACTAAGTATAACCTACCGTTGTTTGCATCATAGACGCTTTGTGTCATAATTTTTTCGATTTTCAGCTAATTATTAATAGTTTCTTCGCGTTTTAGTTGTTTTAGTGTTTTATCTAAATCTCGAATATGTTCTGCTCATTTTACACCAGTGTTTAAAAACGAAACGAGTCAAAACGCAGCTAATTGAAAATGCGGTACCAACTCTTCTATTAAAACCACCTAAACCATCATTTAAGTATGATTGTGGTGTAAGAAACTATTAGTAGCTTATTTGTTTTAGTGTTAAAGTTATAAAGGTAGATAAAAACAAGTCAAGTTCTAGCATCAGTGAAGCAAATTCTAGTAGTTTGGACGAAACTAGTTTTACAAGTATAAACGAACCAGTTGTAGTTATCGATGTCTTGACCAGTCCACGTTGAGGTGAGCTTAATTTATTATCAATATGCAAGTTTGTAGGGAGATAGTAATTCAGAAAAACAACCACTGTTTTGAATTGTGCGGTCCGAAGGTCTAATGCGCGTGTTCCATAGGCCCATGCGCAAATCCACAATTTGCCATAAAAAGGGACTTGTTCAGCACTCTACCTATATATATATGATCTCTGTGTGTAAATGTCAAGATAACTGGCAAAAGAAAAAAAAACACAAAAGGTAGGTATGTGTGTTTGATTGTTTTGTGGTACTTTACAGAAATATAACTAAATTCTGTTTGAATAGTGAAATTTACAGAAATAAAAGTAAAATTTACAAGAATAAGAATCAGACTCCATTTTTTTGCAACACTTTAAATATGTTTTACTGTAACATTAAAAGGCGATACAAAAATTACACAAATATATTGCTTGAATTAAAAAAAATCCAATCGAAAAAAATTTACAACTTACTTTCAAAGTCTGACAGACGCACTTTATGTTGTCATTGCCCCCTTCGGCAATCAATTGCTTCAAGGAATCAGTCAACAGCTGGCCATACAACGAATGATGCGGCAACTGCGTGTACAACTCGGCTAGAAACAACACCACATCCTGCTTGCTCTTATTTTCTTGGAGTTCCTTCTTGCAGGTCATGTGGAGTTCGGCCCTGAACTCCGGGCAACTCTGCTCTATGTACCAACAGATCCTGGCGCCGTTATAACGAAAACTCGGGTGCCTTATGCCCTGAAAACGAGCGAAAACGCATATGGTACGTTTGAACTACTTTTGTATTTTGGACGAATTATTCTTATTTTATATTGGACCGGGAGATAGTGACAGATTTTTGGACGTGATTTTACTCAGTATGCCTTGCAAAGGGCATTATGTGGCACATATTCTCACAATAATAAGGTATGAATCAGAGAGTCATCCCGGGTTCTTCATGTGAAAAACTGAGTTTTCAATTATTCGAAAAATATGCTTTTTGATATGATTTTATACAGGCTGCCATGTGTTTTATAATGAAGTTCAAAATAGAAAATTCCTCTGAAAACCATAGGCATACCGTTAGGGTGGGTCCAAAGGGCTATTATTGCCACGTGATCTTTTATTTTAACAATTAATTTTTCCACGTTTCTGAACAGGCTGCCAATGAGAAGTATGCAAGTTCTTATTATGAAAATGCTGAAAAAAGGATAGCATACCTTTCGCGCATGTCCAAGTACTGTTTAAATTGAATGTTATTTAATCATTTAAACGAGTTATTCAATGTAAAGTGCACTTGGACATGCGCAAACGGTATGCCATCTTTTCTCTTTTTTCTTCATTATAAAACACATGGCAGCCTGTATAAAATCATATCAAAACGCATATTTTTCGAATAATTGAAAACTCAGTTTTTCATATGAAGAACCCAGGATGACTCTCTGGTTCATACCTTATTATTGTGAGAATATGTGCCACATAATGCCCTTTGCAAGGCATACTGAGTAAAATCACGTCCAAAAATCTGTCACTATCTCCCAGTCTATATGAAGAGTGCCTTGTGGAAAGCTTCTTGAAGCATTTTGTATGCCTGCCATCGATTAATAAAGGAAGTGGCTATTTATACGTCCGACGGATACAAACGTCAGTATACGTCTTGCGCTCTCATTGGTCGATTGAGCCACATGACACATAACCTTACTTCTACCGTCCGATGGATTATGAATCGGCTTGTTTACTAAGTCGATTGGATGATGTCCGAGATTATTCAGACCTATCTTGTCTCATTTTATATTGCGTATGCCCTACTTTTTCCGCGATGGGCGCTGCGGAATGGAAAATGAAGTGGTTATTTTATTATTTACAATGATGTAACCCACCCCCGGTTTTCCTTAAATTTTGGCTACCCCGCATCGCAGGTGGCGAATGTCGGGGGGTAGCCAAAATTTCAAGAAAATCGGGGGTGGGTTACAACGCCGAACGTCGCATCGGGCGAAAATACGGGGTACCTACCTAGCCAAAATTTCAAGAAAATCGGAGGTGAGTTACACCATTGGAAATTATTACCACTACTTTTTTCATACGACAGCGTCTATCTATCCCCAAAGGAGCAGTGCATACGCTCCTTATTGCAAAGATGCTTGAGAAAAATGCGCTTCCGACGTATCTAAATATTAGTTTACTTCGGCTTCGGACATGTACGGAGTTAAATGCACGTCCAAAGAAGTCACGTGACTCAGCCCGCCAATGAGAGCGCAAGACGTATACTGACGTTTGTAATCACGAATCGTAATGTATTCCGTGCAATTGTAAATACGCTTACCTCAGCAACGATGAGTCGAGCGATATGCGACAAGGCAACGACGTCGTTAAAAAACTGATAGACGCTCTCGAGCAGCACGACGAGCAAGTCGTCGAACTGCCCCGGATACTGGATCAGCGACTTGATGATCTGCTTCAGTCTGTAGGCATCGGGAGTGTCGAAACTGTTGCCGTAGCACCGCTCGTTGGCGCCCTGCTGGTTGTTCTCCGGCCCGTTCTGCTTGAACTTCTGCAGCCTGGACTGCACGCTGCTCCTGCCGCCGGCGTTCTGCTGCTGCTGCTGCTGCTGAGCCAGCTGGGCGTTCGGCACGAATTCTGGAGCGTTCACGTTCAGCTGGGTCTTCGGCGACGGCTCCTGCAAAACGGCGGGTTTTCGCAGCTGCTGCGCCGCCGGGACGGCGGCGTCCCACAGGGCGGACTTGGCGTCCATCCTCACATAAAAATTTCCGCGGAGAGTGCCCGAAAATCGACGAAAATCGCCGGCTGAATCGCACAATGAAAACACTAGCGACCTACCATAACAATCGGAGACGTAGATTTGGCGATGGTGGGCTCCGGCCAATCGCGGGCGGTTGGCAACGCTCGCGCCTGCGCCGTGGCGTCGATGTTGCGGCGTTGCCGGATCGTGCCACCTGAGAATTTTCCCGATTTCCTTTTGAAATAAGTAGAAAAATGCTGAAACAATCATGAGAAATCGTCGATAAAGACTTAAAAAAACTATTTCTGATAAACAAAGACCAAATATGACTTCAATATAATGAATTTTCGAGGAAAGTTATCGCCCCATTTAAATTTGCCGCATTTTTTTATATGACATTCGCCCCCAGCGCCACCTACTGTCAAAAATGACACCGCTCGCGTAGTGTAGTGATGGGTGAAAATTTTTCACTCGGTGTCCCACAGATTTTCACAAAACGTTTTTTATTTGCAAAAATGTGAACAGTTTTCTGGTGCTACCGAAAAAGTGTGGCCGCGTTATTTTTCATCGGATTTCACGTTAGAAACTGTCGTTTAAACCATATGTCCTGTCGCTATCTTGTAAACAAATCCTAAATGTAGTAATTAATAGAAAATTCTCTGCCATTATATATCTATGAATTCGGGTGTTTATCGGTGGCAAATGTAAATAAAAAAAGGTGGTACGCACGTTTCTAGTGTTCTCGGACTGTGGGGAGCAGCGAAAATGGAGAAAATCAGGTTTATTTTGTGTTTAGGAATGTTTTTCTTGAGCCATAATGTTGGAGGTAAGTTCATATAATTAGGATCCTATTGGTGTATAATAAGTGTTTGTGGACTGGATTTGATTATTTTGTTGTTTACTTTGAATAGGATTTGTTTGGAAGGTCGAATTTTAACGAAAAAATCATTTAGATGAAGGCGATACTACTTGATATGCCTGGCTTTCGTTGCAAAACTAAAAAGTAGTTATTAGTTATATTACGGTTATTACCATGTAGAGTACAGACACATATTTATATAAAAATTAGCATTAGAAGGAGGCTAAAATATGTTGGCGAAAATGGTAATCAAAGATTCGAAAAAATTCATAGATATGTTGACGTTATTGTTTTGTTCAAATATGTTGTTTTTCTCTTATCTCAGAGATTAATTAACGCAATCAACATGTTTGATATATTACGTAAAGATTTGAAATCAGATTGTTTTAAAAAGATGCTTACTACTACACATAAACAGAGTAGCAAAAGTTTCTTTAAAGAATATATTTGGATGTAAAATTTTCAGGGAAATATTTTTTTTTCAGAAGTTTTAAGCTTAAAATGCAAATGCGATCTATGCAAGGCTACTAACTATGTATGCGAGACATCGGGATATTGTTTTGCATCGGTGTATACTCAGGACAATGGGGCCCAAGCTTATATATACAGGTAAAAACATCTTTCTATTACATACTTTTAAATATTGTATAACGTTAAATGTTATATATTTAATTTAGTTTAATTAAAGTATTCTTCGGACAAAGTATATTACGACGTAGCCAGTCTAAATTCGATTCCTTTTTATCCCCAAAAATTCCTTCACAAAATTGAAAAAATCCTATTTAATTGGCTTTTTTATACCTTCTATTAGCATTTTTTTATCGCAATCATGAAAATGATACATTTTCAAATGATTCCATGGGTGAAATACTGAAATTATAAGAATTTCTATCAAAATTATATCAGCTGGTCAAATTTTAGGTTACATCAGTTCCGTAAGTCGGGTTAGGTCACTATAGTTGTTGACATCTGACAGTTGACAGACATTTGCCTGTTTTCGGTTCACTTTGATCAGAATAAATGACACCCATGGATTTGAACTAAAAATAGTTCTAATGTATACATCCAATCAAATTATGGATTTTATGAGATTGCGATAAAAAAATGGCTGGCGATATTAATTGTCTGTGGCAGTTATATGTATAAATTGGCTTAAAAGAATTGCAAAAAAAAAAGTGAAATAAAATTCGAACACCCTCCCCCCCACCGTTAGATGTCTGCACAGGGAGGATTTTTTTCCGCCCGAACACCCGAAATGGTGTGTCGACAATCCGGGACGGTGTTGCGACGATAAGGACCTCTGTAACGAGGATATAGGCTCGAATATAGGTTATGAAAAAGGTAAAAATGTGTGGCTACTACCTACTTAATTGTCCATATCACCTAAGCTAACTGACTAACGGTTGTGTTTATTTTTTTTGTGCGAGCGAATAGTTCTTTCCACTAATACTACAGCTAATGTTTGGAGCGTTTGAACTACCACTAGAATTTTAATAATGTATTGCTCGGCAGTGATTGTTTATTATAGGATGATTTCCTTGAGTCCTTAATATTATCCTGTTTGTTGTCCTGTATCCTATCCTTAAAGGAGACTGGCTATAAAACGGGTTTTCTTTTTTCTTTCGGCATTTTTTATACAGTTTGAGTCTGAAATAAAGAATTTTATTTTGAAATAAGGAAAACTTAAAAGTGGCCCATTTTGTTTAGAATTAAAAGCTGAACAATAAATGTCATCGACACAAAGCTATACTGCGAAAAGAATGCCAATTTTGTTATGGTACGTTTGAACTACTGAACGAAAATTCAAGTTTATACAAAAACTAATGTGATTTTAATAAATATTGTCGTAATTTAAACAAAAACTACTATTGGCTTTTTGTGCTAAGTTTCACGGTTTTTGAGATTTTTTTAAACAAACAAAAAAGTAAAATTTACCGAGACTATAACAGATAGGTGAAAATTGTAAGACAATTATTTGTTTAGAATTAAAAGCTCGGTACAAAAATGTGATAAATATTAATTTATCCAAGGCTGTACTATGAAAAAATGCATATTTTTATGGTACGTTTGAACTACTGCACAAAAATTTCACTTTATACAGAAAGTAATATAATTTTAATAAATATTGTTGTATTCTAAACAAAAACTGCCCCTTGACTTTTTCTGCTAAGTATCACGGTTTTTGAGAAAATTTAATTTTTTTAAACAAACAAAAAAGTCAAGTTTTTCCAAGTTACTGTAACAGACACCTGAAAACTTCAAGAAACTGATTTTGTTTAGAATTGAAAGCTCCATACAAAAATGCGATCAATTTTGTATTATCGAAGGCCTTTCCATAAAAAAATTCATTCTTTGTTATGTTACGTTTGAACTACTGCACCGAAAATAGTTCATATGCTTTATTTGAGACTCGCCCTGTATCTTTCTTCGAAAAGGGGGGCCCAGAACCCGACGGCTACCGCGCGGAAATCTCGAACCGGCAATCTAAAAATTTTGAGTAGGGGAATCCCGTCTAAATTTCAACCCGTCTTTCCCCCACCGGCCCGCCCCCGAAACAGGTGCCTAGACCCACAGATGGGCCTGCCCCACAACAACCCGATGTTCTGCCAGCCGCAGCGCCGGCTGAACGAATCGTTCTCCATGGAGTGTTGCAAATCCCACGACATGTGTAACGTGGAGTTGCGGCCGAAGCTGCACGTTCGACCAGGTAATCGCTGAAGGGCCGTAGGCGAGACTAATACGATATTACGGGGCCATATTTTCGCGTGAAAGTAATACGAAACAAGTTTTTCGAATTTTTTAGGTTAGGTCGTCCAGAATCATTTTAAACGCACCATTCTGTCGCTTTTTTGCAATGCCTATTTTGCCAGAAACATGTCAACTGTCATATCAAGTTAGGTTATGTTTTTGACAGAAGCAAGAAAATTCTGACAACTGTCACAAGTTCTGTGCTTTCAGTTCATTCCACAGAGATCATATATTATATAGGTAGAGTGCTGAACAAGTCTCTTTTTATGGCAAATTGTGGATTTGCGCATGCGCTTATGGAACATGCTCATTAGACCTTCAGACCGCACAATTCAAAACAGTGGTTGTTTTTCTGAATTACTATCTCCCTACAAACTTGCATATTGATAATAAATTAAGCTCACCTCAACGTGGACTGGTCAAGACATCGATAACTACAACTGGTTCGTTTATACTTGTAAAACTAGTTTCGTCCAAACTACTAGAATTTGCTTCACTGATGCTAGAACTTGACTTGTTTTCATCTACCTTTATAACTTTAACACTAAAACAAATAAGCTACTAATAGTTTCTTACACCACAATCATGTTAATATATTTACTCAAATGATGGTTTAGGTGGTTTTAATAGAAGAGTTGGTACCGCATTTTCAATTAGCTGCGTTTTGACTCGTTTCGTTTTTAAACACTCTGGTGTAAAATGAGCAGAACATATTCGAGATGATCACTTAATTAGATAAAACACTCAAACAACTAAAACGCGAAGAAACTATTAATAATTTGCTGAAAATCGAAAAAAATTATGCCACAAAGCGTCTATGATGCAAACAACGGTAGGTTATACTTAGTTTGTCGCTGTCAAATGGCTGTCAAAGAGTGTCAAGTTTCACAAAACACTACCTCAAATTGCAAATTCGCGTGTCCACTGTTTATTACTATTTTTTACTATTTTATGATTTTAAATTCGTCAAAGATTTTCCGTGCATCCTATGTATAAAAAACATCGTCCAGCACTCTACCTATATATATTATCTCTATGTTCTATTCAGTTCAATATAAATATGGCTCCTATGATAAAATCTAATCCTCACAACTATTGTATATAGCTCAATAAATGCTTTTATTTAATCAACAAATAATGTACTTTGGTGTATTCAAAAATGAAATAAGAAAAGTTATCAAATTAAAAAATGAAAATACACCAATGTATAAATATTTTAATTATGTAGACTTTATTTACATTTCACTTTTTTTATTTTCTTTAGCACTGCAGCTAGTAACTATTTATTTTAAAAACCTAAAGCCTTAAAAATTATTTAGCATATTTTCTTTCCTTTTTTTTATGATAACTTGTAAATGTTGTACATAGTGTATTGTATATTATAGTATAGTTTTAGTTTAGATATAATAGATTAGCTCATTGTGTACCCTTTATATTGTAGATTGTTTATTTAATACACATTTTATTGTAGATTGTTAAACCCACAAATCTTTTAAATATTTGTGTTGCGCATATTTATAAAATTTGGCAACATACCATATACCTACTTCTAAGAAGAAGAAGGCACAATATTTTGACATTTTAATCACAAAACATAAAAACTTACTATCAACAGAAGAAAATTTGAAATGTACAATAATATACGTTATTAATTTATTGTAGAAAATTTTTGTTTGTAGAATTTCTTTTGTAAATATTTCTTTCCTACTATTATTTCTAATGCTTTTTTTTACTACTTTCTTTTGCAGGTGGCAGAATTTTTACCCTAACTTTATTTTCAGCTCACTTTCCATTTTTTAATACTAATTTATTAATTCCCGACTATACGACTAACGTTTGCAGATAACAAAATGAATTTCGTATAAGTCACTTTGGGTTCGAAGTGAACCAGTCGCTTCAAATCGACCGAAGCGATCCGGCCACTTTGTTCATGACCGAAGTGACCCGACTCGCACCGACGTGCTACCCTCACCTACGGTACTGTTTTTCTCTTGCAATTATAGATGTTTAGAGCCGCAGAACGTTCCCGAGATGTTCGAGGTGTCCGGCAGGGTCCTAGAGTACTGTAACGGTACGTGGGAGAAATGGGAGAACGGGGTGGTCCGAACTACTGAGCTTTCTTCGTGTTGCGCCGACCATGACTTTTGCAATGAGGATTTAGTTTTTCCTAAGTTGAGAGCAGGTTAGAGAAGGACGGCGAGAAAATTTGGGGTATTTTTGACATAACCTTGAAAGGTTTACACGTTTTCTCTTTAAAGTAAGGGGACCCAGCATTAGGTATACTTTCCAAAGGTAGACTTCTAATGGTATCAGTGATGCCAAGTATGCCATTTTACTGGAGAATCTATGAATATAACAGGTACTTTGATTGTTAGTAAAAATTAATAATGGTTTCCATGATTTCTAAAAATTAGACTTGACAATTTTGTGTATACAAGTGCAGAATGTGGCAACTGCCAAATGAGAGAAATTTATTTTATAGTTGAAATCGATTTCCAGCAATTATTTCCACGAATTTAAGTAATAAGTATGGTAAGTCAGTAGTGCCGATTTTGCTCATTTAAGAATTTGTCGCTATTGCACCTTGTTACCAGGTTCCTCAATCCATTTGTAATATGTATACTTCAACTTTCTTCCCTTGTTGAATGTATCTACCCAAAGAACTTTCACATATTTCGGGATGAACTAATAAGATTAGGTCTAGTAGTTTTAATGATGTAGTTTTTCTCGGTGTTCATTATAAAATTTTTGTAAATTTATTTCTTTCCCAAGGTACCTCACAAACTTAAAATAAACTTGTAGTCGTAGATAAAAACTCTTTAAAAAAAGACCTGACTGAAGCTACCTGCTTAATAATTTAAAATTTTCGAAATATGATTTGTTTTGTACTACCTACTTATACGTAATGCCCACGTAATGGGAATTGTAGGATTACTAAAGGTGATACAGGAAAAATCTGGTTGCAATTATTGGGACTACTACAGGCGGCCGCATTACCTTTAATTGACACATCTGAGATTCTGGAAGTTAGACAAGTTAAAAATTGTGAATTATGATGGGAAATATTTTGCCTCCTTTAGAATCTATGGCACTGGCATGTCACATAAAACCTGATGGCAGTTGGACACTGACATATAACATAACCTTGTACCAGCCCCCTTGTGGTCTCCTTGGAGTCGACAGAAAACAAACTTCCCCTCAAGGCTTCACTTTTCCTATGTGATAGACTTTGACATGCTGGGTCCCCTTATTTTAAAGATCCTGGGGGAGAAACAAAAGTGGTTTTGGTTTTCCCCCAAGGTACGATCGTTGTTTTAAGGTTATGTCATCATGTTTGGGATACGACCTCAATGTTATGTACTTGTCAGCTAAACTCGATGGACCTTCATGTTTCAGATATATACATACAAGGGATACCACCACTAATATGTCATATTCATACCGTTTTTTTTTAAAGTTATGTTACATTACGGTATGTCACTTCTGCACGTCGACTTTTTTCCGCTTCCGGCTTGCCCTAACGCTTCTTCTGTGTGTTCTCGCTTCTAACCTAACAAATTTGACGGCCGTCGTTTATGTCAACGTAAATGTGTGTGTCGAAACAGGTCCCCAGCAGCCGTACATGACATCGTTGGAGATCGCGGCGGCCATAGTCATACCGGTCCTGTTGGTCTGTCTGGTCGTGGTGGCGATTTACTACTATAGGACGTCGCACGGGAAGAATCGGGGCATGCACCACCATTTGAAGCACGGGGAGGACAGCATCGAGGCCCCGGATCATCCCATATTGAACAAGGGGGTGAGCTTGAAGCACATGATCGAAATGACGACAAGCGGTAGCGGATCAGGTAAGAAGAAGAAGAAGAAGTCATTTCCATAACCACAAAACACTAAAATCCGACATTTCTGCATTCTGCCAGATGACAGTCAGCAGAAAGTTGCAGAAAATCACAAAACAAAATCTAGAATGCCATTCAATGCGCTATTCGAGTGGAAAAGCATACAAATGAAATTATTTTTTTCTATAATTTAATTTATTATTGTGTAAAAATGCCTGTGACATCACCATAACTATCAACAAGGCCTACTATAAAGACAGGCCCTGGCGCACAAAAATCACGTGACCATCTTAGTCAGACGTTACATGTCATTTGTCACATAACTGAAAGCGGCAGCTTGGGTTTTGAGAAGTTTTCAATGTTTAAAGTGTTTTTAAATGTCTTAGTTTATATTTTAGAAACAAGTTTGTGTCTAGTGCGCGTGTGTCCTGGTGGAGGGGAACCGCCCAGGTGTATTGGTGCCGCTCGCACCGACGCGACGCGTGAGCGCTGTAATAAGGGGAATTCTCCCCCGAACCACAGAATAGGGAACCCGGAATAGACTATTATGGACATGGACATGGGACAGTATTAGTATTGGACAGTGGAGCCTGATACACAGAGGGGTGAACGGGAGATCCGCGAGTTCAGATGGTCCGGGTGACTGGAAGCCGTTTCCGTTGACCTCGTTCGGGTTTTGTGTATTTATTGTATTCACTATTCACCTTGTGCGAAATAAATCAGTGTTGTCGTTACTCGAGGATTTTCGTTGTCAGCCCACGCCCTGATATGGTTTCTATTCGGTCTTTCACGCTGCCGATCAACTGAGACCTCGTCAATATTTACAGTATACCTGAGGTTAGTTTTCATTTTTATTTCGTAAAAAATAACCTAAATACCAAATATTGGGTCTGTTTATATTATATTTATACATATTACAAAAGCCAGGAAGAAAGTGTCGCCATAACAAACATTTGTTTTGCCCCGGGATGAAAATTTCCGCCAAAAATGGATTCGTCAAAAAACCCTTAAGTATGTGTGGCTAACACATTTTGAAGAAAGTGAAACAATAATTAAAGTGGACAAATGTGTTGTGGGAGGAAAATACCTATAGAAAATATCGCCTAAGCTAAAGGAAAGTGATGTCCCAACAATTTTTGAGAATGTGCCAAAATATTGTGAGTGCAGTGCCGTTTAACTCTCAGCTTAAAACAGCTGAGGCAAGTTGAAATTTTTGAAAAAAACAATTAGAGAAAGCTTGGATGCACAAAACCAATAATGTATAATAGATGAAAGAAAACTCGCTAAATTGTTACGAAATTTGTTTTTTCTACTTATCTCCAAAAATGCCTTTCATTATATAGAACTAAGTTGGTCACGTGACTACGCGATTATGCGTTAGCGCCGTGGCCTGTCTTTATCGTTGGCCTCAAACTATCAAATATGTGCATAGAAATGTCGACAAGCATGCCATGGAACAAATGAACTACTTTCTCTTTTCTGTCAAAAGTGTGATGTCAAATTTGTTAACTTTTATCAGGGACTCTTTAAAGTAAGGGGACCCAGCATTATACTTTCCAAAGTGAGGCCTATTCTTTCCTCATTCTAATGGTCTCAGTGATGCCAAGTATGCCATTCTATTGGAGAATCTATGAATATGACAGGTACTTTGATTGTTAGTAAAAATTAATAATGGTTTCCATGATTTCTAAAAATTGGACTTGACAATTTTGTGTATACAAGTGCAGAATGTGGCAACTGTCAAATGAAAGAAATTTATTTTATAGTTGAATTCGATTTCCAGCAATTATTTCCATGAATTTAAGTAATAAGTACGGTAAGTCAGTAGTGCCGATTGAATTTGTCGCTATTGCACCTTGTTACCAGGTTCCTCAATCCATTTGTAATATGTATACTTGAACTTTCTTCCCTTGTTGAATGTATCTATGTATATTTCGGGATTGACTAATAAGATTAGGTCTAGTAGTTCTAATGATGGTAGTTTTTCTCGATGTTCATTATAAAACTTTTGTAATTTTATTTCTCTCCCAAGGTACCTTGCAAACTTAAAATAAACTTGTAGTCGTAGATAAAAACTCTTTAAAAAAAGACCTGACTGTAGGTACTTGCTTAATAATTTAAAATTTTCGAAATACGATTTTTGTTTTGCAATGGGTACACTTAGTTGGTAGATAGGACAAAATAACAACACTGGTGTTTTTTCACAAAGCCGACGTTTCGATTTATGTCTAAATCATCTTCAGGGCTACAAGAAGATTAAGAAGATAATATCACAAACAATTTGAAAAATTAAAAAAAGATTTTTGTTTTGAACTACCTACTTATACGTAATGCCCACGTAATGGGAATTGTAGGATTACTAAAGGTGATACAGGAAAAATCTGGTTGCAATTATTGGGACTACTACAGGCGGCCGCATTGCCTTTAATTGACACATCTGAGTATCTGGAAGTGTTAGAAAAGTTAAAAATTGTGAATTATGATGGGAAATATTTTGCCTCCTTTAGAATCTATGGCACTGGCATGTCACATAAAACCTGATGGCAGTTGGACACTGACATATATAACATAACCTTGTATCAGCCCCCTTGTGGTCTCCTTGGAGTCAACAGAAAACAAACTTCCCCTCAAGGCTTCACTTTTCCTATGTGATAGACTGTAACATGCTGGCCTTATTTTAAAGAGTCCCTGACTTGTATGCATTAAATTGCCGCCTTTGTTATTATAGAACGTAACCTATGAAATTTGTCGGCTTCAGAGGTGTTTTTTAGCAATAATATTGCACGAAATACTCGTGAACTTTGCCATTGACGTTCTTTCGACGTATTTTCAAGGGCTGCCACTGCTCGTCCAGCGGAGCATCGCCAGGCAAATCCAGCTGGTCGAAATCATCGGCCAGGGGAGGTTCGGCGAGGTGTGGCGCGGGCGTTGGAGGGGCGAGAACGTGGCCGTCAAAATCTTCAGTTCGCGCGAGGAGAGGTCGTGGTTCCGAGAGGCGGAGATCTACCAGACCGTCATGCTGAGGCACGATAACATCCTCGGCTTCATCGCCGCCGACAACAAAGGTTGGAATGTCGTCGGAAGGGATTGTCGTTGTGTGGAGTTGATTATTTTCTTGTAAATTTCGACTTGCAGATAACGGCACTTGGACCCAACTTTGGCTGATAACGGACTATCACGAACACGGTTCTTTGTTTGACTTTTTGGGAAGGAACACGTTCGACACGAGCGATATGATCCGTATGGCGTTGTCGATATCGACGGGATTGGCCCATTTGCATATGGATATTATGGGAACTCAAGGTAAATAATGCAAAACGAAACTTCTACAGATTATATACAGTGTATATATAAAGAAAAAATAGGAATTTAGGTTTTTAGTAAGTAGTTTAAACATAATATTTCAAAAATTACTTTTTTTACAGTAAGCATTCAATTCTTAACAAAATCAACCACCAGAATTTGTTGGTTGTATCTTATAGTTTTTCGGTAAATTTGAGTTTTTTGTTCATTTTGGTGTTACTGCAGCATTTTTTCCATTTGACGGCGTAAATGTCATTTCCATAACAACAAAACATAAAAAATCGTCGATTCTGCCAAGTGACAAGCAAGCAGAAGGTTGCAGAAAATCACAAAACACTAATAGCACTGAACTGTTCTGCAGAGCTGGGCAGATCTATTTATAAAAGATCGTTTTAAAGATCTAAGATCGCAATCTAAATTTGCTCGATAATTGTAGCACTTAGTTTTCATTTAATATACCACGATACTTATTAAGATGCATTTTTTTATGGAATTTATAGAAAGAAAGTTGGGTTTCATCTAGTAGTTCAAATGTAACAATTAAAAAATTGCTTTTTCGACAGGACCTCACTACAAATTAAAGTTGATTATATTTTTGCATGAAGCATTCAATTCCAAAAAAAATTAACCCCTTAAGTTTTTTTGCTTATCTCTTATAGTTTTTTCTAAATTTAACTTTTTTCCTCTTTCGAAAAAATTAAATTTGCTCGAAAACCGTAGTACATAGCAAAAAAATTCTAGGGGTAGTTTTGATTTTATATACCACGATATTTATTAAAACGCAACTTTTTCGTGGAATTTATAGAAATAAACTTGATTTTCACCTAGTAGTTCAAACATAACATTACGAAAATTGCATTTTTCGGCAGTATGGCGCTGTATAATTTAAAATTGGTAGTATTTTTTCATGGGGCATTAAATTCTAAACAAAATCACCCTCTTGGATTTTTTGACTATCTCTTATAGTTTTTCAGTAAACTTGACTTTTTTATCATTCAAACAAAACTGAACAAAAAAATTCAATGGGTAGTTTTTATTTTATATACTACATATTAAAATGCAACTTTTTCGTGTAATTTATAGAAACAAATTTGATTTTCAGCTAGTAGTTCAAATGTAACATTACGAAAATCGCCTTTTTCGGCAGTATATCACTGTACAAATTACAGTTGATCATATTTTTGCATGAAGCTTTCAATTCTAAATAAAAACACCCTCTTGATTTTTTTCGCTATATCTTATAGTTTTTCGGTAAATTTGACTGTTTTGTTCATTCGAAGAAATTAAATTTTTTCTAAAACCGTAGCACTTAACAAAAAAATTCAAGGGGTAGTTTTGATATTATATACTACATATTAAAATGCAATTTTTTCGTGGAATTTATAGAAACAAACTTTATTTTCACCTAGTAGTTCAAACGTAACAATACGAATATTGCATTTTTCGGCAGTACGGCACTGTATAAATTAAAGTTGATCACATTTTTGCATGAAGCTTTCAATTCTAAATAAAGTCAGCCTCTTGAACTTTTTGGCTATCTCTTATAGTTTTTTGGTAAATTTGACTTTTTTGTTCATTCGAATAAAATTAAACAAAAAAATTCAATGGGTAGTTTTGATTTTATATACTACATATTAAAATGCAATTTTTTTCGTGTATAGAAACAAACTTTATTTTCACCTAATATAGTAGTTCAAACGTAACATTACGAATATTGCATTTTTCGGCAATACGGCACTGTATAAATTAAAGTTGATCACATTTTTGCATGAAGCTTTCAATTCTAAATATCTTTTGTAGTTTTTTAGTAAATTTGACTTTTTTGTTCATTTGAAGAAATTAAATTTGCTCTAAAACCATAGCACTTAGCAAAACAATTCTAGGGGTAGTTTTAATTATATATACCACGATGTTTATTAAAACGCAATTTTTTCGTGGAAGTTATAGAAACAAACTTGATTTTCACCTAGTAGTTCAAACGTAACATTACGAAAATTGCTTTTTTTCGGCAGTTCGGCACTGTGTAAATAAAAGTTGATCGCATTTTTGTATGAAGCATTCAATTCTAAACAAAATCACCCTCTTGAATTTTTTAGCTATCTTTTATAGTTTTTATGTTAATTTGACAATTTTTTTCATCCGAAAAAAATTAATATTTTGTTTTTAATGTCACTTCTAAATAAATTCCTATTTTTTCTATTCTTTTTTCCACGTACACCAATTATAACCTTACTTTTGATTAGGCAAGCCGGCCATAGCCCACCGCGACCTAAAATCCAAGAACATCCTCGTAAAATCCAACGGCACGTGCGCCATCGGCGATCTTGGCCTAGCCGTCCGCCACGACGTCACCACCGACACGGTCGACATACCGCTGAACAACAGGGTCGGCACGAAACGCTACATGGCGCCCGAGGTCCTCGACGAGACGATGAACATCGACCAGTTCGATTCGTTCAAGCGGGCCGACGTCTACGCCCTGGGGCTCATCTTCTGGGAGATCGCGAGGAGGTGCAACGTCGACGGGATGTACGACGAGTACCAGTTGCCGTTCTACGATGCCGTACCGCCCGATCCGACCATAGAGGAAATGAGGAGGTAAGCCGGCGTTTGGCGGGATCCGTTTTGGTGTTTTTACGGCATTTTTGACATTTGACAGTGTAAATGTCATTTTCGTAACCACAAAACATAAAAAAAATCGTTGGTTCTGCCAAGTGACAAGCAAGCAGAAAGTTGCAGAAAACCACAAAACACTAATAAGTTAGCACTGAACTGATCTGTTCACTTCGCTGCCAGGATCACTTGTACCTTTTGTAAAGATTATTACTACATAAATAATCGTTATAAATGATAAATTTTACACAATATCACAGCAGCAATTTGTTAAAATACAACATATTAATCAGCGGTGCCCAAATCATGTTTTATCGAATGACCTTAGGTTGTGTTGCCACTTTCAAACTTTAAATATTTTGCTTAAAAACGGATGTGTGTGGAGTATGTAGTTCCTAAAAATTTTATGTCTCACTGTATGTTTCTTGAATGATTGACGTTTGACATTAGGAATGTGTCGTACGACAACAAAAAAGTGTTTTATATTTGTCGTTTGGCGAGAAAAGTATATGAAATTTTACCTCACAGAGTTTATTTGTACCTATACTATTACTTAAAGGGTTAATGTTAAGATTGTACAGTTTTTTTAGGGTTAGGTTCGTGCCAACTATACTTTTAAAAAGTTTTTATTTTTAAAAAATATAGTTTGCACGGTAACAGTTATTGTTAAAAAAGTAGACGATAGAAGAAATGAGGAGGTAACCTGACGTTTGGCGGAATTTATTTTGGTGTTTTTACAGCATTTTTGTCATTTGACGGCGTAAATGTCATTTTCATAACAAGTGACAAGCAAGCAGAAAAATTGCAGAAAATCACAAAACACTAATAAGTTAGCACTGAACTGATCTCTTCACTTCGCTGTCCGGATCACTTGTACTTTTTTTAAAGATTATTACTACATAAATAATCATTTTAAATGATAAATTTTACACAATATAACATCAGCAATTTGTTAAAATTCAACACATTAATTTGGCGGCGCCCAAATCATGTTTTACCAAAACAATATTTGATTTGATTTGAATTATTGATATTTGACAGATGATAGTCATCTTCTTCTTCTAAATTTCGAATGCGATTTCAGAGTGGTCTGCGTCGACAGGCAGAGGCCGTCGATACCAAACAGATGGCAGAGCTGTTCGGCGCTGCACGCAATGTCGAAATTGATGAAGGAGTGCTGGTATCACAACGCGACCGCCAGACTGACGGCGCTGCGCATCAAGAAGACGTTGGCCAACTTCAGGGCGGCCGAACAGCTGAAGATGTAACGCCCCCGTGGGTGCGGGCACTTTGGTGAGTGACGTTTCGAGGTTAGGGCTGTAGGTTGAAAACCTCGTGGAAGAAGAAGAGGGGAACTGTCAAACGTCCGTCTCTTCTTCTTCTGGGTGGTGGCTTGTTTGTTTACAGGGTGTTTTTTTTTTCTGTCTGTAGGTACAACAGATGATACAATCTGGGATAATGTGATGTTGACAAATTAAGTTTAAGTTTCTTCTCTTTTTTTTTATATGTATATGGTCGTGAGATGGAAAGGTGTCTTTATTTCAGTGATTTGCCGAGTATTATACGATAGGATCTAGGGACATTTGGTTTCTAACCGAAATCGATGGGAGGGGGAAAATAGTGAGATTATGTTGCGATTTCGGTTAGAAACAAAGAAAGTATGAATGAGTGAATGTGTGAAACAAAAAAAGTATCCATTTTTATATTTCTGTATATTTTGCCCGAAATATTGTAATATAGTGAAAGAAAAGTGACGTTCAGCCTCATTTTGCCTGTGTACAGAAAAATAATATCGCCGATAACAAAGTTAAGTTTACAAATAAAAAAAACTTCTTTAAGAAAGCAATACTACTCTAACATGGATTTTCTACAGGGTGATCCAGCTAAAACTGTAAAAGTTTTATCTGATACACTCTGTATTTATATTTTGCAATATATCACAAAATTTTACGTTTTGTTTCGTTATATCACAAAATATGAATCCTACAAAGTATTTCTATATCAGAACTGCCCGGTTGCCAAAAAAAAAAAAATTCCATAAACCACAGCTAAAAAGACAATATGTACAACTTTTTTTATATCCACAACAGAAAAGACTTTAGAAGGTTCCCAGAACACTGACAATACGGACCAATGTTTTATTTCCAACTTTAAAAATAGGCAGCTATATATAACTTTGACGATTATTTTTACATCTTTTAAAGTCTTAGCAATACATACTCAATTTTCTCTTGTACCTATAAAAGTTCTGATGTTACACTAGTCAGTCGCATTGCTGGGAGCGAAAGAAATGCGAAAAATTTGAAGTTGGGGCGCGAAAATGGTTGGCAACACGACCTACACCATTAGTTCATATTGCCAACATGACCTACCTACATTTAGGTCATATTGCCAAAAAGGCCTACATTTAGGTCATATTGCCAACATGACCTACATTTAGGCCACATTGCCAACATGATCTAAATTTAGATCATATTGCCAACATGACTTACCTGCATTTAGGTCACATTGCCAACATGGCCTACATTTAGGTCGCGTTGCCAACATAACCTACATTTAGGTCATATTGCCAACAGTTGGCAACATGACCTACATTTAGGTTATGTTGTCAATTGTTGGCAGCGTGACCTTAGGTTGTGTTGCCACTTTCAAATATTTTGCATAAAAACGGATGTGTGTGGAGTATGTAGTTCCTAAAATATTATGTCGCACTGTATGTTTCTTGAATGATTGTCGTTTGACATTAAGAATGTGTCGTTAAATGACAAATATGAGACCAATAAAAAGACAACAAAAAAGTGTTTTATATTTGTCGTTTGGCGAGAAAAGTATATGAAATTTTACCTCACAGAGTTTATTTGTACCTATACTATTACTTAAAGGGTTAATGTTAAGATTGTACCGTTTTTTAGAGTTAGGTTCGTGCCAACTATACTTTTAAAAAGTTTTCATTTTTAAAAAATATAGTTTGCACGGTAATAGTTATTGTTAAAAAAAAAGTAACTAGCTTTAAGTTGGGAGTCGTTTTGGAATTCTTTGGTGCATTTAAGACTGATTTTTTGGAAACATTGAGGGGTTGGAACTTCTTGAAAATTTGTGTTGCAAACATCTACTACATATTAAAAATTTACATAATATTAACGTTACGAATAAGGGTAAAGTAGGCCATGCACTTGTTGGCGTTCGTGGGTATCAAGTGAGCCATGGAACAATCGCAACAAATGACAGTTCGGCTGTCGAAACGAATGTCACTAGATGTGTGGGTACTAATCGTTTTTGTGTGTTTTGAACAAGGAAAACGGAAGCATTTCTTGTCATACTACTGTCAATATTGTACATAATATTTAAATATAAATAGTAAAGACGCAGATCAAGTAGCGAGTACCTATCACCCGTTAACCAATAGAAATGGCGAACTATTTTTCGAGAAAAATAAAGAGTTGAAAATACAATAGTTGAAGTTTGCGGAAATAAAAATGGTACAAATTTGTGTCAGAGTTGCAGAGTTTTTTATGAAAAACATTATGGAAAGTAGAAATTTGTTGACGATGCGAGTTTTCCCCACGCAAACATTGTTTGATATATTTTTAAAAAATATTATTTTATCTCAAATTTTTCTGTGGGGATTGCTAAAAATATGTAGGCTTGCTTTTTTGGCAAAATTTTAACAAGGAACAAAAAATACGAAAGAAAAAATAAAAATATATTATTTTTTCTTTCTAGTAATTGTTCCACTATGTAATAATTAATCTCTATATAAAACATTGAACCTCAGGAGAATAAATAGCATACACACCCATTGCAATAGAATTAAAATCCCTAGATTTATATAAAGAAAAATAGGTTGGACAATTTCGTAGCTTTTTTTATATTAACCGTTCATTTTCTCTCGGTAGGGCGTTTCATTTCTCGTTTAGTTTAGTTTTTTGTGTACATAAAAAAGTGATTGTTTTCGCGTTTTGCCTAGATGCAGGGACAAAATATTATAAATAATACTATATATCATCTGTAAACATATTTCAAAATATAGTAATATCGAAAAAACACCCCTATCCTTAGTTTTTGCATTCCTTCGAAAAATTGGGCCACGATTGCCATTTGGCGGAAACGATGGCAATAGGGCCTCAGGACACGTTGCCAATTATTGGCAACATGTCCTAAGGTCATGTTGAATATGGCAATATGTCCTAAGGACATGTTGCCAACCTAGGACACATTGACGTTTAACTTAGGGCCACGTTGCCAACATTTAAAAAAAGAAATATATTTATAACCTTTATTGAAAACAAAATTAAACAATAAGGAACACAACAAATAAATATGTAACAATCCATGAGATCGTATGTATGTAATAATGAAAAAATCAAATTTAATACATGAACACAGCCAATCGAAACATAATACTGAAATTTAAGAAAAAATACAATGTCTTTTATTTTTTCACGATATAATAATTTAACTTTCTTAACCTAGCTTTGGTTCGGTTTTTTTTCTTCATCATTTCCAAAAATACATTTTTAAAAATCTCCAAACATACTTTCTCACGTAACAATACTAGTGGATATGTTTCTAAGCAATAAAATATCAAACGTTACATTACTACATTTCAAAAAAATCGAAAACACAGAAATCTACTACTTTAAGTAAATTCTACCAACTAATAACACACAGAGACTAGAAAGAAACTCGAAAAACATCGAACAAGCCATGACAGTCATTTTAAATCAAGTTGCCATGGCCGGCTCATGTCGTCAAAACAAGTGAACATCAAGCAAGCCATGGCAGATGTCAAATGTCGGTTATAACCTCACTTATTGCTTCAAGTTGCCATGACTTATTGCTTAGTCGCCAGGGCTTGTCGAAAACAAAAGGCAGTCGCCTAGGCGCTGCCGACGCTGCTCTTGCTCTCCCGCAAACTTGCCGAGCGACGCCGTTTCAGTTCCTGTCGGCGTTGTTTCGACTCCTTCTGGCGTTGCGCCAACAACTTCTTGTAGGCGTTCATGTCCTCTTTACGTTTCAGGCAACGTTTCTTTTTCAATGCCAGACGGTGACGTTTCCTTTGCAGGACCTCGGGGGTGATCAGGCGTTGTATTTTCGGCGCCTTGAAGCGTTGCTTTTTACCCTCCTTGCCTTCCTGAAAAAAAAAGACACATTAAAAAAACGACGACGATTGGGGTTACGTCGTTACCTTCTCGGGCAGCGGTCGTTTGACGACGTACTGACGAACGTCGTCCTGCTTCGTCAAGACGAACAACTTCCGTATCTTGTTCGCCCGCTTGGGGCCCAATCGGCGCGGTATGTTCGTGTCGGTAAGTCCGGGAATGTCCTTCTCGCCCTTCCGGACAATGACGAGTGATAACACGCTCAGGTTGGCGTCCACGATGCAGCCGCGGACGGACTTCCGCCTCCTCTCGCCGTCCCTGCGCGGCCGGAAACAGGAGTGGCCGTTCGACAGGAGCAGCCTGACCCTGCCGTTGGTGAGGACGCCCTGCTTCATCGGGAACCCCTGCTTGTCGTTGCCGCCGGTTATCTTGAAGACGTACCCCCTCCAGTCCTCGCCCAGCGGGTCGGCCTGGATCTCGGAGCCCATGCGCTTGTCGAAGAACACGCGGATCTTGTGGTCGTCGACGATCTCGAAGAGTTTCTGGCAGCCCGTCGCCGGGCAGGCTATGTTCAGCTTCATTTCTCAAACTGGAATCGTTAAAAAATCCGATTAGATAACATTAAGCGGCGTAAAACATACAGTATTATTTTTACCTGTTATTTTGGGGTAGCGCGCAAATGGGAGCCAAGAGTTTTAAATCTGGCACGAAAAAAAAGCGAAAATGAAAATGTCGGGCAAAATTCTCAATACAAACAAACAACCAGAAAACGGTAAAAAAAATGTGTTGTTAATGAACGAAAAACTCGAAGGAATTTTGTCAAGAAGAGGAGCCACAAAATACTAAAGCGTATGCCAACAAAACATAAACTGTTGCTAAGGAGCAAGAAGCTTGGTGGCGCGTTCTGAAGAAGAAGTCCACAAAACACTAAAATCTCTTTTTAAGAAAGGTAAAAAAAACAAAAAAATGTAAACAAACTTTATAAGTAAATCCAGTCTCTGAGTGAATCCTAAAAAAACTTACAAGTTATAAGAAATGTCTACAAAGGAATTGCGTACTAATACAATGTAAGATGTAAGTGACCAAAAACTTGGAAAAATTGGTACATTATCATGTGAATATAAATAAGTTAGTAGTCAGTTAAAAAATTAAAAACATGAAATTAGATCTATATTTTATAATACAGGGACCGGCATAAAGTTGGACACAAAAATTTAATATTTTTAAACTCTGATTTTGATTAATTTAAATTTCTAGCTGCTAATCGAAGAAAATTAAAATTTAGTAGCAAATTCATGTGTTTGCCCTTGCAGTATTTTGTTTTTTGTGGTCGAAAAAAAAAATACAAAAAAGTTAAATTTCTTTTTTTTTTTGACTAGGTGGCCGTGACTTTAAATCTGACATCCACCTTTGATTCCAAACAACTTTTGTAAGTAACTTTCTACCGTATTTTAAAAAATAAGGGTGCTTTACTCTTGAGTTATTTTGACATTTTTGAATCTACCTCGTTTCCAAAAAGAGATATTTAAATTTTGATATGTGCGTTTTGAGTTTGAAATGATGCACCAACTTTTATCAAGAATAAAATTTTCTGATAAATTAATAATAAAAAAGTTTTCCATTTCTGCCGGTCACTGTATATAGGCCTCGAGACCTATTTTATAATACCTTCCTAGCTTCTTTGGTATTATTATTAAATCACCCTTTTTCTTAAATTTGGCAGTTTCTAATAATTACACTTGAAAATCAATTCCAAAAAGGGCGCTAAAGAGCCATCTGAAGTTAGCTACAACCGTTACTAATACCACAAAATACCAAAAAAGTAGGATAGAAAACAATTTTGATTTGTGTGAATTTTATGCTGGTCTCCACAAACCACACAAACAATAAAAAACATAACAAAAAATTATAGAATCCTCTTTTTTTAATAATACTTGTTATTGAACTTTACGTATTTATTAACAATAATATAAACTCCATTTTTAAAAATTACAAACACCTATTACTAAAACCCACTAGATAAGTTTCATTTTTTTGATATAAAAATGTTTGAACGTAATATAAATATTGAATTTAAAAATTCGATCGAAAAATTATATGTATATTCTTCCTAATTGAATACAGTACACAGTCACTCATATACAAATTGTGTCATATTTTCTCATTTTTATCCTACGTCTACAATATACACCTTAACGATATCTTTTTAGAGTGATAATTCTTATGTGCATTCGTTTTTCTTCTTTGTGTATTTTGACCTACCTATCGCCTCCCTTATATTGATATAGTTCGTTACATACGTTTATTGATATAAGTGCCTTTTTTACACTTAAAATTTTCAAATTTTCGAATAATCGGTACATATCGGCAAACTATTAGACCACTTTCCGTCCGCCAAACATTTCGGTCTCGATTCCAACTTGGCTTCGAATCCGGGATTGCAAATTATTTGTAACTCGTCCCCAGGATCGTAGGCGAATTTTGTCGGCGCTACCAAGCCGTTATCCGGTTCCCCTAGGTACGGACATCTTGGCTTACCTGAAAACCACATAGAAATCCGTAGTCGTTCAAATGTACCCGTGGATGTCTTACGGATATCCGCTGCACATCCATTAGACATATATGCTACACGTTGACGTGCTATGGATGTCTAATGGATGTGTGATGGATAGAGGCTTACAAAACGGTGGCGGATGCGACCAAAATCCAGTTTCCGTGCAAATGATGCTCGCTTCTCCTTCGAGCAAGTGGGCGCCCCGGCAAGCGAATTGCACCAAGCTGCCAACCGCATATCTACCGCCATCCATACCGGGCGCCTCCGATTGTATCAAGTGGCCGTTGACTGGTAGAACGGGTGGCGGACATTGGACTGCTGAAATATAATATAGAATTTTGAAAAATAATGCCGGAATAGCACAAAAATATATTTAAACAATTTCTTTAGCCCCTGGATTTTTGACATTTTGTAATTTCTTGAACAATTTTACCACAAAAAAGTCTCCAAATCCGTTAGTTTTTGAATAAATCATTACTTTAAACTTATACCATGAAATTAAAGTTTTTTGTGAGCTCTATGAATTTTATGACAGCTATAAACTTGAGTTATAACTTCAAGCATCGTTCATCAATATGACACTGAAATTTAGCACACATTCCAAATAAGTACCATATTTTTGGCAAAACTATTTATCGTTGTGATACTTACGGACACATTTGGGCAACGGTCCGGACCAAGTCCCATTGATATCACACTCCAAACCAGGCGGACCAATGAGCTTGTAGCCCCAAGCGCAACCGAAAACAGCCCTACCGCCATGACTGTTATTGTGTTCTTCTAATTTTAGATGAGGCTCCAACAAAGCCTCAGAACTATTTAGAGGTTTACATCGCACCGGTTCACAAGATGGCACCCTTGACGACCATTTTCCTAGGGATTTTGTTTTTTTTTTTTTTTATCATGTCTCAAAACATTAAAGGCAGGTTGGTTACCTGATGCCTGGCAGGTTAAATTCGAACTGCCTTTGACGACGAAACCTTTTGGGCATTGAAAGTAGGCGTTGTGGCCCAGTCTTGTACCTTCAACACGTAGGGTCAGGTGCATGCCTGACACTGAGATAGGATCACAGTGTATAGCTAAAAAAATATATTATGATCTTTCCAGAGATATAAAAGCGTTGATTGCGTAGTAGTGGCGGATATTTTTAAAATAAGGTATTGAGTAAGCGTTTATAGCGCCATCTCTACAAGTTTAAATGAACTACACTCCCTAACCTAATAACATTATGTTGTTGCTCTAGGGTATTTATATGAAATTTGTAAAGTATTTATTGCTCTTTTAAAACATCCTGTCACTGAGTATACAGAGTGTTTCCTAAAAAAGTGGCAGATATTTTAAAATGTCCTAGGGGCGAAAAAAACTCGTTTTACTCATTTTGAACGGGCATAATATATAGGTATAGAGGATTCTAGAACGCCTAAGCTGCATCTGATATCTATACAGAATATTAAGTTTCCAATTTACATAAATTATAATGGGAAACCCGACACAAAACTTGGAGATACAGGCAGAGCTCGAGCTCGTCTCCGAGAACAATATTTAAATTGATGTTGAGAGATATTAGAGTTGGTAATTGGAAGGAGAGCATTGAGAAAATTTTACGCCGAAAATTCAAAAAAATATACACGGCAAAATTTTACCTGAAACTTGTAGAGAAACACTATTTGTGATGCCTCTCGGAGTAGCACAAGTAAACGTGCCAGAATCTTGAGGTTTCGCATAATAAATGGAAAGTCTATATTTCCAGTCTCTTTCTTCTGAAGCTATGGCCCAACCTACGAAAAATTTCCCAAAAAATTATTTCCGAGTTAGGGCGTGTGTCTGTTCTCTGTTCTATGTATATAGTTCCCAAACAACATGGTTTCCCTAATTTCAATAGAGTGGGAAGCCGGGTACATTAGGATAGGCCATAAAGGGGTTAGAGGTGGAGAAAAGTCATTTACAACAAACATTTGGGGGCCCCACGTTGGGCACCACAATGAAATTAGAGGGGGACCCGTGAGCACATAAGTTTCGGCTAAAATCATTTACGTGTACAAGGGAAAATAGGCACTATGCACGGTGGGAAAGCGTCGAAAAATAATGCTATAGTTTGCTTAATAAATATAGTATAGTAGTATATATAAGAGTATATAGTACCTATACATTCGGGAAAAAATGTAAGGTGCTAATTTTTTCTCAGAAACGAATATTTTTTAAGCATATTACCAAGAGACATTTTTTGTAGACAATCAAATGGGCAATACGAAAACGCAATCGATTTGTCAAAAAAACCTATAGTTACGCTATACATATATTGGCTAAAGTAACGAAACGCCGGTAGGTTATTTTTTTAACAAATTAAATATAACACCCTGTAACTTTTTTATTGTGCGTTTGCGGGTATATGTTTATTAAGCAAAGTGGAATTATTTTTCGAAGATCTATCAGACGATGGTGTTTTTTTACCTGTTAAATACTGTCCTAGAGGAGAGGTCCAGGTCCAATCTGGACTGCCGATTCTTCGCGAGAAAATACACTCAAAATGTAGTGTAGACCCTGGAAAAACTGCCAATTCTCCGCCTGGTTCTACAGAAGCAGAACCCGACGGTATTTTTATCAAAATACTCGGCGGAGAATCTTCTAAAATTTACAAAATATATATTTTTTGTTTGTTTTTTTTTTGTATTTTTTTACCCGTAAAATTCGTCAGCAAAGTCGTTGGCACGCAGCTCGGCAACTTGGCCGACCATTCTCCGTTCAAACATCTCGGACTGGCGGCACCCAGCAGCTTATACAACCCCAATTCCCTACATCTAGTTTGCAGTTGGGCCCCGTGCGGAAAAACCCAACCCGAAGACTAAAAAACGACATTTTTAAACATCCCCCGACCTTAAAACGCCGCTTACCTCGATGGTGACGTTCCTGAATGTCACCACCAGATGCGGATTGACGTACTCCAACTTGCAGTTGCGGAAGAGCGGCTGGAAACGCCCATTATCTACAAAACAACATTTAGCCACGCCCACTGGCCGCATACCCCGCCCGCGCGTTTACCCGATTGGTCGGCGCACAGCGGCCCCACCCACTTGCCGCCGATGCACTTGATCTTGCAGTGACGTCGCTCGCCGAGCGGACCAATGGCGGCCGAGAACTTCACCTCGCGCACCCTGTGGTAGTCGGAGTGGGCGCGCGCCTCCCCCACCACCGTCTCGCTGCCGTTGAGGGCCAATCGCGGCGGGGAACACGACTCGGGGGCAGGGCCTGGGTAGGGGAATGGGCGGTGCTTAGTTAAAGTTCTGTTCTCTCGCGTTTTCGGCGAAGTTTTTCTATGAATACGTTACGCGATACAAAGGCGGCCGAGAATATAACTTTTATAGCGTTGCTTCGGCCGTATAAAAGTACATAAATGGAAATGTGATGGGCGCGAGTTGTTTTATTTTAAAACTTGTAACAAAGGCTTTGAGATGTTTGTTTTCTATGTGTGTATATTATTTTGCCGCAGAAAATGTTTTATTAATACAGCGGCGTAGGTGGAAATGCAATGATTTTTTATAAGCAGTTATACAGGGTCTTACTCGAATATGATACTTTTTAATTAAAAAAAGTGTTAGGGTTGAACCGAAAGGCCCCAACTGTTATTTTTCATTCTTATTCATGGCTGATCTTCCCTGTGTGTCCAGAAAAAGATAACCCTTGTCAAATTTAAGCCAGATATAGGCACCCAAGTCGATATATCATTTCAGAATATGGGCAAAAAAGGAACTCGAGGATATTATGTGTGTTATATCTGCTGGCAGAGGGTGGCGATATTATATTCTTCGTAAATGGTAACTTTGATTTAGGATACTCTCGTTGGTATACATGCTGTACAGGGTTATTCACAACATTTTTTCCCCCGGAACTTTTTGTTTTTAATTTTGAAAAAAAAAATGTAAATATGAAAATTGTGTAGTTCTTGCGATTTTTCTGGTTTCAACAATTTATTTACATAAAATCGTCCTTTGAATTATTGAATCTCGGACAAAATCAAAATTGCCATGTAACATTCAAAACAGTTATTACGAGAATGTTATAACCAAACATTTATTGAAGTTCGACCTTGCCGTTGAATTGAAATAAACTGTCGTGTATTTTCTAATGACCAATAGTATAGTGACTGTTTCTTCTATTAAAAACGTCACATGTAAAAGTGGCTTCATCAGTCCATAATATAGAATCTGTAATAGCCTTGTTTATAACAAGGGTAATAGTAATAACCGTACAACAATGGTCTAAACTTTCGCATTTTCAACACTCTCTGGACTGAGCTCCATGATATTTGCAAATATCTCGATGCATCTTTAATAGAATGTCTCGGATTTTCCACGAAGTATGATAAGACTGCTTTCCTGCATATTCACAGGTAAAACATGTCGTGGTTTATTTCTTTTTTCTTTATTTTTTAAACTTCCATTTGCTACAAGTTACAAGCTTTTATTTAACTTGCCCTGTTAGTAGGTATGTATAGAATGCAAGCTAAATTAGAACCACTTCCTGACATCCGATTGAGCTGAAATGTTGCATACACCTTTAGTTCCGGTGACAATACAATATGCAATATTCAATATTGCAATACTTTCAAAATGGCCGCCGCTCCAAGATGGCGGATTATCTATTTGATACCCAACATGGGTATCAAATGAAAGGGCTCGACGGGTAGAAAACAATAAAGGTGAATGACTTCATACGAAATCCAATATGGCGGCCGCCCCAAGATGGCGGACTAAATTTCTTTACCACCCTCCTGACATGGGAATCAAATAGGTACTAAAAAGCACAAAATAAAATTGAAAATAAAAAACCTTTTTAAAAACAAGCTTTTATTTAAGCCATGTACTAAAACGAATAAAATAAGTTTAGGTTTTCGTTAAGATAATTCCTTCAAACTGTGAAAGTCAAGCTATGATTCTCGTAATAGTTTTGTTGAATTTTCCATGGCAATTTTGATTTTGTCCGACATTCAATTAATATTTGAAAGGACGATTTTGTGCAATCTACTAGAGCAAACATAACATAAATACAATTTTTATTATATTTCTTTGAAAACACCTTATTTTCATCTGTTTTAGCAATAATAATGAAAGATGTGGTTTTTCGGGCTAGCGCACGGAAACAGTGCATGGAAAAACTCTCCGTGCGCTGAATAAAAATACCGAATATATGGCTTTAAAATAAATTAAATTAAATTTAAAAAACTCTATATGCTCTCTGATATTTAACATGTATGTACCTATTTTGTATTTTAATTCGTAAGTGTTTCAATATTTAGATACATTTCTGTAATATTTTTGACGTTTTATTCACCTTATCTGACAATAACTAATTTACAACAAAGCACCTTTGAAATAATTTGAGAGTAACCATGGAAACGCATCATACATATCAAACACTATATTGTCTGCATTGTTTATTTTTTGTCAATTAAATTTATTATAATATGCCGATAAAATGTTTTAAGTTTCCGTTTTCAAAGAAGTATAATAAAAAATATCGTCCATTTCACGTCCAGAAATAGATTTTTCCGTGCTTGCATGACTTCCCGTGTTCGGCTGCGCCTCACACGGGAATTTGTCACACGCGCACGGAAAAATCTTTATTTCCAGACTCGTAATGAAATATACTATTTCATATTTACATTTTTTCTACACAATTAAAAACAAAAAAAAAGTTAAAGGGGGTAGAAGTTACACGAATAACCCCCTTCACATTTAATTGGCCATAAAATTGGGGCGCGATATTTTTCTCTCTGTATTTAACCTTGTTATTAAGCGAACCCTTTTTTAACGTTCCTAATTCATGTTAACTCCAGCCTACACGGTTTCCCGCCCCCTTATAAATTGGGCTTTTCCGGCCGGAAATGATTTGCCAGAGAATAAGCCGGAGTTTTCCAGTGCGGCGCTTCGTATTTTCCGGGTTTTTCCGGGTGCACGCGCGCCCGCTAGGATTTCGTGGGCAATATAAGGAACCCAATATTTTCCTCCGGGCGTGAAATAAGAGGTAAAAAAGTTCCAATAACACGGTTTCTTGTTTGCGGTCGATTGGGAAACGGCGAACAAGTGCTGGGGGAATTTTATCCAAGCCGCGGAATTTGCCGGGGAAAACAAACAACTTTAGAAAAGTTTGGACCAAAGACATTAAATAGTAGATTCTGTAATGAGGTCAGAATGAAAAAATTCAGTACGAGTGGAACCACGAGTATCGATTTTTTTCATTCTAACCGAGTAACAGACTGTATTTTCTCCACGACCAAATTCCATATCAAAAACACTCGATTTTTCACTCATTTTATTTAACTTAAAACACGTTCGAAATAATATATTTCATTACGAGTCTGGAAATAAAGATTTTTCCGTGCGCGCGTGACAAATTCCCGTGTTCGGCTGCGCCTCACACGGGAAGCCATGCAAGCACGGAAAAATGTATTTCTGGACGTGTAATGAACGGTATTTTTTATTATACTTCTTTGAAAACGGAAACTTAAAACATTTTATGGGCATATTATAATAAATTTAATTGACAAAAAATAAACAATGCAGACAATATAGTGTTTGGTAGGTATGTATGATGCGTTTCCATGGTTACTCTCAAATTATTTCAAAGGTGCTTTGTTGTAAATTAGTTATTGTCAGATAAGGTGAATAAAAGGTCAAAAATATTACAGAAATGTATCTAAATATTGAAACACTTACGAATTAAAATACAAAATAGGTATATGTTAAATATCAGAGAGCATATAGAGTTTCTTAAATTTAGTTTACTTTGCTGTATATTTCTATTTTAAAGCCATATATTCGGTATTTTTATTCAGCGCACGGAAAGTTTTTCAATGCGCTGTTTCCGTGCGCTAGCCCGAAAAACCCCATCTTTCATTATTGCTAAAACAGATGAAAATAAGGTGTTTTTAAAGAAGTATAATAAAAATACTCTTACTTGCTTTGTATGGAAATATGCCATGCGAACTTGTCAAATTATAGAAGGACATATCAAACAAATATTTTGTTTTGTATATTAAATTTGTTGTAACAGACACATTTGCATGTTTTTATTTTATAAAAGATTCTGCAACAATGGTGTTTTAACATTGAAACAGCGCTAGGCACGGTAATATGGTGTTGGTCCAGGAGAAGTTACGTTAAAAAATGCACAACTGCAGCTCCGTCATCATTAAAAATGGCAATATACAAAACGAAACGACCATAATTTTTTTCCAGCCCCCATTTTGCGTGTTTCCCCTTCCAATTATGGAAAAACGCGAATCGCCTCGGCACAGCACGGCCTCCCATTATTTTCCATCTCCCCTGTCCATTGTCACTTGTTTTGTGTGTACACGCCCCAAAGCACACTTTGACTGCTATGGTAATCGTAGCAGAGTCGCACAATGACAAGATTGATGTGGTCATATCTCGCTCGAGTGTTTTATTTATTTACAGAAATTATTTTATCAGTTTCCAAAAATCTCGTGGAAATATTGGCCACGCGCGCAGGCGTCTGATTTCGCCGTGTCTTATACATATCTCGAGGTGTTGCGTCGATTGGCGCAACGTAGAATGTCGTGGCTAATAACGAAAAATCACAGAGATGCAGCGGGAGATTTCTTCTGAATTAATTAAAATTCATTCTTTCTCATCCTCACTAATTCTAAAACAATTTTTCTCTTGCTAATCACACTTTCCTGTCGATCTGTATCTTCGATACAGCTATTACATTATATAAATGAAGCACCCTGAACATTTCTATTTGGATATTTACGAGAATATACTCCCTCAAAGTTTCTATGTATCTATTATCATTTTTGATAAAGGCCTCTAAAATAACACAGCATTATTGTTCTTTCAAAAAAATTTTTTAAAGTGTAAACGCTAGTACCTCAGCTTCAGCAACAAAATTTTAGACTAATCTGACAGGCCAGTTTTATTATCATGGCTGACTTGATTTGTCATAAATTGAACATCAGACACTGACCGTGAGACCATGTATAACTAGTTTGATGGAGCTTCTCTGATAAATATCTTGGAAACGGTTGGAGATAAATAGGTGAAATTATATATCGTTAGATTCAGAATTAAAAAAGGAATCCTAATTATTGAAACGTGTAGGTTGTAAAATAGAGAAAATTACTTTCATTTCTGCTATATATACCGGAAGTTATTTCAAAAAACTAATTATTCAGGAATACGCACCTTTAAAGGTTCTCATCTAATGGTTTTGTAAGAATTTTTTTTTATTTTGCAAAAAATGTTTTTTGTATGAAGATTTTATGTTAAACTGTCTCCACGTAACACACTTGGAAAAAGTTTTTATTTAAAGTTAACAAACACACATTTTTTCTACTTTGAGTCTTAGGTAACGCGCTACCCCTATCAAGCAAATTTGTTAATTTTTCAGAATTATTATATTATACTCGTGAAATAATACAAAAAAATCAAATTTGCCATGAAACCATGACACATACGAAAAACTGCCAAGAATACATCTTTGTTTCTACATAAAAAAAATCAATACATTATTTTATTACTGTACAATATAAGGTGATTTTTTCCTAAAAACAATTGTACTGATTATACCCACTTCTACTACGTTACTGGTGGTTTATTAAGGTGTGTTTAATATTAACAGAGGCTTTAAAAAATATATATCTCAATTAGTTTGGTAAATATTCAATAAAGTCCACATATTTTGTAAAAATTTAACACCCTGTAACTTTTTTATAAGGCCTTAAAAAATTAGTTCATACGAAAAAGTACGGTTATTTTTTGAAGATCTACCACCCGTTACAGTTTGGTCCTTTAAAAGTGAATCACCGTGTACAAATGGTATAAATTGAAGTAGGTACGCCCATGGAGAGTCTCTTTGCGAATAGTTTGAGAGTTTAATCGTAATGAAATTTCTGCGAAGAGTGAAGGGAGGGTGGCCTTAAGACCTTTTGTACAGTGTAATAATACCGAGTTGGAGTTTGGATAGATGTCAGTCGATTTTTCACCCTTTAAAAGCGCTTCAGTAAGAGAATTCGCTCAAGCTTGTCTTATTCTTTGTACAGAGGGGGCTTGAAATACAGAAAATAGAGAATAAACATTACTTAAGGAAAAACGTTAAGCATATTTTCTCTATTTATAACACACGGGGAAATCTGGCATCTGGCAACATTGAACGCAATAGTTTTCATGTTATGTTATAGGTTATAGGTACCTACAGTTTTTATTAGTTTATGGCAATGACGGTCCGGTTTACCTTTGCGACTTACCATCCGGATTCAATTTACACAGCACTAATAAAACAAATACCGAGTAAAATAAAAACAGAACACCACCAATACTTTGTTTCATTTCAACAAGCAACGTTTGTCATTATTACACGCGCATGTTAACATTTGAAACAATTAAATTATGCGATCATTTTAACACATCGAATTAGTCTTTGTTTAACAAAAAAAACAAAGGAACTTATTTTGTTTTTACATCCTTCATTTTATAGCACACTAGATTTATCAAGCAACAACACCCCCATGACGTTCTTTATTCCACCCCCTTCAACCTACTGATGTAAATAGGGCAAATATTTTAGGGATATACGGGATATGTCCCTAACCAGCTGTTTTGGTCCTGTAGGATCAGTGCCCTGCGCAGAAACGGGCAATAAAGATAGACGTATTCGTGATTTATACGGAAAAATCGATCGAATAATAATTGTTAGAGAATAACGGCAATACTTCTTTTATTTTTGTTTCCCGATGGCGGATTTCCAAATTTAAATTATTTAAGCTTTTGTTTTAAGGTTGCAGCGCCCTCTACTTGTAAAATAACTAGGTAACAATCAATGAGGATCACTTCGTTCATTTGTGGTTTCCTAACAATCAAAATTACTTTCCAACTGTTGCTAAGTGGCGACACCCAGTGACAGTTTTAGAAGAAGACGTGCGTACCTAACCTTGGTATTCTGCGTTGCCTAACCCATGAAGTTAGTAGCAGATCTCATTGTTTATAGTGTTTTCCGCGAAAACCTAATCCCAGCGAATATTTTCAAATTCTCTTGCATCCATAGGATGTTTTAAAACAAGAATGCGCTGATACTAGCGAAAAATGTAACGCAAAACCGCGACATCCGCCTATAAACGCGGTATCTCGTTTCTATTGCAGCGGATGATTCAGCGGGCTCGAAAAATCAATATTAAAACCCCTGGTGACTAAAAAAAACTACCCGCAGCTTAAAATGTTGCCGGAACCTGAAGATTTCGGCTTGTACTATCACAGGGCCTACAAGATGAATCCGGACAATATAAAGTAAGTGAGAAAATGTTGAAAAATAGAACATGCAACCTCTTTGCTTTTATTAATATAAGCCTACTTGATTTGAAAGAAAGCAACGGTATGATTGGCTGTAGAGGCGACGAGCCTACTTGATAAAAGAAAACAACTATATGATTGGCTGTACGACCGATGATTGTCGTTTGTTTAAACCGGTTCAAACTCGTTTCAGGAAACGACTCGAGTGGAAGAAACTGAAGAAGAAGCCGCTCAAACGCTTCAAACAAAAAAACAAACTGGAATTGTTGTGCGAGAACGACATTCAGGCGCCGCCAGATATCGAACTGCCATCGAATGCGAGCGCTTTCGCCGTTTTCGCGTCGATAAGGTTGGCCGTGTTGGACAGATGGATGAGAAATGCTTCTCAGGAATACCTGCAGAGCAGCTGCAGCGCCCCGTTGGGCGACCAAAGCGAATTCGAGAGCGATACCGAGGAAAATTCCCACAGCACCACGTTTATGCCCGTCAAAGTTTCTAAAGTTGTCGGGTTAGGTGAGTTTTTTACCGACGCGATAGATGAGGGTAACGTACACGATTCCCCCGCCTTTTAGGCTTGAGATCCGTGTTCGAACTGATAAAAGAGAGCCGAACGTCCCACCCGGCCCTATGTACGAAAGCTCTGATGGCGCTACTCGATGTGCTCCAGGGCCAGAGTCCGGAAGGTTTGAAATCCGAACCGTCGGATATAGTGGATCCCCTGTTCGATCTGCTGTTGGATTTGGCTACTTCGCACGGGCCCGAAAGTTCGGTACCGAACGACGGGTGCCATTTGACGGCCGTCGCCTGCGCCTGTCTGTTGAGTCTGGTCGTCGTCAGGGGTGATACGGGGAAATATTTGGCGGCCACCGCCGCATTGTTGATGTGCCCTAGGGCACTCAGCGGGCAGAATATTCAGGTAAAAAACGTTTGACATTTGTAACTTTTTTCTTTCATGACTTTAAATCGCAGATGCCAGCAGTTTTATCGTCGCTACATCGAAGCGTACATGGCGTCCTTCTGGGAAAAATCATAAGGCCCGATTGGATAACGCACGGCGTCCCTAAAAGTTCCATTTTAGATACTTTCGTCGTAAAATTACCGAGCGAAGTTTTGTCGACAAAGTCGTTAGCTTCCGACGGGCAATATCTGTATTTGTTCACTTCGAAAGGTCTTTTGAAAATCGGCAGCGGCTTCGGGGGCACCGTCAAAGGATACATAGCGATTTGGAAGCAGGATTTTTATGCAAACGAACATGGAAGTCTTGTGTATTGCGGGGTAAGTCAAATGGACGCATAAAATATGAAATTAGGTCTGGTACGTTTGAACTACTTTCGTATATTGTACGCAAGGAGGTCATATCTTTTACCGTGGGTTATTGTGCTGAAAATATGATGTTTTAACTCTACTTACCTATATAGGAAAATGCTCCACTTAAAAGATAAGGGGGGGGTTACAGTTGAAACTTTGTTTTTAGTTTTAATTCTACTTAAATGTATCTGTGTTTTATTTTATAGTACACCCTATATATTTCATCGTTCCGCCCAAAATTTTTATCATTTCTTTTAGGGCAATCTCTACCTGAAACTATTCAATAGACGTGGGTGCGAATTTTTGATAGTCGAAAGGACCAATCTCCTAATTTGCGGCTCCGTCCCGCTCCACAGTAAAGACGCGGCTTCTTCCGTGGTTTTCTCCGATGGTGACCATTTGGGCGTCATTTCTTCCACCAAGGACGTAGGTTTCCGGCGTTTGAATGCCCGAATCTTCGCGGTAACTTTAAAATACTTTCAGGACGGTTTTGTCGTACGAATGCTAAATCAAAACCATTCCCCCGCCTC
The DNA here is from genome assembly GCA_963920635.1 of Pseudeuparius sepicola. Lineage (NCBI taxonomy): Eukaryota > Metazoa > Arthropoda > Insecta > Coleoptera > Anthribidae > Pseudeuparius > Pseudeuparius sepicola. Next base: position 33,980,976 of record OY987306.1, read on the forward strand.
GCTAGTCGGCGAACTTCCTTTGAAACTAGCCAGAAAGTGTGTGGACGTGTTGGGACATCCGCCTTTCGAAGAAGAAGCTGGTAATTTTACCGTCAACACCGGAAACGAGGAGGAGATTGCTTTGATTTGTTCGGGAAAAGAATTTGCGCTGGTACGCACAGTTTCCGGCAAGGTTTGTTATTAATACCGAGAACTGTTTTGTTATTTTTCATATCGTGCTTTTTCAAGGTGTTATACTCCGGGAAATCGTCGGCTTTGGGTATAAAACAGGCGGGAATGAGGATCGGGAAGTGGTCGGAACTCGTACTTACTAAATCGCCAAAAATTAGCCATATTGCCGTCGGACATGATGGTTTACATGCAATTTTGTTAACCGAAGATGGGTCCGTGTTTTTTACAGGTGAGAAAAGTGATTTTAAATTAAAAAAAAATTAACAAAAAAATTAAAACAGACTTCAAAAATTTGCCCGTATGCACATTTCAACTAAAATTTCAGAAATATTTTTCTCTTTCTACATTGAGTTATCTTTGGATTTGGTGACAGTCAAGGCAAGGAATTTAAATCTATTTAGATATGAATATTTGTTGTCGGTTTTAATTTTTTTGTTAATTTTTTTTTATTTCTTATTTTTTAGTGAATTATTAAGAATTATCGAAATCGGTCCAATATTAAATTCCATCCCCTATTTGTCCACCCTTAGGATTGAAATTTTTCTCTTCAAATTTAAATGTGACCACCCCTTTCTAATAATAATAATTTAACATTTATATCAATGATTTATTTTCTGTAAATTCAAAAGGCAATATACAAAGTTATGCGGATGACACTGTAATTTTATATAAAGAAAATAACTGGAATGATCTTTTGAAATTGATAAGTGATGATTTCATACAATTTGTAAATTGGTTTAATAACAATTTATCGACGATAAATTTTTTTGTTCCTTTCTCGTCCTATGCGAACAATATACATAATATTCAATCACTTATAATTAATAATGAAATAATATTTAAATATAAAATTAGTAAATATCTTGGTGTTTTTTTGGATAGCAATCTCAAATGGGATGAACATATTAATTTTTTAATTAAAAAACTTCGCCCTATAATTCCCAAAATATATATTTTCAAAAAATACTTAAACACTCAACATTTAGACGTGATTTATTACGCTTTAGTACAATCTCAAATAAATTACGGAATACTTGGATCGGGAGGAGTAAACCAATGTTATTTAAGAAATCTTGAAATATTACAAAAGTTAATTTTAAAAATTTTATATAGTAAAGAATATAGATATCCAACCGAGTTATTATACAAAGAAGTTAAAAAACTGAACATTAGACAGTTATTGTTATAATATATTAATGTTTATTTATCAAAATAAACATACAATAAATTATAATACACATCAACATGGCACTAGATTTAAATCCATAACTAGTGTAAAAGGAAAAGTTAAAAAATCAATTGGTCAAGAAAATTATAAGTATCTCATACCGTATTTATATGACATATTACCAAAGGAAATTAAACAAATTAAATCTTTTATTTTTTTATTAATTAAATTAATTATTAATTAATTAAAATTAATTTTATAATTAATTAAATATTGGTTAATAGAAACTAGAAACACAATTTTCATTTTTATCTCTACCTTTTTATCTTCATTGTCATTTTCATTGATTAGATTATTTGTTATTATTTTTTAATTACTTTAATGAAATTAATTTTATTAAATAGATAATAATAATTGAATAAATAATATGTACATAATGTATATTTACACTTTCCTCAGACAAGTAATGCTTCAGAGGATTTGAAGTTTATTCTACAATCTAAAAAAAATGATGTATTTCTTTAATATGTAATTTTGTTCTAATGAGTGACTGAACTTAATAATAATAATAAATAAAAAAGAATTGTGGAAATCGGTTTATAAATGACAGAGTTCTGAGGTAAATAAAAAAAAATACAACCGAATTGATAACCTCCTCCTTTTTTGAAGTCGGTTAAAAAATAATGGCGCAAATGCGAAAGTTTTAAAGTTTGACAACTTAAATTTTGTTGCCGCTTTTCCACAACTGTCTTCTGTTTAAAACTGTAATTTTTTTGTATGATAAATCACAGAAAAATTTGTACCGAAATAAACATCGTAGGTACGGCCCGACGGGGCGAAGACGCCGATCAAAACAAGGTCAGGCGGGCCCCGAAACCGACGAAACCAAAGAAAATGATAAAGGTCGACGGTGCCCACATAATTACCGCCGCGTGCAACAACGGCACCACCGCGTTGGTGAACCGCGAGGGCGAACTTCTCATGTTCGGCAAGGATACCGCCCACGCCGACGCCGCCACAGGTACGACGGTTTTTTCCTCTCCGTCGTCAGGTCACGTCTTTCCCGTCGTCAGGTATGGTGGCGAGCCTGAAGGGCGAGTTCGTGACGCAGGTGGCCCTGGGCAAGGCCCACGCCGTCGTCCTAACGTCGAAGGGACAGGCGTACACGTTCGGCATAAACAACAAGTTCCAGTGCGGCCGCGAACACTCGAAGGTCAGGGAGGGCCAGGCGCCCGTCGTCGCCATGGACACGTGCGGCACGCAGGAGGAGCGGGAGTACGAGGAAAGTGACGAGAACCAGCGGGAATCCGACAACGTGGCGGGTGAGGATAATTTTCGACGGGGGGGGTATTATTGCATGTTATCTCTTTTGTCGCCACGTAAAACTGTGCAGGTTTTCGACAGTTACCCATCAAACTGTGCAGGTTTTCGACAGTTGCCCATCAAACTGTGCAGGTTTTCGACAGTTACCCATCAAACTGTGCAGGTTTTCGGCCGTTACCCATCAAACAGTGCAGGTTTTCGACAGTTACCCGTCAAACTGTGCAGGTTTTCGACAGTTACCCGTCAAACTTACCCATCAGTTACTTGCTGCTCCTGATAATCCCTAATAATTTCCAATGATTTTTAATGGCAGTACTTGCTTCTATTTCATTTACACTATTTTATGAATTTGACTTGTGAAATTGCTTTCATGTATGTATATCATCAATAAATATATTATTATTATTAAACTGTGCAGATTTTCGACAGTTACCCATCAGACTGTGCAGGTTTTCGACAGTTACCCATCAAACTGTGCAGGTTTTCGACAGTTACCCATCAAACTGTGCAGGTTTTCGACAGTTACCCATCAGTTACTTGCTGCTCCTGATAGTCCCTAATAATTTCCAATAATTTTTAACGGCAGTACTTGCTTCTATTTCATTTACACTATTTTATGAATTTGACTTGTAAAATTGCTTTTATGTATGTATATCATCAATAAATATATTATTATTATTATTAAACTGTGCAGGTTTTCGACAGTTACCCATCAAACTGTGCAGGTTTTCGACAGTTACCCTTCAAACTGTGCAGGTTTTCGACAGTCGATAGCAAACAGCACCCACCAGTATTGTCGTTTAGTGTTGCCGTCATGTGCTTTTAGGTTGTTCCGATGGAAATCCCGAGGGCCACCACAACATGTGTCCGTCGGGCATGCACGCGTGGCACGACGACATGTGCATGATCTGCACCGTCTGTCGGGAATGCACGGGCTACTCGATCAGTTGCCTGTCGTCTGTCAGTTCGGAAAGGAATCCCGGACAGTACGTACATGGAATGCGGCGAGATGTTTTTCTGACGACTGTTTTAAGGGAGTGCGGGTGCGGCGAAGGCGACAGCGGCTGCGCCATATGCGGGTGCTGTCGTATCTGCGCCAGGGAGGTCGTCGATAACTCGGAGCTGGCCGATTTGGCCGGCGTGATGCGGCTGGATCTCATATTCAGGGACAATAAGGTTTTGATACCGCCCAGGCAGAGGACGAAGCTGCAGGAACAGGTAACGAATATAAAACACACTAAAACACGTTGTGGGTACGTTTGAACTACTACATTTTGGCATGTAGCTCCCACTATTCATTTTCGTAGCGTTTTTTTTTTGAGACGCCGTTTTTTAGATACAAACGAGGCTCGAGGAGCGCAAGAACAAAAGCAAAAAATCGATGCCGGGTTCGAGTAAACAATCGAGTAAAGTTAAAAGTTCGAGATCACCACTAAGTGCCACACCCACGCACAGAGCGAATTCGCTTAGACAGGCGAATTTATTGGAGACTGGTGAGATTCAAAAGAAATTAAAAAAAAATGCTTTAAATTTGATTTTTTCAGTAAAAGAACAACCGAGCGGTTCGGATATAGAAAGAGACGCTGCGCGGATAGCGGCATTGCCCCCCTCAAAGTTAACGTTGCCCTCCGATAGTCCAGTAGTTCAAATAGCCTGCGGACTGCACCATAGCGTCTTGCTTTTACAAAATGGACAGGTAAATTAATAATAATATAAAATTATCTTGAAAACATCGATGTTTTTTTTTTAGGTTATAACTTTTGGTTCCAACATCTTTGGTCAGCTCGGTTGCGGGGATATCTTGGCAAAAAATTCCTTGCAAGTTGTCAAATTACCGTGTAGCGCTGTATATGTAGCTGCGGGAAGCAACCACACTGTCGTTTTGACATCTAAGGGTGAGGTGTACACTTTCGGCAGCTATGAGGTGAATATATTTCTTCAAAGTACATTTATCAAACACATTTTGACATATATTTGATAAATGACAGTTTTTTTGACAGATATTCTGTCACTACTGTCACATTATAACCTCCAAATTTGCGGTTGTTTGTCACCCTTACAAACAACTGAAATATCCAAAGCCAACTTGTTTATTCCCCATTTCTGTAAAGAAGTAGTTCAAATGTAACAAGAGAGCTTGTCAAATGTAAAAAAAAAAACAACTTCCAAGGCTGACTTGACTTTTTTCTCAATCTAGAAAGGACAGCTGGGTAGGCCTACTCCTCAGGATTCTGGCCAATCAAGTAGCAGTTACTATGGGAACCCACGAACCCCATGGTATAGTATACCAGGCGCCATACCGAATATTGGCCCCAAACACGGCAGAAGGGCCACTTGGGTGGGGGCGTCCGGCGATCAAACCTTCTTAAAATTGGACGAAAGTCTGATAAATTCCGTCAGCATATCGAAAAGTACGGTGACCGGGAATAAGAGTTCGATACTGTTGCTGCCGAATCAAGAGGAAACCGCCCGCAATTTTAAATGTTTGGTTATAAATAAACGGGACGGAAATTGCAATTCGTTCAAAAGCGGCGAACAGGTCGACTTTTGTAAAAAGATCGTCTGCATGGACCCGATTTACAACATATTGTGGTCGTTTAATCCGAACAGTAACGAAATAAGTTGCTACAACGTCATAGCTAGCGAACTTCAAACGAAAACGTCGTCTAACCTTACAAATATTATGTCCCCCGAATTAGCTTTACCGGTAATGACAAATTGTCACGTTACGAGGTTTCAGGCCGCGATAAATCTACTCTGCGTATTAGACACTCTAACGTTGGCCCACGAATTGCAAATAACGGCCGTCAAAGAAGAAGTGGACGATCGCCAGATGGTGGCCGGCAAGCAGTACTCGAAAGAGGATTTTCAAGCCGTAAATCGGTTGGTTTAACCTCAAAAAATGTCGAACGATCATTAATTGTGTTCCCGTAGTTTCGAGTCTCACGGAGGCGGTTGGGGATATTCCGGACATAGCATCGAGGCGATAAGGTTTATGGCCGACACGGATGTGCTCTTGGGAGGCTTCGGATTGTTCGGCGGTCGCGGGGAATATACGGCCAAGTTGAAATTGTTCGATATAGGTCCGAACGGCGGCGAACAAGAGGTCGATGGGGAGTTGTTGGTCGAAACTGAGGAAGTGCCGTATGAATGTGGGCCGAGGCAGAAGTATCCGATGTTGTTTGAAGAGCCGGTGCACCTAACGGTGAGTGTTGTATGACGGGCGAGCAGGTTTATGTGCAATATTTTTTAAACGGCTGGGAATTTCTTGATTTTGATGGTATATTTGGATTAAGCATGGCATTTTATTCAAAAAAGGTGTCTTGTTAAAATTTATTTAAAGTTACAGTTTTTGAGATAAATGACATTTTAGCTGGGAGCACAAAAAACATACGTTAACAAGAAAACCTCAAGATTTCTTTAAAATGGTTGATTTAAATTAATTTGTACAAGACATTATTTGTTGAGAAGGCATAAAAGAAAACAGAAATCTATATAGAGTTACAAAAATCTTGAGATTGTTCAATTTATGGTTATTTTTGTGTTGCCCCAAAGGTTACACTTGATATGTATGACGGCGAAGCAGGTTTTTATATAATATATTTTAATTGTTTGATATTTTTACAATTTTGATTTTGTTTCTATATTCTACATGGAGTTTTATACAAAAAAGCTCTTTTGTTGAATTTTATTTAAAGTTATAGTTTTTTATATATACAATATTTTCGTTGGCAGCACAAGAAATATACGTTGACAAATAAACATAAGAATTTCTAGGAAATGGTTGGTTTAAGTTCATTTTTACAAGAGACATTACTTGTTCAGAAAGCTCAAATGATTCGAAAAATTTGTACAGAGTTACAAAAATCTTTAATTTTGTGCATTTATCTCCGGTTTTACAAACACAAACAACTAGAAGCACATATATTTAAAATATTATTAATCCAGTTGTCTTTTTGATATTTTTGGCCCCAGTTTTAGATTCTTTATAGTTTTCTTGACAAAAAACCTCTCTTGGCAATATTTGTTCAAAGTTACCACTTTCAAGATATTTTACATTTTATTCGATAATGCACTAATCAGACATCTTGACACAAAATCGTACATATCTTAAAATTGGTGAATGCTAGCAAAAATTTATAAGAGACATTTTTTGTAGAATAAACCCTATAGAATCCATCCAAAACTCACAAATTGTCATTATTATTTTCATTTAGGCACATCGCTGGTATGTAGCTTGGTGTCGAATAAGTGGCCCAAGCAGCGATTGTGGCTCTTCAGGACAAACTATGGTTACAACCGAAGATCAAGTGCTATTTTACTTCAAATCTTCTAAAAAATCTAATAACGGAACTGATGTAAATGCAGGACAAATACCACAACTTCTGTACAAAATTATAACGCCCGAAAATCAAAGTCCACCGAGGCAGGTTGACGTTATTGAGCCTATGCATATTTTGTCGAAAGATTTTTCGAGAACGGTTACAAAGGAATGTTTTCAGAGCCTCCTGTCACTTCTGCAGTGGTCGTGGAATACATTTAAGTGGGGGATAGTCGAAGGACAATCGTCAAAAAATGTTTACACTAATTTGGAACTAGAACGTTTGGTTTACATTAGTAAAGCGAGCTTGAGACTTATTTGCACTTATACAAATGAAATTTATCCACGACAAATTAATAAGAAGGTAGCACTTGAAAACGTTCACCTAGCAGAATGTATTGGCGACGTTAGGACATTGTTGAAGCAAATTTTGTCGGATAACGTTCCGATTTTGATGCAAAATCGCAAATCGAATAAAACAAAAAGTACAAATGTTTCCCTGATGAACAGCATACTCGAAGAATGCCACAACACATTTGTTTCTTGTTTCCATGCTTTTTACCCTACAGCACACTTAAAATGGACCTGCCTTTGTGACTTACTCTCAGAAAGTATCAAGGTAAAAAGTCTAAAAGAAAAATAGTTCAAATGTAACATTAAAAAAAAAAACTTTTAGGACTGCAATGCACATACACCATCAAACAACCAAATGTTGCTCAGCGCGATATTGTGCGCACTATGCGCACCAAGTGTGAGGTTAAGAAACACTTTTCCCTTGATCGGGTTGAATTTGAGTTCCGAGAGTTCGTTGCATAGAGGACTGAGCCCGTCTGATAACACAGGGTTGCCGATGATGTCTGGATCGGATTCGCATCATTATCCGATATTGGTAGAGCAGATGAGCTACAAAAGTCAGGTAGGATGTGATATTTTTTGTACTGTGTAAGTGGTAAGAATGAAAGGCGAGCAAGTTTTTGTGAAATATTTTTTAAACGGTTGGGATTTTTATAGTTTTGAAGATACTTTCGGATTATATGTGTGTTTTTCTATAAAAAAGGTGTCTTGTTAAATTTTATTTAAAGTTATAGTTTTAGAGACGAATGGCGTTTTAGTTGGAAGCACTAAGATTATACATTAACAAAAAAACCTGAACATTTCTCACAAATGGTTGGTTTATATTAATTTCTACAAGGGACATTATTTGTTGTGAAAGCTTAAGACATTCTAAAAATGCATATAAAGTTGGAAACATTCTTAAACTTTTTCTTTTATAACCATTTTAATGTGTTGTACAAACACATCGTATAAGACCTATAACCAGCGAGTATATTTATTTAAGATATTATTTAATCCAATTGTATATTTTAAATTTTGACCTAATTTTTAGATTCTCTATAGTTTTCTTGACAAAACACCTCTGTTGGTAATATTTGTTTAAAGTTACCACTTTCAAGTTATCCAATGATTTATTTCATGATATCCAAATCCGACGCCGTCTCACAAAATCAAGCATAACTTTAAATTGGTCGGCTTTAGCAAAATTTTACAAGACGCTTTTTCTGTAGCCAAAACCCTAAAGAATCCACCTACAATCTTAAAATCCCCATTTTCGAAAAATTGTAGATGGAATCAAGCTGTTCCGGTCTCTCCTGGCAATGGACCGATGTCCTCGATCGCCTCATAAACCTAGTTTCCGATCCCGTCTTACATAACCTACAAAAAAACCACACAATGTCAATTCCCGAACTGTCGAAATACTGCTGCCATCTGTTGGCTAGGGTGCTAGCCGAATTGGTACATCAGTGTAGCTCTACTGAGGTATGTCGAGTATTTTCGTCATTTGACAAAAAGGTGTCACCTTTTTTACATTCAGGAAGATATACAGAGTGCTTGTGGGAGGGTTTTGCATATAACGCCATCTAGATTTTCGAGGACGAACCAGTCGAGGACATGGAATACGGGAAATGGATCTCCGGATGCCGTTTGCTTTCAGGTCGATCGGCCCGGTATTTCTTTAGTCGGTGTCGGGATTTTCGGTGGAGTTGGACACTACGAATACGAGCTGGAACTCCTCGAAGATGTAAGAATTATTCTCGAAAAGCTGACAAAAAAATGCCGATAAACATTTTCTAGACGAGCTGTTTCAACGGTTCCGAAAACCACGCTCCGACCCACAGGTGGAACAGCTTGGAAACCGTCAGAGGTTCGTTCGGACCCGAGGATTTTGCCCCGGACATAATCGAAATAAAATTCGACAGAGCCGTTCCAATAAAGGTAGGAAAAATAATTCGTGTATATTTTGTGTTTTAACAACTGTTCTAACCTAGGAAAATGTCAAGTACGCGGTAAGGTTAAGGAACCACGGGGGTAGAACTAACAACGGTGACGGAGGTCTAAACTCAGTGAAAGGTTCGGATAACACTACGTTTACGTTTTCGACTTGTTCGTTGAGTTTTAACGGGACGACGTTGACTAGAGGGCAAATACCGGTTTTGTTGTATTATAGGTGGGTTTACTAAACAAAATACAAGTCTTATAAACATATGGTGGGCTTATAAACATCAACGTTTCATTTTTGGATAATACCACACTTAGGAGGTGTGACGGGCAAGCAGGTTTTTGTAAAATATCTTTAAAACGGCTGGGATTTTTGTAGCTTTGAAAGCATTTTTGCATTCTACGTGTCTTTTTCCATAAAAAAGTTCCCTTGTTGAATTTTATTTAAAGTTATAGTTTTCAATATAAATGACGTCTTCGTTTGCAGCGCACAAAATATATGTTGACAAATAAACATCAAGATTTCGTGAAAATGGTTGGTTTAAATTAATTTTTATAAGAGACATTATTTGTTAAGAAGGCTTGAAGGGACATAGCAATTAATACAGAGTTAGAAAAATCTCGAAATTGTGGTCATTTTTATGTCAGTCCAAAGATCACACTTCATATGTATGACGGACAAACAGGTTTTTATAAAATATCTTTTAAATCTTTGAAATTTTTGCAATTCTGAATATGTGTGTAGATTCTACATGGACTTTTATACAAAAAAAACACCCTTGGTGCATTTTATTTAAAGTTATAGTTATTGATATAAACAGCATTTTTGTTGACAGCACAAAAAATGTATGTTAACAAATGAACATCAAGATTTCTAGAAAATGGTTGGTTTAAATTAATTTTTATAAGAGACATTATTTATTCAGAAGGCTTTAAAGAATATAGAAATTTATACAGAATTACAAAAATCTTGAAGTTGTGGTCATTTTTGTGCTGGTGCAAAGATCACACTTAGTATGTATGACGGACAAGCAGGTTTTTATAAAATGTCTTTTAAATCTTTGAAATTTTTACAATTCTAAGTATGTTTGTAGATTCTACATGGACTTTTATATAAAAAAGCTCCCTTGATGAATTTTATTTAAAGTTATAGTTATTGATATAAACGCCATTTTCGTAGACAGTACAAAAAATATACGTTAACAAATAAACATCAAGATTTCTAGAAAATGGTTGGTTTAAATTAATTTTTACATGATACATTATTTGTTCAGAAAGCTTAGATCATTCTAAAAATTCATATAGAGTTACAAAAATCTTTAAATTTGTGCTTTTATTACATTTTTAATGTGACTTACAAACATGTTGGTTAAGACCGCATGTAACGAATATTCTTATGTAAGATACTATTTAATCCAATTGTGTTTTAAACATATTGGCTTCATTTTAAGATTGTTTATAGTCTTTCTGAGGGAAAAGGTCTTGTGGTAATATTTATTTAAATATACCGCCTAAAAGATATTCTATTTTTTATTCAGTGATGTCTTCATCTAACATCATGAAACAAAATCGACCATAACTTTAAATTGGTTAATGTTAGCAAAAATTTCCGAGACATACTTTTTGTAGACAAGGCTCTACAGAACGCCCTTAAATAATAAAAATTTAAAAAATTTTGAAAAATGTGATGTTAACATCCATATGTTTATAAGAAGTGACCCTATGATAAAAATGAACATTTTTAATGTTACTATTTTTAGTAACCCCATGGAATGTGGCAAAGCCGCCACCACCAAACTCGAACAACAATCTCGAAAGGCCGCTTTAAACATGACTAGCTCCATAATTCAAAACGCCTGCAAACTTTTGGTGATCGCCAGGGAAAAAGCCGACGAGGTTCCCTCCGCCAAAATCCTGAGCAATTCTTGCATCGTAAAAACCTTATTGCCCCTGGTTTTGGCGCACGTCAGTCCGCTGGCTTCGAGCGACCCCCGAGTAAGTCGAAAGAAATTCTCCGTTCGAAAATAATGCCACGTTTCGTTTCTTAGAGCGCCGTCCATATTCTGTCGCTGATTCAGGAATTATTGCCGCACGTCGCCGCTTTAAATTTGTCCGACACTTTGACTCCTAGTTCTAGTAAAGTTTTATTGTCAAGTCAAGATATCGGCGATAGAATTGTGACCACTAGCAACCATTGCACGTGGGTAGAAAGCGATCATCCTTATCGTCCCGCCACAGTGTCAAATTATAGGTATATGTAGCTTCATATCTCGGAAACGAAAAAATATTTTTTAATTCCGCAAAAAGGGGCTTGTAGAGCTCGAGTTGTAGGGCAAAACGCCTTTTTCGGAATCGAAAAATCTTCTTTCTTTGCCGAGATATTCGATGGCGAAGTTTCGTGACATGTCGTGATCGTAGGGTCGTTTTTCCTGACTGCGTCAAGTGGATGTCGTTGGAATTCGACGTCGCTTGCGCTACGGCGCAGCCCGAGGATTCCCTACAACTTTATATACCGGCGATCGACTATCAACCGTCGAAGAGTCCCAGTTTCTTCTTGGAGGATCCCGAAGTGCCGCCTCTACCCTATTGGCCCGTTATGCACAAGTTTAGCGGCAGGTACTGTTAGAATCCCCGCAAAACGACGATTTACGGTTATATCTTGACGGTTTTTTTTTCCAGTCTACAATGGCCGACGAACTCGGTCATCCTCCCGGGCAACGAAGTGGTTTTCTCTTTAGAAACCGCCTCCGACTATCTCAAAGACGATCGTGCCGGCACTTACGGCTTCAGGTGCCTCGTGGTGGGCTACGAATGGCCGACGGACCCTAACCTGCAGTCCGGCCTGAGGCACCTCGAGGCCGAACTGTCGTTTCTGGGCGGCATGTGTTCGGCCAGTCTCATGAAGAAAGACCTGATGCTACCGGTTGTCGGAGGTGAGGATAATTGTCGGCGATCGAGTTTGTTCGAGGGTAACGCGCTTCTTTGCAGTGGCAGAGGCGGAAATGGACCCGGAACTGGCCGAGACCGTGGCGACGCAAGTGTTCGCGCAACACTCGGCTTTGCTGTCGAAAGGCCTGGCACTGAGTTCACCGCCGACGGTAACGCAGGCCTTGGACGGCACGCTGCCGTTTAGGTAAGTCGTTTGTCAATTTTTGCGGGCGTTTCATAATGGTTAATAAGCGTTTAATTGCTACTAATACACAGTTTAATAACAGCTAAGAAATAATTAATAATGCTTAGTAAGTACTTCGTAACAGTTATTAACTATTTAATAGGGTAATTACCACTAATACACTGTTTAATATTGCTTAGTGACGGTTTCATAGCAATTATTAACTGTATAATGGTAGTTATAAAAATTTTTAATAACAGGTGTTATGTGCATAATATTTACTAAAAAGTAGCTAAAGTGCATTTATTTTTGATAAAATAGTAATTGTTGACAAAATTACTGCTATAATATACTAAATGATTGGGTTAATAAGGTAAGTGTTTCTAAATGTTTGTCTTGTACTTGTTAATATCTATATAATAACAATTAAATAATTGTGTAATAATTGTTTACCGCGCTATGCTTCTCAGGTAAGTCTTATTTGCAATATTTTAAGTGTTTAACAACAGTTATTAAGTGTTTCATAACGGTTACTAAACGTGCAATAACGACTAATATAAGGTAAAGTTTTGAATAAAAAACTACACTAAATAAGAATGCAAATTATGGAATAAATTCTGTGGCCTCACTTTTGTGGGTAAATGATAAATGCAATTTTTTGATAGAATTTCTGTGTCTACCGGTTTTTGAAAAAGTACACTTTTAATTTTTTTCATAACATGTAATTCCAATCATATTACAAAGAAGGTAAGTGTTTTTCGGTGTTTAATAAATATTATTAAGAGTTTAATAAAGGCTACAAAGTGTGTAATAATAACAACACATATAATAATAGGTAAAAAAAGTGTATAATAATGATTAATAAACGCTTTTGCTTAAAATAGTAATTGTTGACAAAATTACCGCTATAATAAATAATTGTTTAGTGTGACTATGCTATTTAGGTAAATCTTATTTGCAATATTTCAAGTGTTTAACAACTATTATTAAGCGTTTCATAATGGTTACTAAATGTGTAATAACGATTAATATAAAGTAAGGTTTTGAATAAAAAAAACGACACTAAATAAGAATGCAAATTATCAAATAAATTATGTGTCCTTACTTTTGTGGATAAATGATAAATGCAATTTGTTTAGAGAACTTCTCTGTCTACCAGTTTTTGAAAAAATGATGCTTTTAATTTTTTTCGTGACATGTAACAATCATTATATTGCAGGTTTTTGGTTTGGTTTTGGTGTAACAATCATTATATTGCAGGTTTTTGGTTGTTTGATAAATATTATTAAGAGTTTAATAAAGGCTAATAAGTGTGTAATAATACTAACAACACGTATTATAATAATAGGTAGAACAGGTGTATAATAATGTTTAAAAAACGCTTTTTTTGGTTACTAAATAACAAGTACAATATTTAAGTGTCTTTTAATGAGAAACATATTTAACAAAAGGCCGTTAACAAATAATAAAAGCTAAGTTCTATTACACTGTTCACATAATATTTACAAAACTAAATGGCTACCATTAACAACTAGAAATACTTTTAAATGATCACAATAAAAAAAACATGTACATATAAAAGGGAGTTACACAACATGAGCAATATATGTTTTACTTTTCGTTTTGCTTATGGTATTTTTTTTGTTATTTTATTATGGCACAGTAGCGCGCGTGTTTATTTTATTGAGTAATGCAAAAGTTTAAGCTACAGTCTTTGGTTCTTACAATCATCAGTCATAAACGTAACCTCACAAATCTGTCGTCAACAGGTCAGTCCTTTCGACGATAACATGCAATTCCGTCTCGCGATATGTTCTTCCGTCAGGCACTATCAGACTTAAATTATTAACGACTTTTCCCTGTTTCTCGCTACCGTACTTCTTACACCTATATACTTTTACGTAATAAACGTACGCAACTATACATATCAACCCTACAAGTAATATTACAACGCAAGCTATTATAATCACAGTTAGGTTACCCGAAACTACCGAACACTCTGTAGATTTGAACTCTCTCACCGTCACGAATCCGTCGTTGTGTACACAACGGATTTCGGTGTAGAATTCAGCGTCTTCCAGGTTATGTTTGATGTTCGTACAGTCGCACGTGGTGTTGAGGTTCAAGTTGAAAAATTTCGGCGTGAAATCACGGACCGCCAACGACTGTCGCGTCAAATACGAAAACATGTTCGAGTCGAAGGTTATGACGCGACTGCCCAACGTTTCGACTTTGTTCAACCTGATCGCGGAGAAAGCTCCGTCGTTGACGTTGACGAAAACGTTATTTTTGAACATAACGTCGCCGCGAGTGGTGACGGCGAAAGCCTCGCCATCGAGTTGGTTTATTTTCGTGTTACGCACGTCGAAATTTTTCGGGTTGTAGACCGTAAATGCCCCGGGACGGACGGTGTCAAAGCTGCAGTTCGAAATTGTGAAGGTGTCGTAGACTGTCACGTTTGCGAAGGCACGGCTTGGGATGTGGGTCGATCTGACATTTTCGAGGTACAAAAACTGAAAAAGAAATGAAGAATTTTGCATGGTTTTATGAAGGTAATGAAGTTTATTATAATGGCTAATGAAGGGTTTAATAATAGGAAAATATTATAATAATCGTTAATCCACTGCATTAATTATTATAATGTCATTTATAATGACAACTAAATGTGTAATAAACTCAAAACTATATATTTATAACTGTTAAAAGGTTTATTATTAATGGCTAATGAAGGAATTTATAATAGCTATGATTATTTAAGCATTTGAAAATGCTTAGTACCAAAGATCATGTGTGTAATAACGATGAAAAGAGTCTTTCATAACGGTTATTAAGTGTGTAATGTGTACTAAAATATTGTTTCATAATAGTTAATGAGCTGTGTATTAATGATTATAAAGCATTTTATAACGGTTTCCAAGTGAAATATTGATGTCTTACCTCTGTGCCAAACCTTTTGAAAGATTGAAGCTTGACGTTCTTGAGTTCCACATCTCGAAATACGATTTTCTCGGTTTGTAGCAAATTCGAAAAGGCGAAAGGTTCGATCACGTTTACCGTAACACCTTCGAAAAATATTTCGTTTATCCTTCCGCTAAATGCTTGACTAGATATCTTTTCTATGCTGCTATTTACCACTTTGATCTTCAACGATGGTACGCTCAAGTCGAATCTTTCAATGTGTTCGAAATTGACGTCTTTATACCCGTACCATTCCAAAGACTTTTCTTCGAAAGTTATCGAAGCAGTGTTGTCTAAAATTATGTTTCTAAGGTTCCTCATGTCTGATATACAGTTTTCTTTGAAAGTTACTTTTGGGCAGTTTCTAAAATCTATTGCTGTGGTGTCAAATGATGGTATCGAATTTTTTTCTATGATCATCTAAAACAAGAACAAAATATTTAAATATACAACAAAATTTGCTTATTAAGCAAGATGTGTGCGATACATTTTCGAGGTCAAACGAGCTTTGATTTGTAAAGCAAACATTTCAATTAGTAGAAGAATGAAATGGCTCTTTATATTACATAATATTTTCAAGTGGATGAAAAAATTTGAAAAATGACAAACACAACAAATCTATAAAGTACAACAAGAAGAACCTTCTTGGTCAATGGATTTTTTAAAAAACTACCGTGTTTTTAATTATTCTTGGTAATAAATTTTTCTAATAACAGTTTAAAAAAATGATTTTGAAAGAAGAATGCTGTGATAATTTAGACTAATCTGACAGGTAAATAGAAATATTGAATTTACAGCCTACTTGATTGTCAGTTTTATTATCATGGCTCACTTGATTTTTCATAAATTTTGGTTTTATTGTTTGGCCTACTCGGATCGAACATCAGACACCGTCCATGAGACCATGTACAGGGTGTCCCATTTTGGGTGTTTTTCTCAAAAATCTCGGTTATTATTCAAGCTAGAGGGTTGCGGTTTTCACTTCACTGTACTATTTTTTTGAGAGGAATTTGGTGGACCAATCAGATTTTAGATAAGTTTTATAGTTTCCGCGCATTGGCGCAGGCCTGAAATTTTCGATTTTTTGGAAACCTCTCTCCTCTGGCTACAACTTATATATATATATCGACACATTTAATCAACTATTTTTATAGATTTTTTGGTGTAGAATCGAATGGAATAATTAGTTTTTTGGTAGCGTTAATAGCTTTTGAGATATGAACTATGGTTTCCATTTTAAAAAAATATATATATAACTTTGGTCCATATCTCAAAAACTATTAACGCTATCAAAAAACTAATTATTCCATTCGATTCTACGCCAAAAAATCTATAAAAATAGTTACTTATCTAAAATCTGATTGATCCACCAAATTTCTCTCAAAAAAGTAGTAAAGTGACGTGAAAACCGCAACCCTCTAGCTTTAATAATAACCGAGATTTTTGAGAAAAACCCCCAAAAACACCCAAAATGGGACACCCTGTACATATCTAGTGCGATGGAGCTTCTCTGATAAATATCTCGGAAACGGTTGGAGATAAATAGGTCAAATTATATATCGTTGGATTCAGAATTAAAAAAAGAATTCTATAGCGGTTAAATGAAATGTGTAAGTTGTAAAATAGAGAAAATCACTTTCATTTAAAACGGTTTTTGAAAAAAAAAGTTAAAAAATTAGGTACCTCTTTGGCACCTTCTTGACATACGCATTGCATGGTTGCCATACTTCCTCCAAACCACTGACAACCGAAATTTCTGACGTCAGGAATTTTCGTGACGTCATCGTAAACTGCTGCACAAATTGGCAACACTGCAACTATGAGGTATATTGGTGTCACAAAGAAATTCCCCCGTTTTCGTCGTGGTTTTCTCATGATTTTTAGTTGTTTACATCTTGGTCAGTTTGGTCAAGGTCCTGAAAATAATAAAACGTGACAAATCGGATATTTGAACTACTTTTAAATAAACAGGGCTCACCCTGTATAAACGTAATATGCTGTGCTAAAATGCTGAGCACAAGTTTTAAAATAATACATTCATTCATACATGTGAATATTGCAACAATTTAAAAGCAAAAGGTAAGGTAATTTTAATGTAAGGAAACTTTATATCAGTGTCATAAATAATATTCTTATCAAAATATGTGTTCATAAAAATATGCGCATTTGTTGCAATGAAGTAGGTATTTGCTTTGAAAATTGTAGGAGAATTAATTTAAAATAAATGTTGCTTTGTTGGTTGAATCTATTTTCCTATTACCGTTTTTTATACATAAATAATAAAGGAAGCAAAATCTTAAATAGATCTATTACATTATGGCATTCAAGGTTATTGTACATTTTATTTATCATTTGCAGTTAGAACTCGTGCAAAAATGTTGTTAAGCTTTTGAATTACTTAAGTAACAAAATATTATGTAACTGAGAAGTTGGCTGTGGTACAGTGTCTGATGTTCGATCCCAGTAGGCCAAAAAATAAAACCAAATTTATGACAAATCAAGTCAGCGATGATAATAAAACTGACATCAAGTAGGCTGTAAATTCAATATTTCTATTTACCTACCTGTCAGATTAGTCTAAAATTTTGTTACCGAAGCTTGTTACTAGTTACAGTTTAAGAAAATGTTTGTGAAAGAAGAATGCTGTGATATTTTAGACTAATCTCCCAGGTAATTAGAAATATTGAATTTACAGCCTACGGATCGAACATCAGACACTGACCATGAGACCAAGTATATAGTTTGGTGGAGCTTCACTGGTAAATATCTCGGAAACGGTTGGAGATAAATAGGTCAAATTATACAGGGTGAGTCGGAATGTATAGTAAATACTTTAAGGGGGTCTTTCATATAAAATTTTTCGATTTGTGCTTTCCTTGCCAAGTTAAAAAAAAAACAAATATTCGGGTATACTACTTAAAGGTTCTGAAATGATTGTGTAGGTAATTTTTTTATTTTGCAAAAAATGTTTTTTTTTGCGATAACTTTTTTACCGACCCCCGTACAATATCATTTTTTTGTATGACGATTTTATGTTAAGCTTGTATGGGCCACCCTGTACAAACAAATCGTTTTCTATCTATCTCCAGAAAACTCGATTTCTTTTTCCTTTATATGACAAATAAGTGAAGAATTCTCAGAAATCCCAATGGATCTGTGTTAAGAAAACAAGGAACTATTGTTGAGAATTGAGTTCACCTTTATTATAACGTGTACGTGTTTTTTTTTATTGTGTAGAGTAAATATTGTTATCATTGTGATATGATGACTTTACTAGGTAGGTATTTGTAATATTTGGATAGGCTAAAAAGCCTATGACACATAGCGAAAAATGGGTAAAAACACATGATAAGATAAAAGATAATCATGTGAAGAGTTTTGTATAAAAAAAAATCGGAAATATGATACATAATGAAAAAAATGTAATTCGATTCAAAAGTCAACATGGGATATTATTTATGACATTATGTTATGGCCAATAAACAACATGTTACGTAGGCTACTGTGACCTTAATAAAACAATAGAAATTGTTAACATTTTATGGAAAATCTCAGAAAAATGCTTATAGGAGCACAATTATTGCACACATTCAATGTGCGAAATACATGTTTAAAATGTTTATCGCCCTTTCGTGTCAAAACAAATTGTGTCTAAATGATTGATCGAAATAACAAATTGTTATCTATGTCGGCTTGTTTTGATCTTGATGATATCAATTATTAATTAGTAGGAAAAATTATTAATGAATATTTTGCCATGTCTACTTTTAAGTGTGTACAAATCGATAAAAAATTTATTTTGTGAGATATTTTCAAAAACCTTTTTATTGTTGTTTATCGATTTGTATACACTTAAAATTAGATACCCTGTATGTTCAGTATGCTCTCTTCTGTGTTGGCCCCCCGAAAATCTCGGGATGATGTTTAATATTACGGTATATTTCAATTGCCTTTTGTTGTGAAACTATTCTTATACTCTGTGATGCCATATCCTCTATGCACTTTCAAGGAGTTCAAATAACAAAAATATCCGGTTTTCTGACAAGTCCACTTACAACTCGGTTTACAGTATTCAAATCCAAGACAAACACAAAGCACTCGTGGTGTCAATGTTCTTTTCTTATGCCCGCATTATTTCCAACAAGACAAAAATTAAATATTTTGAGATACACACACGTATGCACGTGAAAAAACATTTTCTTGAAATCGGCAGTGGTGTCTCAAAATCATCATTGAAAGCTCAGAAATCGGCACTATTATTGTCCGATTTTTTCAATAAGTAGGCCTTGGCGAGATGTAAACATCAAACGTCAGACGCGGAGCCATCGCACGTCAAAAGTGACCAAATATTCAAAGACCGGCCAATAAAGGCCCATTCAACTTTTCGTACACATTGCTAACTTGTTAGCTATAGCAGCGCAATCTTTCAGTATAAATATTTTGGTAGGTTTGAATATCGATCTATTTTTCATGGAAGCTGCACAACAGGGAGCACTTCGGAGCTTCTGTTGGGAAGCGCCGTGCCTCGTGGTACTTGACCTGGGTAGAGCCACAGACCTATATAGCTAGCGAAGCTATATATGTCTGTGGTAGGGCGATCGTCAAAGTCAAGCAACGCCGCGCGCACTCGGGTCGTGGACGGGTGATCATCCCTTATGATTATTTTTTGCCTATGAAACTTTTTTTTAATTTAAAAAAAATATATAATATGTACCTCGGCACTGAAGTTCTTGTTATGACTGATGTAGTTTACGAATCATAAAAGATGAACTTCAACGCTTTGGTACATAAATAACTATTTTTTAATCGTCCTATATAACATCCTGTGTGTATGAAATTAACAATTGTTACAGCACGGTCTATTTCTATATTATTCGGTAGTAACTTCTAATATTGTATGTATATGCTTCTAAATTATTTTAGTTGTAGTGACATCACTGTTTGTTCTGGCAAAATTTTATGAAGCACACCTTGCGTTTACGCAACTGGTATTTTACATTTTGTGCCAAGAAGCTTTACAGTATTATTGGCCAGTAATAATTTCAAAGAGTGCATTTCGTTTCAGTTTTTTTTGCGAAGGCCGTGTCTTTTGTGAAAAATTTACGGACGTAGGAAAAATTTTGTAACGTATCTCATAAATAACGTGTCATCAACCCATAGAGTTGTAGTATTCAGCTACAATTAATTATTGTCAAACATGTGTAGAATAGTGAGATGTATATTTAACAGGAATGTTTACAAAATACGGTCGATTTTAGTTTCTTGTTTGCTTCGGATTTTAAACAGATGATACACGGCATGTGTTCAGTGTGTCTTGTAAAGATATTATGAGCAATGGATTTCTCGGTTTGGTATAAAGTTTTGTCAGGTGAACATAATTTACTTTTTTCAAATGTCGTGATATTTTTCTCGAAACGCAAGCATTTTCCGTGAACATTCTTCATATCGATAGCAAATTTTCTAACGAATCCAACTATGTATCGTTTTTTAATGTAGCTTAAATATTTCGAAAGTTACAGACGAAAATATGAAAAGTTGCAAAAATATTTTAATTATTTTAATTGTTTTTCTTAAATAGTTTTTTCTTAAAACTCAAGGAATTTCCGTGAGTATTTCTTGTTATATCGGTAGCAAATTTTCTGGCGAATCCAACGGTGTATCGGTTTTTAATGTATCTTCAATATTTCGAAAGTTACAGCCGAAAATATGAAGGGTTGCAAAAATATTTTAATTAATTTAATTTTTTTCTTAAATTATAAATTTTTTTTGTTAAAACTCAAAGCATATCCGTGAGTATTTTTGTCAGTAGCAAATTTTGTAGCGAGTCGAACAGTGTATCACTTTTTAATGTCGGTAGCTTCAACATTTCGAAAGTTATAGGCGGAAATATGAAGAGTTGCAAAAAATGTTTAAAAAATTTTCACTTTTTAAAATCGTCCGATTTTTTCTTAAAACGCGAGGAATTTCCGTGAGTATCGATAGCAAATTTTCTGGCAAATCCAGCCAAGTATCGCTTTGTAATGTAGCGTCAGCATTTCGAAAGTTATAGGCGGAAATATGAAGAGTTGCAAAAATGTTAAATTTTTTTCACTTATTATAAAATTGTCCGATTATTTTCTTAAAACGCAAGGAATTTCCTTGAATGTTTCTCATATCTATAGCAAGTTTTCCGACGAATCTGATGGTCTTTCGCTCTCCAGTGTAGCGTCAATATTTCTAAAGTTAGAGGAGAAAATATGAAGAGTTGCAAAATTATTTTATTTGTTTTAAATTGTCCGATTTTTTTCTTAAAACGCAATTAATTCGCGTGAGTATTTTTTTATATCTGTAGGAAATTTTCTGGCGAATCAACCGTTGTATCACCTTTTCATGTAGCTTCAATAATTCGAAAGTTATTGTCAAAAAACGGAAGGTTTGCCAAACACGTTTTCCAAAATTTTATTTTATCCTAACAAACAGCTTTATTTGAATCCCCCCGTATATACGCGTTCATACCTACATTTCTCCCGCACCTTCAACTGGTTTTCAGCGCCAATTTCCACGGCCAACTTCGCACTTTATTACCGATTGAAGTCTCACGGCAAGCCGCGATGCCGTCAAAACAAAACCGAATCGCAGACTGGCGGTCCGGCGCGGCCCGCTACGATTTGCTCCGGTTGTTGTGTGCCGGTTGCCTAGCGACGGCACGCGCGCCGCGCTTTTGTTTTTTTTTTCACGAGATCTACCGAGATCCAGTGTGCGGTTTGCTCTAGGCAGCGGTATTGATCGCGGCAGGCTACGGAGGGGGGTGGGGGGAGTTTTTTCTGCTCTATTGTGTGCGTTAGGGTAGATCGGGGTCGCAGGGGGCTGTAAATAAAGCACAGGTAGAAAATGTATGAGGGTAAATCGATGATCTGTATGGGTAAATGCACATAGGTACACGTAGAAAGTAAGCCTTGAGAATAAAAGGTACGGAAACAGTTTTTTCATATTTTTCCTATTTATTACGATAGCAAAATTTGCGGCTATACAACGGTATATCGCTTTTTAATGTAGCTTCCATATTTGGAAAGTTACAGACGAAACTATTAAGAGTTGCTAAACGTCTTTTAACTTTTCTTAATTTCTTTAAATTTGCCATTTTTTTCTTAAAACGCAAGGATTTGCCGTGAATATTTCTTATATCCAGAGAACATTTTCTGGGGAATACAACGGTGTATCACTTTTTAATGTAGCTTCAATATTTCGAAAATTTACACGAGAAAATATGAAGAGTTGCAAAACATCTTAATCAATTTAACCTTTTTTTAAAATTGTCCGATTTTTTAAAACGCAATTAATTTCCGTTACTATTTCTTCTATCGGTAGCAAATTTTCTGACTAATCCAACGGTGTGTTGGTTTTTAATGTAGCTTCAATATTTCTAGAGTTACAGTCGATAATATGAAGAGTTACAAAACATCTTTTAATTAATTTAAACTTTTTTAAAATTGTCCGATTTTTTCATTAATTTCCGTCACTATTTCTTATATCGGTAGCAAATTTTCTGGCTAATTCCACGGTGTGTCGGTTTTTAATGTAGCTTCAATATTTCGAAAGTTTCAGCCAAAAATATAAAGAATTGCAAAACATCTTTAAGCTTTTTTAAAAATGTCAAATTTTTTCTTAAAACGCAATTAATTTCCGTGAGTATTTTTTTATATCTGTAGCAAATTTTCTGGCGAATCAACCGGTGTATCACTTTTTAATGTAGCTTCAATATTTCTAGAGTTACAGTTGATAATATGAAGAGTTGCAAAACATCTTTTAATTAATTTAAACTTTTTTTAAATTGTCCGATTTTTTCTTAAAACGCAATTAATTTCCGCGAGTATTTTTTTATATCTGTAGCAAATTTTCTGGCGAATCCAACGGTGTGTTGGTTTTTAATGTAGCTTCAATATTTCTAGAGTTACAATCGATAATATGAAGAGTTACAAAACATCTTTTAATTAATTTAAACTTTTTTAAAATTGTCCGATTTTTTCATTAATTTCCGTCACTATTTCTTATATCGGTAGCAAATTTTCTGGCTAATTCCACGGTGTGTCGGTTTTTAATGTAGCTTCAATATTTCGAAAGTTTCAGCCAAAAATATAAAGAGTTGCAAAACATCTTTAAGCTTTTTTAAAAATGTCAGATTTTTTCTTAAAACGCAATTAATTTCCGTGAGTATTTTTTTATATCTGTAGCAAATTTTCTGGCGAATCAACCGGTGTATCACTTTTTAATGTAGCTTCAATATTTCTAGAGTTACAGTTGATAATATGAAGAGTTGCAAAACATCTTTTAATTAATTTAAACTTTTTTTAAATTGTCCGATTTTTTCTTAAAACGCAAATTAATTTCCGCGAGTATTTTTTTTATATCTGTAGCAAATTTTCTGGCGAATCTAACGGTGTATCACATTTCAATGTAGCTTCAATATTTCGACAGTTATAGAGGAAAATATGAATAGTTGCAAAATTCTTTTAATTAATTTAAACTTTTTTAAAATTGTCCTATTTTTTTCTTAAAACGCAATTAATTTCCGTGAGAATTTTTCATCTATCTGTAGCAAATTTTCTGACGAATCAACCGGTGTATCAGTTTTTAATGTAGCTTCAATATTTCGAAAGTTACACCCGATGATATAAAGAGTTGCAAAACATATTTTAATTAATTAAAATTTTTAAAAATTGTCCGATTTTTTCTTAAAACGCGTGTAATCTTCTTGAGTATTCTTTATATTATAAGCAAATTTTCTGGCGAATCTAACGGTGTCTCACTTTTTAAAGTAGCTTCAATATTTTGAAAGTTATAGGCGAAAATATGAATAGTTTCAAAAAATCTTTTAATTAATTTAAACTGTTTTAAAATTTTCCAATGCAAGGAATTTCCGTGAGTATTTGTTATATCGATAGTAAATTTTGTGACGAATCCAACTTTGTATTGTTTTTTTAACTATACTATACCGTCGAAAAGGGGAAGGATTATCAAAAAATATATTATATTGTAAAATTTTATTTTTTTTTTGTTCACTCTGTTCTGTATTTAATTGCTTTGGGGCCGTATTGTCTGAACGTATAAAAAATACTTACTTGAGAAATATTTTCCACAACTGAATATCCCTCTTCAGAATTGAGGTCGAGCATATAGACAAATAAATATTTGAGAGTTTAAAATCTAACCCTTGACCTATATCGTGTTTTAAAGCAGCTTTAAAATTGTTAATGTGGCTTTATATTATCCAAAGGCGCTATCATCATTTGGAGATCTGTTTACATTGCACCTACATACCTACCTACTAGATATTTGAGTCATCGAAACAAAATACGAATGACGTTTGGTACAGTGCTAAATTTTTCGATTTTAGAACATTTCCTTTTTGGATTACAGTATATTTTACTTACCTGTAAAATAATACTTTTCGGCAGACACCACACTGTGAACTACTAAATATAATTTAAATTTTAACGAGATCAGTATGGCTTCATTTACGGTTAAAGTGGTTAACTTAATCATAGTGCACTTGGGTACTTTGTGCATTTCACGTGCACTCTCTTTAATATAGAGAGAGCACAGAGAACTAGAGCACACTTTTTAAATTGACAGTAACTCCATAATAATTATATTGCCGCAGGACACGTACGGCCGCTAAAAAAGTAGATAGAAGGCTGAAGCTTTTTGTTGATTTTTTTAATTTATAGTAAGTGAAAAGTATAAATTAATGTCCCTATTATTATTAATAATAATATTGCTATGGATAAACGTTTTAATAGTAATTTTTGTCGGGGTGACAAAAGTCGTTAATTTTTATAACCACTGTACTTTATAAAGAGGTTAATGTCTGGTTGTGTGAAATCTAATTTAATTGGGTTGACGAATTATTTCCTTTGATTTTTCCTGGTATTTCTCGAAGTGGATTATAAATTAAATAAGCAGTACCCCTACACACTTTTCATTTTTCCGAGAATTTTTTTCAATACAGTCTTAAATTGGATTATTGTGCGGATTTCCCATTAATATTTCTTATATTGGTAGCAAATTTTCTGGCGAATCCAACGGTATGTCGCTTTTTAATGTAGCTTCATTACTTTGAAAGTTACAGGCGAAAATTTGAAGGATTGCAAAAGATTGCATTATTTTTCTATGCTTTTTTAAAATCGTGCAATTATTTCTTGAACCGCAAAATTTTGCCTTGAATATTCCCTATATCCATAGGCATTTTCTGGCGAATCCAACGGTATGTCGCTTTTTAATGAGCTTCAATACTTTGAAAGTTATAGGCGAAAATCTGAAGGATTGAAAAAATTGTATTATTTTTCTATGCTTTTTTAAATCGTGCAATTATTTCTTAAATCGCAAAATTTTCTCTTAAATATTCCCTATATCCATAGCAAATTTTCTGGCAAATCCAACTATATATCGCTTTTTAATGTAGCTTCAATACTTTGAAAGTTACAGATGAAAATTTTAAGCATTGAAAAAATTTGCATTATTTTCTATGCTTTTTTTAAAATCGTGCAATTATTTCTTGAACCTCAAAATTTTCTCTTAAATATTCCCTATATCCATAGCAAATTTTCTGGCAAATCCAACGATATATCGCTTTTTAATGTAGTTTCAATATTTTGAAAGTTACAGGAGAAAATTTAAAGTATTGCAAAAAATTGCACGATTTTGCTATGCTTTCTTAAATCGCGCAATTTGTTGTTGAATCGCAAGGATTTAAAGTGATTATCCTGTATATCCATAAGAAGTTTGCCTTTTAATATAGCTTCAATACTTTCAAAGTTACAGGTGAAGATCTGAAGAATTGCAGAAAATTGCGATGTTTCTATGATTTTTTAAAATCGTGCAATTATTTCTTGAACCGCACAAGTTTCCCTTGAATATTCTTTATATCCATGGCAAAATTTCCGGCAAATCTAACGATATATCGCTTTTAAATTTAGCTTCAATACTTTGAAAGTTATAGACGAAAATTTCAAGGATTGCAAAAACTTGCGTTATTTCCTATACATTTTTTAAAATCGTGCTTTTTTTCCTTGAACCACAATTATTGCCTGTGAATATCTTCTATATTACCCGGAAATTTTCTGGCTAAGTCAACTATACATATATCGCTTTTTAATGTAGCTTCAATACTTTGAAAGTTACAGGAGAAAATTTGAAGGATTGCAAAAAATTGCATTATTTTTCTATGCTTTTTTAAAATCGTGCAATTATTTCTTGAACCGCAAAATTTCCCTTGAATATTCTTTATATCCATAGCAAATTTTCTGGCAAATCTAACAATATATCGCTTTTTAATGTAGCTTTGAAAGTTACAGGTGAAAATCTTAAGGATTTTTCTTTGCTTTTAAAAGTCGCGCGATTTTTTTCCCGCAAGCATCCATAGCATCCAAGAAGTTAATTAAAATGAAAACAAAAAATAGAAACGCATATTTTTATTTATTTACGTACTTATAAAAAATTATACATACAATCCAGACGGACTTTTTCGTAAAAATACAAAATATACAACTAACAGTAGCACATTGCGTGATTTACTTATAAATTATAAACATACATAAGTCGAGTTAAAAAACTGTTTATTTACATTATCACAGTGAGGCAAGATGACTTCTTTTTTCTTGCTTTATTTATAGAAAAAGATCGGACAACTTTAATTTTATCTATATAAAGCTCGGATTTGTATATCGCAGTAAGTACAATATTCTTAAGGATCCTGTGAATATTAGATTATTAGTTTTCTGCAAATATAAGAATACGGCACCCAATTCCGAGATCATATTCGTTTAAAACGCCCGACACACAAAAGAACCGCCTTGTTTCAGTCTGTTACGCCCCCTTTTTGCGTTCCTCCAATAGGAAGCGTCGATTCCGCCAAGCCCCGCCCACCTTCCCTCGACCCCGCCTACTTTTCCATGGGTCCCGCCTACTTCTCCCTCGGCCCCGCCCACCTGCCCTTGGCCCCGCCCCCCTCACGGCTGGCTCGACGGCCCGGGCATGTCGGGCAGCGGCCTCAGCGCCATGTTGCCGGACCGGTCGGAGCGCAGCGAGGCGCTGTTGCCGGACTCGCTGTTCTTCCGCAGTTCAGAGTAGAGGTGGACGGCGGCGTCGCTCGGCTCGCTGTAGTCGCTGGCCAGGGCCGGCTTGGCGTTGATCTCGGGCGTGGCCGTGTTGAATTTCTCCTCCATTATCTTGAGGATGCCCCTGGCGCCGCTGGTCGGTTGCGGTTGGGGCCGCGGCTGTTCCTCGTACGGCGGCGGCGGAATCTGGGAAGGGGAGGGGGTAGTTAGAGATTTTTCCGGCGGTTGCGACGGTGTATCGACATTTCTCGTGGCTTTGATATTTAGGAAGTTACGGTCGAAAATGTGAAGGGTTGCAAAAAATTGTTTGTCGCTATTTTTTACTTGAACCGCAAGTTTTTCCCGTCAATATTCCTCATATTTATAGCAAATTTTCTGGCGAAGCTAGTGGTATATCAGTTTTTAATGTAGCTTTATTATTTTCAAACTTGCAATCGAAAATTTGAACAGTTGCAAGAAACCTTTTTCCAACTTTTTAAAATTGCTGCAAATTTTTCCTGTGAATATTCCTTATTTTTATAGCAAATTTTCTGACGAATCCAATGGTGTATCGGTTTTTAATGTAGCTTTAATATTTTATAACTTACGTTCTGAATGGTGGCATAAGGCTTTAATTTTTCTTAACTTTCTTAAAATGCCAAGATTTATTATTTAAACCGCAAGTTTTTCCCGTGAATATTCATTATATTTATAGCAAATTTTCTGGCGAATCTAGTGGTATATGAGTTTTTATTGTAACTTTATTATTTTCAAACTTACAATCGAAAATTTGAACACTTGCAAGAAACCTACGTTTTTTTCCAACTTTTTTAAAATTGCAGCAAATTTTTCCTGTGAATATTCCTTATTTTTATAGCAAATTTTCTGACGAATCCAGTGGTGTATCGGTTTTCAATGTAGCTTTAATATTTTGAAAGTTATAGTCCAAAATCTAAGGTATTGAAAAAATCGTTGGTTTCCAAACCCCACATTCTGAATGGTTGCATAATGTATTAATTTTTCTTAACTTTTTTAAAATGACAAGATTCATTATTTAAAACGCAAGTTTTGCCATGAATATTCATTATATTTATAGCAAATTTTCTGGCGAATCTAATGGTATGTCAGTTTTTAATGTAGCTTTATTATTTTCAAAGTTACAGTCGAAAATTTGAACAGTTGCAAGAAAACCTTCGATTTTTCCCAATCTTTTAAAATTGCGCAATTTTTCCCTAAACCGCAGTTTGTCCTTTGAATATTTCCTACTTTTATGGCAAATTTCCTGACGAATCCAATGGTGTATAGATTTTTAATGTAGCTTTCATATTTTGCAAGTTACATTCGAAATTCTGAATGGTTCCATAATTTTTTAAATTTTTATCGACTTTTTTAAAATGCCTAAATTTATTACTTAAGCCGCAAGTTTTCCCATGAATATTCATTATATTTATAGCACATTTTCTGGAGGATCTAATGGTATATCAGTTTTTAATGTAGCTTTATTATTTTCAAAGTTGCAGTCGAAAATATGAACAGTTGCAAAAACTTTCTTAAAATTGCTCAATTTTTTTCCTAACCACAACTTTTCTCGTGAATATTCCTTATCTTTATAGCAAATTTTCCGACGAATCCAATGGTGTACCGATTTTTAAAGCATATTTAATATTTTGTAAGTTACAGTTGAAATTCTAAATGGTTGCATACTTTTTTATTTTTCTTAACTTTTTTAAATGACACGAATTACTTGAACCGCAAGTTTTTTTCCAGAATAGTCCTTAATTTCATAGCAAATTGTCTGGAAAATCTATTGGTATATCAGTTTTTAGTGTAGCTTTATTATTTTCAAAGTTACAGTGAAAAATTTGAACAGTTGCAAGAAAACCTTCGATTTTTCCCAACTTTTTTAAAATTTCCAAATTTTTTTCTGAAACCGCAAATTTTCCCCATGAATATTTTTTATACTTATGGCAAATTTTCTGGCCAATCTAATGGTATATCAGTTTTTAATATAGCTTTAACATTTTTGAAGTTACACTCGAAAATCTGAAAAGTTTTAAATAATCGTTCTATTTTTGAACTTTTTATAATGCCCGTTTTTTTCTTAATCCGCACTGACTTGACACGAATATTCGTTATATGGATGGCAAATTTTCTGACGACTCCAGCGGTGTATAAGTTTTTATTGTAGCTTTATTATTTTCAAAGTTACAGCCGAATTTGACATATTCAATTTTACCTTAATCACAACTTTTTCCTATGAATATTCCTTATATTTTTCTAGCAATTTTTTTTGGAAAATCGA
Source organism: Pseudeuparius sepicola (assembly GCA_963920635.1). Classification (NCBI taxonomy): domain Eukaryota; kingdom Metazoa; phylum Arthropoda; class Insecta; order Coleoptera; family Anthribidae; genus Pseudeuparius; species Pseudeuparius sepicola. The sequence goes on from OY987306.1 coordinate 34,010,682, forward strand.
ATGGTGTAAACATTTTCATGTAGCAGCAATATTAGAATAGTTACGGTCGAAAATCTGAAGAGTTGCAAGAATCGTTTAGTTTGTTAAACTTTCGCGCTTTTTTTCTTAAACTTCTATGTGATTTTTCGTGAATATTTCTTATATCGATAGCAAATTTTCTGGCGAATCTAATGATGCATCTCCTTTTAATGTATCTTTGATATTTATAAAGTTACAGTGAAAAATCAAACATCTGAAACGTTACCTGTAAGTTGAGATTCCCCAACTCTTCATACAAATGAGCTTCCTCGTCTTGCCTATTATTATTTTCATAACTGTCCTCGATGATAAACATTTCGTAAAGCCTCTCTATCATTTCAGAGGCTTCTTGATGTGTTGCCGGATCGTCCAGTCTCTGAGACAATTCTTGTAGAAAACCCAACGTCAGTTCTTCTGGGATTTCTAACTTTTCGTTTTCATCTATTGTCACTATCGTATTTTCTTCGTCTTCGTTACTTTGACCGTTCGAGGTGTAGTGTGCGTTTCGAAAATATCCTTTCCTTTTTAACCAGCGGCTCGCTGAAAAAAAAAAACCACAGAAAATACGTTAAAACATATCGGCTATAGCCTGAGGCTATAATAAAACCGTCGATATTATTTTCTTACCTCTTACAACCAAAACGATGAAGGTAACGATCAAAGAAAGTATAAAAACTCCCACTATCACTATGATGAGTATCAGCCAACTCCTCTTTTCAGACTCGTCGGCTTCCAAATATATTTTGCTTGTAGTATCAACGGTCCGTATATCACCGTTGTAAGGCTTACATTCTGTTTCGTTTGCGCATGCCTTTTCGGTAAAATTTTCCATGTTAATAATACCGGCAGACAGCGAAAAACAATCTGATAGCAGCTTGTTTACAGTACAAAAACTTGTCTTTAACACCATGGCGATTCTTTCTGAAGAGTTTATTGTTCTCTCTGCCCAATCCTCCATGTGGCAATCGCATGAAACATTGAAGAAGTTGTCATTGAAAACCAGCACGTTTTCTTTTATTTTCGGCAAGAAATTCAAAGCTGAATCTTCGACGATGTAAATTTCGTTGCTTTTAAAGGAAAACTTTTCGATTTCCGCGTGGTTTTCAGTGTCTATGAAGTTGGAGTGCAGTTTTTTTATTATGTTCGAATCCATTATTATTTTGTTCCACGAGGAAACGCAAAAGGCACATTTTTGTACGTTGAAAAGTTCGTTGTCGAAAATTTCGACGCGGGCTATGGTTCCTACGATTGCTCGAGGTTCAATGTCTGTTATCCTAAAAAAAGAAAACATAACCACAAGGTTCAGCATTAGGTCCTCTTTTGTTTTTAATTTACATCAATTCAATTTCGAAATTAAAACACAGAGGAACTGTAAAACTATTTGCTGATGATACGACTCTTATTTATTTTGGGCATAGCTTTTCAGAAATTCGGTAAAATATTTTTTAGAGAGTTAAAAATTTTAATTATTTGGCTTCAATCAAATAGACTGACCCTAAATTTTAACAAATCATCATTTATGTTCATTTCCAAACGCCCAATAAAGAACAAAATAGAACCCATAACTTTATGCAATAAAACAATAGATTATAGTAAAGTATAAAATTTTTAGGGTTACAAAATGATGAAAATTTAAATTGGATAAAGCATACAGAATCTACTTCTAAGTTTATATATCACCTCTAGTAGGCATTTTTTACAAAATTCGCAATTATATACCACTGAAGCATCTTTAATTCATTCAATGTTACAATATTTAACTTCAGTTTGGGGTTCTGCAAAGTCTAGAGTTTTAAAACAATTATGCGTGTTACAAAACAAAAGTATAAAATGTATGCATAGACTACCATTTTTAGAACCTACAGTAAACATATATAAACCTTTTTGGATATTTAAATCTGTGTTGTATTTATAAATTTAAACTTTGCATATTTATACACTCTACTTTGTTAAAAATGAAGACAGTTGGCATAAAAAGAAATTTTGGAAAAAAGTCAATGTTACATAATGGAATTCAAATATACAGGGCGAGTTTTTTTTCGATGCCCACTATGGGGATCTCGGAAACTAGCAGAGCTAGAACAAAGGTTAAATGGGGAATGAATTGCAGTTTTGAATGCTCAATCTAATGCCCCTTTTGGATTTTTAAAAAAGTTCATCGCTCACTAGATATTTTGAAAAGAGCGATTTTTTGCTATTTCATCAGATCTCTGTAGCTCCGTTATTTCTGGTTATACAGAAAAACTGTAGAGATAAAAATTGTAGATAATTTTTGGCTTAATAAGATAATCTAATCCAATATTTTAATGTTGTTTGTGACTTTTGAGATATGACGTAAACTTGTGTTTTTTTTTTAATGTAAATCATAGGTGGCTGTGGCCTTATAAAATCGGCCATTTTTTGAGCTTTCTAAAGATATAATACTCGGCATAGATATTATGAAAAATAAAAAAGCTATGGCTAATTTTCTGTTTTTTTTTTTTTAATTTTCACATAGTCAGCCATGGAATATTTTCATAATTACGTTCTATTTTATAATTAGACATACTTCAAATTTTCTAATATTTTATTTTTAGCTGGTAACAAAATGTAACAAAATAAAACCAAAATTATCATGATGGAGCTTCACCACATAATTACTTGCCCGTAAGAAATTACCTAGATCAGCTCTATCCAAATAGTTGGATAGGGAGAAATAGACCCATTTCCTGGCAGTCCCGATCCCCCGATTTGTCTATTTTGGATTTATTTTTGTGGGGAACAGTACAAAATAAAGTATCAGACAATTGTTGAATTAAGAGCAGCTGTTTTAGAAGCAATTGCCAGTATTGACAGGCGCTCTCTGAGAAAGGCGACAAATTCAGTTTTAAAAAGATGCAATATTTGCATAAATAATAATGGTGGATTGTTTGAACACCTTTTTTATTTTAAAAGGTGACCTTTTAAAATAATATTAATTTGAATTTGAGTTTTTTTTATTTTTGTTTTATTTTGTTACATTTTGTTACCAGCTAAAAACAAAATATTAGCAAGTTTGAAGTATGTCTAATTATAAAATCGAACGTAATTATGAAAATATTCCATGGCTGACTATGTAAAAATTAAAAAAAAATCAGAAAATTAGCCATAGCTCGTTTATTTTTTATAATAACTGTGCCGAGTATTATATCTTTGGAAAGCTCAAAAAATGGCCGATTTTATAAGGCCACAGCCAACTATGATTTACATTAAAAAAACACAAGCTTATGTCATATCTCAAAAATCACAAACAACATAAAAAATTGGATCAGATTATCTTATTAAGCCCAAAATTATCTATAATTATTTTTGTCTCTACAGTTTTTCTGTATAACCAGAAATAACGGAGCTACAGAGATCTGATGAAATAGCAAAAAATCACTCTTTTCAAAATATCTAGTGAGCCATGAACTTTTTTAAAAATCCAAAAGGAGCATTAGATTGAGCATTCAAAACTGCAATTCTTTCCCCATTTAACCTTTGTTCTAGCTCTGCTAGTTTCCGAGATACCCATAGTGGGCATCGAAAAAAACTCACCCTCTATAATAACTTACCAAAATCGTTAAAAACGACATCAAATATTACCAAATTTAAAAAAGAACTTAAGAAATATCTCATTGAAAAAAGTGATTTTTGATTGATTTAATTACATTAATTTAGTTGTTTTTTTTTAATTTTAACTTGTTTTGTCATATTCTCTATAATCAACTGTCAAGTTGGTTGAGAATAATAAATAAATGAAAAATAAAAAAAATAAAATAACGTGATTTCAACAACAAAAATTCTCGTTTTGATACTTACACCGAATCATCAACAGTAAGGTTGCTCATAGCTGCGACGAACGCCTCGGATTCGATTTTTTCTATGGTACACTTGCTGATTCTCAAGGAAATGATCAGAGTCTTCCCCGAGACCGCCCTCGAGCGAATAACCCCGAAACTGGAATTTAAAAACGATATTCCCGAGACCTGAGTAGCCCGGAACGCTTCTTCTTCTATCTCGTTGATTCTGCAGTTCCTTATGGTCACGTCTGCCAAGCTGGACGCGAACACCTCTCTCGGCAGCTTTGGGATGTAGACGCTTTCGAAGTAGATCTGGAAAAAAGACGCTGAAACGTCCAGCAACACACTGATGAAGCAAAAATATTTACCACAGTCACCGGTCCGTGTTTGCCAATACTCCCCATATTTTTAAATTCGAAGGTTCCTTCTTCCAACTCCATCGTGCCTATATTCGTAAAGTTCGCACTCGACAGCTTGCTGAAGGCAGCTTTTTCTATGGATACGTGTATAATTCCTATGGTCTCCAACGTAGGATAGCTCTAAAGAGGATAGCAATAAATGCAAGGAACTGGTAGCATAATCACGGTCTCACCTGCATCTCTTCAAATGCCCCACTCGCGATCACCAACTCCTCACAGCCCTGAATCTGCACGTGCAGGCTCGAACTTGTTATGTTGTAAAAAGACTTCTTCTGCATACGTATGCGCTTGGTGCCGTCGATCCTCAGCAATATGAAGGCGCTGAACGAGTTGAAAGCCTTCGTGGCGAAGGTTATCGACCTCCCGCCGACGATAGCCACTTCCATGATCTCCTTTGGGATGTGGTTCTGCTCCAGGACTAGTTCCTGAAACAATAGATAACATATGAGTGTTGGGTGTCAAAGTATATGTTTTTGGGGGTGCCGAATGCAGTGGTGATGTTATTTTTAGCACCAAGAAAAGTTTGGAAAATCTTAACGAAACATTTCTGAAATAAGAGATAAGATATGAGTGTTGGGTGTCAAAGTATATGTTTTTTGGGAAGCTAAAGTGTTATTTTTAGCACCAAGAAAGGTCTTACGAAACATTTATAAAATAATAGTGTCAAAGTATATGTTTTTTGGGATGCTGAATTTTTAGCGCCAAGAATGGTTAGGTCGCGGATATACGCTTGAAAGGACATGGGAAGTGCTTTGAATGATTTTCACGGATGGTTGATGTCGAATGAGGCTGCTTACATCATAGGGCTTAATTTTATTAAGATTTAAAGCTTAGGAATGGAATATATCGATTCGAAATGGGTGTGTCTAATCTAGGAATTACATAATGCCAATTAAAGTATTAAATTAAGTGAAGTGTCTCGTATGAAATCTTGTGTAATTAATAGTATATTTTGCATATGCGTAGCTTCACATTTTCTACTGTATCTTATAATTTTCGAGGAAATGGGAAATAATTACAATAGTTAATTCTGCCTTCTCACTATGAAAACTTATGACGATGAATCAAAATGTTTAAAAGGGTTTTAGTAGTTTTAAGTGTGATTTCAGAATCTTTGCACCTTTCTGAACAAAAAGTTACTCTTGTTAAAAACTTCCAAAAGTAATAGTTTTTTAAATTTTTTGCAGTTTTTCTTACCACTTCCTATGTTATGCGTTAAAATTTAAAAAGTCGGATATCTACAAAATGGTTGCTTCTGTAAAAATTTCACAAGATATCTTTTTTCTTAAGCATGACGCCTAAAATATAGAAACATATTCACATCTATCATAACTTCGATAGTTCAAAAGTCACGAACTAAAATAGAGGTCTGCCTTCTAACTATGAAAACTTATGAAGATGAATCAAAATGTTTTTAAACTGTTTAAAAAGATTTTAGTAGTTTTACTACGGTTTTAGAATATTTACACATTTCTGAACAAAAAGTTGCTCTTGTAAATAACTCCCAAAAGTAATAGTTTTAAAAATTTTTGCAGTTTTTCTTGCCACGTCCTATCTTATGCGTTAAAATTTAAAAAGTCGGATATCTACAAAATGGTTGCTTCTGGAAAAATTTCACAAGATACCTTTTTTGTTAAGAATTATGCCTAAAATATTACAAAATATTTACATCTAACATAAGTCTGATAGTTAAAAAGTTAGGAAAATAATTACAATAGTTAATTATTATTGTTTTTATACAAAATCTGTAGGTGTTTAACAAAATATTATAATATCTATGCCTATAGAAGTATTTCCACATTGGTGTAACCTTGGTGTATACATACAGCAAAAAAAACTGTAGGCTAAGTAGGATATGTGCTGCACCTGCCTTTCTTGTAATACTGTTAACCAATAACTACGTATACAAATTTGCAAGTTTCAATTACTAGAATTGTAATTAGGCTAAGAATTTTTTTTACTTTACAACCTTTGACTGTATACAGAATATAATAAGCTTTTATTTTTATTACCTTCACACCAGATGCGAGAGTACGAACTGGCGCAGTTTGAAACCTTTGGAATGTAAATAACCGAGAAGCAGTCTAAATATCTTAAATTTGCCATCTGTCAATAGGTACGAACGATGGGACGATAAGTATTTTTTACACACAATATTTTTTCTGCAACTATCATTTACAATAATCAAAATTATATAGTTACAGTAGCTACGGGCATTATGTAAAGCTAGATAAAATGTAAATGTTTACACTGTCAGTGCTCTACTAAAAGGTCTTTATTTTGTAGGACTCTACAATTACGTTTACCTCTTTGTTAATCGCAGAGTTAATTGCTTTGACCTGTAATAATTTGAGCAATTAAAGTCTACTTTACACTGACCTCCTATGTGTTGGTCTAGCATTGGTACACAGAAATAATAAGCAAAAAGGACCTAATCAGACTTCAGAATGTATCGTTCGAAATATTGAAGCTCCGTTAATGCCCTTTGGGCTAAAAAGCATACGATATAATATGAGTTATATCTGATGTAATCATATGATAATATTCAATAAAATATTAAACTTCAAGGTGCAACCTTATAAGTCTCAAGTATACACCTTTATATGGTTGACAAAAAAGGCAATGCAAGTCACGCAAGAGTCGCTTAAAGTAGTGAATTTTCGCCGGTAACAATAAAACAAAATTACAATGATATTCAGGTCAGATACTCGATACTCGGAAAGTTGGGAACGTGTAGGAAAATTAAACATAGTTCCTTACATAATTATTTTGCTACGATAAAAAGCTATACACCGTTCAATTCTCCAGAAAATTTGCCACCGATATAAATAATATTCACGGAAAATCCTTGCGATTTAATGAAAAAATGCCACGATTTCAAAAAAGTTTTCTGCAACCTTTCAGATTTTCGACTGTAACTTTCGAAATATTGAAGCTACCTTAAAAGAAGATACACTGTTGGATTCGCCAGAAAATTTGCTATGAATATAAGAAATATTCATGGGGAATACTTTAAGTTTGATGAGTAAATAGCGAGATTTGTAAAAAAGTAAAAAAAAATAAATTGAATTTTTCACAACCCATCAGATTTTCGTCTATAACTTTCTAAATATTGAAGTTACGACAAAAATCGACATATCGTTGGATTCACCAGAAAATTTGCCACCGATACAAGGAATATTCACGGGAAAAACTCTTACGAATTTTGAATAAAGTTGAAATGAAACATATCAGCCGGAAAAAAATTTAAACGGTCGACTTAAATTTATCCTGATATCTCAAGCTGTACCCCCCGCCCAGAAACCCTTCTCAAATTACTCATTTCACCGTTAAAAAAATTGTATAACGTTCGTCGCGCCTCAGCTGCACATTATCTTTAAGAATTACGTAAAAACGAAATTAATATTCTCGAAACTCAGTCACCTGTGCCTTCAACTTCTGCTGCAGTCCACCGGATGTCTTGTTTCCATTTCGAATTCCACGGTAAAAACGCGGCGTGCCACGGCTTTGACAAAGAAAAACAAAAGAGCGTCGAGACAGATAGCTTCTGAGAAACGGCCAGAAGTACGTGTTAGAAGGAGCTGGAGGTGACGTTTAAGAATAGCGGGTTTGGGTTTTGGTCTGGTTTAACTCTGCGTTTCTCGTTTTTAGGCTTTTTTTAACGCTCGGCTAGGCGTGAAAGAGTTTTTGTTCGCTAAGAGTACAGTTAGTTTTACATTGGAAACACGATTGTTGGTAATAACACTCGATAATGTTTGGTGTAAGATTTAAAATAACAATACGCTAAATCAAAAGTTGTCTTGAGATTTCTGTCTTTCAACTTAACTTGTAACTTTATAAATATCTAAGCTACATAAAAAAGGGATACATCGTTGAAATCGCCAGAAAATTTGCTATCGCTATAAGAAATATTCACGGGAAAACATAAAGGTTTAAGAAAAAAAAGTTTAAAAAATTATATTATTTTTTGCAACTTTTCAGATTTTCGAATGTAACTGTCTTAATATTGCTGCTACTTGATGAAAACGTTTACACAAAATTTTATAGAAATGTGAGGAATATTCGTAGGAAAAAGTGCGGTTTTATACAAAATTGGGCAATTAAAAAATTGAACGATCTTCTTGAAACTGTCAAATTCGACTGTAACTTTGAAAATAATAAAACTACAATAAAAACTTATACACCGTTGGATTCGCCAGAAAATCTGCTATCCATATAACGGTTTTTCGTGTGAAATCATGAAAAAAAAGGCGGTTATAAAAAGTTAAGAAAATGGAACAATTTTTTTTAAACTTTTCAGATTTTAGAATGTAACTTCGAAAATGTTGAAGCTGCAATTAAAACCTATATATTATCGTTAGATTCTCCAGAAAATTTGCTATCAATATAATGAATACGCATGAAAAATCCTTGCGTTAAAAAAAAAGAAGAGCGATTTAAAAAAATTGAGTGGCATTTTACTAATGTTTGCAACCCTTCACATTTTCAACTGTAACTTTCTAAATATTGAAGCTACATTAAAAAAACGATAGGTCAATGAATTCTCCAGAAAATAAACGGTAGGTCAATGAATTCTCCAGAAAAGTTGCTATCAATATTATGAATACCCACGAAAACTCCTTGTGATTAATAAAATTAGAGTGAATTTAAAAAAGTTGAAAAAAATTATTAATTTTTTGCAACCCTTTATATTTTCAACTGTAACTTTCGAAATATTCAAGCTACATTACAAAACGATAGATCGTTGGATTCTCCAGAAAATTTGCTATCAATGCAATAAATAGTAAGGAAAAATCCTTGCGTTTAAAAAAATAAGAGCGACTCTAAAAAGTTAAGAACAATTTTACGAATTTCTAGCAACCCTTCAGATTTTCAACTATAACTTTCGAAATATTGAAGCTACATGAAAAAACGATGCATCAATGGATTCTCCAGAAAATTTGCTAGTTAATACTACTCATGTAAAATCTTTGCTTTTAAAAACACGAGCGATTTTTAAAAAATTTAGTAACATTTTACGAATGTTTGTAACCCTTCATATTTTCAACTGTAACTTTCTAAATATTGAAGCTATATTAAAAACTATAGGTCATTGAATTCTCCAGAAAAATTTCTATCAATGCGTTTTAAAAAATTAGAGCGAATTTAAAGAAGTTGAAAAATGTATGAATTTTTTTCCAACCCTTCATATTTTCAACTGTAACTTTCGAAGTATTGAAGCTACATTAAAAAAACGATAGATCATTAGATTCTCCAGAAAATTTGCTATCAATATAATGAATACCGGCGAAAAACCCTTGAGTTTTAAAAAAATTCGAGCGATTTAAAAAAAGTTAACAAAAATGTTACGAATTTTTTGCAGCAATTCATATTTTCAAGTGAAAATATTACATTAAAAACCGTTACACCATTCGATTCTCCTGAAATGTTGCTATCGATATAAGGAATATTCGCTGGAAATCCTTGTAGATTTACCTATTAGACACAAAAATAAAATGTTGTATTTCCCTCTCAATCTCTCTCTCTCTCTCTCTCGTTACTCTTAATAATACCATGTCGTCTTCCAAGTGCGTATAATTAAAAATAACGCACGAGAACCTGTTCCGAAGGCAAAAGAACCATCCGATACCGAATCGGGTACCTTACAAGCTACCTAAGCCAGTGAAGACCACTGACAAGCTTTGACCGGTTCAAAAATAGGTAGAAACCCTCGGCGTTCTCTCAATGGGTGAATGAATCGTCATTATCGAGGGTTTTTGTTGGGAAATTGACCGCAGAAGAATACGTAAAACGGCATAATATTATATCGGTTGAAGTTATACCACTTTTCGGCAAAATACATATTTATATAAAAGATTGCGACTTGTGGTTTATGCGGCCCTTCCAATTTTTGGTCGTAACTTTTGAACTATTGAACGTACATCGAGAGATCCTTGGATTCGCCAGAAAATTTGGAATATCGCCATTCAAAAATAAAAATGGACAACTTTAGAAAAGTACTAATAATAAAAAAAAATAGAAACAGACCACCTCTCCAAACTGTTGCGCTATGCATACGGATTTTACTACCTATGGCATTTGAGAAAATAACCAGGAAGTACCTAATTGCTATTCACTGGCTGTGTTTAGTAGAATCTAACATTTCCGACAGCATGCACAATTTGTAGGTCCGATATTAACATGGACTATTTGTTTTGCTTTCAAACTTTCTTTATAGATCGCAATTTAGGTTTAAATATAGCGCGAATAGGTACCTCACGATTATTTTTGTAAGCGTATATTTTGGAGGGGCTATGAATGAAAATCACTTGCCAGATATATTTATAATGTTTCATAAAAAAACACAGGAAGTCGGCTTATCTCAGTCTGTTTGAAATGTATCAACAAGAACCGGTCGATATATATTTTCAACTTCAAGGCTTTTATTTATTATGCTAGTAGTTTATAAATTAAATTATGAAATGTATCGTTATACAAAATAGTGAGTGATTGCTAACCACATATTTATATTGTTCAAAATCTAGGCAACTATTTAGCACCTCCATCAGAGAAAGCTATACAATTTCTACGTTCTCAAGAAAGCACCTGCTACAGGGTCTTTCTGGAGTAGGTATATTTAAGCATCAAACTATATTTAGAAGCGAATATTTGTCACAATTGCTGTACCATATTTTCCCTGCATTCTTGAACAGTACGCTCTCCCTACTGGTGTCTGTATACAGTGAGTAATAGTTCCAAGCCTACTTGGATCTTAAAATAAATACAATGCTACCAGAAATAGACGCAACTATTGTACTTAGTTCTTGATAATATGATGCATCCTGACTTTAGATAGGTGGAACAGTTTTTGGAAAAACTAAACACAACAATATTGAACGGATGTTTCGCAACTAAATTTCTGCTAAATACTTAGCTGACGTTACAAACACATAATAAAATTTACGATACATTTCCCTTAACCACTTGATAATTAGTGTAAAATACCAAATGTGGCACTCTACTAATGCATTCTTTGCTTAGAAACTGTTCCCTCCACCCTGGGGTGGTATATGAAACATCTGTTTATAAAGTAAATGTTTTTGTTAAGACTATAGACCAAACTAGGGTTGTCTCTCTAGGTTCGAGTTTTTTTTCTCATGTACGAGATATGTAGTTTACTCTTCAACAGGTTGAATTTTTACACTGTTCTACGGTTGTAGAAAAAATAAAATTAACAATGACCCTAACTGTATATATGTAAAATAAATTGCCCTGCCAACACTATGGTGGTTCTCACAGTTCTTAATGTTGAAGTGACAAGTCTAGAGCATCCTTTTTAAGGGGACATTAATAATGTATCGCTCAAATAACTTTTGGGTTTATTGAGACTTCCTCGCATACCGAAACTGTTCTACTTTATCGAAAACATTTTCGAAAAATCAGAGTAGATCTTTTAGAAGATATTGCAAGTATTTAATTGATGGGGAGATCCTTGAGCTATTGTTCTTTTCAATTCAAACAGGTGAACGTAGTATGTAAATAAGACGGGAAGATCGTTTTTCGGACAAACGGTTCACAAGGCCAAGGTAGTTGTATAAATTTACATGTTGAATGTGAAATAAATAAGAAATATTTTAATGAGATATAATTAAAACTATTTAGATGATTTCCGTATAAATACGTCTCTAGAATTTTCATAACACTACGAACAAAAAATCATCCTTGTTAAAATCTCCTAAAAGTGGTAGTTTTTAAGATTTTTGCCAGTTTTTCTTGACAACTGCTTTCTTATGCGTTAAAATGTAAAATGTTCAATATCTACAAAATGGTTGCTTCTGCAAAAATTTCACAAGACACGTTTTTTGTTAAGAATGACGCCTAAAATATGGAAACACATTCACATCTATCATAACTTCAATAGTTAAAAAGTTACGAACTAAAATAGAGGTCTGCCTCCTAATTACGAAAACTTATGACGATGAATCAAAATGTTTTTGAAATGTTTAAAACGATTTTAGTAGTTTTAAGTACGATTTTAGAATATGTACACATTTCTGAACAAAAAGTTACTCTTGTAAATAACTTCCAAAAGTAATAGTTTTGAAATTTTTTGCAGTTTTTCTTGCCACGTCATATCTTATGCGTAAAAATTGAAAAAGTTGGATATCTACAAAATGGTTGCTTCTGGAAAAATTCAGCAAGACAGCTTTTTTGTTAAGAATGATGCATAAAATATTACAAAATATTTCCATCAATCATAAGCCTAATAGTTAAAAAGTTACGAATTAAAATAGAGGTCTGCCTTCTAACTATGAAAACTTAATAACGATGAATCAAAATATTTTTGATATGATTAAAAAGATTTTAGTAGTTTTAGATCCAATTTTAGAATCTTTACATCTTTCTGAACAAAAAGTTGCTCTTGTGGATAACTTCCAAAAGTAATAGTTTTGAAATTTTTTGCAGTTTTTCTTGCCACGTCATATCTTATGCGTAAAAATTTAAAAAGCTGGATATCTACAAAATGGTTGCTTCTGGAAAAATTCAGCAAGATAGCTTTTTTATTAAGAATGATGCCTAAAATATTGCAAATTATTTACATCTATCATAACTCTAATAGTTAAAAAGTTACGAATTAAAATTGAGGTCCGCCTTCTAAGTTCGAACACTTCCGATGACCAATCAGATTTCAGTATTTTCTTTTACAAAAAATAATGCATAGTTGAGAAATATTTGCTGAAAGGTCCGTGTTGTCGACCCCCCAAGCTAGGTAAGATATTTTTTACCCTCCCACATCATAGGGGTTGTCTGTTTTAATTCACTTAAGTACCCTATAAAGGGTCACTGATCATTCGATATCTCTTCCTATGCCACAAGCAGTTTGATGCCCTAAACCAGATGCTATATTTGTCTAATAAAACTCTTCCTTCCTGCCTTTGTATTTGTTCAGATCGGAAGTGACTTTAGCTTTTAAGGGGGTAGTATTATACATCGAAAATTACTTGGCTAGGCAAAGAAAGAACCCAGTGACTGGATTTATATATGAATGGCGATGTCGTTGTTCGAAAGATATAAAAGTGCATCTATTTCTGAGTCGATGGAATTTAAAAACCAGACCTTATCAAGTAATGTTTGTGCTGTAGATAAAACACATTTAACAACACTGTAAATCGATTTGAATTTCCAAGAAAGATGTTTGACCATATTTTACAAAAAAAAAATACAATTTGCTTTAGAGGTAGAAATGTATTTAAAATATACGTACCTACATACCTACCAACTAAAGAAGATATGACATGTTTAGAGCCCGTAACTTAATTTATTTAGTTTATCATATAGGAGTGGCTATTCTGTGATATAGGTGATTCATTTTCTGGTCTAATAAAATGAATATGAAGTCAGGAAATGTTATCTTAGTTATAACGTACAAACAAACTTTGATAATTCTTTGTTTGGTCTCGCTCATTAGCAAAGCTGATACTCAAATATAGTCAACAGTACAGTTGAAGGACAATAATATTTTATTTTATAATAGTAATGTAAGTACAAAAGTTATATGGTGTTAAAATCAGTACATGAAAACACAATTTTCAGACAAGTCCCAGCGTGTTGAATTTCCCTAGAATTTCAACCAAAGGTTATTATTCTTTGAATCTATTTATAAAACGTTAAAGATCACGTAATTTACAGCTACTGCACTTGAGTATAGAACAAAGAGACCGAAAGATGGTTTGGTTCAAGATGTAAACTGTTTTCGGATTATTACGATTTTTTATTATTACTGATTAAAATATAATCCAACTAAAATAGAGATTATAATTTGCAGTATTGCCGAGCTATTATAATCGGTGCATACACCTTTCACTATTTCTTAGAGGCCATTATAGGTACTTTCAGAAAAACTAGATCTAAAAATCCTGCATTTATTTTGCTACCTGTTTGTGAAATCATGTTATTTCAGGAACGGGGAAGCAGGTAGTACATAATAAAATAGCTATGTATATTAATTATACCTATTTGTAAGATAAACATGTACCTAAAGTATTGTGAAATCACTGCAGTAATTAAAATGTTCTTTCTGGTTTTTCTTAGAATTTATCTCGAGATAATTACACTGCCTTTTTACTCATCTTTTCAATGTTTCGATAATTTACTTTTAAATACCTACATAAATACCTATTAAATTTCTAAGGAAACAAAAACTTTCCTTTAAAAAAACGCTTGCAAAATTAATTTCCTACTTGAACTGTGAACATTTATTTAGGAAGTATTTGATATGCTTTCAAAAATAATGTAGGTACCCTTCGCGCTTTTGAAAATTATACACACCAATCAACTTCATTAATCAACCGTAGCTTTACAGATCATATTAACTTCAATTCGGGGTGTCAGAGGTCAATTGTGACCCACCTTTAATACGTGACAGTTGTAGTAACTTTTGTTTTTACCCTAAAACGTCGGGTATCATTTTTTGGAAAACCGGACATACGGATTTGATGAACTTTTGCCAAAACATGCAGTTACTGTTGCAATTTTAACTAAACTAATTTATAGTTTGCAAATCTTAACACGTTTTTTTATATGGTCAAAAACTATTTTAAGTTGCCAGCACCACCTGTCATTACGAACTTAAATGTTTATTGAAATTAATAATAATAATACATTATAAAATAGAAACAATCCGCTCTTACCTGATCCTCATGTAAGTTGCAGTTGACGTTCTTCCAGATAATGTGAGGGGCTGCTAAGGTGCAATTGCAACCCTCTACTTCGCACAGGGTGAACCCTCGCTGTGAGAAAACTACTCCGACACATAGCAACACAGTAATGCACCCTAGCAACCACCGGTACACTTTGTAACCGCTCATGTTCTAGCATGTTTTTTCTATGATTGTATTCCTATGTCAATTTACGAGGTGGGACATCATCATTATTATTATTATCGTTCACCGCGTTAAATAATTCGCGGGGTTTGTTTACATTTTCGCGAAATATCGTCCAAATAAAACTGAACGTTCGACACGAAGACTGAAGTCGGACTGAGTGAACGTTTCATTTCATTTCTTGCCGAATGATGCTGCTGCGCTCGTCAGGCTTGTCTGGGTTAACCATAAACCAGTGGCGCCGAAAAGAGAGTCACATATAAAATATCTGTACTCTGTACTGTAGTAACCATAGAGATCATATATATATATATATATATAGGTAGAGTGCGGAACAAGTCCCTTTTTATGGCAAATTGTGGATTTGCGAATGGGCCTATGGAACATGCGCATTAGACCTTCAGACCGCGCAATTCAAAACAGTGGTTGTTTTTCTGAATTACTATCTCCCTACAAACTTGAATATTGAGCTCACCTCAACGTGGACTGGTCAAGACTTCGATAACTACAACTACGTAGGTTCGTTCATACTTGTAAAACTAGTTTCGTCCAAACTACTAGAATTTGCTTCACTGATGCTAGAACTTGACTTGTTTTCATCTACCTTTATAACTTTAACACTAAAACAAATAAGCTACTAATAGTTTCTTACACCACAATCATGTTAATATACTTACTTAAATGATGGTTTAGGTGGTTTTAATAGAAGAGTTGGTACCTACCGCCTTTTCAATTAGCTGCGATTTGGCTCGTTTCGTTTTAAACACTCTGGTGTGAAATGAGCAGAACATATTCGAGATAATAACTTAATTAGATAAAACACTCAAACGACTAAAACGCGAAGAAACTATTAATAATTAGCTGAAAATCGAAAAAATTATGCAACAAAGCGTCTATGATGCAAACAACGGTAGGTTATACTCAGTTTGTCGCTGCCAAATGGCTGTCAAAGAGTGTCAAGTTTCACAAAACACTACCTCAAATTGCAAGAGCGCATGTCCACTGGGCCTATTTATTACTATTTTCTACTTTTTATGATTTTAAATTCGTCAAAGATTTTCCGCGCATCCTATGTATAAAAAACATCGTCCAGCACTCTACCTATACTACCTTATATGATCTCTATGGTAGTAACATTATAAAAATTGTAGACAATTTTTAACGAGTGAAATGTAATGTTTATACAGAAAATTATATGAAAAACGCCGTGTAAATAAAGAACGACGCGCTTTGATTGTATATTTTGATGGAAATAACGAATAAAAATAATCACAAACGATTTTTATGTAGTATTTCAAGCCTCCCGAGTGATACGCCCCTGTGCCCATCTGTTTTCTATACCCATTCCATCTCTCTCATTCCCTTTTTGTTCGCTTTTGTTGCCACAGGCAACCGAAAACTGTAAACAGTCGCCAGAGGCGTCGACCTATTGTTGGAGAGAGATGGATAGAAAAATATTGCGCTCCTTTTCTATTTCTATCTGTGCGCAGCGATTCGTGCCTGGAACAGCTGAGGATGGTTTGAGATGAATGGGTTGTATGTATTGATTCAAAAAATCCGTCAGTTCTATTTTGAACGAACTATAAAAATTTTGATAATGAGTTTGTTTGTGTAGAAAATAGAGAAATAACGATGCTTTTAGTTTGTATCTTAATTGTATATCGTAAATTTTCTTGAAGGTTTCGGTTTCGGGCCAAGTTGACATTGAAAATCGCCAAGGAACGACCCAAAATGTATGAAATAAATACAAATAAGGCCAGGCCAATATTCATTTATACCTGAAAAAATTAGGGAAATATTTCTAAAACTATTAATATTGTTTAGCTTTTAAATAAGTTTCTAGAATCTTCAGGCCTTTTTAAACAAAAAATTATTCTTGTTGAAATCACCTAAAAGTAGTAGTTTTCAATATTTCTGCCACTTGTCTTGTTACGTGCTTCCTTATGTGTTGGAATTTAAAAAGTTCCATATCTACAAAATGTGCTTTTGGAAAAATTGAACAAGATACCTTTTTTGTTAAGAATAATGCCTAAAGTATGGAAAAATATTCATATCTATCATATCTTCACTAGTTAAAAAATTAGGAAATAAAATATAGGTCTGCCTTCTAGCTACGAACACTTCTGATGATGAATCAAAATGTTAAAATTTATTTTGCCCTTAAATGCATTTCTAGAATCTTCAGGCCTTTATGAACAAAATATTATTCTTCGTGAAATCACGTAAAAGTGGTAGTTTTCAAGATTTCTGCCACCTTTTCTTGTCAAGTGCTTCCTGCATTGAAATTTAAAAAGTTCCATATCTACAAATTGACTGCTTTTGGAAAAATTAAACAAGACACCTTTTTTGTTAAGAATAGTGCCTAGAATATGGGAAAATATTCATATATATGATATCTGTACTAGTTAAACATTTACGAAATAAAATAGAGGTCTGCCTTCTAGCTACGAACACTTCTGATGATGAATCAAAATATTTTTGAAGATTTGTGTAGTTTTAGAATTTTTACACCTTCCTGAACAAAAAATTGTTCTTGTTAAAAACTCCAAAAGGTAATAGTTTTAGATTTTTTAGTTTTGACATTTTTTATATTTTTTATATTTTTTTCAGTGCCCACTCGAATGAAAGGCTTTTCCTTCGAGATTTTGTATCATGTTCTGCTGGCTCTTCGGGTGGTAGATTGGCACGTTGGCTTCAACCTGGTAGTAGAGCAGACCCCTCAAAATGCCAATTACTATGTGCCAGGGAAGAACTGAGATGTGGCTGGCCTGCTATTGTAACAGTGAGTAAAAATCGTGTCGATATTAATATTTGTTCAAGTTTAAACATGATCTGTATAACCTCCGATATTCTCAGGTCCTCACAAGAGACCAATACTCAGATCTTGTCCATGTGCCCAACATGAAGGTAGAAGTGAGAGCTCTACCAATAGACAAAAAAGAGTTAGGAGAGTGTGATCCAGGTAGAAAAATGAGGAGAGTCAGTCAACCAGATCCCCTAACTTTTGGTGGACTACCGCCACCACCACTACATCATCAGTATGAAGCTACCATCAGAGATAAAATGTGTTTTCATGCCATTACTGTTATGAAACCATATCAAAATTATTCTTTTGAGGAATTACGATATACTTCGCCACCTGTAAAAAGGTTAGGTGATTGTTTTGGGTTGTAACATTGTTCTAGAGTGTTTTTTTGACAGGTCGAGTGAAAATATGTTGGTTAGGTCCAATTCAGATGGAAGTTATAGTGCAACATGGACCCCAGCATCAGTCGGTTGTTATTCTATTGTGGTGACAATAGATGGCTATGAAATGGAGGTAAGCATTCATGTGAAATATTTACAAAATGTTAAATTGTTTTGCTTTTAAATATGATTTTAGACTCTCTAGACCTTTCCGAACAAAGAATTGTTCTTGTTAAAATTCCCTAAGAGGGTTAGTTATCGAGGTTTTTGTCAGTTTTTCTTGTAACAGACTTTTTATGCCTTAAAATTTAAAAACTTCCATATCTTCAAAATGGTTTATTTTAAGAAAATATAACAAGACGTCTTTTTTGTTAGGAATTATGCCTAAAATAGTAAAAAATATTCTCATCTGTCATAACTTTACTAGTTAAAAGGTTACGAAATAAAATAGGGGTCTGCCTTCTAGCTACGGAAACTTCTGATGATGAATCGAAATGTTTTTGAAATGTTTAAGAAGATTTGTGCAGTTTTATGTGCGATTTTAGAATCTTTACACCTTTCTGAACAAAAAGTTGCTCTTGTTAAAAACTCCCAAAGGTAATAGTTTTTGAAATTTTTTGCAGTTTTTCTTGTCACATGCTTTCTTATGAGTTAAAATTTAAAATGTTGGATATCTGCAAAAGGGTTGCGTCTATAAAATTTTAACAAGATATCTTTTTTGTTAAAAAGGACGACTGAAATACGAAGATCGACAATAATTTTGATATTTAAAAAGTTACAAACTAAAATATACGTCTGTCTTCTAGGTATGAACGCTTGTGATGTTGTTTTTGCAAAATTTTCAGGAAGTTTTCAAGGTAGAAGTAAAGGAACCCCCTCAGGGCATGACCCCACCTAACCAAAACATTTCGAAAAAATCCTCGAGCCAACCAAGCAAAGTTAGAAAATTTGTAGCGAAAAATTCGGCAGGGTTACGAATACGAGCACATCCTTCGCTTCAGAGCGAACAAATTGGGATCGTCCACGTCAATGGTACTATAGTTTTTATCGACGAAATCCATAATGATGATGGTAGGTTTGGTTGTCATTTTTGACAGGTTGAGGTTGATTGTAACGTTTTTACTAGGCGTTTGGTTGAGGTTATCGCAGGATACTATAAAACAGTATTGCACCTCGCCTTCAATTGAAGCTTGGTGTTTACAGTATAATCAACACTTGGGGAAGACACTTTTGTTGCCTATAGAAGAGCCGAAGACTATTTTGGATCAGGTTATAACCGATACTATCATGAGAAAGCTGCCGGAATCGCAGGATAGAAGTAAGATAATTCTTCGGGGACATTTAATGTTTTTATCACATTTTTTTAAAGGTAAGCCTCCATCTAACTATAGGGTTATAAAGTGCGGCGCTTCCGGACATAACGTTAGGTCGAGGCCTAGTTTGAAGGCCCCGCCAGTCGGAATGTTGGTCTTAGGCAACAGAATTCGCGTCAGCGAATATGTCGTAAATTCGGAAGGTTGTTGGGTACTCTTGGACAAACCCACAAAAGAGAAATATTGCTTTAACACTGACGGGGACGCCTGGTCTTTAGCCATCGGCCACAATAACGTCTTATACCTCGATAATATGATGGAAAACGACAGTCCACGGCTGTCGAGGGAAGCCGAAGGTTCGCCGAAGAAGAAAGGTTTCAATTTTTCGTGTATCAGAAACGAAGGCGGCTTCATTTTTACTCAGAAATCGTCTTCAAGCGTCAAGTCTAAGCCCGAGGAAACGGCGAGCACGAATCCGTTTGTTTTCGGCGAAAACGAGTGTCCGAAGGTGCCGAAAAGGGACAAAAAGGACAAACTCAGCAGCCTGCCGAAGTGGTGCAAGCCACTGGATGAAATGAGAAGGTAAACTAATTTTTTTGTTAAAATATTTTATAGGTACATATATTTTTTTCTAGCGATGAACCATTTAAACCGCCAGAACTAGGAGGGTCAAACGGAAACGGTATTACACCACCAGACACTCCAAAAAGATCCCAGAGTCCGAGAATAGGGCAAATATCGCCAAAACCGATGAGCAGGAGTTCGAGTCCGATATCGTTGCCTTGTAAGCAAAAAAGTTGGGTTATGTTCGAGTTTGTGGGCAATATTTCGATTTTAGGTCGTCCCAGTGCACCTCACGACAGTGGGAGTAGTAGTCCGCAGATTTTTGGATCATCGCGTAGTATCGGAATATCACCACTAGGTGAGTTTTTAAATAATATCTTCAACGTTTGTTAATAGATTAAATTTTTGTACATGTTGTTATGTTTTCTGAAGCCTTCCTGATAGAAAATTATTCTTGTTAAAATTTGTTTTGACAGCCCGTTTTCGAGATATGTGATAGTTTGTGTCTTGCTGTCATTTTTGTGTGCTGAAAAATAAAGTTGTGGGTATCTCGTTAGTGGTTGCTTTTAGAAAATAATACAAGATAACTTTTTTGTTAAAAAATATGTGTAATTTAAGGAAATGCATTCATATATACCAAAACGTTAGTAATTGAAAAATTATGAGATAATTATTAGGTCTGCCTTTGTGCCTATAACTTAGGCGATCATTAGAATTAAATATTTTCTAAATTTTTGAGAAATTCGTCATTTTATATACGTTTCTCTATTCTATAGGGTCTTCTTAATAAATAATTATTCTTGTTAAAGTTTATTGAAACCCCCCATTTTCGAGATAATTTTCAGTTTTTGTCTATGAGTAAAATTTGTGCGCTAACATCTAAAGTTGACAATATTTCAAAAATGGTTGCTTTTTATAAATTTACTCAAGATAACTTTTTTGTTAAGAATCATGTACAGTCTAAGGAACTGCTGCCAGATTTACCAAAAAATTAATGGTTCATAAGTTATGATTTAAAAATAAGGTCGGTCTTCTCGTTTATAACCTTTGCAATGGTTTGGTTCAATATCTACCGATACTATTTCTATTTTAAAGGTAATAAGACCTTTTTTTATCCCTCAGCTGCCCCTCAAGACTCTGTTTCTGTCCGCCGTGGCTCCACTCAATCCGATACGAGCGCCCTCGTAAGCAGCCTCACTCGTGACGGTTCGCCCCACGATTCTTCGACTCCCAGCCCTCCGTACGGTTCTCTCGGTCGCTCCACCACCCCTCGGGACGCTTCCGTAAGTCATCGCATACGTCTACTGTCGAAAAAATAACGTTTCTCTTTAGGATTCCGAACAGAGTCCCAAGAAGCTAACCCAGACGGGTACCCAGACTTCGCCCGAGAGTAGCGGGCCGATCAAGGGTCATTTTTCGATCGGGACCGTCACTAAAGAGGAGAAACTGTCGCCTAAGTTGGCGAGGAAGGACCGCGGGTCGTCTAAGAGTAGGCCTAAGAGGGCGATATCCCCGGCGAGTATGCAGCAGTTGCCTAGCACTAGTAAAGTGTCGTATGGTAGCGAACCTGTCAAACAGGCGGTCAGTCCTTCGGTAGCGGAGGCCATGAGGGCTGTTTTTGCCGCTTTTCTCTGGCACGAAGGTAAAAAAGAGCTTTAAAAAATTATCGGTCGAAAAAACGCAATTTTTATTGAAGGTATCGTTCACGACGCGATGGCTTGCGCTTCGTTTTTAAAATTCCACCCGACCCTACCCAAACAGGGCGCCCTTGTCGTCACGAGGCCGCAGGAACTGGCCGTCGACAGAAGGAGACGAGAGTTGTCGAAAGAAGAGAAGGCCAGACAACGGCATTCTGTCGAGGTGCGTCTCGATAAAAAGATAATGTTTTTTGGAGGTTAGATACGGGTTTTGTAGGTTAGCAATGCCGGCAACTATCTACATATTCAACCGGCGACATTGGAGTCCCTGACGAGATCGGCGGCCAACGCTAGCGCCAACCGTAGTAGACCTAGAAAAAATGTGACAAGTACCGAAAGTGCGGGTACTTCCAAAGATAGTGTCATTAAGGAAGAAACTGAAGGTTATTGTTTTTGACATTTAACTTACTTTAACAATTTTGTGTAGCAACAAATTGTTACTTCACATGGTAAGTAACGATGTTACTTCACATTGCAAGTAACAATGTTACTTACCATGTGAAGTAACAATTTCTACACAAAATTTCACATTATTTAAACTTTTAGCCCGATATGATTTCAGTTTTTGATTACTTCAATGAAATTGTTACTTACCTTGTGAAATAGAAATAACCAGGTTACTAAATTACTCAAATTTTTCGCCTTTCTTGCACTTGGCAACTTTCCAATTTTCAGTTACTTCTACAAGTTCTTACTTACCTGGCATAGTAACAATGTTACTACAAAAGAATTCCAAATTACTTTAACGAAATTGATACTTAATATGTGAAGTAACTATGTTACTACCCAAAATTTCATATTGAGGTTATAACGCCAATTATTTTGTAGACACTCAAAACTACGGTTATCAAACCATATCTGTGCTACCGCCAGCACTAAAATCGCTTGTCTATCTCTGGGAAGAACTAACGTCGAACTGTTTGCAAGCTATAGCTGGGCAAATGGTAATCTCCAGTCCCGTTCAAAGCAAGTGCAAGAAGAACGAAAGAAACGCCACAAAAACGGAGAACAGGGAGAAAAATATCGCGGTCGAAAAGGAGGGAAAGAAAAGCAAAAAGAAGAAGGTTCCGCCAAGGAATTACCTAGGTAAGGCACACCCCACTTCTCCCTTTACTCTTTTTTATGAGAAAATCTCGTTTTTAGAAGATATTGGTTTGTCGAGTTACCTCCATTCTTCGGTAAGCGAGAATCCGTGTGAGCTTTGCGGAGAATGTTTTCCGCATCCAGTTACTTACCACATGCACCAGGAACATCCGGGTTGCGGCCAACACGCCGGCGGTAAAGGTTATAATTCCGGTGGAAATTATTGTTTGGGATGGGCGGGAAACTGTGGAGATGGAGGAGTCCGTAAGTAATGAAAAATTAACACTGTTAGTTACTTTAAAAACGCAAGCAACATTGTTATTTACATTGACAGAGTAAGCAACTGTCAACGTAAGTAACATTGTCACTTACTTTAATAGTGCAAGCGACATTGACATTGTTACGTACATTGATAGAGTAAGGAGCATTGTTACTTGTGTTGTCAGAGTAAGTAACATTGTTACTTACTTTGTTAGTGCAAGCAACATTGTTACTTATGTCGGCAGAGTAGGTAACACTTACTTACTTTTACCGTGTTATTAACATTGTTGCATACTTTTGTGGGGGTAAGTAACAATGTTAGTGTAAAGTAACCATAGTGATTTCTTTAAAGACTTTTGAAGTGTTTAATTGCCAAATATAGTAACATTGTTATAACAAAGTGTGTACATCACAGGCTAACTAAATATTTCAGTAACGATTATTTTAAGTAAGACCGAGTATTATTTTGTTACTTTCAATGATAGCCTCAGTGAAAAAAAGGAATATTTACACTTTTAAATCTTACGAAGTAGTTAGCAATTCGTTATTTTGTCAAATTGTTACTACACAAAATTTCAAATTATTTCCATAAATTGTGAAGTAGAACATATATTTTTATTGCTGTAAAAATTTCCAAGTTGCTGAAAATTTAGCTTTCTTACACTTGATATATTTTCATTTATTGGTTACTTCTACAAATGGTTGCTTTATCTTTATCTTAATGTTGCCACGCATTGTTATTTGACTTGTGTAGTAATGTTACTTACCTTGTTAAGTAACATCCTAAATTGCCAAAAAATGTACTTTCTTGTATTTTACAGCTTTCCATTTGTTATAGTTACTTCTCCAAATTGTTATTTTTCAAATTCATAATTTTCCTTTCTTGTTATTTGACTTGTATAGTAATTACACAAAATTTCTAATATTTTCCTAATTTGTGTAGTGACTAATTTTATGTAGTAACTGTGTTAACTATGTTACTAGACAAACTTTCTATTTTTTTATTCCTGTACTTGGCAGCTTTTTGATTGTTAGTTACTTCTACAAATTGTTACTTATCTTGTCAAGTAACTATCTTATTAACCAAAGTTCTAAATTGCTAAAAAAAGTACTTTCTTGTACTTGACAGTTTTCCAACAATTGTTGGTTACTTTGTGACTATGTTACTACCCAATATTCATTACTTAAACTTTTAGCCTTCTTGTACTTGACCGGCTTTCCAATTGTTAATTACTTCTTCAAATTGTTACTGTCTTTGTATGTTACTATACAAAATTTCTAATTTTTATTTTTTTTATTCTTGTACGTGGCAGCTTTCTGATTGTTAGTTACTTCTACAAATTGTTACTTATCTTGTCAAGTAACTATCTTACTAACCAAAGTTCTAAATTACTAAAAAAGTACTTTCTTGTACTTGTACAATTGTTGGTTACTTCTCCAAATTGGTACTTTGTTACTACTATGTTACTACCCAATATACTTTTAGCTAGGGTTCCTTTATTAGGGAACCCTACTTTTAGCCTTCTTGTACTTGACTTTCCAAATGTTAGTTATTTTCTAAATTGTTACTAACATTGTTAGTACCCAATATTCCAGATTACTTAGACTTTTAGCCCTCAATGATGGCTTTCCAATTGTTACTTGTGCAAATTGTTACTTACCTTGTAATGTAACCATGTTACTACCCAAAATACATGGAATCCCTCAAATTTTTAGCCGGTAGTTCTTGGTACCTTCTCTGCGAGGCCTGCAGGGAGAAATACATGAAAAATAACAGAACCGGCAAACAGATAAACGCCAGACCGAAAGCTGGCGTTCTCAAGAAGACTACCTCCAAGAATTTAGCTTCGCCCATGGGCATCGAACCGCACGTCATAATGAAGAACAACGCCATGTTCCTATTGGATCTCGCCAGTTCCGCCGACACAGGTAGAAAGTTTTCGGGTCCAAATCGTCAGTATACAGAGTGTTTTTTTAGCGCTGTCCCATCCGAGACGGTCTA
This sequence comes from Pseudeuparius sepicola, assembly GCA_963920635.1. Taxonomy (NCBI): domain Eukaryota; kingdom Metazoa; phylum Arthropoda; class Insecta; order Coleoptera; family Anthribidae; genus Pseudeuparius; species Pseudeuparius sepicola. The sequence continues at coordinate 34,035,887 of OY987306.1, forward strand.
GCGTCAGCGTGATGCCCGCAGTCGCCGAGAATTGTTCTCCGCCCGATAACGGAGGCCCGTTCGCCCCCGTGCCCCCTTTTCAGTGCCTCCAATCGTTGGGGGCGAATTTCTGCGAGGAATCGATGTATCTCAACGAAATGCTACAGAAAAACTTTCAGGACGGCTTTCCCGCTACTTATTCCAACGGCGGACAAAGGGTAAATGTATATATTTTTTACCCTGTTTTGTCGATATCTTTCGAAGAAAATGAGATATCAAGTTGAAAGTTTGTACGTTTTTAAACTAGGGTGAGGATACTATGTGGTAATAATTTCAATAAGGTTGCTATACAGGGTGATACTTTTTTGGAGTACCTAGCAATCAAAGGTTCATAACTTTTTTTTGGTATTTCAGAGGTAATTCTCGGTTCTTTTCCTTTATAAAATGAACCTTTAGCAACATTTTTTGCCTCTTGACATTTTTTAATATCTCGAATCGTTTGGAAGATATCAACATCTTTTTATTGGGACATTTGAACTACTGTGTGAGATAAAGCTTGGCACATTACATATAAGAACCCAACAGGAAGTATATAGTTTTCAATGTTTATTTGTGTATTTTTTTTAGCCATTATCGGAGGTTTCTATATCGGAAAACGAGACCGATTACAGTAAAGGTCTAAGATTTCATAGATCTGTATCGATGGGCACAAACGGAATGCCGTGGTCGAAACCGGGGCTTGACGGTCGAATTATCATGATGCGGAAACGGAATAGTAGCAGTTCCGAGACTTCCAACGGTAAAAAAATTAATCAGGCTTTGAGCGTTAAAAAAAATAATCGGCAATTTATTGTTATATACAGGGTGTCCTAAAAAGAGGTCATTCTCAGATTATCGGGGCAAAACTATGAAGATTTGACCTTATTTACCTATGTACAAAAATGTGCTCCTTAAAAGATACAGGAGGTTACAGATGAAAGTCAAAAATTGGTTTTTTGTATATTTTTTATTTTTCTAAAAAACAAAGCTTCTTTTGACAAATCTACAAGACACAAAAAATGAGCGAAATTGAATTCTACATAATATAAACATTATTCATTATTCAGATTTCATTAGCCTACAAAAAAAAATGGATAAAACAATAAAACATATATCTCCGCATTTTTTTAAGTTTTTTATTTAGGACAGTTAAAAAAAACTAGTTGAATTGTACATAAAAAATAAGAATTTGTACCAAAAATCAACTCACTATCTCGAAAATTGGCAAGAATATAACCAAAAAAACGATTTTAGAGTTTCAGCTGCAACCCCCTGTATCTTTTAAGAGAAGCATTTTTGTATATAGGTAAGTGAGGTTAAATCGTTGTATTTCAGTCCCAAGAAGCTATATTGTTGAATGGAAAACATTTCTGCACAAAAAATATGAAAGTAGTTCAAACGTACATTGATGACCTCTTGGTTGGGTTACCCCAGTTAGACGATTTTTTTTGCGAACTCCCTCTACGATTCTAGACGGGGGCTCCTCCCTATTGTGCAACCCGTCGAGCGCCCTCCAAAAGCTGATACCGAAATGCGACCTATCGTCGATAGTGAAAAGCGAAGGTCGCAGGGACGACCTGAACCTGCTGCAAAGGCCGATCCTGCGATTTCTGACGCAACAGCACGACCTCGACCTGCTGCGGCTGGCCATGGGGCAGGCGCTGCGCAAGGCGATGTGTCGCGTCTACGCCATGCAGGCGCTGAACTGGCTGCTGAGGTCGGTGACGCAGCCGATCTGCCTGCACGACCTGCTGTGGTGGTTCGTCGCGTCCCTGACGCCGGTCGAGGTCGAGAACGAGCCCGAGGAGGACAACAGGCCGCCGAGGAAGGCCGACGAGCAGGTAACCCGCGACGGGAGACAAATTGCCCAAGTGGCACATTCGGTGCGCTATTCTGCTTATAACTTTATAAAAAGTATATTGCGGCAGTTAATATGGCCAATTGGTTATATTAAGGAAATATATGATACCAAATTGCTTATTCAGTAAATTAACGAAATAACGTTACAGTATTTTTATAAAGGGGCTTCATTGCGCCATTTTTTATAGCATCAGTTTTACTTCGTAAAAGCGGTGTTAGAAGCCTGTATATAAAATAAGTAAAACAGATTTGTAAGAGTTATATAAACTTGCATGTAGATTCTATAAAGTAATCTAATACTCCAACTTTTGCTTTATTGTGGCTCGATACTATAGAGTTTTAAGCGTGATTAAATAATAATTTCCCAGCAATATAGTTATTTAAGACAAATAGCTTCAATATAGCATATAGATTATGTATAAAAGCTTTGTAACTATCACCAAGAGAACATTTTCTGTAGCAAGTATATAGTTGAAATGCTCTTTTAGAACTATATACCAGCAGATGTTTTAACTATAAAAAGTACTTTTTCAGCTTTTCTATCTCATAAGCTCCAAAGTTAGTATAAGAGTAACACGCGGTGTTGTTTTTGAAATATTCTTTAATGAAATATGGACAAGTACTGCAAAAAATTAAAACAAAGTGGACATTCTAAATGAAAGGTGAAATTGGCATTAAAAAAGGTTCTGGAAGAATCGAACTCTCAAGCTACTAATTTAATCGAACCAACTCAAGTATTATTTTTTGTGATTAGCGTTTAATTTATTCACAATCTAGAGAAAAAGTAAAAATAAAATAAGATCAATAAATCACGTTATTTTATTATTTACTTGGGTGTTATTGGTCCAGTTCCCAAAATGAACTTATTGCAAAATGTGTGTTTAACGATATTAATAAAAATCAAATAAAAAAGAAAATGTATCTAACGTCCAACGAGAGATGGCACTGGAGACATAAATTCAATGAAAAAAGAAGACTACAAATAGTAAATTCATGAGATAAAAAAGCATTATTATTCATTATAACTTCTTTAAATTCTCCTGATAATTTATAATTGCTGAATAAGCGGCTATAAAACAAAATGACACCTTTATGCAGAACAGTGCTCTTTAAACGATTTATAAGTAATCGTATGGTGACCTTTTTGAGAGAAGCCATTTTGTATAGTGGAAAAGAAGGTGATAGGGCGGCCATATTGATATGTTCAATAATTTTTTTAACGTTAGACATTTTTGCATTATTGTTATGATAATTAGTTACAATACATTCAGAATATGTAGCGCTATTTATTTAAATACAGGAGTTGTGAAAAAAAAACGGGAAAAAATAAAAAAAAATTTTTTTGTTTAAATTAATTTCAAGGAATTTTCAAGGCGCGGTTGTTATTTTGCACTAAAATAAGTGGTTTTACCATAAAACTTTGTTAGCAGATGAATTTCGAGTCCAGCGCGAACAATAAAATTAATAATATACAGGCAAAAGAGTCTTCTGGCGGATTCTTATTAGGTACCAGATTCTACTTCATTATTCAATAAAGTCGTCATATTTCTGTTTATGAGTGTGAGAACATAGAAATTGTATGCTTTAATATAGCCGTTTTGTTACAAAAATGATTTTTTTAAAAGATTTGTTCGTCAATATACACTTTTTAAGCTGTTATAAATCTTGTTTGTATCATGTAAATACCTCTAATATAACAATTAAAAGAAGATCATTAGAATAACTGAATAACGCCTTCTTAGTGGCTGTATAACATATTTTATAAGGGCTGAAAAGACGTAATAAAGAAGCAATTTAGTTCCTATTTCAGCTTGTATTATAACCTTTATAGAATTTAAAAGCTAAATGGGGCCTTTTTTGGGTATATTGATATTTCATTAGTGCTGAAAGATTGTTTACAACTCTTAATTATGTAGCTTGAGGCTATATTAAAAAAACCGTATAGATAGTGTTACAGCTTTTAAAAAACAATTTGTGCTATTTGGGCGTTGCCGTCGTTTACACGTTCCTCGTAGGATTTGAACGTCTGCGAACACCCGCTGTCCGACATAGCCGTAGCGGGCGAGGCGGTGCACCCGCTGCCGTCGACGTTCCACTCGTTGCTGCAGACCGTAGCGAACCTGATGGTCCTCCTGCCGATGGGTTCGGCGCTGCAGCAGATGTCCGTCAGGTGCTGGGGGCTGAGGTTCGCGTCGACCGATCACTCGTTCCTGCACCGCTCGCAGGTGTTCAGCAACATCAGCAAGATACTGTCGAGGAGCGAGGAGATGGAGGATTTCGCGGTAGGTCAAACGTACCAGTGTCGGTAGAGCGATACATCGAGGTTAATTGTCGTCAAATGTCGCAGGTGTCGATGCACGAGAGCCACCAGAGCGTCTACAACCAGGCGACGGCGAGCGTCGAGTGCCTCAAAGATCTGACGACGTCGGTCGAAATAAAAGCGTCCAGTCGACAGGCGATGGTGGGCAGCCTGACCGACGGGTCGACGGAGACTTTCTGGGAATCCGGGGACGAAGACAGAAACAAAACCAAGAGCGTCACGGTCGTGTGTCCGCAGGGACACCGTCCCGCGCTCGTTTGCGTACACGTCGACAATTGCAGGGACCTCGGGGTGAGTCTTTGGCGAATTTTGTATATTTCCCATTATAAAATGACAAGATGAAGAAAATTTAACGTTTAGTTGCTTAAGGGGATTGTGAATAGGAAATTAGCGGAAGTAATAGTGAAGTTAATATAGTATATATCGGTAGTAACAGCAACAATAAAAAATCTGAAGATATTTTTAGATGCAGAATAAAATTCTAAACAAAAAGTGTCCCTTTCATTTTTTTCGATATCTGTTATAGTTGTGGAGAAAATAGTGCTTTTTTGTTTTAAATACAAATTTAGTTGAAATAAAAAAGTGAGATTTCAGAAGAAGCCGTTACAGATATCAAAGTTATGAAAGAGGCAATTTTTGTTTAGAATTATAAATACTATAATTTTGTTTGGAAATTACAATAAATTACAGTATACTACAGGGTGTGTCTAAAATAAAATGGATCTGGTATAAAAATTTACATCAGGACCATGTATAGCTTAACAATGAAATTGAAAATGTCATATTTTTGTTCATCCTTAAAATATTACAATACTTATTAAATTCCTTTTGTGAATATCAGTTGCCTCAGAACTTTGAAATTATCGCTTATTGGACTTTATTTCAGACTCACCCTCGAGAAACTTTATCCAGTACATGCAAAATTTTATTCTAGGAAAAAACTGTCTCGCATTTTTTCAATATCTTTAACGGTTGCCTAGCAAATTATACTTTTTTATTCAAATAAAAACTTATTCGAATTTAAAAAGTTGCTTTTTCTCTGTAGCCCTCACACATACCGAAAAAAATCTGAAATCTGAAGGCATTGCAGAATGAAATTCTAAACAAAAAGTGTCCCTTTCATATTTTCGATATCTATAACAGTTGTGGAGAAAATAGTGCTATTTTGTTTTAAATACAAATTTAGTTGTAATAAAAAAGTGCGATTTAAGAAGAAGTCTTTACCAATATCAAAATTATGCAAGAAGCAGTTTATGTTTCGAATTAAAAACACTATAATTTTGTGTGGAAAGACTGCAAAGAAGGTTATAAACATATCAAAGTTTTTGTTACCGTTCTTTTGCCGATAAATATTGTTTTACTGTCAAATGAAAACCTTTTATGCAGTGTGTATTTTTTCATCTCATTTTTGCTCTATAAAGAAAAATCTTTATATAAAAGCAATAAAAACCAAAGATGTCGTGTTAATATCATAATTTTGGCATTCACAGAACAAAATTTCGACGATAACATTCTTCTCGGGACCAAACACAGACGAGTTGTCAAAATTAAGGACCGTGGAAGTTGAAACTAGACTTCTGGGAGGTTGGGTCAATTGTCCCTTAACAGGTGATATATTTATATTTATCGGTTTCCCAACTAGTAGACAGAGTGTTTGAATTTTATTTGGTTTTGTGAAATTTTGCGATTTCGGTTATAATTTTATTACTAGCATTTTTTAATATTTGAAACACAGTGTACTGTCATTTTGCTTTCAAACAAGATTAGAACGAAGAAAATCGGTTGAAAAATGAGAAATGCACTACAAAAAGTATCGGGTACATTTGAACTACTTTCGTAAATTTTATGCAATCAGGTCATACATTTAACCATAGTTTCTTAAGGAAAAAATACGAAGATTTAACCCTACTTACCTATATACAAAAATGCATCAGGGGTGTTAAGTGTAAAAAAATTACCCAAATCGCTAAAATTTTATAAAAAAGAATCTAATAAAATTTCACCGCCCCGTACGTTTTTAGAACAAAACGACAGCGTGGTAAGGCTGGAGCTCAAAGGACCCGACAATTCCGTGCGTCTACGGCAAGTCAGGGTACTCGGAAATATCGATGGCGAATCTCTAAAAGTCGGAAAACAATACAGCGCTTCAACGATTCAACAGCGAAACTGCGAAGCGGAAACCTTGAGGGTTTTTCGATTGATAACGGCGCAGGTAGATTCGTCTAGATATTTTTTTGTGAGGGGGAATTCTGGGGATATTTTTTGTTAGGTTTTCGGTAAGCTACTGCAAGGCGAAGAAGGTGGTAGCACTGAAAACGCTTTGATGTCCGCAAGCGACAGTATGGAACCGTTGGAAGAAAGCAACGAACTTAGAGAACACATGGTCGGGATTTTGTTTAGTAGGAGCAAATTGACACACCTTCAAAAACAAGTAGAGGGATAGATCGTTTATTAGTTTCTCCTTTGAATGTCTCCATTTTAGGTCATAGTTCACATTGTTCAAGCTATTAGGAAGGAAACCGAAAGAGTCAGAGATGAATGGGAAACAAACATCGACTCTGGATCGATGCTTTCCACCCAAAGTGGTTCTGATGTTGTAAAAAATTCGGACACGTATTGTTTCGAGATGTTATCGATGGTTTTAGCCTTATCGGGTAGCTCAGTAGGCAGGGCTTACCTGTCGCATCAAGTATGTCTGGAAAACCTCAAAAGAAAAACAAAACCGACTGTCAAAATTTCAGGGTGGCCTCTTGGGTGATCTACTAACTTTGCTACATACCGGCAGCGCTAGAGTACAGAGACAAGTGACTTCGTTACTCAGGAGAATGCTGCCGGAGATTTCTCCGGAATTCTTGGCCAAAGTTGTCGGTGTATCTGAACTACCACCGAAAGATTTCAGTATAATAGCGGCCAGCAAAGATTCGTCCGATTGCTCTCGTTTTGATGTTAAAAAGTAAACTTAAAAAATATAGAAGGTTTTTTTTAATATTTTGTATTGTAGGCAAGGTATACTAGACGTTTTTTTGAGCATAATAGCAAAATCTTTGGCAGTACAAGTGAAGATACGCAGTAAATCTAGTAACGGAGCAAAAGAAATAACGACGGTGTCGTTGGCAACGTCGATAAGGCCGAAAGATGCCGTCGGTACTCGTTGGTGGTTAAGGGGGAGTGTGAACAAAAAATTGGCGGAAGTAATAGTGCAATTAATCAAGGATATGTCGGTGGTAAGAGCAGCAATAAGAAAACCGAAAACATTTTTAGATGCAGAATGAAATTCTAAACAAAAGTGTCTCCTTCATTTTTTTTTATATCTGTAATGGTTGCGGAGAAAATAGTGCTTTTTTATTTTAAATACAAGTTTAGTTAAAATAAAAAAGTGAGATTTAAGAAGAAGCCATTACAGATATCAAATTTATGCAAGAGGCAGTTTTTGTTTAGAATTAAAAATACAATAATTCTGTGTTGTAGGAACAATAAATTACGATATACTACAGGGTGTGTCTAAAATAAAATAATCTGGAATACAAATTTGCATTAAGACCATGTATAGCTTAAAATTGAAATTGAAAATTTCATACTTTTGTTCATCCTAAAAAAAATAAAATTCCTCAGAAACGGGAACACTCTTCAAAAAAATGCGAAGGGTAAAATGCTTATTAAAATGTTGTTGGTTCTGCTTTTGTAAAAGTCTAGTACTTCAGAACTTCAAAACTATCGCATTTTGCACTTTATTTCAGACTCACCCTATAGAAAGTTGTCCCATTGAATTGAATTTGATTCTAGACAGAAACTGTTTCTTGCATTTTTTCAATATCTTCAACGGTTGCTTAGCAAATTATACTTTTTCATTTCAAATAAAAACTTATTTGAATTAAAAAAGTTGCATTTTCTCTGTAACCGTCACACATATCGAAAAAATACAAGAGACCTTTTTTGTTCACAATCAAAAACTGCATCTAAGAACCCAATCATTTTTTATATTTCTCGTATCCCTTCAGGGTAAACTAGGCGAGACGTGGTCGTCGATCGCCAAATCCGCAGTGGCGGAAAACATACTCCACCTAACCTCGCTGAGTGAGGACCAGCGCAGGCCGCAAATTTGCGTTTCGACGCCTACTCTGTGGCTCGCGCTTGCCTCCCTCTGCGCCCTAGATCGTGACCACGTGGAACGCCTCTCTTCTGGCCAATGGAGGGCCGGAGAGGGGCAACATGCCCCTCCCCCGAGACCCACCTGCACCAATCACGACGACGGCGAGACCACTGCCGTGGTTCAGTGCGATTTGTGTGGGAATCTTTGCGCGGATTGCGATAGGTTTTTGCATTTGCATAAAAAAACGAGAGGGCACCAACGACAGGTACTATACGACATTATAATGTTGTATTTTTTTATCTTCATCGCAATTTTAAGGTGTGCAAAGAAGAGGAAGAAGCGATTAAAGTAGAATTACACGAGGGGTGCGGTCGTACCAAACTCTTCTGGCTTCTAGCGTTAGCCGACGCTAGAACCCTTAAAGCACTGGTAGAATTCAGGGATGGCGGCACTGTCTCGGCTCCGATTGGTTCTGCGGGTGCCAACGGTGTTTGTAGATTTTGCGGAGCGACCGGCAACTCTGGGTTGCTTGCAATCGGAAACGTTTGTGCTGACAGCGAATGTCAAGTAAAAAATCATTCGTAACGTTTTAAAAAGATTATTGCAATATTCTTTCAGGAATATGCAAAAACGGCCTGTACTAAATTACTGAATTGTGGCCACATGTGTGGGGGAGTACAAGGGGAAAGCAGTTGTCTTCCGTGCTTACATGGGTGTTCAAACGACACGACTTTAAGACAAGATTCTGATGATATGTGTATGATTTGTTTTACAGAGGCATTATCTTGTGCACCGGCGATACAAGTTAGTAGATTTTTACGATAACGCCCTGTAGAAAATAAAAAACATGCATTTTTTTGATTCAGCGTTTAATTCTGAACAAAAAGCCTCCCTTGAATTTTTTCTATATATCTAACGGTCGCCGAGGAAATCCCACTTTTTTGTTACAAATAAAAACTTTGTTGAAATAAAAAGGTGGAATTTTCGAGAAAACTGTTGCAGATATGGAAAAAATGCAAAAGGCAATTTCTGTTCAGAACGAAAAGATGCACCTAAATACATATTTTTTTAGCTTCTTTGTGGACATGTTTTTCACTTACACTGCTCAAAAGCGGTCCTTATGAAGCGATGGGCAGGACCTAGGATAACTTTTTCGTTCTCTTTATGTCCAATTTGCAAGGTAATATCCAAAAATAAAACGGTGAGAAATATTAAAAAAAAAAACTCTTCCAGGCTGACATAAAACATCCAATGTTGGAAGACCTCTTGATACCAATACAAGAATTGTTTAAAGACGTGAAGAGAAAAGCTTTGATGAGGTTGGAATATGAAGGTTTGCACACTGTTGAAGCGGTAGTGACCCCTGGTGCCAGATTTCATAACGATCCTGCAGCGTATGCTATGGACAGATATGCTTATTATGTTTGCTATAAATGCGGCAAGGTAAGACATCGTTTTTAGATGCAGTTTTTGATTCTAAATAAAAATCGTTGTTTTTTTCCAATATCTGCGACTGTTGTAGAGAAAATACTACTTTTTTGAATTAAATAAAAACTTATTTGAATAAAAAAAGTGGAATTTTCTAAGAAACCAAGCGAGATATCGAAAAAATACAAGAGAATGATTTTGTTCACAATCAAAAACTGCATATAGTGAACCTAATGCTATACAGATATTTTTGGTACCAATGTCTGAAAAATTGCATTTTTCAAAGGCATACTACGGAGGCGAAGCCAGATGCGATGCAGAAGCAGGGGACGCTTACGACCCAGCCGAACTGGTTTGCGGAGCTTGTTCAGACGTGGCCAGGGCTCAAATGTGCCCAAAACACGGAACAGATTATCTGGAATACAAGTGTAGATATTGCTGTTCGGTGGCCGTCTTCTTTTGCTTCGGAACGACCCACTTTTGCAACCCCTGCCACGATGACTTCCAGAGAGTCACGAATTTGGCGAAAAGCGAACTTCCCAGTTGTCCAGCGGGTAAGTTTAATATTTTTTATACGTATCTTTTAATTCTACACAAAAATGATGTCTTGCATTTTGTCGCTATCGGCGGCGGCTTCAAAGATAACGCTACCTTTTTAGTTTAAATAAAGGTTTATTTGAAATAAAAAAATCGCTTTTTCTATGAAACCGAGGCAGATATTGCAAAAATGCAAGAGAGGGATTTTGTAGAGAATTAAAAGTTGCATCTAAGGGGAGTTTGAGTTTTTAAATGTCGTCTCAATTTTAAGGGCCAAGGGCTAAGCAAATCGAGGGAGACGAGTGCCCTTTACATGTGAAACATCCTCCAACTGGAGAGGAATTTGCTTTAGGATGTGGGGTCTGTAGAAATGCCCATACTTTTTAAAATATTTAAGACAAAATGATATTAAGATCGTACCTATGCAATATGTACTTTTTAATTTTTTTTAAAGGGCACCATGTATTTAGGTATGTATGTTTTACATAGTGTTGATTTTGTATATCACTGCCTACAGAAGAAACGATTTTTTTTTTAATTATTTTACAAATATTTTTTGTGCCATATTTTATATAAGTACATTCCAGGATTTTGCTCATTTTATAAGTTTTGTATGATTTTATGCCAAAATGAAGTTCCTTTTTTATTTTAACTTGAAGTTCTTTTTATTAGGTACTTTTTATTTTTTTAGCATTTTTTTAAATGTGTGTGATACAAAAACATGCCCTGTAGTAGCATAGAAAAAACATAAATAAAGGAACAATAAAGAATGATGAATGATATATCTATTAACTTTTTTTAAGCAGGAAAATTTGTGGCATTTTATACACTTTTATTATAATATAATTATTACCCCTTGATTTCGATAGAAATTATAAAAGGACACACTTTATTTCAGATTCGCCCTGTATAAAAGACAAGTTTTAAAATCCATGGCTTTCTACTATATTTTCTCTATTTAATCTTTTTTTGCGAAGAAGTAGTTCAGAACACTTAAATTTCTATGATCTAACGAACAGCTGCAGTTTTTTTTTAACTTTTTTTCAATTTTATCTTCCTTACTACCAGAAATAATACATTCTTCATAAAAACTAATTTTCCTGCACTGTCAGTCGCAACATTAATATGTCTTCCTCTTTCGTACGTTTCCAAGGTAACCAAAACAAATTAAGTCCATCTTCGGTCGCAGTCACCTGCGACGCGTTGCCATAACAACATGCAAACAACCGAACGTCGCCCGTCGTCGGCCTACTAGATCTGATATCGTTTTATTATCGCGGTTTTTAGATCAGTTTCGATTCGTTTTTCGTGCGAGTGCGCGTGTATTTTCGCGATATTTACGATGTTTCTTCTCGGCAAATATTTGAATATTTAACGAGATAAAAAGTGTGTAAAGTGCGGTCGGGTACTTTATTGTGTTTTGCGGTAGTAAAAAAATAACAGTGCTCGTTAAACCGATGTGGGGCAAAATAGTCGTATTATGAGGCAAAAGTGGAAGAAGGAAGAAGTGAATGATGAAAAAAATGAAAATGGAAAACCGGTGAGTATGAATTTTTTTTGCGACAGATGTTTAAGTGTTTATGGCTATTTTATAAATCATCTATAACAATACATGACACCTACATATGGAAAATCAATAAAGATACTATAATTCTGTTATTATCATTTGGTGCTATCATTGATAAAGTACTTAAAATGTATTATTAAAGAACCGAATCGAAAGATATATTAAAAATGTATGACATAAGTTAAAAATCAAAGTAGCAAACATTTAAAAACTATGGTAGAAATATATGAATGAAAATTACCATATTTACGCTAGCATGACTTTGTTGATAACAAACTATAGCCTTATGATAGTAATAATTAACAATGTTGTGTACCTATTTACAAAGCTTTTGTTGAAAATATCAGAAATCAGTAGATACATATTATAATTAACAAATGTACATTGTGAAATTGCTTGAGAAAAACCTTGAAGTTCATGTTTACATTATTTATTACTGGATACAAATAATCCTCTTTAGCAGGTTTTTAATGTTTATACTACGACTTTAAAATATAAATGCAAGAACCTAATACACGAATTATCTAATCCAATTATTAATAAAATTATTATTAAAATATGTACCATGTTATAATAAATATGGCTTCTATCGATTTATTTCAAGACCTTCTGTGTATTGTGTTTTGCAATTTATATTGCAAATTGGGAATACCCCTATGATTAAAAAACAATGCACGTAGAAGCAAATAGAATATAATAAAATCCTTATCAGGAATTATCGTTTGTCATTATAATCCAACCAATAAAAAAAATGACGACATGTGTTCGCTTTATGTCTTAAGCTTCCAATATTGTTTTTGTGCAACAAAAGAAACGATTACGACCCTGTACCAATTCATACCTTAAGTGTCAATTAGCTTAAAACAAACATAAGTATTCAAAGAACAATAATAATATCTCCGATCGTGGTAGTCTGCGAAAAACATGCAAAATTGTTGGTTGTAGCTTCGCCTACTTTGTTGTAATATAAGGGTGACAATAATTATTATTATTTCAGAGCTTCCCCGTGCGTCGTCGCACTTTTCATAACAAATAATTACAATATTCTATCATTTCTACCTCGGTTTTAAGGTCAAACGTTCTGTCTAATTGCCTAGAACCTTTGAAATTGAATAACAAGTTTTTGTCGCTGATATGGTGAAGCTAGTTTTACCCATCCGTACAATACAATGAGCGGCGGCGGCGATGTTTTCTTTGTTTTTGCGTAAATGTCGAGGTTCTGTGTCGATTCTTTAAGAAAAATGCGTGTAAATAAAGTGATTTAGTGTACAAAGTGCAACAACAATGTTTAGTGATAATAGAATGTAGCTATTCTAGCGTTTTCTTATAGTGAAATGTAAAAAATTGAATGTGAGTTTTTTTTATAATATCTAAAGCATCTTTTCATATTTTCGTTTGTATCTTTCGAAATATTGAAGTTCATTAATACACAGTTTAATTCTATGAGAAATTTGCCATAGATATAAGGAATGTTCGCGGGAAATTCTTTGGTTTTAAAAATAAATACGCGTCTTTAAAAAAGTTAGGAAAAAATCCCGATTTTTCTGCAATACTTCAGATTTTGGACTGTAATTTTCGAAATATTGAAGCTACCTTAAAAAGCCATACACCGTTCGATTCTACAGGAAATTTGCTATAGATGTAAATAATGTTAACGGGAAATTCTTTAGGTTTCAGATTTTTCTGCAATACTTCAGATTTTTGGCTGTAACTCTCGAAATATTGAAGCTACATTAAAAAGCGATAAACCGTTGGATTCTACAGGAAATTTGCTTTCGATATAAAAAATGCTCACGGGAAATTTAGTTCAGTTAGGAAACCCAACGATTTTTTTTTTCAATACTTCAGATTTTTGACTATAACTTTCTAAATATTGAAGCTACATTAAAAAGCGATACATCGTTCGATTCTACAGGAATTTTGCTTTAGATGAAATTCTTTAGGTTTTAAGAAAAAACACGCGTCTTTAAATGTTAGGAAAAAACACCGATTTTTCTGCAATACTTCAGATTTTTGACTGTAACTTTCGAAATATTGAAGCTACATTAAAAAGCGATAAACCGTTGCATTCTACAGAAAATTTGCTTTCAATATAAAAAATGCTCACGGATTTTTTTTAGTTTTAAGAAAAAATACGCGCCTTTAAAAAAGTTAGAAAACCAACTTTTTTTTTCAATACTTCATATTTTTGACTATAACTTTCGAAAGACTGAAGCTACATTAAAAAGCGGTACACCGTTCGATTCTACAGTAAATTTGCTATCGATATAAGGGATGCTTACAGGAAATTCTTTAGGTTTCAAGAAAAAATACGCGTCTTTAAAAAAGTCAAGAAAACCAACGATTTTTTTGCAATACTTCAGATTTATCTCTGTAACTTTCGGAATATTGAAGCTACAATAAAAATCGATATACCCTTGGATTCTAAAGAAAATTTGCTACTGATGTATATTGTAATATCCACGAGAAATCCTTGCGATTGAAGAAAAAAGCTCGCTATTAAAAATGTTAAAAATTAAACTTTCGAAATGTTGAAGCTACATTAGAAAGTTATGTACGGTGTGTCTCGCCAGAATATTTGCTATGGATTGCACTAAACCTCTACATATACTAAATCTGTGGATAGCACTGAAAAATATTTGAATTTCAAGAAAAATCACACAACTTAAAAGGTAAAGTTAAAAAAATAGATCTCCATTTTTGCAAAATACTGAAGCTACTATAGTTGTAAACACTACTGAAGTGTGTCTGTCGCAAAAAAATATATTCAATGCACAACAAAATTTGTTTATTTTTTATTTTTGCTATTTGTACCTACAGGTGCCAAAAAACTTTACATACTTTGAACCAATGTACAAACCGAAGCTACTCAAACACACGCCATCTTTACGGGCCATAAGGAACTACAACGAACTGCCAATTGGCAACATCGAACAAAATAATGTAGGAACTGACAACGCCGCTTTTGAAAACGAATACCACTATGAAGACTACAACTTTTCAGATGACAGAAGGTGGGTTTTTGACATCTTCAATGAGTACTAGATACAATTTTGACAGTTTCAAGGCCTACTAGATACTTATCATAGAATAATATTTTTTTATGTCAGATAAATGTTTTGCGTAAAATTTTAGTGATGCCAATACCGGGAAAACTTCACCAGAATATATTAATTACGATTATGCTACCATGGGTACTTTGTCGCTTAGAAGTAAAGGTACGACGTCGCTTGGTTCTGAACTCAACAATTCGTCAGAATACAATGAAATGGGATCGAGTGTAAAATTGGTGACTACAAAAGTTGGCTTGGTAAGTGTTTTTTATTCAGCCCTTTAAATTTTCTTCTGTAACTTTTGAAATATTGAAGCTACATTAAATAAGGGATACACGGTTGGATTCGCCAGAAAATTTGCTATGAACGTAAGAAATATTTACCGAAAATTGTTGCGGATTAAGAAAAAAACGCGATTAAAAAAATGTTCAAAAAATTGTCCAGATTTTTTACTTTAAATTATGAAATATTGAAGCTACATTAAAAAGCAATACATTGTTCGATTCGCCAGAAAATTGCTATGAACACAAGAAATAATCACGGAAAATTTTTGCGATTTAAGAACAAAACGTGATTTAAAAAGTTTAAAAAATAAAAGTTTTTTGCAACCCTTCAGATTTTTGACTGTAACTTCTAAAATAATGAAGCAACATTAAAAGGAACTACACCGTTGGATTCGCCAGAAAATTTTCTGTAGAAATAAGAAATATTCATGGGAAATTTTTGCGGTTTAAGAAAAAAAAACGTGAATTTAAAAAAGTTTAAAAATTAAAGGATTTTTGTAATGTTCCATATTTTTGACTAAAATAATGAAGCTACATTAAAAGGCACTACACCGTTGGATTCGCCAGAAAATTTGTCGTATAAAAATAAATATTCCCGGGAAATGTTTGCTGTTTAAGAAAAAATACGTGAATTTAAAGAAGTTTAAAAAATTTAAACATTTTTGCAACCCTCCCGATTTTCGACTGTAACTTCTAAAATAATGAAACTACATTAAAAAGCAGTACACTGTTGGGTTCGTCAGAAAATTTTCTATAGGAATAAGAAATATTCATAGGAAATTTTTACGGTTGAAGAATAAAAACGTTAATTTAAAAAAGTTTAAAAAATAAAAATAATTTTTGCAACCCTCCTGATTTTTGACTGTAACTTCTAAGATAATTAAACTACATTAAAAAGCAGTACACCGTTGGATTTGCCAGAAAATTTTCTATATAAAAAAGAAATATTCATGGGAAATATTTGCGGTTTAAGAAAAAAATAACGGGAATTTAAAAAAGTAAAAAAAAAATAAAAGATATGTTCCAGATTTTTTTACTGTAATTTCTAAAATAATGAAGTTATATTAAAGAACAGTGACACTGTTTCATTCGCCAGAAAATTTGCTATAGAAATGAGAAATATTCATAAAAAATTGTTATTGTTTAAGAAAAATAACTTGAAATTAAGTTAAAAAATTTTTTGCAATGCTCCAGATTTTTTAAAAGTACGCCGTTGGATTCACTAGAAAATTTTCTATAGAATATATAAAATATTCTCAGGAAAATTTTGCGGTTTAAGAAAAAAGCCGTTAATTTGAAAAAGTTTAAAAATTAAAAAACTTTTTGAAACTCTTTCGATTTTTGACTGTAACTTCTAAAATAATTAAACTACATTAAAAATCAGTACACCGTTGGATTCGTCAGAAAATTTGCTATACAAATAAGAAATATATTCGTTGAAAATTTCAAAGAAAAACGTGATTTTAAGAAATTTTAAAAAAATTAAGCGATTTTGTTGCAACCCTTCAGATTTTCTATTGTAACTTTTGAAATATCGAAGCTACATTAAAAAACAATACACCGTTACATTCGTTAGAAAATTTGGTATTGATAGAAGGAATATCCAGTGTAAATTTATGTTTACTAGCGACAGGAAGTAACTTTAATATTGAAATTTTCTACTTAAATACTATGTTTAATTTATAAGTCAATTAGAAACTAAATGATTGGTTATAGAACGTTACAAATCTTCACTAATAAATCAATTAAATACTCGGCGCGATATTTTGCAACAAAGTATTGAACATATACGGGGTGTACTTTACATTTGTTGCCATTTATTTTCGAGTTTCTGAACAAGTGTTGTGTTATTCACATTCACAACATTTCGCAAGATAATACCCATGCGGTTTACAATTTGTAAAGAATTTTTCTGTTTTTATTTGCACATTTTATCGTGGCAGGTTTTTCAGGTTGGGTCATCTTAATTGTGATTCATTATAAATAATCTTGACGTCATTATTAAATAGGAAGATTCCTGAAAATGCTATCATCGCACCTTGGGGCTACGAAAAAAATTCAGAGGATGATTGTTAATTTAATTTTAAACCTTGAGGGATCGTGACAGGATATACAGACAAAATTTTTTGTTATCGCGTATTTATGTCTCAACGACGGGACGTTGGATAATAATTTCTTTTGGGCGGTAGCGTCTGCCTTGGAAGCCCTTGAAAACAAAAGCCGGTCGATTACCGGGTAGCCCACAGACAATGTTCAGCTGTTTTTTCATAGTTGGCTGGCCACAGCCCGCTCGGTATTATAATCGACAATACCTGAACGTAATGTAGTTTAGTTGTGGTTAGACCGTTGAACAGTGTAGGGGGTTTTTAAAAATACACAAAAATGTAGTTAGTAGCGATGAATTTGGAATATTTCAAATATAGTAAGGAAAATGTTAAGGTTATATACAGTGCGTACCATCCGAAATTGTATCTGAGGAGGTGTGAGGATGTCGATACCTGGACCTACAAGTTGAAGTGTTTTTTGAAGAAGGCCTTGTTTTGTGGGAACTTTGAAAAAGTGAAGGTTAGACTTTTATAAAACGGATTTTGTCAAATATCTCGAAAACTGTTAGCGACTTTTTTTGTTAAACACTTTGTTAAAATGCAAGCACATTTAAATTTTAAAAAACCGTCTATATAGTTTTTGTGAAAAGCAGATGACGCAAAATAAATAAAAATTTAGAAACTAAAATAATATAGGAATTGAATGAATCCACAAGCAATTTGTCACGGCAATTTCACAGAGTATCATCGAGGTCTTTCACGAAAAAATAATGATACTTTTTTTATAACTATGAATTTGCGCAAAAGAAATAATAAACGAATATTAGCATTGTTACTAAAGGATACATCCTTGAAACATTTATTGATTGAATCAATAGACTTTCTCAAGCGTTTTTACAAGATTTCGACTTGCGCGCAATATTTTTTCTGCGACAAAAATAGGGCGGAATAAAGTAAAGTTACCATACTTTCCTGAACATCCCGTACAAGATATTTTTACATTCACAAAGTAACGGAAACGCCATATAATTCGCACTTCTAATTAGAAGAACAATTTCCAGTTATGTTTAAATTATTTATTGGTATAATAGTGTGGTCAGTTCCGGTCAGAGACTATATATGTACGTGCCTACAACAAAACTGAATGCATAAATGAATTTTCTGTTGAAAAAAAATGGGAAAACTATAATAGGCACGTTACTTATGTGGAAAAGTTTAAGAAAAATAAATTAAACAATTATTATAAAAATTAAAAGATTGTTTCCAATCCTCCAGATAACTTTTAAATTAATGAAGCTACATTAAAAAGCAGTACATGGTTGAATTCGCCAGAAATTTTCTTAAAGAGATAATAAATATTCATGGGAAATTTTTTCAGTTTAAGAAAAAAACATGATTTTGAAAAAGTTTAAAAAATTTGCAACCCTTCAGATTTTTTACTGTAACTTCTAAAATTTTGAAGCTACATTAAAAAAACAGTGCATCGTTGGATTCGCCGGAAAATTTTCTATATAAATAAGATATATTCATGAAAAATTATTGGGGTTTAAGAAAAAAACGTGATTTTAAAAAAAGTATAAAAAAGCAAAAGATTTTTTGCAACTCTCCAAATTTCTGACTGTAACTTCTAAAATAATGAAGCTACATAAAAAGCAGTACACCATATTGGATTTACCAGAAAATTTTCTATAGAAATAAATAATATTCATGGGAGGTTTGGGCAGTTTAAGAAAAAAAACGTGAATAGAAAAATAAAAGATTTTTGCAATCATCCAGATTTTTGCCTGTAACTTTTGAAGCTACATTAAAAAGCAGTGCATTGTTGGATTCGCTAGAAAATTTTCTATTGAAACAAGGAATATGAAAATTTTGCGGTTAAAATGGATATTTTGCAATGCTCCAGATTATTTAATGGAGTTATATTAAAAAACAGTATAGGTACTGTTGGATTGGACAATTTTTTTTATAGAAATATGAAATATTTATGGGAAATTTTAATAGGCGTATTAAAATAATAAAATAACGATAGATATACCTATGTGGAAAAGTGGTTTTTATTTTTTTTTTCTAAAGTAAAGAAATACACCGCGATTTAAAAACAGCTTGTAGCGCTTAACTTTTCTTTTTTTTATCTCAATAGATATCTTTAAAAGTAAACTCTTGTACAACATACACACCTGCAACCTCTAACCCATTTTCCATTGAAAATATCGTTAAACCTATAGGAAACATTTGTGCCTCGCTAAAAACCGCGTAAGGTTGATTTCGCGCCAATTTCACAGCTTTCAACATCTCTCAAATCGGCGGAAATTCCAATTAAACCAACGTAAAAACGCGCAGGAAGTTCTCGAAAAAGAAAGTACCACATATCAAAAATGCTTGCTTATACATATGTGTCGGCAAATATGGAAATCCTTTCAGTCCTTCCGATCATGGATACCGCACGTAACGACGGCGATATGCACAATGTGCATGGCCCTGAACATTGGCAACATGTACAGGCTGCCCCAGACCGCCTTGATCAGGGGCGGACTGCCGTTCTTGGTCGTCTACGTCGTTCTGACGGTCGTAATCGGACTGCCGCTGCTCTTCCTGGAACTGGGCATCGGGAAAATGGCCCAGGACGGTTTCATCAAGTGTTGGAGGGCGGTGCCCTTCTTTAGAGGTGAGGATGTTGGTGGAAATTGCGGGTGTTTGTCACTTTTTCTGTCGGTAATGGATAAATGTCGCATTTGCTTCCGCCAATCGTGGATAAATGTCGCATTTTCCCTCGCCAATAATGGATAATTGCTACGTTTTTTCTGCCAATAATGCATATATGCCGCTTTTGTTTCTGCCAATCGTGAATCTGCCTATAGTGACAATAATGGATACAACCGATTGAAAAAATGTCAGTCGATTTTTATAGGCGAAATGGGAAAAAGTCCCATCAGTTATGGATAATTACGACTTGTCTGTCAATAATGGATAAATGCCACATTTGCTTCTGCCAATCATGGATAATTGTCACATTTGCTTCTGCCAATCATGGATAAATGTCGCATTTGTCTCTGTCGATAATGGACAATTGTTATCTTCTTTGGCAATAATGGATAATACTGACAGAAAAAGTTTCAATCAATCCATTGGAGATGAAAATCCTGCAGAGGGTGTAGATGTTTGTCACCTTCTTTCTGTGATGGATAATTGTGACATTTTTCCTTCAATAATGGATATAGGCCACTTTTGTTTCTGCCCACCATGAATCTGTCTATATTGACAATAATGGATAAAACTGATTGTAAAAATTTCAATTAATTCATTAGTGATGAGAAATCTGCAGAAATTGTGGATATGTCACCTGTGGCGGATAATTGAGACTTTTCTATCAATAATGGATAAACGCGCATTTGCTTCTGCTAATCATGGATAAATGCCAGTTGTTTTCGCCAATAATGAATAATTGCTAAATTTTTCTGTCAATAATGGATATATATGCCACTTGTGTTTCTACCAATCATGAATGTGTCTAGTGACAATAATGGATAAAACTGATTGCCAAAGTGTCAATTGATTATTTTATCAGTTATGGATAATTGCGACTGTTGTGTTAATAATGGATAAATGCCACATTTACGTCTGCCAATCATGGATAAATGCCGCATGCATAATTTCTTTCAAGTGACAATAATGGATAAAACTGATAGAAAAAGTGACAAATTCGTTTGTAAATGCTAAGAAAGTTGTACTTTTTTAGGTGTGGGTTATGTAAAACTTTTGGCTGGTGTTTTGCTAAGTATATACTATCCCCTGTACATAGGGCTGTCGCTTTTTTATATATTGTGGCTGATGAAGGGGCCAGTGCCATTTTCTGAGTGCACACTTAAGGTCAGGATAACAGAGGTAAAATATAAAGAATAATGAATGTTTTCAAGACAAATTATAATTTATTAATTTACGCATTAGTTCTATTAGAGCAATTTTACAAATATTTATTAATTTTTTTAGGATGGCTATTCAGCCGACTCAAAAAATGGCCAAGACTGTTTAAGGTATTTTTTAAAAATTAGGTATTCAATTTAAAGTATATTCAAGACATTTTCAGGTTAACTTTTCTGAAATCACCACTTGAAGATGCCTCATATTTCGGCATATATACAGCACTTTTACTGTTCATATGGATTGTAATTACGGTTTTGTAAGTTTTTTTTTCATCCTCTCTCTTAGGGGGTGTATAAAAATACTTTTTAGATCAATTCGAAGGACGAGAAGTTACATAAGGTCATTATCTATTTTATTTATACCTACAATGGCTTGTTATATAGCGCTGACTACGAAATCGATTTTGTTGGAAAACGAAGTAGCCACCTTGTGGAAGATGTCCAAAGATGCTGATTGGTCCGTGTTAGCAAGTGCCGAAGTACGTGAAAAAATATATTTAAAAAATTTTAGTTTATAATTTTTTTTAGGTTTGGTATTATGCGATGATACAAGTTTTTTTTTCGACAAACATAGGATTTGGATCGTTTATAACAAATGCGGGGATAATTTTTAACAAAGTAAATCCTCTATGGTGAGTTAAAAAAATACTTTACTTTTATTTTTTTGTGAGTATTATTTAATTACCCCATTGTTGATTTCATCTTTTGTGGGCTTTATTGTAAGATATATAAAGAAAGATGACTACATACAATTAATTTATAATAGCGTGCCATTGAAATTTAATAAGCTCGCAACAATTAAGAATTATGCGATTGTTTCCTATTTTGTATTGTTTTAAGAATTGTCATTTGTTTTGTTTTGCGACAAAAGTGTCCTTAGGTTTCATCAGGAAATTATAGTGTCTAGTAAGCCATGGAACAAAAGCAAAAAAAATATTTGAACATTTTGAATCAAGTGACACATGAAATAAAACAGTGAAATCATTTGACATTGGGAGTAATGACAAATAAATGTATACCTGGTAACATTTCTATAGGGAAACATCTTTTTTTCAGGACCGCATTGACATACATAACCTTCAGCATTCCGTTGAAATTTAATAAGCTTCTAACAATTAAGAATTATGCGATTGTTTCCTATTTTGTATTGTTTAAGAATTGTCATTTGTTTTATTTTGTCACAAAAGTGTCCTTAAGTTTCATCAGGAAATTATAGTGCCAAGTAAGCCATGGAACAAAAGCAAAAAAAAAACATTTGAACATTTTGAATCAAGTGACACAAGAAATAAAACAGTGAAATCATTTGACATTGGCAGTAATGACATGACATGACATAAAGACCTAGTGACATTTCTAGGGGAACGTCTTTTTTTCAGGACCGCATTGACATACATAACCTTCAGCATGCCATTGAAATTTAATAAGCTTCTAACAATTAAGAATTATGCGATTGTTTCCTATTTTGTATTGTTTAAGAATTGTCATTTGTTTTATTTTGTGACAAAAGTGTCCTTAGGTTTCATCAGGAAATTATAGTGTCAAGTAAAGCCATGGAACAAAAGCAAAAAAAAAACATTTGAACATTTTGAATCAAGTGACACATGAAATAAAACAGTGAAATCATTTGACATTGGCAGTAATGACAAATAAATGTATGCCTGGTGACATTTCTAGGGGAACATCTTTTTTTCAGGACCGCATTGACATACATAACCTTCAGCCTGATTTTCGGCACCGGTTCCGTGATAATGTGCCACATTTTGACCGGCACGGTTAGAAACGCGACGACGGAAGGTGACATCGCTGAAGTCCAATTGTTCGCCTTGATCTATGATTTCGGAAGGAGCAGCTCGGATGACGGTGCCAGGTATTGGCTGATGGCGACGTTCGGGCTGTTCTTCTTCTCGGGACTCATCAGCATGGTGAGTGGAATCATAACCTCGCTTTCCGCTGTCGACAACAACCATCTTGATTTAGTTTGACGGCGATATCTGATTATGTCTGTTTTTTTAGGCCTCGTTGCCATATACGCTGCTGAAGGCCGTCTGTTCCCACAATTCAAACAAAATAACATGGTTTCAATATAGTCTAGGTTTCAGTATCACCGGTTTCGTAATAGGATGTTTTTTGCTCCTCCGGAAAGACTACGACATGGTGCACTTGTTGGACCACTATATAGTCGGAAATTTGGTACTTATTTCCGTTATTATCGAAGTTCTGGCGCTTACAGCATTTTATGGTAAGTAAACTCGGCAGGGTCTGTGTGTCAAACGTGAGAACCAACGGGAAATCTTTTAGGTACGTCGAGAATCACCTCCGATTTCGAGTTTATGATTGGGAGACTGCTGCCGAAAGTTTGGCTGCTTCTGTGGTGGGTGATACCGGTATTTTTGACGGCAATCTTCGCGTGGGGTCTGGCAACTTTGCCGCTTGAAGGTATATACAAGGACGATCCAGGTTGGCTGTACGGCATAGGTTGGGCAGTGGTTTTGACAGCTTTCGTTTTCATCTTCGCCAGCGGCTGGTATGTGGCTTCCAAACTGGACGGATACACCATTAATGATGTGAGTTTAAGAGTATTTTTTCATTTTTTTATATATTTAACTTAGTTTCCCATAACATGATCAGTTTGTAACATTATAACCTCACTTGTTGCAACCATCTGTCAAATTTTCATTTGTCAACAACGGCCATCTTGATTTGACCGTTTCGATGACATATAATTCAAAATGGTGTCGAAAAACTTTAATACGGTTATTTTAATAGAAATTGAAGGCGTCCCTAGAGCCCTCGCACAACTGGGGTCCCTCGGATCCGATGCAGAGACACAATTGGATCCAGTGGAATTCGAAAACTCAAAACGGAGAAAAGGATTTCACATTGAAACGGAGGGGAACCAAAGAATATACGAAAACTATCAAGAGAGATGCCAAGAAGGCGGCATTGAGTGAACTGAGCAGTTCTCTGCCCGGAGAATACAATAAGAACGACAACAATCACAACAACAGGTGAGAAAGACATTAATCTTGAAATATTTTGTGGTTAGGTTGTCAAAAAAATGCCGGAGGAACATTATTTGACAGTTGACATTCTTCTTCTTCTTCCCTTTTGATCAATGAGGTAATAAAAGTAGGTTTTGTTTGATTTGTTTGACACTGTTGACAGGTACAGAAATTTTTGAATGCCACTGTTAAAATATTTAATAAAATTAGAAAAAGTAAAGAAAAAAAGACGAATTAGAAGGAACTAATTCGTTTTTCTCTTTTTTATAGAGCAAGTGACAATTACACTGAACTCTACTACATAAATGATTCAAATTCGACACTAAGAAATGGAAATAATAATCAGCCGACTTTACGAGTGACATCACTTATCGATCCTTCGGGTCCACCTCAACCGTATACTCCAAACCGGCATACACACCCGTTAAATCCACTGGCGAAACAAAATAATCCATCGACGGATGGAGTGGATGAAAACGGATACGGAACTTTTAGAAATAAAGGTCCCTATGTAATAAACGGCATCGAAATTAGTCATATATGTCATAGACGATATAGTGAGGATGAAGTTATAACTGAGTTGTAAATATTGTATTGTTTTTTTTTGTAATTTATTTTTGTGATTGTTTTTAATAAATCTTTAAAAAATAACTTATTTGTTTCATTTCCTACAGTCCCGCAAACATTAGGTCATATTGCCAATTAAAAAAAATAGGCCAAGATTGCCACCTACTCATTTTTCACCTTAGCTCAAAATTAGCGTCGAACTAAAACTGAGACTTGACCTTGAGAAAAATTAGGTCAAGGTTGCCGGGAGGACTGGGTTGCCGTGACCTTGAACGAAAATTGGGTCAAGGTTGCCATGCATCAAAACCGAATGGTGTATTTTAAATGTGGAACGACCTTGAAGTCAAGGCCGCCTTTCATCAAATATGTGGGTCGACCTTGAGAAAAATTAGGTCAAGGTTGCCATGCAGCAAAATTAAATATTGCATTTCAAATGTCTAACGACCTTGAAGTCAAGGCCGCCCCTTATCGTATGTGGGTCGACCTTGAGAAAAATTAGGTCAAGGTTGCCATGCATCAAAACCGAATTGAATATTTGCCGACCTTGGACGTAATTAGGTCAAGGCCGTCGGGAATTTTAAGTGTGCATCGTCCTTGAAAAATAGGCCAAGTGTTTGTTTCGTTTTCAATAGGGCCTAACTTGGATTTTCGTTTTTTTAATGAAACAACGTAATACTAGTGGTAGAAACAATTTTATTATAAAAAAAATTAACAAAAAGTGTTTTATCTTAAAAACTAAGCAGTTATATTAAAGCAAGAGTCCCAGGCTTTAGCATTCACTTGTTTTAAAATTGTTTTTAAAGAAGTTCCAGGGCCTACTTCGAAAGTTCTTGGAAAATTTGCATCTATATCTCTATCGTACATCGTATGAAGTAGTTGTTCCCATCTCACTGGTTTCACTATCTGTAGAAACATCAACAACAAAAAAATTAAATTAAAACAACCAAATAAAAGATTCTACTTTTAACAAATAAGGTAAACAATCTAAACAAGTGACAAATACTTTTCATAACTAGTTACACAAACACATAGCTATTTTTTGTTTTCTCAATATTTATTACTTCACCTGCTTTGGCAACTAAGAAAGTGACAAAACTTAATACTTTTCATAACTAGTTACATAAATCCATAGCTATTTTTTATGTTTTCTCGATATTTATAACCTCACCTGCTTTGGCAACTGTTTCCGAATATGCTCCGCATCCTTATAACCTTTTCCATCGACGTTGCTATAAACCCTCACCATCGGTTCGTTTATTTCCGATTTATTTAAAGCTCTACGAAATGGTTCTACGGCCGGCTCCATCATGTCGCTGTGAAAAGCGCCAGTTACCGGCACTCTTTTCACTCTTCTTAAATTAAATTCCTTGTAGTTTTTCTCGAGAAAGTCCAAAGCCTGTCAAAAGAAATGACATACACACTTTTGAGTTTTCATCAAGCAGGCAGAAATAAACAAAACATTTCCATGGTCTACTATTCACCAGGTGTTGTTTCGATAATTTCATCGGCATCTTAGGCAACTTGAAATTTGTTACAGCAACAAGGCCTACCTAGATATTTTTTATTTGCGCAAACGTTCCTAACCTAAAAACTTACCGATTCACTCCCAGAAACGACTTTACAGTGCGGGTACAAATAATTCGCTATTCTACACTCGGGCAATTCATCTCCTTTATCTTTCGCCCATTCTTTCGCTTTCAAACATGCATAATTCAATTTACTATCGGGTCCATACATAACCGTCAACATACCACCTTTATACGCTTCGCTAGCCAATTGCATAGCTTCCGCCCGTACTTTTACAAGTTTCAACCCTTAAATATAATTTTTCAACACAAAAAAGACATAATAACGAACCCTAATATTACCTCGTTCGAATCCTATAGCCCCGGCGAAAATCAACGCAGTAATTTCACCCAAACTGAACCCCGCAGTCGCCATGCAATTTTCGATAGCGTCGGGCCGTTCTTCCTTCAATCGTTCGATAGCCGCCAGCGAACAAACCAAAACGGCAGGTTGGCAAAACTTCGTTTGATCCAACTCCCTTTTCGGACCCTTCAAACATAACTTCAATATATCGTAGCCCAACACGTAATTGGCTAGCTCGAAAAGGTCCCTCGCCATCGGGAATTTCATCAGATCTTTCGCCATTCCCACGTATTGTGAGCCTTGTCCGGGAAACATTATAATTGACGTATTTTTCGGGTCTATCGTTTGCCGCGTTTTATAGAAATCCCCTTCGAGTTGATGCAAACGGGTATCCTTCGGGTATGGCATCGTAACCCACTGTTGCGCGGGGCTCTGCGGTTTCGCATCTTTAAAAGAGGCGGAATCGTTTAAAAGCTTCTTCAGAGGAGACTCCTTGCTGCTTTTTTCATCGCAAAATTTCCTATAATGTTTGCTTATACAACCACACAGTGTACAATTTTTCGATAAGGCTGCTTCGGCCGTCGATTTACGCAACAGACTCACCAAATTCATGGCTAAAACGAGAAAAAAGTACTAGAAAACCGCCTTTAAAATTTAAAAACTGGAAAAAATTACATTTATAGGTTACAACATGAGTGACAAAACACTAAAATATCGCCGACCTTTCTTTTTTTATCGATCTATGGTGATTAGCACAAAACATCAAAATAGATATATGTGTGTGGAGTTAGCAACATTAAGCGTTGGTTTTGTTACTTGGCAACAGTAATAGAACCGAATATCAAAACTACTGTCTGGTGACGTTAACAACAAAAATGGCCAGCCGTAGGCTTTTTTTGAGCAAATAATGATACTGGTGCTATAATATTATGATAGAAATAAAAAGTTGCATATTGTTTTTGTAAAATACGGCGGAAGATAGTGAGAAAGTAACATTTAAAAATAAAATATCAGTGCTAGGCACATAACCTAGAAAATATGGAGGCGGAGGCGGGAAAATCGAAAAATTCAAACCTAGACCACATTTTGCATACTGAAAATGATTTATTTTATTTCGAAACAGATCAGTTAGCTTTAAAAGGCAATCAGGATTATTGTGATGTCTTAAAAACGCTGGTAATTCTTACAGCGCAACGCGAAAAAGCACTGAAGGTAAAAATACAAACTTCTGTATATTTTTAATGAAATTATATCGTAGGATTTTAAAAAAGTGTCAGAATTGAGGAGGGAAGCACTTTCGGACCCTGTAGAATTTTTAGAGAAATTAAAAAGTGATAATTTGGATATACCGCCCATGTGTGAAATCGCAAAGGTACAAATTATCGAGTTTGTGAAAATTTTAAATATTTCTTTAGAAGAAAAGAATAACTTCACCATTTAGTTGCCTAAAATTACAAGCAATATATTAAACTAATCATTTATTACGACTTTTTGTTTGTGCATAAATGTAATTGTTTGCAAAGTTCAAAACTTGGGGGTTTTATTTTTTTTCTCAAAAAGAAAAATTCTAATTAATAAATAGTCTTAAACATTCCTAATTTTTTTAGTAATTAAGTTAAACTTACACTTTTTTCAAAAATCAGAGAAATTACATTTATCCAGAAAAGGTGTTATATAAAAAGTCATTTGTTAATTTTTGTAAAAGTCCTAGGCAACTAAATGTTACAATTTTTTCATGCTTAATTTGCCAGATATATTTTTTATAGTTACCAGTATTAGATTTAAAAAAATATAACGTACAACTACCAAAAAATGATTTGGAAGCTATATATGCACAAAATACTAATAAAAATATTGTTGAGGAGTTAAATCTCAAGAATAAGACTGGACGGGTATGAAAATGTTATTTATAAAATGTATTTAATTATATTTAATTTTCATGTTTTCTATAGGCTTGGTCACCAGAAGAACAAAAAAAATTAGAGGAACTATTAGAAAAATATCCCCCAGAAGCGGTCGAAATGAGACGATTTAAAAAAATAGCCAAAGAATTAGGTAAGAAAAAAATTTTAAAAAATGTTTTATTATTTTTTTATATATTCAGGTAATAGGACTACCATCCAAGTTTGCAGTAGGGTACAGAAATACTTTCTCAAATTGTATAGAGCTGGATTGCCGATACCCGGTAGAATACCGAAAAGTTCGGAAAAATATAAGGTAGGTGTATATTTTAATTCTCTTGTATTTCCTAAACCACTCAAAATATAAAAATGCTGCGAATATTTTTTGTAGATAATTTTCTGCTTTATAATTTTTCTTTGTACACATTTATTGGTATCTCTTACCGTTTTCGCAGCATTTTCATTTTTAGTCTTCTGATTTTTTTAGCAAATAATTTTGTCCCATTAATTCTTTCCAAATAAACTCATGCATTTTAAAATTATTAAAACCTTGTTTGAATGCCACTATTTCCGGTAATTTTTTTTTCTAGAAATCTTCATTACATAAACACCAAAGAAACAACCATTACCTTTCGAAACCTACCACTTTCTTTCCGGACCTTTTCGTACCGGTCCGTATGGACGAATCCGAGGATATCCCCGGACCCAGCGCGCCTGTGCCGAATTTACCCTCCACTTCCGCATCGTCCGGAAATTATTTATTAAATAACGAATACCATCGAAATTTCGATGTTAAACCCGTCAAAAGTAACCAAGAAATGCAGGTGGAATTATTAAAGAGGATTAGAGAGGAGAAGAAGAAGGAATTGGAGGATGGCTACACCCCGTTTTACCATATGGGCTACCGGGTAAGAAAAACATAACCTCATTTGTCTTCGCTTATATCTCGTAAACATAGAGATCATGATATATAGGTAGAGTGCTGAACAAGTCCCTTTTTATGGCAAATTGTGGATTTGCGCATGGGCCTATGGAACATGCGCATTAGACCTTCAGACTGCGCAATTCAAAACAGTGGTTGTTTTTCTGAATTACTATCTCCCTACAAACTTGTATATTGATAATAAATTAAGCTCACCTCAACGTGGACTGGTCAAGACTTCTATAACTACAACTAGGTTCGTCTATATTTGTGAAACTAGTTTCGTCCAAACTACTAGAATTTGCTTCACTGATGCTAGAACTTGAATTGTTTTCATCTACCTTCCTAACTTTAACACTAAAACAAATAAGCTACTAATAGTTTCTTACACCACAATCATGTTAATATACTTACTTAAATGATGGTTTAGGTGGTTTTAATAGAAGAGTTGGTACCGCATTTTCAATTAGCTGCGTTTCGACTCGTTTCGTTTTTAAACACTCTGATGTAAAACGAGCAGAACATATTCGAGATGATCACTTAATTAGATAAAACACTCAAACAACTAAAACGCGAAGAAACTCTTAATAATTAGCTGAAAATCGAAAAAATTATGCCACAAAGCGTCTATGATGCAAACAACGGTAGGTTATACTTAGTTTGTCGCTGTCAAATGGCTATCAAACAGTGCCAAGTTTCACAAAACACTACCTCAAATTGCAAATACTATTTTATGATTTTAAATTTGTCAAAGATTTTCCGCCCATCCTATGTATAAAAAATATCGTCCAGCACTCTACGTATATGTATATATGATCTCTATGCTCCTAAAGCACCGCAAATAGAAAAATGTCGCCAGTATATTTTTTGTAGTAAATTTCAAGCTCTACAACTTTCTTTGTGTGATTTTTTTTGCGTTTTCACAGAATTTTAATTGTTACTCTTTGGTGAAACATATAACCTCACTTATTTTCTTTCATATCTTCGAAACTACTAAAGATAAAAAAAATCCGCCAACATATTTTTTTGTAGAGAATTTTCTGCTCTACATTTTTCTTTACTAATTTTTATGTAATACAAAACTTTTTTCAGTGCGACTATTGCAACGAAGATCCGATAATAGGCTCTCGATGGCACTGTATGGCCTGCGACGAGTCTTTAGATTTTTGCACCGATTGCATTTTGTCCCAACTATATTCCGAAAATTGTCACCCGCTAAACCATAACCTGGCAGTCTTCGAAGACGATTCGGAAAGACCCACAGAAACTAATATCTTCGATGAAGAATGTTCAGACGAAATAATCAAACAAGCCGATATGGAACTGGAGTCGTTCTTAAACCAAAACGAAGAGTTTAGTAGGGGCCTAAGCGAAATGGAGGATAATATCGAGGATTTCGGGAGTGAATTTAGTGAATAAATACAGTATTGTGATATTATGCGACATAATTAATAAAATTGTAACATACCTATTATCAGGATTTTTTAAATTTGTGTTACCAGATACCAGACTGAAGTTAATAGTTTTAAGACTGACTTTCGGCAGTTAGCATCACAAACTCTTCTTCTTCAACGTGGTTTTAAATTTTCCACAAAATACTAAAGTGAGGTATTGTTAAAGGTGGCTTTCGGAATATAGCAACAGAAACTCTTCTTCTTCAACGTGGTTTTAAAGTTTCCACAAAATACTAAAGTGTGATATTGTTAATGGTGGTTTTCGAACCTTAGCAACACACACTACTTTTTTCTCATTCACAAAAATTGTTTTCGGTACTTAGCAACAGGCAACGAAGATGCTGAAATATTTGAAGCTTATAATAAATTTTGATGAAATTCAACAAGTTCATTTATTATTCTATAAAATATTTATAAAAATATCATAATTAATTTCAAGTCAACAACATAATATCTACAAATTTTTAAAAATACCTAAGTAACCTATTATTGCCCATATTAATTTAATTCATTAAGGTAACTACCTCAATGATTTAATTACATGTAATAAATATTTTTGTGAGAGCACTTTTAAGGCACCTCAAGTCGTTCAAGAGCACCCTATTCAAGTTATTTGATTGTCATTAAAATTTGAATTTTAATTCAAAAGTTTTTTGAAATTTTCGCATTCCTTCGCGCATGTTTGGCAATTCAATGTTGAATTTCTGCAACAGGTGACGTTTTTATATTTTTTGTACATAATAAAAAAATACTAACTTACCTTAAAATCCTTTTTAAATTTTCGCTTTCTATAATTTTTCTATGCAATTCTTCCTTAATAGCCTCAATTGTTGCATCCCTACACCTTAATTGTTGCTTTAATTCGGTTATTGTTTCTTCAAATGCTTCCAGCATTGCCTAAAAATTATTTTTCAAAATCAAATATGACAAAAAAACACTTATATACAAGAATAAACAATAAACACAACAAAATTGTCTACAAAAAGGTGCTTTAAAAGTTTTTTCCGTGGCAACAATATTTAAAAAGATAAAGCCTAAAATACACCATTTTTTACAAATTATATAAAAACTTACTCTGGATTCTTCGTTTGTATCCGAATAAACTGGGGGTTCATTTAAACAAAAAAATTCTTGAATTTCTTGAGTATTAACCAGTTCGGGAACATTCAAAATAGCATTCACTAAGGTCTGAAGACCACTGACTCTTTCCTCTAGAAAAATCGGGTCGAAATTATTTTTCAGCCATCGTTTTCTCGGCAAATGCTTTACAACTTCCGGATATTTATTTTTCAGTCTATTACACAATCGCACAAAGTCCGTGTATCTTCTGAACACAAACCAGCAATCATTTGTTGATCTGGTTTCGATCCGAAGTTTATAAACCTAAAAATTATAAAAACGCTGCAGAGTCACACTTAACAATGTTAAAAATGAATTCCTTAACTTTGTGAAAGTAATAAAAAGAATGTCAATAACAAAAAAAAAAAAGAGTAAAAACTTACTGTAAATCTAGCGCGCTCCTCCATAATCTCATATCCTACGATTGGTACTTGCAAATTACTTATGTTCAATATATCGCTATTGGTAAACGAAAAATTATCATTCTCCTCGTTTATAGTCATATTTTGCGTTATTAAAGTTATATTGGAACTCGTAGACATATTCGAATAATCCAAATTTCTATACCTACAAGAAATAACCACTTTCCACAATATACAACACAAATTCTGTTCATTTACCTCAGGGGTTCTGACAAATAATCCTCACTATCGGTTGTAACAGTTTCTTCGGCTGTTTCACAAACGTTTGCTGCCAAGGGATCATTTCCAATATTTTTTTCTACATTATTTTCGGAGCTTTTCTGATCCACATCGTTTGACATGTTGTCACTCATTTTCTGAAAGCAA
Source organism: Pseudeuparius sepicola (assembly GCA_963920635.1). Classification (NCBI taxonomy): domain Eukaryota; kingdom Metazoa; phylum Arthropoda; class Insecta; order Coleoptera; family Anthribidae; genus Pseudeuparius; species Pseudeuparius sepicola. The sequence goes on from OY987306.1 coordinate 34,068,631, forward strand.
AGGGGGCCCTGAAATAAAACAAAATCGAGGAAACAATGAAAAGTTACAAATAAGTTACCTTGATTAAAATCCACCTTAATTTTGTTTCCGTTCTGTTTACTAAACTATCGGGTGAATAACCTCATGTTCATGTTATTAATATTGTGTGGAATTCGTTGATCCATCGACGGTGGAAATGGAAATTTCTTTGAAGAAAATAGACAACACAACAAAAACGAAAAACAAACAGATTTGAATCACAGAATCACTGCGAATTGACAACACGTCAGCACTGTCAGCAGCTCAGCTGGCGATGCGTTTTTGTTTTTGAAGAGAAGCGGCCTTCTTGTTAGTGTACAAAAATACAAATTAACCTAACTATTTTTTAAATCTGTGATACAAATGAAAATGTTGGCAGTATACTAAAAGCGCTCTTTAATTGTACACTAGATTGTGACAGGTAAACATTTCATGTCCCTAAAATTTCGTAAGCGGCGGCCATATTGATATTATTGATAGGTGACGGAGGACAGGGCCGTAATCAACAGAATTTACGTTTTACGCACACGAATCCTAAATTTGAGATAGAAATTAACATTAAACTCTTTGAAGTTAGGTTAGAGCCACAAAATCATCTATCACACGTTCTGACCTTGTATTACCAAATTAATAAGTGCCATTTTTAGTGTACAATTAAATAAAGAGGGTTTTCAGATTATTAATTTCAGAAAATTATTTTTTATTTTTCTGAGGCAGTAATAAATAAACTAGTGTTCAATAACCTTTCATTAGTTAGTATTATATAAATGTAATGCAATATATTAACTCTGATAATTGTTTAAATTACCTACATTTTATGAATAATAACGATTTGTTATTGATTTAGAATTTTTTTGCAACCCTTGAAACTTTCGGCTGTAACTTTGGAAATATTAAAGGCAAATGAAAAACCGATACACCGTTGGATTCGCCGGAAAATTTGCTATCAATATAAAGAATATTTACCGGACATTCTTGCGGTTTAAGAAAATATAAAGTGGCTTCAAAAAATTAGGAAAAATCCCACAATTTTGTGCAACCCTTCCGATTTTCGACATTAACTTTCAAAGTATTGACTATAAAGAACTATACACCAATAGATTTGCCGGAAAATTTGCCATTGATAAAAAGAATATTCGAAAAAATGAAGCGGCTTTAAAAATTTAGGAAGAATCCCCCAATTTTTTGCAACCCTCCCTATCAGATTTTCGACTTTTAACTTTCGAAATATTGACGATACACGTACCTACTCTGCAAAATTTGCTATCGATTTGAATGTTATTTTAACGGGAAATAAAAATATAGGCGCCTAAAAAATTTTATAAGATTCACCATTTACACTTATTTACACTGTATATCTCTATATCTCTCAGTGACCTTTTTGACTACACTGACTAAAAATACAAAATTATTCTCCCAAAAACAAAACAGATGATAAAAGTATCTAATCTAAAATGAAATAAATAACAATAAATTGGTAGATAGAAGCATCTATTAATTTAAAACACGTCTGGCGATGTGTTCGTGACCTTCAATTCACAGCAGGGAACAGCGCCGTGGTAACACACCCATAAGTTCCAGTTTGTTATAAATAAACCAAATCAAAATTCAAAAGTACCGGTCCCTGCGAAAGTCTGAAAGACGCTTTAGTCCACATTGAAGCGTCGTATTCTTGTGATTTTTTTGAAAATATGGCTGAAAAAACTGGTAAGAAACTATATAAATTTATACAATTGCATATATTATACACTTGAGTGCTTTTATCCCACCAGTTGACGCCACTACCATGTATATCTTGTGCAACTAGGCCCAAATTCAGACGGCTGTATCTCATAAAATATAGGTCTAAGGAAAAAATGTTTTAACACCTTTTTTATAGAGAATTTTATCAGCTTTAATTTTGTATATTACCATTTTTCGTGTAAAATGAAGGATGAAGCAGTTATTAGCGAAAAACCAATTCCGATACATTTTTTCTTTGACTGCCTACCATTTTTTTACTTTTAGAATCAGGTCCTGGCTATGCAAGCCCTCTAGATGCCATGAAAAATGGTCCTCGTGAAGAGATACTCTACGTGGTTTGTGTTCAGCCTCATCAAACTCCCGATAGAACAGATTTGTTGGCTACAGTTGACGTGGATCCAAAATCTCCTACATATTGTCAAGTATGTATAACCTTTATTTCGCTTGTAACTTTCGAAATATTGAAACTACATTAAAAATGGATACACCATTGGATGCGCCAGAAAATTTGCTATTAATATGACCAATAATCGCTGGAAAAATATCAGGCTAAAGCCATAATTTTTTTAAATTATTTTTTTTTCAAAAAAATTTCCCTCTAGATCATTTACAAAACTAGAACCGGCAACATGAACGACGAACTGCACCACAGCGGTTGGAACACTTGCTCCAGCTGCTTTACCGACATAGCGGCCCTAAAAACCGAATTTTTGTCTGGGAATAAAGACTACCTCTCGTGTTGCACAAGAAAAAGGGACAAACTAGTCTTGCCCGCCCTTGGATCTGACAGAATTTACGTTATGGATACCGGGAAAAATCCCAGGGCACCCGTCATTCACAAGGTAACGATTTATATCGCCAACGATAAAGACAAGCCATGGCGCTAACGCATAATCGCGTAGTCACGTGACCAACTTAGTCCTATATAATTAAAAGCATTTTTGGAGATAAGTAGAAGAAACAAATTTCGTATAGCAATTTGGCGGGTTATTACATTATTGATGTTGTGCATCCGGGCTTTCTCTAATTGTTTTTTTCAAAATTCTCATCCTGCCTGCTCGGCTGTTTTGGGCTGAGAGTTAAACGGCATTGCACTCCAATATTTTGGCACATTCTCAAAAATTGTTGGGACAGCACCTTCCTTTAGCTTAGGTGATATTCTCTATAGGTATTTTCCTCCCACACACAACACATTTGTCCACTTTAATTGTTTCACTTTCTTGAAAATGTGTTAGCCACACATACTTAAGGGTTTTTTAGAAATTAAATCTCAGTTGTATTTGACTAATCCATTTTTGGCGCAAATTTTCATCCCGAGGCAAAGCAAATGTTGTTATGGTGACATTTTCTTCCTGGCTTTTGTAATATGTATAAATATAATATAAACGAACCCAAATATTTGGTATTTAGGTTATTTTTTACGAAATAAAAATGAAAACTCACCTCAGTATACTGTAAATATTGACGAGGTCCCAGCTGATCGGCAGCGTGAAAGGCCGAATAGGAACCGTATCAGGGCGTGGGTCGACAACGAAAATCCTCGAGTACGTTACAACTCTAATTTATTTCGCACAAGGTGAATGGTGAATACAAAATACACAAACCCGAACGTGGTCAAACGGGAACGGCTTCCAGCCACCCGGACCGTCTGAACTCGCGGATCTCCCGTAAGCAGTTCACCCGTCTGTGTCTCAGGCTCCACTGTCCATTCCGTGGGGAGAATTCCCCTTACAGCGCTCTCGCGTCGGCGCGAGCGGCACCAATACACCTGGACGGCACTGCTCCCACCCAGAGGCCATAATAACACCTGGGCGGTTCCCCTCCGCCAGGACACACGCGCAGTAGACACAAACTTGTTTCTAAAATATAAACTAAGACTTTTAAAAATACTTTAAACATTCAAAAACTTCTCAAAACCCAAGCTGCCGCTTTCAGTTATGTGACAAATGACATGTAACGTCGGACTAAGATGGTCACGTGATCACGCGCGATATTTGACATTGCGGTCCCTTGTTTTTTTTAGGTTATAGGCGCGGACGGCATGCGGAGATACGACTGTTCCACTCCGCACACCACCCACTGCTTGGCAAACGGCGAAATTATGATTTCCGTGATGGGGGACGTCGAAGGGAACGGAAAGTGTGAATTTGTATTGTTGGACGGCAAAACATTTGACGTTAAAGGTAGAACACTGCAACCGGCAATCGCAGATAACTTCAGCCCATTGTTAAAAACTCTTCAATGTCTCTGCTAACCTAATCTATGTTTTCTGCATGCGTACCTTTAGTGTTTTGTGATTTGTGCCTAAAAAAAACCCAGAGATATGGATGAGGGGAGAATGCTTGTCAACGTGCGCAAGACTGCTAATTTTTTTCCCGCCATTTTGACCCACGAAAGTGCGACAAATTCAAAAAAATTTGATTTTTCAAATTTTCGTTGCATTTATTTACGTTTAGGTATAATTTTATATTGATATGGAAGCAAACTTTAGTTAAAAAAGTTTATTTTTACCTTGACCGTTTTCGGCGAATGGTGCCTCATTAGGAGAAATCATTGAATCTGTTGAAGTTGAAGCTTGTGGTAGGCCCAGACCACTTTGTTGTTGGTCAGATAGATTTTCCGACGGTATAGAAGTTGGCTGGAGGCATTTCTCATTGCCCACCAACAAAAAAATCATCGGATTTAAAATGTGTTGAACAAACGAATTTGTTCTTCGACCATAGTACATTGCTGGGCGAATTTAAAGCTTTTAACCATTCTAAATAGAGGTCCCGGTCTTTTGGAAACCGAGAACTTCTAGAATAATAACATACCAATGGAAGGATAATATACCTTCAGGTCTAAATCTTTTGCAATTTATGCCTGTTCTTACAGAGCAAGACATGTTAATGAACACAAAACACAACACGATTACAAAAACACGCCAGCAAAAACGCCAAACACCCGAAAAAGACCTTAAAAAAGCAATTAAGAAGTATGCACGTCAAAACGTAAACAAATTACAAGACAAGACTATGGGTCAACATGGCGGCCGGCGAAGCGCCCTCTGTGTATCCGAAAAATCGGATGCGCAGTAGGTCAAAGCGCATTCTCCTACTCCATACCTCTGAAAAAAACCCTCAATTTTGTAGGTACGTGGACCGATGGGAAGCGCGCGAAATTCGGCTACGACTTCTGGTACCAGCCCCACTTCGACATCATGGTGTCGTCCGAATGGGGCGCCCCAAAGGTTTTCAAGACCGGCTTTCAGCCGAGCCACTGCGATGACAGAGACGCGTACGGCACTTGCCTCAACTTTTTTTCGTGGTCGAAAAAGGAACTAATCCAAACGATCGACTTGGGACGGGACGGACTCGCGCCTTTGGAGGTTAGGTTCCTGCACGACCCCAAGGAGAGTCAAGGTTACGTTGGCTGCGCCGTGAACGCCAATGTTTTTAGGTAAAAAAATAAAAATAGAAATAAATAAAAATTAAAAAAAAAAAACAATTTCCAGATTTTTCTTGAAGGAGGATGGCACCTGGGCAACCGAGAAAGTGATAGACGTCAAGCCCAAAAAAGTGTCTGGTTGGGTTGGCGACTATATACAGGGTGTGTACCAAAATAATTTATAAATAATATAAAATAACATCACAAAAAATATTTCAGGAATGATTACCGACATTATTTTGTCACTCGACGATAAGTATTTGTACTTGAGCAATTGGTTACATGGCGATGTGAGGCAATATGACATAAGTGACAGGTCTAATCCCAAGCTGACAGGTGAGGGTTAATTTTTGGTTAATTTTATTTTTTATTTATATTTTCTGAGTCATGAACTCATATTCTTATTTAAACAGTATTGAAGAGAATTGAACAGTATTGATGAAGAGTAGTGTTGTCAAGAATATTTATAGGGTATTAAAGATATTTTAAGGAAGGTGGGAGTTAATAATATTTTGAAAGACCGTTTCTTTTTGAAGTCCTTAAAATCTTGTTGTTATTTGAACAGTAATATTAGAAAAAGATTATTATATAAAGGATGAGTATCGGATACTATTAAAGAGTATTGCAGAATATAATAGGATATTAAAGAGTTTTTTTAAGGAGTTTTTAATGACCTAATCCTAAAATGACAGCTGTTACTTTTTTATTAATTTTTAGGATCGTTTCTAAAATCATGAAACCCTTTGTTCTTAATTAAAGAGTATTAGAAAAGAGTATATACTTTATATTGAGAAGTATTGAACAACATTATAGAGTATATTGAAGAATATTGGACAGAAAACATTACAGAGTTTTTAAAGGAATTTTTAATGATCTAATCCTAAAATGTCTATATGTATAGTATTTTGTGAAAGTATTATTCACCTTTGTTCTTATTAGAAAATAGTAGGTTATTATTGGAGAGTATATTGAGAATATTAACACGTATTAATGAATGTTGAACAATATATTAAAAAGCAGGATTGAAGAATATTACAGAATCTATTAATCCTATAAATGACAGGTACGTGTATATACTCTTTTTCTGAATAATTTAACCACTGTTTCTTTTTAAAGTCATAAAACCCTTGTGTTTAATTTAAAAGTATTAAAGACCGTGCCATTTTGTAATAAAGACACCTTATTGTTCTTATTTAAAAGGTATTAGAAAAGAGTAGGTATTATTGGAGAGTATTGAGAATATTTTACACAGTATTGATAAGTGTTGAACTATATTAAATAGCAGGATTAAAGAATATTACAGAATATATTAAGTCCTTAATCCTAAATGACAGGTGCTCATACATAGGTACTCATTTAACCACCGTTTCTATTTGAAGTCATAAAACCCCTGTTTTTAATTTAAAAGTATTAAAAAATGAGTTTTTTCTGAAATATTCAACGCTACAAAAGAAACATTGAAGAATATTAGAGGATTATAAAGAGTAATCCAAAATGACAGCTGGTTGTTATTTTTTGGATTAATTTTTGGGGTCGTTTCTGAAATCATGAAAAGAGAAGAAAAGAGTATACTTATACAGGGTGAACAATGTTAAAATAAGTATATTGAAAAATGTTAGACAGGAGTTTTTAAAGAAATTTTAAATTATCTAATCCTATAAATGTATAGTACCTATTTTGTGAAAGTATTATTGATTTTAAAAACATTAATTAAAGAATATTAGAGGATTATTAAAGAGTTTTTAAAGATCTATTCCTAAACAAACATTTTTGTTCCTATATTTAAAGAGTATTTAAAAAAGAGTATGTTATGGAGGGTATTAACCTAATTAAAGAGTATTAAAGTGTATTAAAGAGCTTTTAACGTGTTTTTAATGAAGTTCCCTTTTAGGGCAAGTATTTTTGGGAGGCATGATTCTGTCCGACTCAAAAGTAAAAATTGTGGAAGATCCCGAACCGAGCGAACCTCCAAAACCGGTGTTCATAAAGGGGAAACGTTTCTATGGCGCTCCACAAATGTTGCAGTTGTCTCTAGACGGCAGAAGGTGAGGGTTAGCCGACTTTCGCAATTCGATGAGTATATGTATACTGTGTTTTTTGCAGATTGTACGTAAGTACGAGCCTGTTTTCGCCGTGGGACAAGCAGTTCTATCCAGAATCGATCGTCAATGGTGGCAGATTGGTGAAGTTGGATGTGGATGTTGAAAGTGGGGGGATGAAGTTGGACGAAGAGTTTTTGGTGGAGTTTTTGGATGAGGAGGATGGGGCACTGTTGCCGCATGAAATGAGGTGACATTTTCGGAAAAAAATAGCGTTATATTATTTTGGTTAAAATATTTTTTTAGGTATCCTGGAGGAGACTGTACTTCCGATATTTGGTTGGCAAATCTCTACTATATATAATTTTTTTATACATATAAAATATACTATGTACTACCTATACCTATATGCTATTAAACATACAATAAATTTATATTTTTGAATAGGTATTTTTAATTTTTTAACCTACCTACACACTATTTTAGCATCCGAATGACATATTGTGTCAAAATATTCACTTAAATAAGTGTACGAAAGCGACCAATTCAAATAAGTTGAATTAAAATGGATGAAATTATAGCAAAATTATGTTATAAAAAAAACTTACTAGCAATGTCATCATCACAGAGATCATATACATAGGTAGAGTGCTGAACAAGTACATGGGCATTATAGACCTTCAGACCGCGCAATTCAAAACATTGGTTGTTTTTCTGAATTACTATCTCCCTACAAACTAGTATATTGATAATAAATTAAGCTCACCTCAACGTGGACTGGTCAAGACTTCGATAACTACAACTAGGTTCGTTTTTCTACTTGTAAAACTAGTTTCGTCCAAACTACTAGAATTTGCTTCACTGATGCTAGAACTTGAATTGTTTTCATCTACCTTTATAACTTTAACACTAAAACAAATAAGCTACTAATAGTTTCTTACACCACAATCATGTTAATATACTTACTTAAATGATGGTTTAGGTGGTTTTAATAGAGAGTTAGTAGTTGGTAGAGAGTTGGTACCGCATTTTCAATTAGCTGCGTTTTGACTCGTCTCGTTTTTAAACACTGGTGTAAAATGAGGAGAACATATTCGAGATGATCACTTAATTAGATAAAACACTGAAACAACTAAATGCGAAGAAACTATTAATAATTAGCTGAAAATCGAAAAAATTATGCCACAAAGCGTCTATGATGCAAACAACGGTAGGTTATACTTAGTTTGTCGCTGTCAAATGGCTGTCATGGAGTGTCAAGTTTCACAAAACACTACCTCAAATAATTGCAAATGCGCATGTCCACTGGGCCTATTTATTACTATTTTTTACTATTTTATGATTTTAAATTCGTCAAAGATTTTCCGCGCATCCTATGTATAAAAAAACACCGTCCAGCACTCTGCCTGTATATACATATATGATCTCTATGAACTCACCTAACTTTCTTTCTCACCCCCGTACGCAATTAAGACCAAACGTCGACGTGTAGTTCGCCTACCGTCCGCTAGGTGGCGCCACATACACTCCCGTAGAAGCCCACGCGATATCGAACGGGCGTACTTGTTTGAATTCAAAGGGGAATTTAGAATTTCTGCCCGACAGTCGAGACTCGACGTCGGTCGGTGCCGTCCGTGGCCGTAAGCCGGATATATCGCGATCGATTTTAATAAAACTGACCTTTGTATGACCCTAGGAATTAAGGTTTATTTGTGACATGTCCTGCGGACTTTCGTGTGGATAATTTTCGACGCGGCCGCTCCAAAAAAAGGTGTGTATATCTATGGTTTTTATTTTTGAATATTGTCAGATAACAAAATAATCAATAGGTGGGTAGATAGGTAACAATAGTTGTATTATTGATAAAACTTATCGTGTAATTTCTTAATAAAAGTGTAGGTATAGTGATGCAAAATATATTATGGGATATAAATAAGGTATTACAAAGTTATTATTACGACACTGTCAAGGTTCATTAGGTATTGATTTTGTCAAGTTCATTCTGTGTGTTTGTATTGTATTTTCAAGGATTTAATTTTAAATTAAAAAAATGATCTTAATAGTCAAGGTGAAATTCATTCAAATTTTTTGACAGATATCTAACCTAAATGAACAAACTTACAAATTAAAATGACAGACAGAAAATTCCCCCATAGAAAGCAAAAAAAGCCCACAAAAAAACAGTAGGTACGTGGATAACAGTTTATTTTTGTGTTTTTTGTTACATTTTTATGGAGACTGTTGTTCAAAATGTGATAATGGGATGTATAAAGGAAGTATTCCTAATTTAAGGTTCATTAGGTATTGCTTTTATCAAGTTCATTCTGTGTGTTTGTATTGAATTTTCAAGAATTTAATTTTAAATTAAAAAAATAATTTTGTCTTAATAGTCAAGGTGAAATTCATTATCCATTCAAATTTTTTGACAGGTATCTAACCTAAATGAACAAACTTACAAATTAAAATGACAGACAGAAAATTCCCCCATAGAAAGCAAAAAAGCCCACAAAAAAAAAACAGGTAGGTACGTGGGTAACAGTTTATTTTTGTGTTTTTTGTTCCATTTTTATGTCGACTGTTCAAAATGTATGATAATGGGACGTATAAAGGAAGTATTTCCTAATTTAAGGTTCATTAGGTATTGCTTTTATCAAGTTCATTCTGTGTGTGTGTATTGAATTTTCAAGGTTTTAATTTTAAATTAAAAATAATTTTGTCTTAATAATAGTCAAGGTGAAATTCATTCAATTTTTTGATAGAAATGAACAAACTTACAAATTAAAATGACAGACAGAAAATTCCCCCATAAAAAGCAAAAAAAGCCCATCAAAAAAACAGTTAGGTGTTAGGTAGGTACGTGGGTAACAAGAACGTTAAACCAGTTTAACGTTCTTGCGTGGGTAACAGTTTATTTTTGTGTTTTTTGTTCCATTTTTATGTATTGTAGGTATTGATTTTGTCAAGTTCCATTATATGTGTGTTTGTATTGAATTTTCAAGGATTTAATTTTAAATTAAATAATAATTTTGTCTTAATAGTCAAGGTGATATTCATTCAATTTTTTGACAGACATCTAACCTAAATGAACAAACTGACAAATTAAAATGACGGATATAAAAGTCCCCTATAGAAAGCAAAAAAAAACACAAAAAAACGTGGGTAACGGATTTTATTTGTGTGTTTTTTGTTCCATTTTTATGTAGACTGTAGACCTCTTTAATCATTATTATCCTAATAATCTATTATAAAGTGGGACGAATTATGCCTTTAATTCAATGAAGAAGGCTTTGCTAACAAATTGCCTAAACAATAGAACAATGCTTAAAGAAACAGGCAGTAACCCGACAATAACAAACTGACGTCATTTTGAATCGATTATAAAAACAAATATAGCTGTACAGTGTGTAAATTTTCTAATGTTGGTCAAAATGTGATAATGGGATGTAAAAATATAAAGGAAGGTAATTCCTAATTTGTAATTCATAAGAAACCCAGTTATAAATAGCATATAGACAGATTTATATGACATATTATTGCTGAAAAGTTTTGTAGGCAAAAATAATTATTGCTCTATACCTAGTGTAATAATTGCACTATAGTGTAATAATAATTTTATAGTTTTGACAGGGATGGCAAGAATTGTCGACATACCTAACAAAAATCCACAAATCCTTCATCTGCTTATCTGCTTCCTCAAAGTGCGAAGTTCAAGAGTTATAACGAAAAAAAACGTGTCATTATTGAAAATTCGTTCAACATCCTTATAGGTATTATGTTCTAACTGGGACATCTCATATTCGCGCTATCCGATTTCTCACATATATTATCATTGCATCCCGAAGTAATAAGCAATTATATTTAGAAGAGAAACTTTCTAATCCTGTAGCGAGCGCATGTGTGGTTCTGGCGCAAAATACAATCGAAACGCCTGTGGCAGCTTCGGAAGAAACCACGTTTTCCTTTTCGGGATTTAGAGGGCGTGGGCAAACAAATAATGTGACAGCTCGTTTTTTTTAAACAAGTGCAACAACCTAACCCGTGGGTTGCTTGATTTCTATTTTTGGCGAGAAAGCAGGCTGGGAACTGAGACAAGCTATAGAATAGATTCGACAGTTGGCAATACTAAAATTAAGCTAATTTTGAAAAAATATACCTACCTTAATAAGTTTGTGTTCCTCGTTCTTAAAAAAAATCCATGGCCAGCTTCGATTGTATAATTACCTCGATATTTTTTGCTACCAAACCATACAATAGTTGCCAATTAATTGCTGTCCCGAGTTTTACAGTTTTTTAAAGAGCATTTGGCGACTTGCCTTGCATTGTGGTGATGTGATTGTTTCGCTAAGTAGGTACAGTCGCCAAAAAATGCCACGACTCCATAATTTTTTAATTAATTATTAAAAAAAACTGTACATTTAACGGATTCCCAAGCAATAGCCATCTTCTCAACAGATGCTTTGCTATAGAGGTGTTCCATATATAGGTACCACCTTACTTCATATGTGCGGCTAAAAAAATAAATAGACGGCATATGTTGTTGAACCATTTTATGCATCCTACGATCATATTCTCAGAATAAACGAATCGCCCGTCGTCCATTCCAAGCGAGATGCAGTTACTTAAATGTGCTAACACTGGGCGACTCAAAAATTTTTATTTTTCTCGACTTTTTATGCCGTCCGATTTCTACTCAAACCGCGAACATTTCCCGTGGAATATTTATTATCCCGGTAGAACATTTTCTAGGGAATCCGATGGTGTATCGGTTTTTAATATAGCTTCAATATTTCGAAAGTTACAGACGAAAATCTGAAAGGTTGCAAAAAATTCGTTAATTTTTCGTAACTTTTTTAATTTTGCGCATTTTTTTCTTGAGCCACAAGGATATCATGTGAATGTTCCTCAGTTTTATAGCAAATTTTCTGGAGAATCCAGGGGTGTGTCGTTTTTTAATGTTGCTTCAATATTTCGAAAGTTATAGACGGAAATCGGAATATTTTTTCATAAAAAAATTATCTACATTTTTTTGGGACACCTTGTCAATTAAAATGCATGCTTGGCAGTGTCTTTGACTTTGATTATTGCGTAACCATTTGAAACGACCTTAAGCGATGGCCACACACATTTTATTTAAATCATTTAACTGTAATATACGCATAAAAATAACTATAGGTCATATAGGTAAGTCACCATTTATCTTCTCCCAATGAGTAAAGGATTAATTATTATTCCTTTACTCGATGCTTTCAGTCAAGGGTTCAGTTCAGAGTACAGGGTAGCATTTGGCCCTAAATGTTCGAAATATTTCTCAAAAATAAATAAAAAAATACTTGGATCTCTACATTTTATTCACTTGTTTCTTTTTCGTTGTACTGTACCTTATTAAGTAGAGTGTAATAATCCGCTATTTTATATAAATTATTGTGTAACAAATAAATGCAATTACAAAATTTCTTACTCTCCTACTTTAAGAATTAGCACAGCCTCATCTTTTTTTTTCCTTCCGCCATATTATATACCTACCTATAACAAAATAATTACTGCGACAAAAGCCACCACATACCTAGTTCGAAATTGCTTGATGCTGCATTATATTTTTTATATGCAACGAATGCATCTTTGGAGTAACCTATTCTTTGTTCAAGGAGACAGAGGTAGGTATAGGTACGTAGACAATTATGTATTATGAAAAATAATACCTAATATTGAAATACCTATATTCCCAGGAATTATTCACTCACCTTTTAGAAATTCGGTAATTATTTCTAGGGGTGTAATCCAGCCTCGATTTTCTTGAAATTTTTGCTACCTCCCCTATTTTCGAGGCCCCTGAACACGAATCTGACCTCAGTTTCTTGAGGCCGGGCGTAGTGGAAAAGACACTTTCCGCAAGAGTTAGGAACACTATTTATTCGGAAAAGCAAAATAATTAAAAGTACACTTTTCCGCACGCATTTTAGTTTAGAAAGTGTCACTTTTCCGCACGCTTGTAGAAAAAATACTTTTTGTACACTACAAACAACATATTATGAAGTGATAGAGACACTTGTTGACAAAGGCAAAGTCTTAATCTTAAAACGAGGCTTTTGAATAATGTCTAGCTCCGGATTTAAAATTTCAATTCTGCTAACCTGAACCTTGTTTTCTGCACACCTAACCTACCTTTAGTGTTTTACCTATGTAGGCGGGACAAAATACTATGATTAGCGACTTTAATTTTGCTCTTATTTGTTATTTCTCTTTGGCTCGTGTTCGAAGCGGCCTGGAAAGCCTCTGTTGCCCGGTGGTACTATACAGGGTGTCCTTAAGCACTCTTTGCGTTTATGAATCAACGTGAAATAACTATTATAGTTTTTGAGCAACAACACTCATGTATAAATAAATATAACTACATAAATGAGATATAATTAAATGAGGAAACATTAAAATTATTACTCGAAATCAGGTTATATACTGTTATTGCCATGTATTAATTATGTTGAAACCAAGGTTATATTGTGCAGCGGAAATTCCAAATTCCACAAACAACAGCAAGTTGCTTTTTCCAAAAATATGCCGTTATTTTTGAGGTGAAGCCAAAAATATTAAAAGATTTCTAAGAATGGAACTTGGGGTCAAATAAAAGTGGATTTTGGCACAAATCCATTAAAATGAACAAGAATAAAGTCAAACCTATTCTATTTTTTTATTTTTAAAAGGTAAAACAAATGTCATATTCAAGTTACTAATGTATTTTCCAGAAAATTGATAAAATTCTTAGAGAACTGCTATAAATACGGATGACAAAATAAACAAACATCAATTATTGTTATAACAATAACACAGATAAGATAAATGATATACATATTATCATTCTTTTATAATATCCTCAGTTCCATATTTTTGTTGTTTTTTTTTTACCTGAATATCTCATAAATTTTCTTCCTAAATTTGAGTGGCGCCTATCGTAAAATTTCTACCTGCAAGTAAAATATGAGTAGGTATTTCTAATTTTCTGGGGTCTATATACCAATTCTCAGAGGTAGGGCCTTTGTAAGCACACGTACCTACTGTACGTTTCTACAAAAGTAGTTCTACAACCTGAATGTTTCAAATAAGATGTTAAAATGCTAAATCGTCCGTAAAAGCCAATTGAATTCCTCAGATTTGTGGCTAGGTGACAGTTATTTAAATAACTTGATACGGTTAGAAAACGTGAGAATATTGTTAAGTATTTAAGAGTAATAATTTATGAAAACTACTTTTGTTTTTTACCACGTTTTTATTAACTCTCTTATTCTTGCCCTCCTGTTTGTCTGTTCGTCAAATTTTGCAATCGATTTTAAACTAATTTCCCGACTTGAAACTTAAAACATAGATCAGAACTGGGTTGGCAGAATTGAGATTTTTAAATCTGTATAGTTGTCGGTATCATAAAATCTCTCGGTACCTATGCAAAAATGGTTTTGTTGTGTAAACGTTAACTGTAACAGTACACAAGATTGGTGCTTATTTGTTAACATCTGTTAACTGTATGCTCAATCTTAGATTGGCTATGCTATTTCGAACTGTTTGGCCAACTTTACAAGAGTTTTTTACTAGATTTCCGTTATGTTAACAATTAGCAATCATTTACCAATTTATTTTCTAAAGCGAAAACCATAAATTGTTATTGTCAGATGTTGAAAGTGAAAGACAGCAATATGTTTCATTTATCTCTTTCTCTTTTGTCTTCTCTCACGTGTCTTTTTCATCTCTATGACATAGCAAAAGTATTTGAAATTTGAATTCCACTATATGGCTCTAAAAATATACCCAATAAATGCAGTTCTATTTTGAGTTTATTGGGAGGATTTATTTTGTTTTAAAAATAAATTATGTCGACATCCTAGACAGTCCCCATTTCTAAAATAGGAAGCAATTTATTTTCAGAAAGAACATCTGTCTATGCGGGACAAGCCTTGAAACTTTTTCTTCTTTCAAAGCGCTTCAATGGTTTTCGTCAGATTGAGAAATCAAGTAGGAGAATACAAATGAATGATATATAGAGAGAAAGAAGCGGTTCTCAATGTCTACAGGTATTTTCTTAATCTTAACATCTCACGAAATGCCTAGGAGCTATGAAACTCAAAGAAGGAACAGGTTAGTAACAGTTTTCATAGGCGTAGGTGTCGGTACTTATTTTTTTTCGGTGCATATTACATATCGAGTTACATATTATACAGTGTGGTCATTTAAGTGTGCAACATTATATTATATGGGACTTTTTTTTATTAATTGCACAACCAAAATACAGATATTGCCAAAAGTTGATGCATGTTCAATAATCATATAAGGTGCACTTAGAATGGTTGCAAGTTAAACAGCGTACAGGGTAGGTCAAAAAATATAAATATTGTACTAAAGTAAAGTACCCTTATTTCAAAAAATTCAGCAAAAGGTTATTAAGAAAAGTTGTTTAGAATTAAAAGCTATGCCTAAATACCAAAACATAGACTCCTAAGAAAAATAAATTTTTTCGTCAATTAATTTCCAGTTTCTTAATAAACATTTGAAATAAAAAATTTGCACCTTAAATTAGAGTTTTTAATATACACATTACCATTACTAATGTTTTACTTTGTTCAGAATAATTTTTGCGAAATTTTAAAGTTTTGTTTAATATCGTTGCAACAAACATGAAGTTTGCGATTCCCTAAAAAAATAAAAATCTAAGTTAATTTTACAAATATGCTTGAATTTGAACAAAGTTATGCGAAATTGATTTAATTTTAATTGATTTATGAAATTGTTTAAGGTGAATACTTATTAAAAAAATTCTTAGCAAATTAATGTTTTTTAAAAAAATATTTTTTTTTCTTAGGAGGCCATGTTTTGGTATTTAGGCATACCTTTTAATTCTAGACAACTTTTCTTAATAACATTTTGCTGAATTTTCTGAAATAAGGGTACTTTACTCTTGTACAATTTTTATATTTTTGGACCTATCTTGTATGCTGTTTGACTTGCAACCATTCTAAGTGCGCCTAATATGATTATCGAACATGCACCAACTTTCGGGAATATTTGTATTTTCCTTGTGCAATTAATAAAAAAAATTCCATATGTTGCACACTTAAATGACCACTCTGTAGAGTTGCATAAATGTGATTGCTATTTTAAAGCCGCCATTTTTCTTGAATCGCGGATATATTTCCCTTTAATATTCCTTATATAGATAGTAAATTTTCTGGCGAATCCAACGGTATATCGATTTTTACTGTAGGTTCATTATTTCGAAAGTTACAGTCGAAAATCTGAAGATTATTTTGTTGTCACTTATTTTCGGCACGCCACTGTACACAACACAGCCAGCGGTATCTGTGAAAGTATGCTTGCCACCTGATGATGTGGGGCAGCAATTTTTTTATATGTATATCGGACACATCCCAGTTTTAACTGAGTTAGGTATATCAATTTAATATATAAATTCAGTTGCAAGACGCTTTTATTGGTAAAAGTTTTTAATTTGTACCAGCTGTTGATAACCTTCTTCCACAATGATAATACTTACGGCTCAGACAGATCACAGCTGCCTTTGATAAACAAATGAAAAAAAAATGTAAATAGATAAGCACTGTAAATAAACTATAAATTTAAATTGTAAATGGTTTTCAACTAGCGTGGCAAAGTACCGTAGGAGAATATTTTTTACGCAGCTACATCATTATCTCGAACAAAAGGTAACTAAAAGACGCGTTACGCAAATGTTTATATCACCAAACAATACTGGTGTGTTACGTAATGTTGTATCTAGCAAGCGTTTTCAAACGAAACATGATATACAAGAACATAACGTTATAATATATCCTAGCCAAGGTTTATTAAACGTTTATTATCCAACCGAATCATTGTTTATGACCACATTTAATTCAATACCCTTGAAAACAATTCTCCCCGCAATACCACGCCTCCCAACCGAAACTCTAAGCCACGCCCCTTTGTTGCAGCCCCGACCGACCGCATGGCTCGCCACGCCCGCCCCGTCCACGCCCGGCCTACGGCGACGCCCATCATGTGAGCAGGCCACGCCCACCGCGGCACCTCCACCAATGGGAGCCAACATGGGGAAGAACGCCTCGCTGCTCGACGCCCTGCCGTCCGGTCAGGGCACGCTGCATGTCGTCATGCTGGGGCTTGATTCGGCTGGAAAAACGACCGCCCTCTACAGGCTGAAGTTCGACCAGTACCTCAACACCGTGCCGACGATCGGCTTCAATTGCGAGAAGGTCAAGGGGATGATCGGCAAGGCGAAGGGGATCAACTTCCTGGTGTGGGACGTGGGCGGGCAGGAGAAGCTCCGCCCGCTGTGGAAGAGTTACACGCGCTGCACCGACGGCATAGTGTTCGTGCTTGATTCGGTCGACGTTGAGAGGATGGAGGAGGCCAAGATGGAACTGATAAGGACGGTGAAGGCGCCGGAGAATTCCGGGGTGCCCATACTGGTGCTGGCCAACAAGCAGGACCTTCCCGGCGCTAGGGAACCGAAGGAGTTGGAGAAACTGTTGGGACTGACCGAATTGGGGAACGGGGGCGCGCCGGGCGGCCACCAGTGGTTCGTACAGCCGGCCTGCGCGATCACCGGCGACGGCCTGCACGAAGGCCTGGAGGTGCTCTACGAAATGATACTGAAGAGGAGGAAACTGGCGAAAGAACGGAAGAAGAAGGCCAGATAGGAAAGAACCTGCGCCGTCTAGGAACCTTTCCGTTGGCCGTGGGCAAAATATTGCCCGCGGGAAATTTTCAAAGTCTTGCCGCGATATTCTAAAACCGAAGTTTTGTAACAAAAGGCTTATAGACATAATTTTTGTACGTTTGTTATTGAAAAAAAATCGACTAGGTTAACAAACAGAAACTGCTTGGAGAGCTTTAAGTGTCTTTTTTAGAAGCGCAATCAACGCGAGAACGAAAAATTTGCGTCCGAAAAAAGTCGATAGGGGCGTTTCGAAAATTGATACCGGAAACTGACAGATCTCGTCAAAACAACGCGAAAGTGTGGTATAGATTTTTTTTGTAAAGTGCACCCCTGTTGAGATATGACCGAAAAAAATTGGACGCGAACTTCTAACTTTTCAGTTTTTTGCCTATAACTTTGTTAATATTGAAGCTACATTAAAATGCGATATATCGTTGGAATCGCCAGAAAATTTGCCATCGACATAGGGAATATTCACGCATATTCCGTGTGTGATTTAAATAAAAATAAAGCGATAGCTTTAAGCGGCTATATCTCAACATTAGTCTGTCAGAAATCGACCGAAAATTATAATTTAATGGAACACCCTATATCATGAGAAGCATTGCGAAAAACGAAAGTAGTAGACGCCGTGAGAAATAATTTTTAAAGAAGATGTTCCCATAATTTGTTATTGTATATCAGCTTGGATGTGTGCAATTTTTAGATAATAATACGGATTGTTATGTCTCTGTAATAGGTTACATTTTTTTGTTTGCTCAATAATTACAATCGACAATGCCGTCTTGTCGAGTATTTCGCACGTTTTGCATTGAGTAAAAGAAATCTATTTAGTAATAATCTGAGTGCAATTTTATGAAGAGAATAAAAAATGCAATAGATCAGGGGATTTTTGCATTTTTTATCTGTTGCAGATTCATAACCGTTTTTTGACCAAAGGTGCTCATTTAAATAAGTAGGTTTAGTTTTAAATTCGCACTAAATCTTAATATTAAAAAGTCAACTAGAAAAACAACATTTATATAGCAGCTTGTTAAAAGAAAACTAGCGTTTTAAATTCCTTTATATTATGTTCCTATGTTCGAAATCTTGAATGAAATAGTTAACTGTGATACTCCTAGTAGATATGCGACTTCAACTGTTTTTCTAGGTGACATTTAAAGAGTATATTTAGGGGAAAATAAAAAACTTTCGTTTCGCCCTGTTATAAAAATATGTAGGTATACAGACCAAATTTTTTACACATTTTTTCTAAATGTTGATCTATATGTCGCCGAATACAGGAAACGCCCTGTATGTTGTTCACTAAACTCTGTTTTTTATTTCTTGCAGTCAAAATCACAGGATCTGTGATAAAATCATAGGAGCCATTTCAACCTTCCTTTTGCGTGCTCTATGAATTTTCTGGTTACATTTGGATTGTCGAAATTTGAGAGATGTGCCAACATAACCTTTTAAGGTTGACATCTGTCAATATAAAAATCAGTGTTTATACAAGTATATTATTGCCGTGGTATTTATTTATTAATTTTCGCGTATTATATCATCATATTATCACATTATTATAACCTATAATAATTGTTAGAAGAAACCTTGTATAGTAGATTTATATAAAACAATTCGACTATATATTTCCTGTTATATACTATACCTTACACCGCCATGTTTTAAATGTAAATATGTACCTAAATGTAACATATGGTTTTTATTCCAAATAAACCGATGTTTGTTTTTTAATTGTGTTTTCTATTCTTGCAACCAAATTGATTTCCTTAGTTTGTGATAAAAATACTCAGTTATATTGTTTTCGTAAATTTACGTACAGGCCCGCATAACAGAGGCTGTCTAAATAAATCCCAATCATTTGATACCGAAAATAGAATCTAAGCTATCTTTTGTCGTCCCCTCTAAGAATGGAAGCAGATGTTTTCTGAACCGTGGGAAAACCCATAACAAAAGAAAAGTCGAAGTTATTTTATCCGCAGCGTCCCAAAATACACAAAATAACTGCTGCGATATGACGGTTTTTCTATAAAAAAATGTTTCGTGGTCCTTATAAAAATAGAACAACACCTGTGATCATATTTTATCCCTTACACCCCTTCAAATACACTAACCCACTTGCGAGGTGGATCAATATGTGGCAGAGTTGCCGGACCACGCTACAGAAAATCGGAGTGGAGTAGGTATGTCAATTTGAAGTTAAACATTGTCTGTAATTTTTTATGCGACAAAAGTATTTTAAAAAGAACGAACGTATTCCTTACTTACTTTCATGTAATGTCAACTATATGATTGACGTACCTATACCCGATATTAAAATCAGTTAGTTGTTTTATCATCCATCGCCAAGGACCAAAATCCAACACATTGTTGTCGACTGGGAAATCTGACAACGCCGCAGTGGAGCAGCTGGCAACAGGCACCTGGCAGCGGGCCGAGAGGGGGTGGAATATTTTTTTGCCCAGCCTCCCTTGTCTAAAGGTGACGTTAATGGGGAAAATGATGGATTACGTTTTTGGCTAACTCGAAAGTATCTTGTTACCGTCAGGAATTCATGATGGATAAGAATGTTAGTTATGGATGGATTGATAAAACGCGTAAAGATTTTATACAGGGTGTAATCTATCTTTGATTTTGAACACGTTTAGATTTTTGGCAATAATGTTCGGAATACTTTAATAAAAGGAATACACCGTGTATTCGCAACAAAATTTGCTACATAAATATAAGAAATAGTTTAAATCTTTCACCCAACGGAAATAGTCCTTGTAGAATTGCGCGACTGTCGCCACTTTAGAAAAATTAAAATGTATTATTTTTTTGTATAATTCAGATTGTCGATTATAAATTTGGAAGAATTATATTACCTATAGATAAAAGTACCATTGAATTCCTACCAAAATTTGTTTAAAACAAACGGTTTCTTAATTACCTAGGTAACTATCATTTTAATAATAAGTTATTATAGGTACCTACCTATAATATAGGTAGGTACTGGCAGATGATTTCCTATGTGATTAATTATTTTTTATAATTGAATTAATTTCATACTGTTTTGCTAACACTAATGAAGATAAAATTTTCTTGTGCAAAGTCGAGAAAATTGGTAAATTAACCGAGAAATAATAAGAATTTACAGTTAGATGTTTAGAGAAATATGTTGGTACTACATTTTGATAAAATAAACTTACTTTTTGTACACTGTTGGTTGTTTTTCTATTTTTCTCTTCATATGGAAACAAACACTAAACAGTTTCATAGTAATATTATACTTTTAAGATTTATATCCTGAATATCCAGTCACGACAGTCACTTTTTGTTTGTTTACATTTTGTTTCGTTGTTTAGCCACAAAACATAGAAAAGAAAACAATATCTAACATTGTTATTTTAGTTGTGTTTATTGTAGTATCATAATGTATTGCTGTATAGAATGTAATTTAATTTAGTACCTACTTTTTTACACTTTTTGTTTAAAAAGCATCATATAACCATAATAATCCTTAATTTCCTTATTTTTGATGTTTTATTTTCAAAAAATACTAATGACAATTTAATTTTTTTTGACAGATGTCATTGAAATTTTGAAACCGAATTATATCAACCCTCAGAAAAATAAAAAAACTATTTTTCTGAGTATTAACTTAACAAAACAAAAATTAAAACTTAAAACTAACAAAGCTTATTGAAACGGCTTGTATAATGATTTTTTTAGGAAACCATAATTTAATTTTCTAATTTATGTTTAAAAAAATAAAAAAAGTACTGGAGGCGCCGGGTATCGATCCCGGTACCTCTCGCATGCTAAGCGAGCGCTCTACCATCTGAGCTACGCCCCCTGTTGGAAATTTTATCTCGATACCTATTGACTAATTTCATTAATGTTTTTATTAATTTTTTATATTAAAACTAAATAGCCCATTTTGTAGATTTCCAGAGAATAATGTCATTTTGCTAAACAAACATACCCTTCAAACGCAACATAAGAAAGTTACAGGGCTTTCGCAAATTAATTTTTAAAAACTGTTTTTCTTAATTATCACAATACCTATACCTAGGTATAAGTGTATGAGGAAGGTACAACAAAAATACCCTACAGGTATTTTCTTCGGTTAATCAGTTGCGTGATGGGGATAGATTTTTTCGAAAATAACTTCTAAGGAAATATATATTTTTTTAAAAACTGGTAGCATTTTTGTATTGCTTGCTTAATTTTGCTTGGAAAATGACTCCAGGTAAGTAATTTTTATATAAACTAATAGTTTGAATAAATGAGCATATTGAAAGAAATTATCTTTACTTACATCTAAAAGTCTAAGTAAGTATTAGTACCATTTAGCCATAATAGACAGATGTCCTCTATCTGTCGATTAGCCATAATAGACAGATATAATAGACAGATGTATCTGTCTATTAGTAGGTACCTACCTACCTACTAATTGACATGTGTCAATTAGTACTAAATCGAGAATTACATTTGTCAATTAGTACTAATCGAGTTACTTACACCTTTCAATTAGAAAAAAAAAATTCGTGGCACTTATACTACTCCTTCGGGAAATTAAAAAGTGAAAGTTCGAACAAAACATTTACGAGCTTATTTATGCACAAAAATTAACCCATAAATTAAATAATTAAGAGCAGACACATATGATACTAATAAATACTGTAATTTTATGGCAGTTTTTTAACCACCATAACTTACACTAAACGAGAGTAGTATGATATAGGTAGCTTTAGCTTACTTTGAACATTTCACTCAACATATGTTCACAGACATAAGTAGTAAAAGGAAAAGATCTCATCTTCAACGTCAAATAAATTATAAACATTACTGTTTTCGCAGTAGGTAGAAATTATTATAGGTATGATATTCGATTTCGTCTAACACACCTGTTCTTGCATCTTTACTTTTGTTTAAAACTAATTAAAAGATAAACAGAAGAACATCAGTAGGTATAACTAAACATGTGTGAAAGTGTGACGATTTCCTTGTCCCAAATATACATGCGCCCTGTATAAATAAACACAAATGAGACTATTACACCTTTTTTATTGAACAAACATTCACGCTGGTCTACCTTTCGATTCTATTGTATAATTTGTATATTTCCTGTTTATTTTTCAGTATAAACGGATATCCTATTATAAATGCATTGGTTGTACAATACAAAATAGAGTCAAATAAATCCAGAAGTGCAACATCGCGGTCAAATATTATATTATAGTATAGTCCAAGCCTCAAATCAAACTTCCAACTTTTTATTTGACATGACATGTCAAAGTATGACGTGTTTTTAATGATTTTTTTTTCTTGAAATCGGCAGTAACAAAATCGTCATTAAAAGCTATTGTACGATTTTTTCAATAAGTAGGCCTTGGCGAGATGTTAAACATCAGACGCGGAGCCATCGCCCGTCGAAAGTGACCAAATATTCAAAACCCGGCCAACAAAGGCCCATTTAACTTTTCGTAGGTACACATTGCGAAATTGTTGCCTATATAGTAAAATTATTTTAAGAAGTCCTCACTGGGACTGTCAATTGGTAATTTCGCCATCCGAAGTTGGCATCAATGCAGCAAAAAATGCAACCGGGTCTTAAGGCCAGGTCAGTAACGAGCCCATTTGCACAATGAATTACTACTAATATCACGAACAAGAACAACACAGATAACGGTAAAACTCACGAAACGTACAAAACCCGCGAATATTTTCACTGCCCAAAGTTTGAACCTTTTTGAACGATCCGGAAAACCTTCACTGTCACTTTCTCAACACCGAAATAAAATTTGCCTGAGTACGCCCCATAGACGCAGTCGCAAGTGGCAGATTTTACCATTTTACCAAAATGAAAGTGTTTCCATGACGTTTGAAATTATTATTAAAATGAGTTGTAGTCCTAGTTATTTTTATTTGTAGCGGTATAATCGTGATTGTAATAGGGTTTTTATTTTGTTATGTTCTTTTTTCGTATCGCTTGGGTAACTTTTCACATCATAAATCAATGAGTGACGTCATTAACTGGTTGCGACGCATATACCAATGATATACCCATGGTTAACAGAAATGTCTTAGGGATTTTGTGGAGAGTGTCATCTGACAAAATCGGGACTTCTTACAGTAATCGGGGTATAGCAGCGCAATTTTTCAGTACAAATATTTGAGTAGGTTTGAATATTAATCTGTTTCATGGAGGCTGCACAACAGGCAGCAGTTTGGAGTTTCTGTTGGGAAGCGCCGTGCCTCGTCATACTTGACCTGGGTAGAGCGATCGTCAAAGTCAAGCAACGCCGCGCGCAGTCGGTTCATGGACGGGTGATCGCTTATGATTATTTTTTGCCTAATAAAACATTTTTTCCCACTTTCATTCATTTATTTATTATTCTCAACCAACTTGACAGTTCACTATAGAGAATGTGACAAAGCAATTTAAAATTAAAAAAACTAAATTCATGTAATTAAATCAATCGAAAATAATTTTTTTCAATGAGATATTTCTTAAGTTATTTTTTAAATTTAGTAATATTTTTAACCATTTTGGTAAGTTATTATATATTTGGATACCATTTATGTAATATATTGACTTTTTTCCAAAACTACTTTTTATACTAACTGTCTTTTCATTAAATTTGCTTGTCTTGTACCATGTACCATGTTCATGTTTTGCACCATTTTTAACAAAGTTTAGGTTTGAGTGTTTCGTATTTTTTATAACAGAGTGTATAAATATGCAAAGTTTTAATTTATAAATACAACACAGATTTAAATATCCAAAAGGTTTATATATGTTTACTGTAGGTTCTAAAAATGGTAGGTAGTCTATGCATACATTTTATAATTTTGTTTTGTAACTTCAAAAAGAATTAATGTACCTTGGCACTGAAGTTTTTTTATGACTCCAGAGGCCTCGGCAACCAAATTCCACAGTTGAACTTCAGTGCCTTGGTGCATAAATATTATAGCGTTAAAAATGAAGATTTATTAATTATTAAAAGTTAATTTTTGTACATTTATTGGACTCCTTTTGAGATTTGTTTAACATTTTTTTACCAGGAAATATTTAGGATTTAGGTTCATAAATGCAACAATAATTAATAATGTAAATATTACATTGTGAGTTTAAACAAAATATTCTTCTAATTAATTCATCAGAAAAAGTTTATTTATTTAGGCATTATTTAGACATGTTTCTTACATTGTAACCACTATTATACACAGTGCCTACTTTTCATAGAAAATCCCAAGATATTTCTAGACACCTAATCAACTTTTATAGCCTGCATCCACTTAAAAACATTATAGGCCGTTTTATTACTTAAACTGAGTGCCTTATTTCTGTTTATTTTGCTTTAAAAATAAACACTGCAGTCACATTTTTATTTTTTTACGCTCGCATCTCATTTTAAAACGCTTGAACAATTTCGCTAATCTTTTCATTTCCTGTTCTCCCAACAAAAGACCACAATAGGCACCCACCTGCCTATTATTATTTTATTTCCGCTTTTGACAGGACGTCCATATAGTTTCACCTTCAAAAAAAATTCCCTATTACGACACGTTTATTTATAAATAATGTTTTCCTCCGATTTTTCAAGACTCTTCTTCGACCTCTCCTTGGTATCGATCCCGTAGTCCAACAAATCGTCCGTGTATTTGCAATAATCCGTAAAGAAGTCCAGATACTCCGCTTCGGTCTCGGTCAGATCTCTGGGGGGCGGTGTGCTGGGCTTCTTGTGTTCTATTGGCGGCGACCGCTTCTTCAACTCTGAAACAACCAATCGCACGTCAAGCTCCGCCCACTGAGAGCCAGCGGGGACGCCCGGTAGGCGTTACCTTTGCCCTTCTTCTTCTCGAAGGGCGGGGCGAACGCCCTGTTCAGCCTGTACGTCAAGCTTTCGAGTTCTTTGTATTGTTTGGCCGCCTTCTCAGCCAGCCGCATCACCATCATTTGTTCCATGTAATAGTTGCCTTCCAGCATTGCCACTTGTTCGCTGGGCACCTGGAAGATTATCGCAATATACAGGGTGAGTTTTTTTTCGATGACCACTACGGGGATCTCGGAAACTAGCAGAGCCAGAACGAAGGTTAAATGGGGAAAGAATTGCGGTTTTGAATGCTCGATCTAATGCCCCTTCTGGATTTTTAAAAAAGTTCATGGCTCACTATATATTTTGAAAAGAGTGATTTTTTGCTATTTCACCAGATCTCTGTAGCTCCGATATTTCTGATTATACAGAAAAACTGTAGAGACAGAAATTGTAGATAATGTTGGGCTTAATAAGATAATCTGATCCAATTTTTTATGTTGTTTGTGATTTTTGAGATATGACATAAACTTGTGTTTTTTTAAACGTAAATCATAGCTGGCTGTGGCCTTATCAAATCGGCCATTTTTTGAGCTTTTTAAAGATATAATACTCGGCATAGTTATTATAAAAAATAAAAGAGCTATAGCTAATTTTCTGCTTTTTTAAATTTTTACATAGTCAGCCATGGAATATTTTCATAATTACGTTCTATTTTATAATTAGACATATTTCAAACTTTCTAATATTTTGTTTTTAGCTGGTAACAAAATGTAATAAAGTAAAACAAAAATTAAAAAACTCAAATTCAAATTATTATTTTAAAAGGCGTTTAAATAATCCACCATTATTATTTATGCAAATATTGCATCTTTTTAAAACTGAATTTGTCGCCTTTCTTAGAGAGCGCCTGGCAATTGCTTCTAAAACAGTTGATCTTAATTCAACTACTTTATTTTGTACTGTTCCCCACAAAAAGAAATCCAAAACAGACAAATCGGGGGATCGGGGCTGCCAGGAAATAAGTCTATTTCTCCCTATCCAACTATTTGGATAGAGCTGATCTAGGTAATTTCTTACGGGCAAATAATTATGTGGTGGAGCTCCGTCATGATAATTTTTGTTTTATTTTGTTACCAGCTAAAAATAAAATATTTGAAAGTTTGAAGTATATCTTATTATAAAATAGAACGTAATTATGAAAATATTCCATGGCAGACAATGTGAAAATTTAAAAAAAATCAGAAAATTAGCCATAGCTCTTTTATTT
Organism: Pseudeuparius sepicola; assembly: GCA_963920635.1. NCBI lineage: Eukaryota > Metazoa > Arthropoda > Insecta > Coleoptera > Anthribidae > Pseudeuparius > Pseudeuparius sepicola. Next base: position 34,095,649 of record OY987306.1, read on the forward strand.
TTTATAATAACTATGCCGAGTATTATATCTTTGGAAATCTCAAAAAATGGCAGACTTGATAAGGCCACAGCCAACTATGATTTACGTTTAAAAAAACAAAAGTTAGTGTCATATCTCAAAAATCACAAACAACATAAAAAATTGGATAGGATTATCTTATTAGGACCAAAATTATCTACAATTTTTGTCTCTACAGTTTTTCTGTATAATCAGAAATAACGAAGCTACAGATATCTGATGAAATAGCAAAAATCACAATTTTCAAAATATGTAGTGAACCATGAACTTTTTTAAAAATCCAAAAGGGACATTAGATTGAGCATTCAAAACCGCAATTCTTTCCCCATTTAACCTTTGTTCTAGCTCTGCTAGTTTCCGAGATCCCCATAGTGGTCATCGAAAAAAACTCACCCTGTATTATTTTTTAAGGTAAGTAAATGGTTTACCTTGTCTAAAAGGAGCAGTTCGTTTCTGTATTTTGATTCTATAGCGGCCATCATTTGGGCCATGCTTAGATTTGCGTCGTTTGGTCCTATCCGAGTCTCATATACATCTTCAACGAATACGTGAAGATTTAAAACTTCGTCATCCATGATGAGTTTCTTAAATTCGTCATTTATAAGCTTGATGGCGAGTTCTTCTAAATATTTAGCCCTCTCTTCCTCCCAGCTAGAAAACACTCCCTAAAACTTCAAAGGGAAAATTTACCGTACTTACGATATTCCCCCTTCAAGTCTATCAATAGTTTCCTGCAAATTTCTTATCTCATCATCAAACAATTCTTCTGCCTTTCTCATGCCTTCTTTGACTTGTTCAAGGGGTATGGCCAGCTCTTCAGAATGGAGCAGGGAGTTCAAATTTTGCATCTCCATAAATCTAAACACATCCAAAAGTTGTTCCGGGGATGTGAAATATAGTTCTGGTTTTTCGTCGTTTTGCCCCTCCTCACAAAACTGTTCCAGAAGATCTGTTAGCGAAGGACTGGTTTCTGCTGCGGACATCCTACAGAAAGTACATTTTCTTGAAATCCAAATGAGTTATATAATTCACTTGTAAACATTTTCAAAACTGGTTCTTATACAAAGGAAATAAATGTAAGGGAAAATAGCAAGCCTTGATGGTTTAATCAAGTAGGTACTAGCAAAACTAATGAAAGCACGTGACAAATATTATCTGAAGAAAAATAAAATAAAGCCTTTGATACAGTTCGCCGATTTTCGACTATTTTTTGCATTGTTACTTACCAAACATCAAAAATTACTTACCTATATTTTGAGAACAAATTCTCAGGTTCTTCTTCTTGTTCTTCTTCAAAAAAAGACTTTTGTTTCATTCTCCACGACAAGGGACTAACCATATACAAAAACTGTTCGTACATCTTACAGTTCCTCCACTTTTCGTCCGAAGTATACAAAGAAGAACGAAGCGCGCCATATTTTTTTGCCACTGCTTTGTACTCTTCGTATTTTTCGTAAGCTAACCTAGCAGCTTCTTCCGATTCCTATAAAATTATTGTATTATGTACGATCATAGACAAAATATTGTATGTCACCTTTAATAGCTGCATAGCTGACGTGTGGTCTCTATACAAAAACTCCTCAAACACATCCACATACTGTTTGTAATTCTGCTGTATCTGATCTATAATTTTTTGTTCCAACAATAAATTTTCGTCGATGAGCATTATGTCGTCTTCCCGGAAACCATTGATAATTTTCGTTTTCAATGAGTTACGAACTATTTCTATGTACTCCCTTATGTCTAGCTTATCGGGAATAGGTCGTCCTAAAATTTTAAGAATGTAAATTACTGCACGCGAACAAGATGTCGACAATATGGCCGCCATTTTGATAGTTAGACAAAGAGGGAAGTATATTTCATGTATGTATAAATGTATACCTTCAACGATCTTATAATATTCTGGATCGATGTCTAGAATGGTCTTCATGCTCTTCACTTTGGGTTCTTCGACGTAAAGTCTTTTTAAGACGTCCCGTTTTTGCCTATCTTTGTGACTGGGTCTTTGAGAACATTTCTGCTTGAGTTCCATTATTCTTACGTCGTTTCGCCAAGCTTTCGTCATAACTTTATGGGCGAATTCTTCGAGATCCTTTGGGTATTCAAAAGGGGAAGGTTCCTACAAAAACATGGCGTTGGTCTGGCCTCTTATACAATGAAAATTACCTTTGGAACATCCCTCTCATTTTTCGAGTCTATCCCAAAGCCGGCTGTAAAATACCTCTTCGTGATCGGCGTTTTTGGTTTCAGAACTCTCTCCAGCTCCCTAGATTTGGGCTTCTTGAGGCGAACCTTCGGTTTTTGGGCCCTCGTAGCCCCGCTCTGGCTCTTCGACGACGATGTCGTCGATTTGATCAGAAGCTGGTCGGGCAGTGAAGTTTGCGATTCTTCTTTTGCGGCCATTATATAAAACAGTGAAATATAAAAGGTATGAATGTATAAAAGTATGGTAGAGGGTTGGTAGATGTTGTCACGATGAAGTTTGATCGAAGAAATGGTCGCTATAGGGTTGCCAAAGTGCACAGGGTGTTAATAATTCAAAGAATTAAAAAAAAACATTCCCTCGTTTTTTTTTCTTGAACATTTCCAAGGACATTTTCCTTATCTCGATAGCAAATTTTCTGGTGAATCCAACGGTGCATTGCCTTTTATTGTACCTTCAACATTTCGAAAGAACAAGAACACCCTCTGATATAATCGAAATATATCACTACATATTATGCTGCCTATCGACCAAAAGCTAAAGCTCAAAATTTTGCATTTCTTCAGGATCAGAGCTGCCTGTAAACAATGAAATTATTTCAGCCATCTATCACTAGATGTCGCCACCATGGCTATTATACGAGGGCTCATTAATAAGTAAGCTGTTGCTTGGCAACGAATAATATCTTGTATCGATTATCAAAAAAAAAAGTTGTCAAATATTGTCAATGTGAAGTTTTAGTTTCACTTTAAGGTTTTATACAAACATTATTCATAGGCGATATATATCTTCTATAAAATAATGAAACATGTCGATATTCCTCCGTATGACAGAATATCCTTTCCTAGAAAACCGAATTATGAAGTTAGTGGAGATTTTTTTATGTCCAGACATGCCACAGCTGCTTTGGATAAGTATGATGATGCATTTTTAAATAAATATAGCCTGGTTCATACAGCTTCTTTATCTTTTAATTTTTCTTTATCTTTAAGAAATATTAAATGTCATTGGTCAGTTCAAATCAAGGGACAAATGCCGTTGGTTATTTCTTAAAGATAAAGCAAAATTAAAAGATAAAGAAGCTGCATGAACCAGGCTTTAGTTGGTTGAAAAATATTCATATTCGAATTTGAGACGATCGATGCAAAGTCCCAATCAATAATAATAATAATAATTCTCAGAGAGAAAATCAAAATACGAGGATTTAAATATGGATATTTTTTCTGTAGTTTTAAAATTTGTTTTTAAGAAGAATAAACAATAAATCCTTATAGGAACTGCAGGAGACACGAGCCTGGTGACAACGCTGGTCGATCGGTTCAAGGACAGCACTACCTAGCACTAAAAGAATTGAAGAAAACCGAAAAAGATTTGCATGATAAGAACGTATATTTTCAACGTGAAAGAGAACGACTTAAAAGGCAATGGAACGAGCTCGAACGTAAGGAAGTTGCTCTTAGGAGGAATTTCAAACAGTTCGATCAGGTAGATACACAAATCTTTTGGTCTAACGTCATATTTAAAAGAGAAAAGATATCTGTCAAATTTGACAACTCATTAATCCTGTCGCGTCGCCACGCAATATGTTGCGAAAACAATAAGTCAAAACCATCGAATTGATAAGTACAATGGAAGTCGCACAGATACCACTTTCATTGTTGTTTGGGGCAGCCAACTCTAGAAAGAGATAGGTTTCAAATGGCAATAAGTAAGACAAGGACGCTTAGTGAACGTGTCAGCTGATTCAGGCAAAGGAACTATACAGGGATGTTGCATATTAATGGACGAATTTAATGGGCATGTTCCGTAATTCTCTTTATTGTATGATCTGTATTCCGAAATTCGGGGCTTGTTTGTAGGAATGAGAATTTTTCTATATAACCACAATTATGTAAATATTGCACAGAAAAAAGTAGTGAATTGATTTAAAAAATTACCTACATGGCAATTTTATGTACCTGGAAGTAAATTGAGACAAAAAAAATACAAATTACAAAATAAAAGTTTATTTTAAAATAAAGGCAACAAAATATCTAGGATAATGGTATACATTTTCAACTTTAATCACTTATCTTAATTGATTTATTAATTTTAAAATTCAATTTATAAAACGAAAAACATGTAAGACAGGTAGCTTTTACATATTTTTATGTATATTTTATATTGTTTAGGCATCTAACAAAAAGAATTACAAATAATTACCTTATTAAAGGGACCAGAACCTCAATATTAATTCCATCTTTGACTACGAAGAGCAGGGTTCATTAGCACAATATTTTGCCAGTTTTTCCCTTGATATTGATAGTTTCTATCATGACTCGGAAAATAAAAAACTGTAGTAATTACATACTTTTTAAGTTTGCGCTGCCCAAAATTCTCTATGAAATTGCTCTCAATAAATTGTTGATTACAAATGCAAGTAAATACTTGTAGACAGTACAAAATTTTTCCTTTTTATTGCTGCAATCCACTTGTCTCTAATATCACCTTATCTCTTGGAAAACTGCAAAGTTATTAGCAAAGATTTTTAAGACATTGGTACATCCAAATACACAACAGTAGTTGACCCTCTTTTTTGTAATTTACAACAAACAGAAAGAATATAGCCACATAGCTAAATTAAATTTTCTCTTCGATCTAAAAATATAATATTAAACCAAACACCAACTAAGAAAACTCAACGCCGTTTTATACGAAACTGCCGCCACGACACGAACTCAAATCAAATATAAATAATACAATAATTAGGTACTCCGTACTCCTATTCGTATTGGGACTTGGGACAGGAGGAAAATTAAAATGACGTTTGACAACGGAACTCGTTTGAAGCACAGGATACAAAAATAGAAAGTTAGGACAAACACCTCTTTTGTGTTATGTGGTTTTTGCCGGAATCAGCTGATTTATTTACTATTTCACTTGCTCAAGTTTGGCTGCCAGTTTCTCTCTCTACACTCCTTCCATCTACTTGTCAATTCAATGGTCAAAACAATGCAAAATTCGTTGGATGTGTAAATGTTCAGAAATAGATTGCGACATGGATACTTTGCCACAAATAATCTGTCAGCCGTTGTTTATCTCAAATGTCAATGTTTGCAGTTTGTGAAAGAAAACAGCGAAAAGCGGGAGAGGGCCATAGCCAAAACCGCGGACCAAAGAAAGCTATGGTTTGACAGGACCCAACAAATTGACACTATGGTGGCATCCTACGAATCCATGAAGGCAACGAAGATTGCCATGGATAAAACTATACAAGAATATATGTTATACGAGGTACCTATACGAGAGTTTTATACATATATACATATAATGTTTTTGTGATTATTTCCGGTCGTAGAAAAAAGTGTGTATGCATGTATTTTACCGATAAAATTTTTACTTAAAATTTGAATGATTTCTTTTATTGCAGAAGTTTTTAAATGAAGTAGTATTAGCAGAAGAAAACGCAACTTGCATTCATGATATTATCAGTAGGTACGAGACTTTGTTGATGGCGAAAAACGAACTTGATACTCTTCAGCACGAATGTCTACAACAGCTTGAAAACGCCAAAATTCGAATGGTAATATAATATTTTTTTTCTGTTTTTATAATAATTATTATCGATTTTGCAAAAGTGTTTCCATTTGTTTATTTTTATAAAATCCATTTATATTCGATTTATTTATCCCTCCTATACCTAGCTTATTTTTTAGTTGTTAGAGAAATTCATATTATAAAATATGTCAAAAGAAAACATGTACAAAAGGTATGGTATATAAGCAGTTTTATAAAAATAGTATTGTTGAATTTATTTTTTGTTGTAATTTTAGCAAAGTAAAATTTTTAAGTTCTGCGACAAAATCGAGGGCCTGCGTATAAAATTGACCGTTCTAGAAAAGAAATATGAAAAAGCCGTCGAAAATAGCCAAAAATGGGAAAATATCCATGGAAGCATCAAGATAGACGCCATGGAAAGAGTTATACAAGGAGTATGTATAAATATTAAGCCGTTTCAATATTTTTAGATATATTACGATTTGTATAGGTAATTTTTGTTTGGTTAGGTTGACAGCATTGTTGTCAACAAAAAAATGCTCTATGATTGTCGAGTTACTTTTCGTTTTACACCAATGAATAAGTTCTTTATTCATTGTTTTACACTAACTCTGGGTGTCACAAAATTTTGACATATATAGGTATATCAAAAACTAAACTTAAAAGCGTTTCACAGTTCATTTGAGAAAAATTAACAAAAAGCAAGGTTAAAAGCAAGTAAAAAATTAATGGTTAAGGATAATACCTACACACTTTGAGGAAACTTAACCACATAACCTATATAAGTTTTTACCAAGATTCACAACCTATTGAAATGGCTTTTTTTTACTACTAACCTGAGAAATCACCATTATTTACCTCATTTCTCTAATGAGAAGTAATATTTCTCTCCTTAGGTAAATAATAATAATAAAAAAATACCTAAGTAAATAATGAAAAATTTTCTATATGACTAGTTTCATTTTATCAGCTTGACAACTGAACTCCCAGGCTACTTGATATTTCGAAGTATTTGAAAGAAGGGAGAAATGACTAAAATATCAAAATCAAATATGTAAAATATGGCAATATTTCAATGTTAGTAGTAAAAAAATTCTATATACACCTCGGTTGAGAAGGCCATTATTTACCACGCATATTATATCCTTGGGCGCTACGCGCCTCAGGATATAAAAATGCTCGGTAAATAATGGCGCACTTCTCAACCTAAGTGTATAATATACTATTATTTTGTGTAGTACTGTTAGTTTTTTATTATTTAGCTATTTATGTTTTTTAGATTGGTATAAAACAGGCTTGCCTAAGAATGTACCTAGAAATTTGCAAGCGAAAAAGAATTGCACCGAAATTTGTAGACCATTTTGAAAAACAATTCGTTTTCATAAAAAATGCCATTGGCGAATACGAAAGCTTAAACAAAATGGTGGAAGAACAAAAAGAAAGTGAGAAGAAAATATCCCTGAAGCCACACCTTTCATTTGGATCTTCAAAATCTTAAAATATTTGTTTCCACCTGATACATTAAGTTTTATTGTGTCAATATTATGACATTTATATTTTATTAAGTCAAATGTCGCGTTTTTGTCTGAATGTTATTTTTGCCGTATTATTGATCAGAAATAGTTAATAATTTCGTAGTCTGTAATAAATGTGTTTATGATAAAAAAAAATTCAAAGTGAATTTTTCATAACCCAACCCAAAAGTTTATTTTTTCGAAATGAGAGTCCGAAAGAATTCTGTCGTGTTTTTTCCAAAGAAGCGCCCAGAAAACAACGTGAACGAGTTCTTACATTCGAAAGAACTCATCAGAGTAACTGGGTAAGTTACAAACATACAGTAAAGAAAGTAGTATGACATTTAGTTTTTTTTTACCTAGGTAAAGCCTATTCATTTAATTTATACCCTGACGTCATCGTTTGGTGTTTTTTGCTGCCAATATAAATTCTAGTGACACTACAAAAATGCCACACAAATAATAGTTAATTTTCATCTGTCATGTTGGCATAATAGGGTTGGGTTGCAATAATAATATTCAAATTTTTCGTTAAAATTTTGACACAGTTTGTCACTTAATTTTAAAAATGCCGCGCAAGATAGGTTCTCAAAATCTTGATAAACGCGCGCAGGGTATGGTGCGTGCTTTGGGCGAATATTTTGAGAGGGAAAGGGAAAACGGGGGTCCGCTGCTTCCGCTTTGTGCTGTAAAAGATGTAAGTACTTTTTATTTTATTTCACTGATATAAATTTCGATAATTTCTAAAAAATCATATTTTTGTTTCTATTTAAGAGGGTTGCAGCAGCTCTAGGAATTAGTTTTGACACGGTCAAAACAATTATTTCAAACGAACCAGCTACTCGAACTGCAAGGAGAGAAAGAAAAAACCTGTACCTAGTCAACATTGATGATTTCGAACAGACAGCAATCCGAAATGTGATATATGAAATGTATATATAGGAACAGTATGTTAAAGAATTTTGCCAATTTGCCCCAATATGCGTCTAATTTTATAATTATTCTTTTAGAAAAGCACTTTACAGTGAACGCCCTAAAAGCAAAATTAGAAGAAAGAGATATTTTTCATGGTGGTAGAACATCTTTATGGAAAATATTGAGGAACATTGGATTTAAGTACCGCAAAGATGATCCTCGACGTGGACTTTATGGAGGTGCCTATAATATTGCTATAAAACGTATTAAATTTTTAAGAAATCATATGCAAGCAAAAAGAGAATAAACACGAGAGTTTGTTTACTTGGAAGAAACATGGATTTTCCAAGATTTTCCAAGATTTTGAATTAAGGGAAATATTTTCTTTGTAAATTTCCACTGCTTTATTTTTACATAAAGGCGTATCAGATGGTCCAAAAATTTTTTTAAATTAATTATTCGGAAATAGTTAATTTTTTCATTTTTTTTAATTTTTAAGTACCTATTAACACAGAATAGCTGTGGTATTAAGCTTTTCCTCATTTTTATCCACATGGCCTATTAAGGTTTCATATTAAGAAAACACAGTGTACATTAACTAACCTGTAAATGGTTTAAAAGTCAAATATTGTGGCAGCTGAAGTCTTCGTATTTGCAATTTGTCATAAAGTTTGGCAACCCTGTTATGCTGGTATCGATGACGTCAGGGTATAAATTAAATGAATAGGCTTTAGGCACTTTTGTAAAATATAGTTTTATGTTTATATAATTAGGAGACCGGCTGTTGTGAAGGATGACGTATTAGAAATTAGTGCAAAAGCTAACTTAGCTTATTTACAAGTTAGCCTGTTAAATACAGAAAAAAAGTTGGATCAAAAGAGAACATTTCTCGCTTCAAAAAAACGAGAAATGAAGAGGCAGTGGAAAGATTTGGAACACAAGGAAAACGCATTGAGAGAAAATTTTGAAAATTTCAACCAGGTATTAGATTAGCTTATTAAAAAAAGAGTGGGGCTAACTTAGACAAGGAAAGAGAGAGAAAACCGCGCTTGCTTACCCTCCCTTGTGTTGATTTTGGTACGTCGGCCATTTTATATGTGGCAGACAAAGCGAGTACGTTTGAGTCAATTTCGTGAATTTGTGAATTAAAAGTGGGGAAAATATACTCTTTCGATGGTGAATTGTTCTGCTTTTTGGTTGCAAAATCAGAAGTGAAAAGCAAGAGCCCTGGATTTCATTTCACAGGTAAATATTTAACAAGCTACCTTTGAAAGATGCACTAAAACTTTATTTTTTCTCAATATAACTTCTTCAAATTCCTTCTACCTTTTAGTATGATAAAGTGCGCATTGTTTTGTTTGTAAATAGGACCAATAAATATAATTATTTTTTAACATCGTTTATATTGAAAATTTCTTAATTGATTATGATAGTTTCATAAAATATGGGCTGGTTTCTAAGGGCGTGCATTATTTATTTTATTTTGATTGATTCGAAATCACCGCAAATAAATATACTTCGGCACTTGACACCAGCTTTACATTTGCAAATAGATACCAATATTTCAAATTACATGTTAGTCAAAATTAACTACCTTTCCATTTTTAAAATTTTTGTGATATTGGCTAAGAACGCGTTTCATGCTACGCCACTGGCCTGTCGTGCGATGTGGCAGATGGTAACACGGCCGCGAGCGCTGTTAGGCGTCCTCTCTCTTTCCTTGTCTAACGTGTCTAATATACAGGATGATTTTTTTAAGTCTACCACCACGATTTTCTTGCTCATTTTGCGGCCTACAAAAAAAACGTAAGAAACAAAAATGTGTCATTTTTGGACAGCTAAGTGGTGCTGCAAAAGAAATCGGCATCCATGGCCAACTTGTCGCGCAATATTAAAAAAATCTCAAATTGAGCAAAACTATTAATGGCCGTGCAATGTTTATTTCAAGAGACAGAGGAAAACTTTTATATTGAAAATTGATGGCACTGAGAAGCTTTATCCACCCAGGTGCTCAGATAGTTTCAGCAAATTACACAGGGTCTTCGGCTCTCTTGAGACCATGAAAATTGCCATATTTTGTTTTCTTACGTATTTTCTGTGCGGCCTAAAATAAGCGAGAATAAGAAATAAACAAAAAAAATTTCATAGCCTCAAGAGAGCCGAAGACCCGGTGTAATTTGCTGAAACTATCTGACTACGTGGATGGATAAAGCTTCTCAGTGCCATCGATTTTCAATATAAAAGTTTTCCTCTGTCTCTTAAAATAAACATTCCACGGTTATTAATATTTTGCTCAATTTTAGGTTTTTTAAATATTGCGCGACAAGTTGGCCATGGATGCCGGTTTCTTTTGCAGCACTACTTAACTGTCCAAAATTGCCACATTTTTGTTCCTTACGTTTTTTTTTGTAGGCCGCAAAATGAGCGAGAAAATCATGGTCGTGGACCTAAAAAAACATCCTGTATAAATATGTAGGTAGGTACTATACTGTAGTAGTCTACTGTAGGTAATTTTATGCAATAAATATTTCAAATCATTGAGTACAACAATAATACTTTCAAATGTATATTTAGTTTGTAAAAGAAAACCACGAAAAAAGAGACCGAGCTAAGAAGAAACTAAAAGAAGATCGACAATCCATAAGAAACAAAAACGGGCAAATCAGAGAATTTAAAGAAAAATATGCTCATATGCTGGAAGCCAGTCACAGAATGGACAAGAAAATAAGGGACTACAAGATCTATGCTGTATATACCTTCCGCTGATGAATGTTTTCAAAGTGGAAACACTGTTTTTTTTTCTTCAGGCATTCCTTCAAGACGTTATAGAAGCGTCTCCCTTCGAACAAATCTTGGACATCATCGATAGATACGTCAGCTTAGAAGACGCGAAAATTTTGATGACTTGCAGACACAACGCCGATCTGTCAAACCTCGAAAATGCCAGACACGACATGGTATTATTCGAGCAAATCGAAACACTTTTGGGGATATCGTTTTATCGTGTTGGTACTAAACGTTTTAAAAATGTTTTCAGATGAAACTCATAGAAGAAAAATCATTCATCATAATGGGTTTGAACAACCAGGTGGCCAATCTTCAGGCAAGGTATGAGCACGCGAACATAAAGTCGTTGGAAAGCGAATTGTTGGTCACGGAAATAAAAAACAATGCAGTAAAACAAATGAGCGACATTGAAAGGGTGAGGAATGATTAAAGTTAAAGGTAAAACGTTTTGACAATCTTCAACCTAGGTGAAAACTGCGATTTGGAACATGTACGTTCATATGGCTGCGTCAAAGAAACATCCAGTAAAAATTAAGAAAGACAACGTAGAGGAACAAATGATGTATATAAATAGAACGTTAACGGAAATAGACAAAGTTAGTAAGATGCTGAAGAGGGGCAAAAAAATAAGCATCGCGAGCTCCAAAGAATTATTCTAGACTGTTATTGCGTAAATATATTTTATTTTTACTGGTTTCGGTTGTCTCACACTTTTCCCACCAATAACATTCTTTTGTTTAGACCACACCCACTTGTACCCATTGTTTAATTCTACTGACAGTAATTCGCAGCTAGTGACAATTTTGATTGTTGCCAGGGGAAAAAAGTGTATACAGTGTGGTCGTTTAAGTGTGCAACATATGGGATTTTTTTATTAATTGCACAACGAAAATACAAATATTCCCGAAAGTTGGTGCATGTTCGATAATAATATTAGGCGCACTTAGAATGGTTGCAACTGCAAGTCAGACAGCATACAGGGTAGGTCAAAAAATATAAAAATTGTACAAGAGTAAAATACCTTTATTTCAGAAAACTCAGCAAAATGTTATTAAGAAAAGTTGTCTAGAATTAAAAGTTATGCCTAAATACCAAAAGTTATGCCTAAATACCAAAACATGGCCTACTAAAAAGAAATATATTTTTTTGAAAAACATTACTTAATAATTTCCTAAAAAAATTGCTTTAATATTCACCCTAAAGAATTTCATTAATCAATCAAAATTATATCAATTTCCCATAACTTTGTTCAAATTCAAGCATATTTGTAAAATTAACTTAGATTTTTAATTTTTTAGGGAATCACAAACAAGGTAAACCATTAGTAATGATAATGTGTATATTAAAAAACTCTCATTTAAGGTGCAAAATTTTTATTTTAAATGTTTATTAAGAAACTGGAAACGAAAAATTTTTTTCTTAGGAGACTATGTTTTGGTATTTAGGCATAGCTTTTAATTCTAAACAACTTTTCTTAATAACGTTTTGCTGAATTTTTTGAAATAAGGGTACTTTACTCTTGTGCAATTTTTATATTTTTTGATCAACCCTTTATGCTGTTTAACTTGCAACCACGATACACTTACCCACGGTATGTCATTGCGCATCCATATGCCTATCTCTGTCGCTCATTGTGACGTCAGTTGCGAATCAGAATTTAAATTGCTCCATATGTTTTACACAGCAATAGATACTTTTTATGGGTTTTTGCTTATTTTATACGTTTTCTTTTAAATAAATGTTGTTAAAAATATGTAGATTATATTACTAGATAAATGAATGAATATTCTGTTGATAAAAAGCACATTTAATTTGATAATTATAATTTTACAAATAATTTGTTTTCTTTGCGTTTTAGCTAATCGTATATTTTCTTTTAAAAGACCGTACATTGGTAGACAATAAAAAATATCATGTAGGTATCTAAATAATACATTTATTGTATAAGTAAGGTACCTAATACTGAACTATGTTTTGACTTCTATCGACACAAACTCTCCATCGAAAAAAAGTATTTTACAGATGACTTTTTATAGGCAAAGATATTAATAAATAAAATTCAAAGCCTTACCAAAAATATAACTTTTTCCTTCCAGTGTTTATGACGGTTTATGTCAATTAAAGCCTTATTTACCAATTAATGCACACAAGCCTCGACACAAGCACATCCTGCACAACTAATGCTTGGCTTATAGTTTAGTGTTAAACAACAAACAAAACAACATAATAAATAGTGAGTAAAATAGGGATCAAATAATGATTCCCTTTAACCATAACAAGGCTAATATCGCACATTATATTTTATTTGTTGTATAAACCAGGCATAAACTCTGTTGAGTCCGCTATTCTTAATGCTCTGTTCTATAAATAATCTGTTTCCTTGCCATTTTTTAAATTATGATACTGTCTTGTTTGCGGCATGCAGCAATCCATTTTTTGCCAAGATTATTGTCCTTAGGAAATCTATAATACTTAATTTCCGTTCCCTTACTGTTTCTATTATTATTTGGACACGCGCTGACTGCACACCCCGGCATTTTTTGGCCTATTTCAAAGCACTGTCGCAGTTGTTTACACTTTTTTCTTGACACATTAAACTGTAAACTGACGTAGATGCGCATAGTTGCCTTGTTTTCGGATTCGTTAGTGACATAACGTGGGTAAGTGTATCGTGAGTGCAACTAATATAATTATGGAACAGCAATGTCTGTATTTTGGTTGTGCAATTAATAAAAAAAAGTCCCTTAAATGACCACACTGTATACACTTTTTCCCCCGGCAACAATCAAAATTGTCACTACAAGTAGGCCACGCCTTTCTAGATAGTTTGCACCAATAGCAACCATCGCCACGCCTTCTTTTGTTTACGACACTGAAGCCTGTAGCCACCCCTAGTAACATCTTTTGTTTACTTCCACTGACTAAATAAAACACCAACATATTTTGTAACATAAATATATTTCCCTATAGAATAATATATTACAACACAATAAAATCGTAATGTCTTAAAATTATATATCTAAAATAACTGAATTCTTCATCGCTAAAACCGCCTACTATTCTAAAAAACTGCAGTAGCTCCGCGCAAGATCATGCCTTATAGAAATGGCACTAACTCGAAAAATCATTGCAAACCTCCTTCGCGGGAACGCTACCGCAAATCCGCTCGCATCCCCAGCACTCGCCCCAATCATTCACCCGACCAATCGCACCGCCCTAAATACAGTCTCCGCCAATGGGAATCGCCGCCGGTCGTCAGGCCACGCCCCCCGCTCGTCAGGCCACGCCCCCCCGCTCCAGCTCCACCCTCACCGCCAGGCAGGGACGTCAGTAGCGCCTGTGGGGCGGCCTCCACTCGCGCCCCTCCCTCCTGGCGTCGTGGTGGTGGTGGTGGTGGTGGTGGCGGTGGCGCTTCTTCTCGCCCCCCCCGTCCTCCTGTATCGGCTCGTCGAGCGTCTCCTTCCGCCTCAGGGGGGCGTGGCCGGCGGCCGCGGCGGCCGCGGCGGCCGCGCCCTTCGACGACTCCTCGTGCAGGTTCTCCCACGCCTGCCGGTAGTAGCGGTTGAGGCCGCCGCGCGACTCGGAGCTCGACGAATCGAAGGAGGCGACGGTGTTGCAGTCCGGCGACGCCCTGTGGCGGTAGTGTTTGGCACTTTGGTTTCTGGAAACGTCGACGACAATAAATCGTTTACAAAACGAAAACTTTTGAAAAGTATAATATGGTTAGTGGAAGAAAGTAAACTTATAGGATGCCCCAGCCACCACACGGGGTGTGCGCAGTGCTCTGAAACGGCATGCAGTGCGGGTGGGCGTGCGTTCGATTGGCCGGCAGGCAGCGGAAATACCTGTTGTCGTCATGGTAACTGCGTTGTGGTTGGCTGCGGCATCCGCGGGTGGGCGTGGGCACGGTAATGGGGGCGTGGCTTGCGAGGGGGAGGGGTTAGATGGTCGGGGAGGGTGGGGAGGCGTGGATTATGCAACCAAACGAACACGGATGCGGTCATGTCGAAATATTATTTATTTTAGAATACAATTATCTACGCCTCTTTAAGACACTATATTGGTTTATTTTTTATTATCAAAAAAAGAAGAAGAAGAGAAATATGTGTATTTCATTTTGCCTTTATACAGGGTGTGTTACCTTTGAACATACAGGGTGTCCAATTTAAAACTGTACAAATCCGTAAAATCTTTATTTTTGTAGATAATCGCCTAAACTTTTTTTTATTTAAAAGGCCTTCAAAAACCGCTTCTTTGAACTTCCTGCCATTTTCCAGGGCCGGCTACGATTTTTTTTATACCCCCGATTTTCACGAAAACCATTTAGCGATTTTTTTATTTAAAATCTGACCCCACAGCGTTAATCAGAACATCTCAGAACCCTTATGTACCAAATTTCAATAAAAAATATACAGGGAGTTCCATTCTGCAGGGTGTCAAAGTTGAGCAAAATAGGAATTTTAGAGGCATCTGCCAAGTCAAGTGTGCCATGGATCCCCTCAAAACAGTTGAATGGTTTTTTATACAGAGCGTAGAAGTTTAGAGAAAAATACACATATTTTTGTTAACCATTGGATTTGCCACTCAAAACAAATTTAAAAAATGCGATTATACAGGGTATTCGTATTTTTCTGAACTAGGCAATTAATTTTAATATCACCCTATATCTCCGCAACTGGGGGCCTCAGAAGCTTCATATCAACCTTAAGTTTGACGGCTCATCCGCTCATATGACACGCCAAGTTTGAAGAAATTACCTTGTATACTTCTAGAGATACTAAGAAATATGTGTATTTTCTCTAAATTTCTACGCTGTGTATAAAAAAAACTATGGACCGTAGGAGAAAAAAATATATGATGAAGTGCCCTTATTTTGACTCCAAGAATGCGTTGTTTCATTTTTGACCATCAGTTCAGTTACACCCTGTATATTAAAATAATTAATTCCCAACCTAAAGTAAAA
The DNA here is from genome assembly GCA_963920635.1 of Pseudeuparius sepicola. Classification (NCBI taxonomy): domain Eukaryota; kingdom Metazoa; phylum Arthropoda; class Insecta; order Coleoptera; family Anthribidae; genus Pseudeuparius; species Pseudeuparius sepicola. Next base: position 34,111,586 of record OY987306.1, read on the forward strand.
ACTCGCCAAATTATGTAAAAAAATTATTGCCTTCCGCAGCGCCCCGTCAAAATCGACTAGACCACGCCTCCCCCGCGTTAACCACGCCCCCATTTCGGCCACGCCCACCCGGCCGCGACCGCGCCCGTTCAGTCCGCGCCCGAGAAGTAGCCGGCGCGCGGGCAGCGTCCCGGCGCCCGTCGCGACGCTCCGCTCAGCTCGCGGCGGCCGACCGTCTGGTCGGGGAACGGCAGCGCGAGCAGCGTGTACCAGCGCGACGGCGGCAGGGCGGGCGGCGGCAGGCGGTGGGCGTGTCTCGCGCCCGCGCTGCAATCCGATTGGTCGGTGGGCGGGGCCGGAGGCAGAGAGAGAGGGCGGGGGTTGGGCGAGAGAAGAACGGTGGGAGGGGGGACGGCTTTGGGGAGGAGGATCGGTGTTTTTTGTGGCGTCGTTCGTTGTTTTCAAGAAGTTTTTTTATGAAAATATTTCCGAGCGAGTTTCCATGGATAGTATTATTATATTTTTAATGCCAAAAGTTATTTATTACTAAATTTTGAGGGTTAAATCTGAAACTTTTTTCTGTAGAAATTCGAAGATTTTTCAAAATGTATTGATGATTGAATTGTTTTCAAAATCTGATGACAAACACAAATTATTTATACGACACCATATATCAATAAAATTTATTATTTTTTATCTGCTCTCTTGCCCACCTCTCCTCACTGTATACAGTGTGTCCCTGGATTGTTTGGACGACTCTTACCTTTTTTCCACTTTTTTTTAGAAAGGTGCCTATTCTGTAGTTTTCACGTCAAAATGTTATTAAGGAAACTTGTACGTATGAAAGATTTTAAGAGCCTAAGCCTACTTCTATTTTTATACGTTTTCAGTTTTTTGACAGAAAAAATAAAAGTAGACCTACTCAGTTTGTTATTCTGAACAAGTTCAAAAGGTCAAATTTAAACTCGAATTTTTTTTGTCATTTAAAAGAGTCATTCAAACAATCCGGGGACACACTGTATACTATATTCTATATTACTTACGAATACAGGGCGATTTACTTTTAATACTAAACACATAGTTTTGTAGGTACAGGGTGTACCAATTTAAACGTACCTGCTCCTGCCATTTTTTCCGTTATTTTTGGACTAGAAAATAAATTCAAAAAGTAATTCTATGTGGAATTTTCCGCGGAATTCGTATTCAAGTCAAAATTACTATACAGGGCGCCGATAAAAAGTTATTGCAAAAAAACTTCTGCTTGAATTTCGGAAGTAAAATTTGTGAGCATCACTTGGTTAATTTTCTGAGACACCCTGTATATTGTGAATTTTTTTTATTCCCTTTATTCTCCATTCTCCCAGTTACAATATGGTACCTATCTAGCTCTTATACAGTGTACATATGGAATTTTTTTTATTAATTTCACAACCAAAATACAGACATTGCCGAAAGGTGATGCATGATCAATAATCATATTAGGTGCACTTAGAATGGTTGCAAGATAAACAGCATACAGGGTAGATTAAAAAATATAAAAATTGCACAAGAGTAAAGTACCCTTATTTCAAAAAATTCAGCAAAAGGTTATTAAGAAAAGTTGTTTAGAATTAAAAGCTATGCCTATAAATACCAAAACATAGCCTCCTAAGAAAAAAATTTTCGTCAATTAATTATTTCCAGTTTCATAATAAATATTTAAAATAAAACTTTTGCACCTTAAATGCGAGTTTTTTAATATACACATTATCATTACTAATGTTTTACCTTGTTTAGAAGAATTTTTGAGAAATTTTAAAGTTTTGTTTAATATCGTTGCAACAAACATGAAGTTTGCGATTCTCTAAAAAATTAAAAATCTAAGTTAATTTTACAAATATGCTTGAATTTGAACAAAGTTATGCGAAATTTATATAATTTTGATTGATTTATGAAATTGTTTAGGGTGAATATTAAAACAAACATTTTTTAGGAAATTATTGTTTTTAAAAAAAATAAATTTTCTTTTTCTTAGGAGGCCATGTTTTGGTCTTTAGGCATAACTTTTAATTCTAGACAATTTTTCTTAATAACATTTTGCTGAATTTTCTGAAATAAGGGTACTTTATACTCTTGTACAATTTTTATATTTTTTGACCTACCCTGTATGCTGTTCGACTTGCATCCATTCTAAGTGCCCCTAATATGATTATCGGGAATATTTGTATTTTCGTTGTGCAATTAATAAATAATCACACTGTATACCCGTCAATTCAATAGACATTTCGATTTTTTATATTTCGAAAAAGGTAAAAATTGAAAATAAACGAGTAGATAAGCTATGCGCGTACGAGCCCACTTTCGACATGTTAGTCCCCATAATGCCGAGACGTGGTAAAAACGTGACCAAATTTTCCGCGACTTGGCGCATTTTCACGCTGTTTCATGAAAATGCGTCGACGAAACGTCTATTAAAATTAAATAAAAAAAAATTAAGCAGTCCACCCTGTACTTACATATTATTGAACACGTTTGAAATCAGTTTCAAACCGACTCGAAATTCCGCCGAAACAGACGTAATATAACACTGTCGCGACTTACCTTCTGACCAGGACCACTATCGTGGTGACGATGGCCGCCAAAAATATGAACGCGCCGAACGCCCCCAGCGCTATGATCGCGCCGACGTTCAGCCTGGCGCCGAACGGTTCCCTCCTACTTTCCCCATCGACGGACACCGGCACGTTCGCGTTGGCCGCCTCCCCGTGCTGCACGTTCGAGCTGCCCGCTATCTCGTTGTCCTGCGGGTGCGCCGACAGTATCAGCGAGGGCGTGGACGCGGTCGGCGTGCTGAAAAACAACGGAACGCGTGAGCGGGAGGAGTGGCCGGGGGGGGCGTGGCCAAGTGGCGGGGGGGCGCGGCCAGGTGGCGGGGGGGCGTGGCCAAGTTGCGGGGGGGCGTGGCGTACTAACCCGTCGCCGATCGAAGGCTTGGACGGCCTCCTGCCGCGCACGGTGATCCGTACGACGTCGTCGGAAGCCTTTATCGTGGTGGGAGACGGTCGGGGCGGCCGGGTCCTTTGTCTGGTCGTCGTGGTTGGCGGTTTGGTCGGTTTGGACGCACCGTGCGTGGTGCTGGTCGCGTCTTCTGGAACGTATATTCTTTATTTCCTCTAATTTCCCAAGTAGCACAAATTGTTTTTAAAAGCTTTTATTTAACTTGCAATGTATGTATGTATGTATGTATGTATGTATGTAATTTGTTCGGGTGGAATCTTGCAACTCAATTTTGAAGCAGATATCTTCAACCGATCGAGCTGAAATTTTGTACACACGTTTAATTTGGATGACAATGCATGATTATATGTGTGACGTCATTCTAAATCCAACATGGCGGAACACCCAAGATGGCGGACTAGTTAAATTTCAACCGATCGAGCTGAAATTTTGTACACACGTTTAATTTGGATGACAATGCATGATTATATGTGTGACGTCATTCTAAATCCAACATGGCGGATCACCCAAGATGGCGGACTAGTTAAATTTCAACCGATCGAGCTGAAATTTTGTACACACGTTTAATTTGGATGACAATGCATGATTATATGTGTGACGTCATTCTAAATCCAACATGGCGGATCACCCAAGATGGCGGACTAGTTAAATTTCAACCGATCGAGCTGAAATTTTGTACACACGTTTAATTTGGATGACAATGCATGATTATATGTGTGACGTCATTCTAAATCCAACATGGCGGAACACTCAAGATGGCGGACTAGTTAAATTTCAACCGATCGAGCTGAAATTTTGTACACACGTTTAATTTGGATGACAATGCATGATTATATGTGTGACGTCATTCTAAATCCAACATGGCGGAACACCCAAGATGGTCATTAGAAGGTCTCCTCATTGAAGAGCTAGACTGTTCTAAACTAACCGGCAAACGACCTTGCAACAATGATGCGTTAACTGAGATGAATAGACTCAGACACCTGGCCAAACTAAAAATTACAAAATAAATTAAAAGTAAAAAAATATTTTTAAAAAAAGCTTTTATTTAAATGCGCTAAAAAGAATAAAATAATCTTTTCTTTTAAAACTTTTACTATCAACTTATAACGTCATTCCACAATTTATATGATATAAAAGCTTGTCGCGAGATTTAAGTTTTCAAACTAAGTAAATACCACTACTTAAATCTCGCGACAAGCTTTTATATCATATAAATTGTGGAATGACGTTATAAGTTGATAGTAAAAGTTTTAAAAGAAAAGATTATTTTATTCTTTTTAGCGCATTTAAATAAAAGCTTTTTTTAAAAATATTTTTTTACTTTTAATTTATTTAAAAGCTGTAACCGCTTTTTTATACAGGGTGATTCAAAACTATGCGGCGCCCTTTCAGGGGCGTAATTTACTGGTTAAAATAGGACGAAAAGTTCATATCAACATGGGTCCAGAAACGCTTCTTTACGAAGATACAGGGTGATTAAGCTTTCAAAAAAATATCGATTTTTGTTTACACCTTCCAAACCAATAAGAATATTTAAACCAAACTTGGTACACAATAATACCCTCATAGGGAAACATGGCACATGTTAATATCAGGTCTCCAAAGTAACCAGTGGCGGAGGGATGGGTAATCAGTATCATTAATTAAACAAAAAAAATAGTACGGCCCTGTACAATACAAACATTTATTATCTTGTCGAATAAACAATACAATATTGAACAAAAAATGTCTCTTTCATTTTTTTCATATCTCTCTCCATTTCGCGGAAAATTGGAGTTTTCCTATTTCTCATCTTTTTTGGACTCTTTACTTTACTTTGAAGTAACTATTATTTTAGGTAAACGAAATGATTTTCAAATGGAATTGCAGTAGGATTAGGTAATTTTTGGTACTAGAAAGGCGCTAAGGCACAAAATAATAATAATAATAATAATATTTTTTTGAAAGCTTAATCACCCTGTATCTTCGTAACGAAGCGTTTTTGGGCCCATGTTGATATGAACTTTTCGTCTTATTTTAACGAGTAAATTACGCCCCTGAAACGGTGCCGCATAGTTTTGAATCACCCTGTATAGCCTAAAGCTATAAAATTAAGTTGTAATAGTATATTTCATTACGAGTCTGGAAAAATCTATTTCTGGACGTGTAATGAACGGTATTTTTTATTATACTTCTTTGAAAACGGAAACTTAAAATATTTTATCGGCATATTATAATAAATTTAATTGACAAAAAATAAACAATGCAGACAATATAGTGTTTGGTAGGTATGTATGATGCGTTTCCATGGTTACTCTCAAATTATTTCAAAGGTGCTTTGTTGTAAATTAGTTATTGTCAGATAAGGTGAATAAAACGTCAAAAATATTACAGAAATGTATCTAAATATTGAAACACTTACGAATTAATAAATACAAAATAGGTACATGTTAAATATCAAAGAGCATATAGAGTCTCTTAAATTTAGTTTACTTTGCTTTATATTTCTATTTTAAAGCCATATATTCGGTATTTTTATTCAGCGCACGGAAAGTTTTTCCATGCGCTGTTTCCGTGCGCTAGCCCGAAAAACCCCATCTTTCATTATTGCTAAAACAGATGAAAATAAGGTGTTTTCAAAGAAGTATAATAAAACAATCTTTCAGCACTAATAAAATAACAATATACCCAAAAAAAGGCTCCCATTTGTACAGCTTTTAAGTTCTATAAAAGGTTATAAAACAAGCTGAAATAGTAATTAAATTGATTCTTTATTACGTCTTTTCAGCCCTTATAAAATATGTTATACAGCCACTAAGCAGTTGCTATATCGATGTTGCACAAGGAGGCGTTATTCAGTTATTCTAATGATTAGAGTAACCCAAATATGGAACACGCATATTTTGCATATTTAGCATATTATATGCATTTTTTTTAATATTTGCATATACCGGGTCCGTCAAATGTATGGAATAATGGGTGTATCTTTTTTATTTTTGTTTTTGAAAAAAAAATGTGTTATACAAAAGTTTCTTGGTTAATTTTTTGGCACTTTCTGGTGACCTTGAATTTTTTCCATCCGTCATAGCTTTTTTTTCAAATGGCATCCCCTATTTTTTATTTAGGTTTTGTGATCAGCGTTCATTTCTGCATTAGGTACTTCAAAAATATCTAATGGTTGCCTAAGAAAATAATTGACTTACGGGCGCGAATTATTGGAGAAATGAGGGATCTGAGGGATGAAGTATTTCAAAATGTAAGAAGATCGTTTGTAGAAAGACTGGAACTTTAAGTTAAGTTTTATTAAGGTTGTAAAAATAAATTAACGCTGATTTTTCCTGAAAGTGATTTTTGTCGATTACTTTCTTATGCAACCATAGAGATATGAATCAAAGTTATATCGTTGGGTGAAGATTTAAACCTTCAGTCAACGGTTATATATTTTTTTAATGGAAACCATAGTTCATATCTCAAAAACTATATTAACGCTACCAAAAAACTAATTATTCCATTCGATTCTACGCCAAAAAATCTATAAAAATAGTTGATTAAATTTGTTGATATACAGGGTGTTCGAAAAATAGACGGAGATATTTTAGAGGGTGATTCCCTGTTAAGAAATATGAAAAAAAGTTTCTATAAACATGGGTCCGGAAATGCAGAGTTTTCAAGATACAGGATGTTAAATAAAAAAAAATAAAACATGAAATTATTAATGTCTTAAAAATTATTTACTCGATTCTGTTGAAATTTGGTAATGTTATTTGTTGTATTAAGAGGCTAATTTCGCCCTAACTAGATTAAATTTATTAAGTCCAGTGGCGTCCCGGGGGGCACCTTAGCGAATATTATTATCAAAAAAATGTACCCCACTACCTTTTTTGTTTGATTAAGCATCTAAAAATACAACTTCTTTCCCTCTTGTATTGTTTTCCTATCTCACTTCTTTTTCGAGAAAAAAAAATAAAAACCGTTTTATTGCATGTCACTGGACAAAATTGGTTGTAGTGTACTTTATGTTATGATATTGGAAAAGTTGCAATAACACTCTTTCCTAGAAATGCTTTTGATTATTTGTTTTCCAAGGCACTTGTGATTTTTTTTGCAAAAATTGATAAACCAATTTTGTCCAGTGACATGCAATATATTTAACATCCTGTATCTTGAAAACTCTGCATTTCCGGACCCATGTTTATAGAAACTTTTTTTCATATTTCTTAACAGGGAATTACCCTCTAAAATATCTCCGTCTATTTTTCGAACACCCTGTATATATAAGTTGTAGCCAGGAGAGAGGTTTTCAAAAAATCGAAAATTTCAGTCCTGCGCCAATGCGCGAAAACTACAAAACTTATCTAAAATCTGATTGGTCCATCAAATTCCTCTCAAGAAAGTAGTACAGTGACGTGAAAACCGCAACCCTCTAACTTTAATAATAACCGAGATTTGTGAGAAAAACACCCAAAATGGGACACCCTGTATATGTTTATTTGTAAATGAAACAGTAAATTTATATTTTTAAAACATTTTCCTGCATATTTTGACTAAATTATTTGCATATTTACGCGCATATTTTTAGGGTTTCGACTTATTGCATATTTGGGTTATTACTCTACTCATAACTCACCTCTACACGTCGGTGGCATCGCGTCGTACTGTCCGTTCGCTAGACAAGTTATAGAACTCGGTCCCACAAGTTTAAATCCGGGATTGCAGGCGTAGTTGACGGTAGAACCAAAGTACGTTTCGTTGCTTGGTATTTCTATGACGCCGTTTGGTATCTCCATCGGTGACTCGCATTGGATTGCTGCGAAAACATTTTCAAGTTTAAGACATTTAATGTGATAAATACATACGTTCACATCTTGGCGGAGGTCCATTCCATCTCTCGTCAATGTCGCACGCGAGCTGCGCCCTTCCAACCATCTCAAAACCTTCATCACAACTGTATATTACTCTACTAAGGTATCCTACACTGTCGTTCACTAAAGTGTACTCCCCGTTTGTTATATCTGCCGGATAACCACATTGTATCCCTGAAAACAAAAGCATAAATGTATGATGTAACCAGACGCAACAGTATTGTGTTAGATACAGCAAGAAGAGGACTCGGTTTTCTTGAATGGTTAGACCTTCATTGGGCTAACATCGAAAGCTAAAAAGAAACTACATACTTTTGCACACGGGCGGAAATTCGTTGTAGAAACCAGTCTCCAAACATGTCCTAGCAGTTGGTCCCACCAACAAGTGTCCCTCGTCACAACTATATTCTATCGTGGTGCCCACATTGAAGTTCGGCGCGACCATCGTCGAATTGGGCGGTTGTTCAGGTTTACCACAAGCCTTTGGTTCTAAAAAAACATCGCTATATATAAACGTATTACGAGAAAAAACCTTCAACACTTACGATGCTGACAAATGTAGTTAAGAGACATGTTGCAATCGGTATCAGACCACAGCCAACCCTTAGCCCCGTCATATCTGGCGCATTCCCCGTTGGTGATGGGCAGATTCCAAAAGGAAACGGTCACCTCGTCTCCCTTCAACCATTGCCACACGCCAGACATCTTGTCGCGGATGGCGCCCATCCAGTATTGTCCGTTCGAGTCGCTTCTGTGGCGTCTCCACAGTTCCCAGCTGATGAAACCTGAAGCAATAGGGGGAGGTTAGATACGGGAGGAGGAGGAGTTGATTTTTTTGAATGTTTAGACGTTCATTGAGATCGTGGAGAAAGGATTTTGAGATGAGGAGAAGAATATAAAAAAAGCATACGAGATTTTTTGAAGCAGTAGGGAAATGTGAAGTATAGTCGAGGATGTAGATGATTTTCTTGAATGTTTAGGATGTATTTAATGTAATAGCAATAAAGTTTTTATGGCAAAAAAGTGTGAAAGTTTTCCAGCTGGAAGTGCCGATAAAATGTGAAGCAATAGGGTGGTGTTAGATACAGGAGGAGGAGTTGATTTTTTTGAATGATTAGACGTTGATTGAGATCGTGGAGAAAGGACTTTGAGATGAGAAGAAGAATATAAAAAAATGCATAGGAGATTTTTTGAAGAAGTAGGAAAATGGGAAGTATAGTGGAGGATGCGGGTGACTTTATTGAATGTTTAGGATGTATTTAATGTAATGGGAATACAGTTTTTGTGGCAAAAAAGTTTTCTATCTGGAAGTGATGATAAAATCGAAAGTAATAGGGTGCTGTTAGATACAAGAGGAGGATGAGTTGATTTTTTTGAATGTTCAGACTTTGATTGAGGTCACAGAGAAAGGATTTTCGGCTGAGAATAAACATATAAAAAATGTGATTTGCTTTTTTGAAGCAGTAAGGAAATGTGAGATTTAGTCGACGATGTATGTGCTTCTATTGAATGTTTAGGATGTATGTAATGTAACTTTAATAATGTTTTTGTTTGAAATTGTGCTATGACCCTTTGTGAAGCGCTAAACAAACTTATGAGATGTAGCACATGATCTTGTGGTATATTTTTTGCTGAATATTTAGGCCTTATCAATCCTACCTTGTAGCGCCGGATTACTTTCATCCACCAAAGTTCCACCTCTGCTCCTACAAAACTGTAATGCGTCTCTAAACTTCGTTGGCTGCCTGTTGTAGAAAATGTAGCACTTCCCATTGTATGTGGCAGTGCTTCCTGGTGGCTGGTCTCTAAACTGAGGACACCTGAAACGTTTCAGCGTTAAAACCGCGCTTTGTTGACACAGCGAGCGTATATCCACCTTTCTATTGGTAAAGCTTGGTCTGTATAAACGAACGCTTCGCAAATGGACAGTTGGCTGGCAACCTGAGCCTCCAGATGGACACTGACAAACGCCCCGGGCATCGGAGGGTTGCAAGGCAGAAATAATGGCTGGCCTTCTTCGAGAAAACCCGTAAACCTGTTGCAGATGGGGTTGGTGCCCAGGTCAGGTCTGTTGTTGCCTACTCGCACTATTATGGTTGCCGGTTTGTTGGCTCCTAAAAGTAAGACGAAAGTTAATTGTTTTCATGCTCGTAAATCGAGAAATCTGCATGTGAACAATAATCGTGAAGCCACCATGAAGAAGCATTGTGACTACTGTCACGTTCTTGGTTGGGTTCTCACTTTTTTCCCTTGCAAACTTACCGCAGCAAGGCTTCCCAAAATCGAGCCTGACAAGTTGGACCATGTAAGGCTCGAGAAGATTGACGTACCACCAAGGCGCTTTCTCGTTCTTGGTGATGGTGCAAGTTTCTGCATTGAAAAACGCGCTGGTGCTGCCATCTATGGCCTTCTGAGGGATGCCGCTTTGTTCCGTGCTCACCTGCATCGGTGCTTTACCGGCGGCAACGTTTAGAACTGAGAAGAAAGAAAGAGTTTTTATAGATCAACTAAATTTTAAAACGAAATATGATGATATTTTTAATAACAAACGCCAATTAAAATTTGTGTTACAAGGCACGACAGACGACTGAGTGTGTCAGACATATAACCCAGTTTCTTTGAACTTCTTTGAACCCATCTCTCAGGTGAAACTTTTGACATTATAATTAACTACATTTTTGGGCACTCCCCTTTGAATTACATTGTGATTTTAAATGTTTAACCAGTTCATACAGCGACATTCCATAATAACTCTTTGTTAGTACCTACCTACCATTGGAGGAGGAATTTATAAAAGAAATACCTACGAAACCCTTTCAGATCTAGTGAAAATATAGAAACGGCTGTTGAATAACGTTTGGAATTTTTCAAAAAAAAATCTCTAATATTTATCTAACCAAAGCATTACATCAAGCAGCTGTCCGAGAAGACAACAATGCTTTCGCAATCAATAAGAAATCATAGATACCGTATACTCTTCATTGTACTTCAATAATTACTGCTTTGGAGATATCTCTCTGTGAAATTACCACTATAAAAATATATATTAACTGTTAGATTCAGTAATAAATATGTTATTGGAGTCCTACTTAGGTACATTAGATAATAAATATACCTAGGTAGGTACACTGAGATGAGAGAGCTATAGGAATTTTTTAATGTTGCAACCAATCAAACCAATCTCTAATAGTATATTTCATTACGGTCTGGAAATAAAGATTTTTCTGTGCGCGCGTGACAAATTCCCGTGTGAGGCGCAGCCGAACACGGGAAGTCATGCAAGCACGGAAAAATCTATTTCTGGACGTGTAATGAACGATATTTTTTATTATACTTCTTTGAAAACGGAAACTTAAAATATTTTATCGGCATATTATAATAAATTTAATTGACAAAAAATAAACAATGCAGACAATATAGTGTTTGGTATGTATGATGCGTTTCCATGGTTACTCTCAAATTATTTCAAAGGTGCTTTGTTGTAAATTAGTTATTGTCAGATAAGGTGAATAAAACGTCAAAAATATTACAGAAATGTATCTAAATATTGAAACACTTACGAATTAAAATACAAAAGAGGTACATGTTAAATATCAGAGAGCATATAGAGTTTCTTAAATTTAGTTTACTTTGCTGTATATTTATATTTTAAAGCCATATATTCGGTATTTTTACTCAGCGCACGGAAAGTTTCTCCATGCGCTGTTTCCGTGCGCTAGCCCGAAAAAACCCATCTTTCATTATTGCTAAAACAGATGAAAATAAGGTGTTTTCAAAGAAGTATAATAAAAAAAATGTTTGTTTACATCCTGAAAGGGGCGTGGTTATTACGTCATTGTTTTCTTGACACCAGCTACCTATAATATGCATCTTCTTATATTTCGAATGTGATATCTTGTTCTTAGAGTGCGATGCAACCAGAGACCATGCCAACAAACTTATAATGTCTAATGATACAAATTTGATTTTAATTTAGCCTTAATAACATTGTGAGCCGGCCCATTATTCTTCGTATAGGTGATCATTTTATACTAGAATGAAAATTGAAGTAGGTCGATACATTTTTTTTTCAACAATAGACTATTGGCATGGTTCTCACAGGCTTTTAATTAGGAAAGCATATGAGTGCGAATCTTTTAATTTTAGATTAACAAGTAAGAAACAATTTCAAATGTGTATACACTCTTGACTCAGAACAAAATTTGAATTACAAGCAAAAATGTCCTTTTGCCATTTTTTGGTCTCTGTTACAGTTGCGGTAAAATCCGCAAATGTACTTTTTAAAAATATATCAATGTAGGTATCTTTTCGAATGTCACATCGCACGACAGGCCAGTGGCGTAGCATGAAACGCGTTCTTAGCCAATATCACAAAAATGTTAAAAATGAAAAGGTAATTTTGACTTACATGTAATTTGAAATATTGGTATTTATTTGCAGATCATTTCCCAAATATAAAGCTAGTGTCAATCGAAATAAAATAAATAATGCACGCCCATGGAAACCAGCGCATATTTTATGAAACTATCATGAAATTTTCAATAAAAACGACGTTAAAAAATAATTATATTGGTCCTATTTACAAACAAAACAATGCACTTTATCATACTAATAGGTGGAAGGAATTTAAAGAAGTTATATTGAGAAAAAATAAAGTTTTAGGGCATCTTTCAAAGGTAGCTTGTTAAATATTTACCTGTGAAACGAAATCCCGGGCTCTTGCTTTGCACTTCTGCTTTTGCAACCAAACGCTGAACAATTCACCATCGTAAGAGTATATTTTCCGCATAATCACTGTTACTTTTAATTCACAAATTCACGAAATTAACTTACAACATACTCGCTTTGTCTGCCACATATAAAATGGCCGCCGTTCAGAACGACGTAACAAAATCTATACCCGGCAGGGTAGGCAAGCGCAGTGTCCACTCTTTTCTTGTCTAAAGCCCTTTTAGAGATTTGTTCATTTGAAATCACCCTATATACTTACTTACATCCGGTAATTTTGCACTTGATTCGTTAAAACTGTATCACTAATAGGACATCATGAGTTCAAATCACTTTCTCTCTAGTTAATATTAATTTATCAAGTTATAAAATGAAAGTTGATAACTAGCCATGGGACATGGCTAAATTCTGATAAATGTCAATTACATGGAATTAAGGAATCTGTTTTTTTTTTCGCCTGTAAAATTTACATAAAATTCAGGTTAGGCGTAATTTTACGATTTGTTACGAAAACTATTCTAAAGAATTTGTTATGGGAAACTGAATCTATCAATAATTATTTGTAGTAAAAGTATTCGGCACTTTTATGTAAGTTTCTGATAAAAATAAAAACGCATGTTTTCCCCTGAATGCAGACCTGTTCTGAATTAGTCTAACAGTTATTTCTGTCATGGCTCTGCAATCCCAAATCGATTTTACCACGTATGCTAAAAAGAAGTTGAAACATCTTTGACCCACTTCTAAGAACATTTGCGCGACATATCAGTGTCTTCTTATTATTATCCTGCCTACAGACCGTGATAGATACAGTACCTACGTATATATTGCTTGCATTTTCACACACAAACTATTCCATTCGATTTTGGTTCAAACTAGACGAGGTTTTTCTTTTGGTCTTTTTCCTTTTGAGAAGCAGAAGCGATACGGTTATTTCTACATTCCTCGCAGCAGGCTTTGGTCAACGACCGCTCCATCGCCCGCTTCGACGATCAAAACAATATCATGGTCATGGCCGCGTGGATTCTCGGAGGGGTAGTTCAAAATGGCGGCCCAAGGTAAGCATGAGACGCGGGCTTATGATCGGTCTGAATTTTTTTGCGTTCCATGGCCGTTTTGAGTTGTTTTCTCGGGCATTTGTTTTTCAGGGAGTGGTAGGTAATAATACGTTACTAAATAAGGTGTAATTATTATGTGGAGTTTGCGTATATGTGATTTTATTTCGAAATTCAAAACTAAGTACATCCGTTTACATTTTGCGACATAATATAAGATAATATATAGTAACAAAGTTAATTGGAAAGACATAAAATAAAATAAAAATGAAGGCGTATATTATGCAACAACCATAAACAATAGTGCAACAAGTAGGTATTCCATATTAGACAAAATTGAAACTAAACTGCACTTTACGTAAGTATAGAAGATTTAATATTCTGTGCCAAATTGAAAAGTCGTTCAGTGTTTCTGGATAGGCAGGTCCATGAACAACAAATATTTGAGGAGTGCTTGGAAATTTAAATACTGCAATTTCACTTGTGCCTCGGAGATTTTATGACTCAATATGCGACTTAACGGAATCTAGTAGACTTACAAGTGGGCCACAGTGCGCCTACCGCGGCCATTCCAAAAGTAAATATTTCTCGGTATAATTACTTATTTAGTTATACTTTCATTTTATCATTGGAACTTCCCACGGATGTTTAGATTTTACACACCTAAAATCTTGGACAAGAAACTCTTCAATGTCAGATAGAGATAGAACATGCCGCCATTTTGATCTCTAATTTGACATTTAGTGGGCAGCCTAAACACAAACTCCTTGGTGGCATTATTCGACCAAAACAAGTTTTTACAAGTTTTTTGCTTATTATCCTTATAATGTCTTGAATATAATATTTATAATAAGAAGTGAGAGTTCTAGATATATTTTTAAAAAGTATTTTGTAACCTATGCCACAATGAAAATAGAAAAATATGTTTATATAGCCCCAAAGAGAACCAATGGTCCACTTATAGAATAAACACTGAAAAATCTGATTTCTATAGGCTTACTTACACTACAAATTGCCATGGACTTCATTCTTCATTCCAAACCAAAATATACCAAACAAATATAATAAAAATAAATGAAACATAAAATCATTTTCTTAAACGCCTTTTGTACACAATATCAAGCTCTTGAATTATTATAGAACGTTTAAATTTCCCGCTTCAATTAGGGTTCAAAATGGCCGCCAAACTGTCCCATCACAGTCTATATTTTAAGCAGTGAGGTTATACCACTATATGTATACATTGTGTCCCGGATAAGAATGGACAGCATGGGGATCTTGCAAACGGTGAGAGATAGAACAACGATTAAATGGGGAAAAAGTTGCGCAATTTTAAGGTCAATAAAAATGGTACAAACATTTTTTAATATCTTTTTCGTTTTTAAGTTATTTTGAAAAAAGGAAATTTTGGGTTTTCGATTTTATATTTTCCTGAAGTTGTTATCACAGATAGAAAAAAAGAAAAACACTTTCTTATGGCACTTTTGAACGGGCTTTAAGATGGCGTTTTTAGATTTGTTCTACAACATTTCGTTTTTGAGTAACCATCTTCAACTTTTTTTTTAAATACGGATCTGGATTTTTTTTGCAGATTTTGAATGCACTTTTCATTGCAAATACCATGACACGAAATATTTTTAAAACGTTTTCAGACAATTATGCTGAAAATTCCTCTTTTCCATTAATTTTTTTTCTATTGCGGCCCTGTATTTAATAATAAGAAGTCTAAATATTAATCAGTATTGTCAACAATAATTTAACTTACAGTATATTTTTACTTCTGTTGTTGTACAGCAAACAGTGTCGGTCGCATTGTGTTTTGGAGTAAATTCTTCGCTTTTTCTAATTGTGAGAAGAAAGCTTTAAGCCAATGAAACCAATAACTTTTGCCATTTATTAATTGCAACAATACATTCGTTCGGCCTCTACACTATTTCTGTGACACAAAATATACCATGCTAACATGTTAAATTTGTCGTCATTTGAAAAAAACACCCTCCATTTGTAATGTTACAAATTATTAACTAAATGATACAGTGATCCGTGTGTCCACGGATAGAGTTCGGATAGGGTGTAATAAATGACAAAAAATTAGTTTGCTTAGTTTGAAACTAATTTGTGGCGTAATTTTAGTTTCGAAAAATCACGTATGCCTTGGGAATTTTGAAAAAACTAATTTTCCACATCAGTAAAGTGCCCTTTCTGTAGGTTTTACGAGAAAATGTTATTAAGGAAACTTGTTCAGAATGAAAAACTGAGTAGGTTTGCGAAATTTCGAAAGTCTAGGCCTTTTATTTTTTTCTGCTAAAAAATGAAAATGCACAAAAATCAAAATAGACCTAGGCTTTTGAATTTTTTCACACCTATCCAGTTTTTCATTGTGAACAAGTTTTCTCAATAACATTTTAATGTGAAAGCTACACAAAGTGCACTTTTCTAAAGAAAAGTGGGAAAAAATGCCAAAAAATCAAAGTAGGCCTAGACTTTCGAATTTTCGCAAACCTACTCAGTTTGTATAGGTATCACTGAGTAAAGGATATATTGCATTCCATTAGAATTATATTAATATCCTTTACTCAATGATAATATTTTATTCGCTTTGATTTTCAGAACAGTTATAATGCAATAACTCTCCAGAAAAAATGCTCGACACATTTCAAAGAGCATTCCGTTTTATTATATTATGCAGTTATTGAACCTGCTGCATCTAAACTCTTGTTCTTCCGTTCAGTTGGGATTTTCCGCATTTCACTTTGGCATACAGTTAGCCCATCTGTGGCGTAAGTTTGAAATAGTCATACAACCAATGACGTCAAAACCTATAGACGTGGTGCCGGTGTCCTATTGTTAAAATGCCCTTTATTTTGACTCCAAGATTAAATATATCCATACTACTCTAAAAACATGCTACAAACAAAGACAGAAAGTCAACCATCAACCAACTATACGCCCGGTGATTCCCGGTTATAGTTCCTCCAGAATCACACTAGATATCGCATGTTTTTTCTTGACAAAAAGGGGAAATTTCTGACAATCTCGCGACATTTTCGGAATAATTTAATGGAGCGCTTAGATTGTGATTAGTTCTGGGCGTCAAGCGTTCATCAAAACAAACCTGTCTGTAGGTTCTGACGTCATTGCATACAACCTCAGACTAATGAATAAAGGGGACACCGCATTATAGCGTCTTTATACAGATGTAAACAGTAAGCTGAACCCTCTCACTTTATGAAAGAGATACATGTATTTACAAATACTACCTATAGAACGAAATATTCTCTCTTTTTCACTTTAGAGGAAAGGCACTTGCACTTTATGCACCTTTTTACTATTTTTTTAATATTTGAAACTTGGAACCGCGCGAAAAACTCGAATTTAGCGTTTGTTCTCTGGTAAAACTAAGCAAATACCGAAGCACAAACCAAAACAAACAAAATGGAAAACAAACAATTTGAGCAACCGCTAACTTTGGTCCCTGTCAAACTGCCGCAACGTTGCCGATTAATGCGAAGAGTAATGGGTGTTCCTACTATAACCATTTTGTCAATAATAAAACACCTACATAATCTTTCTTGAACACGAAAAGGTTGTTTTACTTTACTGTTCCGCCTGAATTTTATAAGTGGGGGCAATTTTACGTTCAATGCATCTACTAAAGAAATTGCCGGTTTTATTTATGATATTCCTAGTTATTGTTACTCTTAAATGTGACAACATGTTTGGGGCAGGTCAGTAAAGGACCAATATTTGTAAACATGGGGATAGATAAACAACTATGCCTGTCAACAATTCACTTAAATTTGTAAACAACATTGAATTGACAAGTAGATGGAAGGAGTGTAGAGAGAGAAACTGGCGGCCAAACTTGAGTAAGTGAAATAGTAAATAAATCAGCTGATTCCGGCAAAAACCACATAACACAAAAGAGGTGTTTGTCCTAACTTTCTATTTTTGTGTCCTGTGCTTCAAACGAGTTCCGCTGTCAAACGTCATTTTCCTTCTGTCCCAAGTACAATACCAGTAATTATTGTATTATTTATATTTGATTTGAGTTCGTGTCGTATAAAACGGCGTTGAGTTTTCTTAGTTGTATTATTTTTAGATCGGAGAGAAAATTTACAAAAAAGATGGTCAACTCCTGTTGTCTATTTGGATGTACCAAACGGGGCGGAAAGAATAAAAGTAGTGGGTTTCTTTTCATTCCTAAGTCCAAAAAATCTTTGCTAATAACTTTGCAGTTTTCCAAGAGATAAGGTGATATTAGAGACAAGTGGATTGCAGCAATAAAAAGGAAAAATTTTGTACTGTCTACAAGTATTTACTTGCATTTGTAGTCATCATTTTATCGAGAGCGATTTCATAGAGAATTTTGGGCAGCGCAAACTTAAAAAGTATGTAATTACTACAGTTTTTTATTTTCCAAGTCATGATAGAAACTATCAAGGGAAAAACTGGCAAAATATTGTGCTAATGAACCCTGCTCTTCGTAGTCAAAGATGGAATTAATCTTGAGGTTCTGGTCCCTTTAATAAGGTAGGTAATTATTTGTAATTCTTTTTGTTAGATGCCTAAACATATAAAATAAATTTAATTAATAATAAATAAGTAATGAAAAGTTGAAAATGTATACCTTATCCTAGATATTTTGTCGCCTTTATTTTAAAATAAACTTTTATTTTGTAATTTGTATTTTCTTTGTCTCAATTTACTTCCAGGTACATAAAATTGCCATGTAGGTAATTTTTTTTAATCAATTCACTACTTTTTTCTGTGCAATATTTACATAATTGTGGTTATATAGAAAAATTCTCAGTCCTACAAACAAGCCCCGAATTTCGGAATACAGATCATACAATAAAGATAATTACGGAACATGCCCATTAAATTCGCCCATTAATATGCAACATCCCTGTATAGCTCCTTTGCCTGAATCAGCTGACACTTTCATTAGGCGTCCTTGTCTTACTTATTGCCATTTGAAACCTATCTCTCTCTAGTGTTGGCTGCCCCAAACAACAATGGAAGTGGTACCTGT
Organism: Pseudeuparius sepicola; assembly: GCA_963920635.1. Taxonomy (NCBI): domain Eukaryota; kingdom Metazoa; phylum Arthropoda; class Insecta; order Coleoptera; family Anthribidae; genus Pseudeuparius; species Pseudeuparius sepicola. The sequence goes on from OY987306.1 coordinate 34,130,221, forward strand.
GCGACTTCCATTGTACTTATCAATTCGATGGTAAACAAATCCGTCCCCTTTATTCATTAGTATGAGCATACAACCGACGTAGGCAACCAACAATGACCGGACCGTGTTTACCCGATTTTCGGGCGAACCGTACTCACCGCAAAACGGTATGCCCTCCGGTAACCACTGTCCACTTTCGCAGACCCTCCTAGACGGTCCGAGCAGTTCAAATCCCCTCTCGCAAGAATACGTCGCTACGGTTCCCGGCCCCAGATTCTCATCGGAAAACACTACAGAAGAGTGGGCCGGTGCTCCGGGGAATCTGCAATACGATTGTGCGGATACATCTGGAAAAGAAAAAAAGAAATATAAAAACCCTTTTTCTCCAACCTCTAAGAAGGCATCGTATAAAGTATAAAGTATAAATGGCACTCACATACGGTTGAGTTTTTTTCGATGCCCACTATGGGGATCTCGGAAACTAGCAGTGCTAGAACAAGGGTTCAATGGGGAAAGAATTGCAGTTTTGAATGCTCAACCTAATGCCCCTTTTGGATTTTTAAAAAAGTTCATGGCTCATCAGATATTTTGAAAAGAGCGATTTTTTGCTATTTCATCAGATCTCTGTAGCTCCGTTATTTCTGATTGTACAGAAAAACTGTTGAGACAAAAATTGTAGATAATTTTGGGCTTAATAAGATAATCTAATAACTTTTTTATGTTGTTTGTGATTTTTGAGATATGACATAAATTTGTGTTTTTTTAAATATAAATCATAGTTGGCTGTGGCCTTATCAAATCGGCCATTTTTTGAGCTTTCCAAAAATATAAGTAATACTAGGCATAGTTATTATAAAAAATAAAAGAGCTATGGCTAATTTTCTAATTTTTTTAAATTTTCACATACTCAGCCATGGAATATTTTCATAATTACGTTCCATTTTATAATTAGACATACTTCAAACTTTATAATATTTTGTTTTTAGCTGGTAACAAAATGTAACAAAATAAAACAAAAATTAAAAAACTCAAATTCAAATTATTATTATTTTAAAAGGTCACCTTTTAAAATAAAAAAAGGTGTTCAAACAATTCACCATTATTATTTATGCAAATATTGCATCTTTTTAAAATTGAATTTGTCGCCTTTCTTAGAGAGCGCCTGTCAATACTGGCAATTGCTTCTAAAACAGCTGCTCTTAATTCAACAATTGTATCATACTTTATTTTGTACTGTTCCCCACAAAAAGAGATCCAAAACGGACAAATCGGGGGATCGGGGCTGCCAGGAAATAGGTATATTTCTCCCTATACAACTATTTGGATAGAGCTGATCTAGGTACCTAATTTCTTACGGGCAAATAATTATGTTCTGGAGCTCCATCATGATAATTTTTGTTTTATTTTCTTACATTTTGTTACCAGCTAAAAATAAAATATTTGAAAGTTTGAAGTAGGTATGTCTTATTATAAAATAGAACGTAATTATGAAAATATTCCATGGCTGACTATGTGAAAATTTAAAAAAATCAGAAAATTAGCCATTTCTATTTTATTTTTTATAATAACTATGCCGAGTATTATATTTTTGGAAAGCTCAAAAAATGGCCGATTTGATAAGGCCACAGCCAACTATGATTTACATTAAAACAAACTTAATGTCATATCTCAAAAATCACAAACAACATATCAAAAATCACTCTTTTCAAAATATCTGGTGAGCCATGAACTTTTTTAAAAATCCAAAATTGGCATTAGATTGGGCATTCAAAACTGCAATTCTTTCCCCATTTAACCTTTGTTCTAGCTCTGCTAGTTTCCGAGATCCCCATAGTGGCCATCGAAAAAACTCACTAATATACATGCATAGATACATATACAGTGTGTCCCAATTTGATACTGGACACCTCAGAAATATATGAAGGGCAAGGAAAACAAATGGTCTTTATTTTTTTTATTGGTAGTACCAACGGAGAGTAAGTATCTCAGTATTTGGATGGGGTAATTATTTCATAGCCTGCTATGATTTTTTAAAATAGTAAATTTTCAAGAAACCCCATTAGGGATTTTTTTACGACAAAATGTTATTAAGAAAACTTGTTCAGAATGAAAAACTAAGTAGATTCGCAAAATTTCAAAAGGCTAGGCCTACTTTGATTTTTAGATTTATCTCCCACTTTTTTCTTAGAAAAGTGTCCTTTCTAGAGATTTCACGTCAAAATTGTATTTTTTCACTATGATCAAGTTTGCTTAATAATATTTTGACGTGAAAGCTCCAGAAAGGACACATTTCTAAGAAAAAAGTGGGAGAAAAAGGCGAAAAAGATAAAAATGAAATTTCAAATTTTGCAATTTTACTCAGTTTTTCATTCTGAACAAGTTTTCTTAATAACATTTGGTCGTATAAAAATCCCTAATATGGTTTCTTGAAAATTAGCTATTTTAAAAAATCATAGCAGGCCATGGAATAATTACCCCATCCAAATACCCTACCACCTTCTATGAGATACTCTCCCTTGGGACTACCAATAAAAAAATAGAGACCATTTGTTTTCCTTGACCTTCATACAGTTCTGAGGTGTCCAGTATCAAATTGGGACACACTGTAGGTATTCAAAATAGAAATACCGAAGTAAAACATAATCACAACAGGTGCCCTATCTACAGTAAAGATACTTTCCTCCCTAGTGATGTAAGTACATAAATGATCGATGCACTTTCATTTCTATAGTAATTAATATATTATGTAGCACGTAGCCATGATAATGTTTCGAAGTTATTTTTCGTTATCTTTCTGTTGTATTCTAAGTAGCTACTAAAATGTACCTGTATCCACAACCCAAGCTACAACAATATACCTAGAAGTAGGCTCTGAGAATTTCGTCACGCTCTGATTGACATGCCTACCTGATGCACTTCCGTCAAAATGGCGCTAATGTATATCTAAGGCGCAGTGTGCTTTGACTATAGTATACAGGTTGTTCCAGTTGTAAACCACAATTTTGAAATAAACGATAGAAAATTTTATTTTGACAAAAAATTCACGTGGACATCGGTCCGGAAATGCTTAATAAAAAAGATACGAAGTTGAAGTTATTATTCGTTTCTCTAATTTTGTTCACAGTATGCGGGTATAAAACTGTGGTAACTTCAGTTTATTGCATTTTATGCCCGAATAGTATTACCGAATTTTAAGTTAATACCATTTGTCGTTTTTGAAGTATTATTAAAAAAACCGTTTAAAAAAATAAATTTTAACACTCTGTATCTTTTTTATTAAGCATTTCCGGACCCATGTTTATATTAACTTTTTTGCTCAGTAAAATTTTCTATCGTTTAAATCAAAATTGTGGTTTACAACTGGGACACCCTGTACATGTATTTAAATTAAGAACTATAACTATTAAAATAAATAACAAATAATAAGTTTAAAAGCTATGCAACCCAATCTTAGCTATTGTTTTACGAACAATAACAAATTTATTTACTATAAAATACAGGTGTGAAATAACAAATTGTAATAATACTGCACTTTTTGCAATATAAGGACAAAACCTTCAATAAAGATTCTTGATCTCAATCGAACCAATGTAAAATACAAAATAAGTACCTACCAATTAAAGACATAGAAATCTCTTAGAATATTTTACGCGTTTTGTTGTTTTTTTTTGTACGACATTGAAACTATGATGATTTTAAATTAATCCAAAATGCAAAGCATGTACTAAGAAATTAAATAATTGACTGAAACGTAGAAAATAGTAATTTATTTTACGTCGGATAGGCTGGTTTTGGTCTCATTCTGACCTCGTTTAAAAAGTTGAAAATTTGGAAATTTTAGGTGTTTTTCGAAAAAGTGCGCTGGCCGGGCATTTAGAAACTTCCAAGTTCAATTTCGACCGGATTTTCGGTTTCTACAGGCCAAACTGCGTCGGATAAGCCTGTTTCCGGCTAATTTTAATTTTTTAGCGAAATCGTCAAATTTCAGTTACCAAAGGGGTTGACCCCCCCCCCCCCCGAAAATCTCGGGGAAATATTCGCCAGGCGCGCATGGAATTTTCCAGGGGTCTGATTCCACCGTATCTAATAGGTACATCTCGAGGCGCTGCGTCGATTGGCGCCACGCAGAATGTCGCAGCTCTAACCGTTTCTGCGCAAATGGCAAATGGTCTTCAAAGTCAAATCGAAGGTGAAAACTCGAAGTACGGATTTTTTCTACAACTTTTGTTGCTGCGTCCGGATTAAGCGTAATTCTACCGTAAAATGGAACTTTTCCTAGATAAATCGACCAGCTACATTTATTTTCATATTCAAACAACTAAAACATATGACAAGAAAACGAACAATCAAACATATTCCCCACTAATCGTCAGAAGGCCTATGTCTCGAAATAGCTACCAAATTATTTAATAACATGGCATAATAAATCCATAAAAGGTTCTTGTACCTTCCTATAGTATCAATCATTGGGTAAGTGGAACACCTAGATCCTTATTTAATTTTCGTGACTGAGGAATATATAAAAAATTATTCTTATCTTATTTGTCAATATAACATCTTCACGTTTTGCAACAGAAGAAGTCTCTTTTAATAATTAGCAGATTTTCTAGATAACAGTTACGACAAAAAGGATGTAGGATGTTGAATTATTATTAATTTTCTTGCGAAATATCTCTTACAAATATATTATAAAAATTCCTTTGTATATGCTCATTCAGAGCGTTTTTTTATTTATAAATCTGCAGATTTTTGTGTGAGATAACGATACATAATATGTTCCATTCATAAAAATAATACAAAAGTGGTATATACTTAGCAAAGTTTTGCTTTTATCAATTTTGTTTTTTTTTTATTGTAACAACTGTTAAATGCTTTGCAACATTATTAGGTACTTTTATTACTGTGAAAGAAATTAATAGTTATTTAATTGCTCTAGAAAATATTTTCAGTCTTCTTAAAAACTTTATAGTACTTTATAGAAGGTATCATTGAGATATTTCTTTTGCAAGATGAAATGAATCTTATAGACTTAGTGGAGCATGCAATTTTTTACACACTGACGCAAGTAGGTACTTATCTTATAAATTCGTACGAATTTTCTTATTGCAGATGTCCTAAATACTTATTTAGATTCGAAAGTGATGTTAAAATCGATTTATTTTATAGATTTGCTATGACTTCACGCATATTTTCCATGAAAATTCACAGAAAGCGTTGAAAATAGTTTTGATATCTATAAGGTATTTTTGTTTAGGTATTTATATAGGGATTATTTGTAATTCAAAGTAAAAAATGCGTTTGATAAAAAATATAAGTATTTTGTCCTAAATAAACATTTACAAGAAACAGCCTAATACGATTTGTAACCTACCTACTATTATGATAAAATAAAATAAACAAAAAATAGAAAATTGCTTTTATAAATATATTTTTTTATATAAATATTGCTTACTTATGTACTAAATTTATGTTCTAAGAAAGTTATTGCTATAGATATTGCTGGTTATTTATAAAGTAGAGACCATAATAAGGAGGCAATAATTTGTAATCTCATAAACAAAAAAGCATATAACTTTCTCCTATAAAGACTATCTAGTGTAGGCAGGTACCTATGTATTGTATATAGCATTCGATCTGTATCAGTTTTAATAACTGTTTATATGTATACTTTGGAATGCAGTTGGCTGAAAATGAAAATTCGCAAGAACAAAATTACACGACCGGATTTGTTATTCATTCTTTATTGTAAGAAAGCGTACAAAATATCCTAAAAAGTACAAAATAGTCCTAATATACAATGTGTCCCGGATAAGAATGAAAAGCAATAAGGGGATCTTGCAAACGGTGAGAGGTAGAACGACGGTTAAATGGGGAAAAAGTTGCGCAATTTTGAGTTGAATAAAATGGTACAAACAGATTTCTAATATCTTTTTTCATTTTTGAGTTATTTTGAAAAAAGTGAAATTTGCCTTTTTCGATTTTATTTTTTTCTGAAGTTGTTATCACAGATAGGAAAAAAGAAAAACACTTTCTTATGGCACTTTTTAACGGGCTTTGAGATGGCGTTTTTCGATTTGTTCTACAACATTTTGTTTTTGAGAAACCATCATCAACTTTATTTTTTTAAATACGGACCTGGATCTCTTTTGCAGGTTTTAAAAGCACGTTTCATTGCAAATACCATGATCTATAACACTATAATATTTTTCAAATGTTTTGAGACAATTAATTATACGGAAAATTCCTTTTTTTATTAATTTTTTTCCAATGCGGCCATGTATTTAATAATAAGAAGTCTAAATATTAATCAGTATTCATTAAAAATTAAACTGTAAGTTAAATTGTTGACAATAGTGATTAATATTTAGACTTCTTATTATTAAATACAGGGCCGCAATAGAAAAAAAATGAATGAAAAAGAGGAATTTTCAGCCTAATTGTCTGAAAACGTTTTAAAAATATTTCGTGTCACGGTATTTGCAATGAAAAGGTCTTTCAAAATCTGAAAAAAAAATCCAGGGCCGTATTTAAAAAATACCTAAAGTTGAAGAGGGTTTCTCAAAAACGAAATGTTGTAGAACAAATCTAAAAACGCCATCTTAAAGCTCTTTAAAGAGTGACATAAGAAAGTGTTTTTCTTTTTTTCCTATCTGTGATAACAACTTCAGAAGAAAATAAAATCGAAAACGCAAAGTTCCACTTTTTTCAAAATAACTCAAAAACGAAATAAGATGTTAGAAATCTGTTTGTACCATTTTATTGACCTCAAAATTGCGCAACTTTTCCCCTATTTAACCGTTGTTCTATCTCTCACCGTTTGCAAGATCCTCATGCTGTTCAATCTTATCGGGGACACATTGTATAGGGTGTCTGGAAATTAGCCTGCCATAATTTACCAGGGCGACCAAAAAATAAATAAAAGGTTCCATAAACATGGCCTCAAAAATACACCCTATGGGGGTTATAGCCCCCGAAATGGACACTTTGGCAAACGGTTTTTTTTCTAAATATTTCCGGAACGAACAAAGATAAAATTCTGAAATTTGGTATGTGGTATATGTACCTGTAAGATGTGACATTTTTTTTACCGAGGTAGAGATAGTTTGACATTCTTCATCATAGGCGTCCCAAATGGGGGGGACAAGGGGTTAAAAATAACCCAATTTTTTTGTGTGTGCCTTTTTCCCAGATTTCATGGAAAATTATGAAATTTCACGGTATTCTACGAAAAAATAATGCTCTTGTTGAACTTAGATAGCATGCACCGTGTAGGAGTAAAATGGCAGTTCAACAAGAGCACCTTTTTTTCGTAGAATACCCTCAAAATCTACCACAAGAATTTTTTGGTATTTTTAACCCCTCGATCCCCCCCCCCCCCGTTTGGGACGGCTATGATGAAAAATGTCAAACTACCTCTACCCCGGCAAATGTCAAATCTCGCAGGGGCGTCACACAATCAAATTTCAGAATTTTATCTTCGTTCGTTCTGGAAATATTCGGAAAAAACATTTCGGAAAAAATGCCCAACTTTAAACGCCGATATCTCGGCAACCGCCGGTCCGATTCGGACGAACCACGCACCGTTTTGTACCCCGAACCTTCCCCTAAAAACCCCGTGGTACCGAAACGAAAAACGACCCACCTGTCAACGTCGAAATCAGGAAGGCCGCGGCGAGCAGCTTCCGCCCGACCCCGCCATCCATGGCTCGCTCGTAACTCTTCCGGAAGAAGAAGAAAGCGCGCGCGCGCGCGCACCTGTCGCGGCGGTAGTAGAAGAAGAAGAGGTGGCGTGCTTCTTCTTCGCGAAGTGCCGAGGTACTGGTCGGGTAGCGGTGTCCGTTGGCCCGCTTTCGAGGTGTCCCGTGTATCTGGGGCGTCTGTACCCACTTATGGTGGGGTACGGTTGAATTCCGGAAGTTGCGGTCTCATAGGAAGCGCGCCGATCGACGCAGCGACTCAGAATCGGTGAGGGACACTCCTACGGGACGTGGGAAGCGACCAGTGCGTTTTTTCTACGTTCTCAAGAAACTAAGAAAGATGCGATGTTCTACCTTGCATCAATCGACGCAGCGTCTCAAAATTTATAAACGACACTGAAATGGGACATTGAAAACAACTGCAGAAGCCACGGTTAATTTTTTTCTAAAATCATTCGAGTTTTGTATCAGCTCGTCAAACAGTAGGCCAAAGACTTATTCCTATTGCGGAGCGATTTAGAGTAAAGTTAGCTTTGCAAAATTATAGGCTATATTTTTGTTATGTTCATTTCTACCGTAACTAAACTGAGATATCAAAATTGAAGCTATTACTTTATGATTTTAATAGGTTTAATTGGTATGTGCTGCGAGGTTGAGGAACTGGTTCACGTCGACCTCGATGACCTTATAAAATGTTGAAGGATTGAAGAGTTTTTTTACAGGGCGACAAGAGTTTAAAAATTCGTACACAAAATTTCTGGTTTACAAAATCAAATAACGTAAAAAACTTATTTTGGTGGAACCAATTTGGAGTTTTAATTTAAACATAGGCAGTTTTTATTGTTTTCTCAAATGGCCGCAACGCCATTTATCTCTAGAAGTACACTGTATTTGCAATATGCATAGCTGTAAACGTATTTGTATTAATTATTCTGCTCATGTAGGCACTTCAGGAATGTGTTTTTTTAGTAATTTTGTCACGTGTCATTCATTTGTATTGCAAATAATGTTCCGATTTAAAAACCTACAAACTAATATTTAGAGATGATTTGTAAGAGTAAAATATTGTATCCCTAATAAAATTCAATATAAAAAATTACTACGTTAAATTCAAGAGAGTATATGTATATATTCTTCAGAACATAAGTATTTCATACAAAGATATATTATGTAGGTTAAGATTCCATTATGTTACTCACGAATTTTTTATTGTGTGGGTTCCAATATGTGGAAGAGAAATTTCTTTTTGGTACACCCATATAAATATTTGGGAAGGACATCCTCCTCTGACTCATCGATGCTAGTACCACACCATTATTTTTAAATAGGCAATAAAGTTTAAAATTTTGAGAAGAGGTACCTATTAGCCGATGTAATCAATATTCGGAGGCAAACAACAAATATATGAATAATTATGATCCTAATAATTCTTAAAAATACTAATTTATATGGGTGGGCAATGGGGAGATGTCTTCCCTACAGTAACTTATCCAATGGGTGAATCTAGGGTACCCAGAAAATTTACATGACCCACACAAAGACTTAACATTTTAGAACATTATGTAAGCCTCCAAATTCAAAACTTCCGAAACTTATGACAACTCTTTATCCAAAGGAGAAATATGTTGTACACTACAGGACTCGTTTTCAGTAAGGGCGGTCGCTAATATTATGAATTGGCATTGACATTAAACATAGATTGGCATTGGCATTAAACAAAAGATGGGAAAATACGATTTCATTATAGCTAAATATTTATATTAATCTAACTCATAAAAGTGCAAAGTAAGGATACACATATCACATAATATAATATCTCCTTGAAATCATACAATTATTAAAATAAAAATCTTGCAAGCATAAGAATATAGGATGTTGCAAAAGATATTATTCAAAAACTAAAGAACAATATAGGTAATATTATAAATATATCTACATATCCGGAAAAACTGCATTTGAAAAAATGTTTCCTGTTAAAAAACTTTCACGAATTACATAGAGTTTAAACGGCATGTCGCACACTTATTAAAGGTAATATCTACACCATATAAATCACGAATTAATGTGGATTAATTGGTCGTGAAATATTATGAGAGAAACCCAGGAACTGTCAATATTTACCTATGTGGTTTATGCATTTAACTGCACGATAATAAAAAGTGAAAGGGTGGATATTATTGTTTAAAAAAATGTTAAATTAAAACAAGTGCGTTTTCTTAGGTGCATATTGTATATTAGTTTATTTTCTATTTTAACAATGGCTATCACAAAATAACAATAATTATAGGACCTATTCTACAGTGATTGTAGATACTTGAACAAATTGGCAAAATTTGACATAACCTTGCGCATTTGGCAGCTGTCAAGAAAGTGGCAGGTATGCAACTGCAAACTTTATGTTAAGTTTCAAGCCTGGTTCATGCAGCAACTTTATCTTTTACTTTTACCTTATCTTTAAGAAATATTAAATGTCATTGGTCAGTTCAAATCAACGGACAAATGCCATTGCTTATTTCTTAAAAATAAAGTAAAATTAAAAGATAAAGTTGCTGCATGAACCAGGCATCAATTTCTTGGAAAAAATCTTTCTAAAATGCAGGGTACAAAATTTAATTACAGAAATATACTTAACGAACAATACAAATAATACTACTAGTTGAGGATAAATTAATAATGGAGTAATTTTAATTGGACACAAGAAAATTCCCATAAGTTTCTATTGCTATTTATTCTGTGAAAGATGCAGGATGGATATAGATTTTGTCGTGAAAGTCTGTTCACCGAGAAATGCAGCAGAACAATCGGTTTACTTACAAATCGCATACCTAGGACGAAAATTTTTTTGCAAATTTTTTTCCTCCGAACACATTCTTACCATAGAACATAAAATTGTTTATTCCAATGCCAAGAAGTCGCCTATGGCTAACGGCAAAGTCATTGGTAATTTAATTTGCTTGAATATCTTTAGGTACAGTTATAACTTTCAACATCTGCACCAGCAGCTATTTCACATATTATTACCCGTTTTGTTTTCCCCGTAAAATAAGCAGAATTGCTCGCTTGCATTTGCTCACAATTTTCTTCAGTTGACATTTAAACATTACGGGTTTTTGACATTTTTTGCTTCTTTATTTTCAAATATATGATTAAACTTGTTTAAGCTCCTTTAGGTATAGATTAATTTTATCTTGACAAAGTACTTTAATGCATATTTTTGTATTATAAAAGCTTTTGTTATCCTAAATCTTGGCCTAGGTAAGAACTGACCCTAAAAATGACATCATGGGTGGTAAAGCCACTTTAAAAAGGAATGCTTTTGAGGTAGGTAGTTTTTTAGTCCCTCATAAAAATATTTGGAATGCAGTAAGTATTTAGTTCTAAAAGAATGTTGATCATATATATAATATATGCTCCCTTTTAAAAAATGTGACTACATTATTTTAGCCTTTTTTCTCTCTAAGGATAGATCACAAAAACTCTACTTTGGTGCCAAATTTCAGGTCTTAAACTCAATTTTCAAAGCCTACTACGAATTTTTTTTTCAGTAAAAAATTACGAAAACCATTTTGCGATTTTTTTATTTAAAATCTGACACCTCATAGCGTTAATCAGGACATCCTAAAACCCCCACATGCCAAATTTGAACAAAAAATATACAGGGAGTTCCATTCTGCAGGGTGTCAAAGTCGATCAAAATAGGAATTTTAAAGGCATCTGGAGAGTCAAGTGTGCCATGGAATCCCCTTAAAACAGTTGAATGGTCAACACTAACAGGACAGGAATGTTTGTAAAAAAAATTTAGGTTGACAGTTGGCAGATAAAATTATGTTTGACATTTGAATGATATCTGTCAAAAAAGTATTATTAATATAGGAAAATGAAGTTATACCTATACCATACCATGTACCTATAATATATATGACCATACCACAAGAATAAGTATGATGATAATTAGTAGATAAAAAAAACAGCTTTAATTCAAGAGGTTAGAATTGCAAAAAATACCGTTTTTAGGTTTATACAGGGGCGTACTGCAATATTTTTATATATACATATTTCATACTAACCCTGTAAAAACATCTAGTAAAAAAACCTGCACAATGCAGTTGTTGCAAAAGTATCATATTCTCTTGTTTTCTTATTAAATCCTCTACTGGAAATAATAATGTCCGTTTTACACGGTATTTTCCGTGACGATGTCGTTTTTTCACCTCGTCTCGAAAAAACTTCCATGGCACTGATGTGCAAGGAAGGAATGAAGATATATAATACTTTTATCCGAAAAATTTAGGTCTCCAAAAAACAATCGTTTTGTCATAGTTCAATTGGCAACGAATTTTATACGGTTCCATTTCACATTTTGCCCAGTTTTTAAAGCGCACATATCTGAGTAGTTAGATACAATAGGTATAGAAATCGATCGTTATTAGTTAAAGTATATTTATTATTTTTTGATAATTTTGATTTTGCCATGGGGGAAAATTAGAAAATTTTCAGACCACCGATTTTGGACAATTTGCACGCGTAATTTGAAATAAATTTAAAACTAAGCATAACAGCAGCCTTTTTTGTATTGGAACAGAAGAAACATAAAGTCATTTTATTTTATAATTATTTATAACAAGAGTTCTCTTATGCATAACGATAACGGCCTCATTATTATTTTTTTGTAAGTCAATAGGCAACCCACAATACACAGCCGTGTATTCCTGCTTGTCCGCCATTGCCACCAACGATATTTCCACATACCTATAATAATATAGGTATGTGGATATTTCCCATCTTTTTGATTGTAAAATAATGCCAAAATTTTCACGATTTTCTACAACTTTGTTGCCGCGTCCGAGTTTATCGTAATTCTGCCGTGAAATGGAACTTTTCCTACGTAAATCGACCCACTGATTTTTTTTAAAATTAGGCCACCGATTTTGGAAAATTTGCATACGGCAACCTTTTTTGTATTGGAACAAAAGAAACGCAAAGTAATTTTATTTTATAAGAAAGAGTTCTCTTGTGCATAAAACGATAACGGCCTTATTATTTTATGTCAGTAGGCAACCCACAATACACAGCCGTGTATTGCTGGTTGCCAGCCGTTGCCACCAACGATATTTCCCATCTTTTTGACTGTGAAATGCCAAAATTTCCGTCGTTCTCCGAACGTTCCGAACATGAGATACGCGGCGGTCTGTAATCCGCCGTTCCGGCAGGAAAACGCCGCCGAATTCCAGGTAAACCGTCGGAAGACCCAACTTTTCCCGCCAAAAATTCGAACGCCGCCCGTCCACCATCTTTGAGGTTATTCGTGGGCCACTTTTCGAGCGCGCGCCATATTGGATCCTCGTGCGGCGAAAGTTTTCGTGTCGGGCGGAAAAATGCGCGTCTCCCCCGCGTGCGGGAAAAGCGAATAATCGCCGCAGCATGGACGACGGTGCGGAGAACGGGGGCGCCGCGACGCCGCGCGGGAACGACGCCGACGGCGACCAGGTAACGAAAGCGCGCCCGAAAATAGCTGGGGGGCCCTCCGAGGCGTCCCCCTCCCAGGGGGGGATTTCTGGGGGGGGGGGGGCCGACTTTGGGGGCGAGTTGCCGTGGGGTTTGCGGCGATTGGGGAGCGCCGGGGGTTTGTTGTGGTCTGGTGAACTGTTCGTGCGTCATTTTGCCATAACAAGGCGCTTTTAACCAGCGTCTATTGCACGGGTTTGGTAGGAAGGCGCCAAAATAAATATGATTTGGGGGCAGTTTTTGGTGGCGGAATCCTATAAAACCTGTTTAAAACAGAGCCTTGAATCGGGCGAGTTGATACACTGATTTCTACATTAGTATATCGACTAAAACAAATAATTTTAATGAAAAATAATCAAAAAGTTACAACCCATACGTTCCGAAGAGTTTGTAAGTGTATATTGTATAACCGTGCAGAAAATTAAAACAAAAAAACTATCATTCTCGCTTCAAAAATTGGTATAAATTGACTCGAGACTCTAGTTATCTTGGGTACAAATTTGGCGGGAAATACAAAAATTTGTAACAAATTATTCATTGCTTTCTACCAGAAAATACTCTACAATAATAGTGGCATTCTTTTGTACTGAGATCCTAATCTGGTGAGATGTGAAACAGATTTAATTCTCACTAGATATTGGATTTGTATATATATTTATTTTTTGTTGATAATCTTGATAACTTTTGTACCTATGTGTTGTTTTTCATTGAAATAACAAATAAGCAAATTGAGATACAGCAAAACTGAAGAAAAAAGAAATTGTGGTAGGTATTTCAAGTGCAAAATATCTTTTTACTATATCTTCCCACTTTGTAGATAACTGATTTCATTATTCGCACATTTTCCGGTTATGTATTATTTAAAAATAACAGAAAAGAAGACTTAAACTTAAATTTTCACTCGAATCGCTACCAAAAATAAAGTGAGATTATAAAATAATCCAACTGCTCAACTGAGACAGGTCAAATATCTCAGAGATCTCACCATGAAAGAATATCACTAATGTTCACTGACACGGCTGTCACGTTTGACAGTTCTGTCACCATACGCTTTCCGGAGACCAAAATACAATACAAATAATGCAAAACATATTTTTGGCCATGAAGCTTTAGCCATGAACAGTCTTGTAAATACGTTAGTCAATGCTAATATCGATGGATGTTTGACCTGGACCTAGACCAATACTATATTGAAGACCTGACAATGGACAGGGTGGTTGAATGTTTGAAGCGCCATTGTTGCACAATCTTTTATAAAATAAAAACATGCAAATGTGTCTGTTACAACAAATTTAATATCCAAAATAAAGTAAAATGTTTGTTTGTCATGTCCTTTTAATTTGACAAGTTTACGTGGCATATTTCCATTCATTTTCTTAAGAAAAGCGAGCATAAATAAGCAGGAAAGAGTATTTTGGTACCTTTTGATGTCGATGGGTTGTAGTCAGGGTTGAGATGATTTAAATCAGTTGATAAAAAAAAATAAAAGCGAGTTTTTTTAGTAAAATCATTATTAAAATCAGGATACTTAAAAATATATTTATTCATATTATAGAAAGAAAATCTTGTTTTGGATACAAAAACAAAACTGACAAATTTTTATAATAATATTTATTATAAGTAATACTTAAAAAAGAATTTAGCAGCTTTTCACAAAAATGAAACTTTCAAAAAATCCTTCTTAAAAAAACAGAGAACCTAGTCTGAAAATAAAAACTGAATATTGTTTAACTTTATTGTGGTTTATTGTGGGTAAAAAATCTTTTCATTTGACGAAACAAGATGTAAGCAGTTAGAAACTATGCATGCTAATAAAAACTAGCCAACATTAACTAAAAAAAAAAAAATCAAAAAATCATATTGTTTTTAAAAAAATCGTCGATTTTTGATTTTTTTAGTGTAAGTAAGCATAGAACGCATTCGATTTTTCAGCTTCTTTATATAGTGGACCGTTGGTTTGCTTTGGGGCTATAAACAAATTTTTCTATTTTAATTCACTTGGAAACATCTAAATTAAATTTTTGTCTCATCATAAGCGCCAATTCTTATTTTCTGTAATCTTAAAGTAACAAAAAATATGTTATATAAAAATTAACCTGAGCAACCAACTGATTGGCAGTATTCATAAATTTGACTAGGTATTCTAATGCATTTTACTTGTAGGTACATAAAGAAAGCCTTTCAGGATTTGGTATATGAAATAACTTTTTCGTTATTAAAAAAATAGATTCTTGTATAATTTCAATGTTTGTGATTATGATGTTTTGTCAAACAACAATCAATGATTATATTGCTCCTAATTTTCTTCTGGTAGCATTGTGTTTAAGGCCCGTTTACAAAAAACTATTAAAGTAGTGTTATTCTTTCCGTCTTTCTTGCATACACCAAAACATCAGCGTGTATAATTTAACTAGTAAATTTCTTGTAAATCGTTCAAAAAGTAGGAAAGTCCTAACGTGCATTTTCCCATTGTTTCCCAGTCTTTCGTCAACAAATTCAAGTCCCACGTCTCGGACATCATCAGCATCACTCCCCTGTCGAAATGGTTCGGGAAGACGTCGGATTCGGGCACGGTGCGCGTCCGTGAGGACGACGCGAACGACGAGGAGCTGTACAGGCTGCAGCCGCCGGCCAAACGCGTCAAATTGCCGGGCAACGGCCTGAACTTTGGCCCGACGCCGAGGAGGTGCCAGAACAACTTCCCGGAGCCGGTGGCCGGCCCGTCAGGCGTCAAATCGCTGAAACTGGGCGGGCCGGGCGCGCAGAACGGGAAGGACTCGGATAGCGAGGAGTCGACGAGCGGGTATTCGTCGGTCGCGAGGATCGGCAGCAAGGAGCAGGTGTGCGGCAGCCAGGAGAGCTCCAAGCAGACGTCGCCGCTGGAGAACAGCCCGAACAAGACGAGGGCCACCTTTCAGAGTGAGTGCAAAGCCGGCGTTTCGAGATTTTCACGATCGGAGTGTTTTCCATGCGTTTCTTGCACAATACGGTACTTGCGATGGTTTTTCTTAATGAAAATTTATAGGGAACGACTACCACATCTTTAAAAATGCCCCAGACTTTACCAATTTGTGGCCATATGTGGCAAACATACCATGGGACAAATGAACTACTTTTCATACAACAGGTTATAACTCTAATGACTTGTCTGTCAAATTTGTTATTACTGTCATTGTGAGGTACCCTTGTGTACAATTTCTCATCCCAAAAGGTTTTGGAGATCATATAGCTACATAAAATTTAGGCTGACCCAATTGCCAGATCTTATTTTCAAATCCGAGCAGAAATAAGTTTCAAGGCTATTTTTCTAACAACTAACTGCAACTTCATGTTACTTTTAATTTAAAGAATGACCAAGTACCCTTTTATGCCTTTTCGTTACTTACTGTCATTTCTGACAAATGGTAAGTCGAATGAATTCTTAAATGACCGGTTTTTGAATTTTTTCAAGCAGATCTTGTTTTATTATTTTAAACTTTATTAATTTAAACAATCGTTAATAGACTACTTTCATAGTTGTTTCAAAATTTATTCAGAAATGTTTGTAATAATTTCTTGCTTAAATCTTGATTTCTACATGGAATTCAAAGAATGTAAACGAGTTTTAAGGCAACAAACAGATAATTTCATCCTACGATCGACAATAGCCTCTTAAAGTTTGTTTATTAGTTCACATTGTTTATACATGATAATGACAAATTTTCCTGTATTACGAAGTTTGATCCTGTGATAATTGATTGCGTAAACCATTTTTTATTAGCTGTACTGAGTAATCTTTGTACCTACACAAGTTACTCAAGCTCGAAAATGTGATAATTTTTTTTCCCAGATGCCACAACGAGCACCCGTTCGTTGTTCGCCGACCGCAGCCTGAGCCCCAATATGAACTCCTCGGTGAGTTCCAGACGACCGTCGTTTAACGCCTCCACTTTCGGCTCTCCGCATTTAATCGACCGGACCTTGTCGACGCAAAAAATCATAAATTCCCCGTTCTACAGCGGCAGAACCATATACGGGGGGGCCTCAGCCTATGGCAAGGCCCTGGGTCGTAGCTCGCGAGAATTGAAAGCGAATTTACGCAAAACCATCGAAATTAAACCTGTGAACCGATCGGAGGGTAGGGGGAACGTTCAGTTGGGAAAAACGGCAAGGAGGATATTGGACACATTGGAACAATACAGTACGCCTGTTCAGGATGCTAAAAAGATACCGATTTACTCGAAAAAGTCACGTTCGGACGGGATGCTGACGAGGTATACCGGCGCGAACCCGTATACGGTTAGGGTTCCTTCGAACAAAGAACTTCAGGTGCCTTCGGTGACCGATCTGCTTAAAATGAAGCAGAACCAGCAGAAGACGAGGCTGCAAGATAGCACCGAAGCCGTAAGACAGATAGCCACGCTATCGAAATCGACCCTAAACGAGGAGAGTTACAAGATAACTACCACCGAAAAAGAACAAGACAAACACACCACCAAAATGAAGACGAAAATATCGTCTGTCAGGCAGAAAACGATCACCGAAGAGACACACTGCGAACCGAAACTAAACCCGATAGCATTGCCCATTACGACGCTACCGAAGTTTGACATCAAACTCCCCGAACAGCCGAAAACGACGACGTCTTCCGCCAAACCTAAAGAACCGCCAACCTCCAAGCCGGCAACTCCCCCGAAACGGCCGCTAATAGTCGACCCCCCGTTCAAGACGGCGACCAGCGAAGAGTTCAAATTTTCGGAGCCGAAAATTTTAGGCGAAAACACCGCGACCGTCATCGGCATAAACGATTTCAAATTCAGCGAGCCGGTGTGCAAAAAGAGCAAGAACGAGGCGAAAGCCAACTTTAAGGTGCTGGAAAACCACTCGAAAACGAAAAACAACGGGGAAACATCGACGAAAACTAGCGACGCCAGCGTGTCGCTTGTGGAGAAGTTCAAGCCGCCGGAAAATTCGTGGGAGTGCCCAGTTTGCATGGTTCGCAATAAAGGGGAGCTCTCTAAATGTGCCGCCTGCGAGACCCCCAAAAAGAACGCCGAAAAAACGACAAATAAGCCGTCTGTCGGTTTTGGGGATAAATTCAAACCATCGGCTTCTACGTGGGAATGCTCGGCGTGCCTGGTTCGGAACAAGGAAGAATCTACCAAATGCGTCGCTTGCGAAACTTCTAAACCATCCCCAAAGGTGAGTATCTTCAGTATTATTAAAGTAGTTCAAACGTAACATAGTAGTGAGTTTCTGGCAGTTCTGATTTTTCCTATTGGTCTCCCACTCCTCAAGCTACACCTCCCTCAGCTGTTCATTGGTCCCCCACTCCTCAAGACGCATCTCCCTCGCCTTTTCATTGGTGGACCAATGAACAGCCGAGGTGTGGCTTAAAGAGTGGGGGGGGGGGGAATCGGAGAACCCCCATAAACCCACTACTTAATATATGTATTTTTTTTAGCCGTCTGCCGGCTTTGGAAGCAAATTTGCACCGCCGGCGGACACGTGGGAGTGCGGCACGTGCCTCGTGAGGAACAAGAAGGAGAAAATCAAGTGTGCCGCCTGCGAAACGCCCAGGAAGGGAAGTTCCGTGGCTCAAACCGTCGCGCCGACTTCCGTGAAGGTCTGTAGATAATTGGGACGTGCGGCGAGTGGGCTAATCGTTTTTTTATTTTCCTCTAATTTCAGGCGATCTTGACTGGTTTCGGAGGCGAGTTCGCGCCGCCGCCGGACACGTGGGAGTGCGACACGTGCATGGTGCGAAACGGGAGCTCGGCGGACAGGTGCGCGGCGTGCGAGACGCCGAGGAAGCGCGGCGAGGAATCGAGGGACGGGTGGAAGTGCGAAGTTTGCATGGTGAAGAACGGGCACGGCCTCCGGAATTGCCAGTGCTGCGAGGCGGAGCGGCCCGGCCCCAAGCCGGCCGGCAACGTCCCGACGGTCGACGAGACGCCGCCGACGAGTTTCAATTTCGGCGTCGACACTGGCTCATCGTCGTTCACGTTCGGCGTGCCGCCGGCCGAACAAAAAACGACGTACGCGACGAACGCGGCGAGCATCTTCGGCGCGGGCGCCAAAACCGAACCGCCGGGCGGCGCCGCCGGGGGCTTCACCTTCGGGATACCGCCGAAGGCCGACGACGAGACGACAGCCGAAGCGCCGAAAGTCAACCCGCTGCTGAAACCCGACGAGAAACTGCCGGAGAGGGCGGAAAAGGCGCCGGACGGCTTCACGTTCAAGGTGGCCGCCCCCGAGAAGAAGGCCGAGGTGTCGAGCAGCACCGGCGCTGCCGAAGTGGCGACGGACCCGAAGCCGGCATCGGCGAACAAGCCGGATTTCACTTTCGCGCCGCCCGAAACGGACGCGGCGAAAACGGCCAAGAAACCCGCCGAGGAACCCCCGAAACCGACGTTCAAGTTCGGCGCGAACTCCGACACGCGCGCCGCTAATTTCGCCCCCAAGACCGGCCAGCCGACGTTGAGGTACGGCCCGCGATTCTCCGGTAGTCCAAACGTACCGGCCGCGGCGTTCGCCGCCGAGGTCGCCCCGTTTAAGAGCAGTTCAAACGCGCTGCCGCCGCCGCCGGCATTGAGTTCGGCCGCGCCGACATTCGGGGCCGGTTCGAACGCGGCGGCACCCCAGATCTTCGGCGGCAGTTCGAACGCCCCGGCATTGGGCGCGACGTTCGGAAAGAGTCCGGCAACTACGACGGCAACGTTTGGCGGCGGTGCGAATACGGCGGAGCCGCCGCCGTCCTTCGGGAGTAGTTCAAACGTAACGGCGACGTTTGGAAGCGGCCCGAACGCGCCGGCGGCGGGGAAAACGCCGGCGTTCGGCGGTAGTTCAAACGTACAGGGTTTCGGAAACGCTGCAGAAGTGAAGCCGTTTGGTTTCGGGAAGACTGCCGCGAGCCAGCAGGCGAACAGCGACGCGCCGCCAGCAAAAGTGAGAGATTGCTCAAACGCACGAGATTTTTTGTTTTCATTTTTCTTTTCTCATTTTCAGGCCCCGATGTTCTCGTTTGGTCAGTCGCCGGCGGCCGCTGCCGGCGGCTTCGGTGCGCCGAAGACCGAACCCGGCCCGGTGTTCTCGTTTGGAAAGTCGGCGGCGTTCGGGGCGACCCCCAAAGGCGAGTTCAAGGATGCGTTTTCCCTTTTAAATTTTAATTCTTCATTTTTCCTTGCAGAGGGCGCAAATATATTCGACGGCGCGGCGCCGGCGTCCGTCAACGGCGGCTTCAGCTTTGGCGCCCAAAAGGCCGGCTTCAATTTCGGGTCGTCCGGCAACAGCACGCCGCGGACGGCGTTCAACTTTGGGTCTGCGTCGGTGAGTCGAAATTGCGTGTAAAGTTGTCCAAAGGGAATCTTGGGTAGTTTGGGTGGATAGGTCAAGATTACCTTGAGTAGTTCAGACCTACCATAATTAATTCAAGAAAGCAGAAAGCGTCATTTTAATTCCAGAAATCATTAATGAAATACAATTGATTGGAACAGTCAGTTTAATTCCAGAAAGCATTACTGAAATACAATTGATTGTGTTTAAGATAAACCATTAATTGGATTTCTGAGAATAAATACTATTTAAATTGCAAATCAGTCAATTATTGTATTTCAGAAAGCATCATTTTAATTTAGGAACAGTCAGTTTAATTTCAGAAACCATAATGAAATACAATTAATTGTATTTAAGATAAATCATTAATTGGATTTCTGAGGATAACTACCATTTGAATTACAGATCAGTCAATTATTTGTATTTCAGAAAGCATCATTTTAATTTAAGAACAGTCAGTTTAATTTCAGAAACCATTAATGAAATACAATTAATTGTATTTAAGATAAATAAATCATTAATTGAATTTCTGAGAATAAATACTATATAAATTACAAATCAGTCAATTATTGTATTTCAGAAAGCATCATTTTAATTTAAGAACAATCACTTTAATTTCAGAAACCATTAATGAAATACAATTAATTGTGTTTAAGTTTAAGATAAGTCATTAATTGGATTTCTGAGAATAACTACCATTTGAATTACAGATCAGTCAATTATTTGTATTTCAGAAAGCATCATTTTAATTTAAGAACAGTCAGTTTAATTCCAGAAACCATTAATGAAATACAATTAATATTAATTTTATTTAAGATAAATCATTAATTGAATTTCTGAGAATAAATACTATATAAATTACATATCAGTCAATTATTGTATTTCAGAAAGTATCATTTTAATTTAAGAACAGTCAGTTTAATTTCAGAAACCATCAATGAAATACAATTAATTGTGTAAGATAAATCATGAATTGGATTTCTGAGAATAAATACCATTTGAATTACAGATGAGTCAATTATTGTATTTCAGAAAGCATCATTTTAATTTAAGAACAGTCTGTTTAATTCCAGAAAGCATGAATGGAATGCAATTAATTATATTCAAGATAAATCATTAATTGGATTTCTGAGAATAAATACCATTGGAATTACAGATCAGTCAATTAAATTTCAGAAAGCGTCATTTTAATTTCAGAAGAGTCTGTTTTATTTCAGAAAGCATTAATGAAATACAATTAATTATTGTATTTAAGATAAATCATTAATTGGATTTCTGAGAATAAGTACCATTTGAATTACAGATCAGTCAATTATTGTATTTCAGAAATCATCGTTTTAATTTAAGAACAGTCTGTTTAATTCCAGAAAGCATGAATGGAATGCAATTAATTATATTTACGATAAATCAAGCATTGGACTTCTGAGAATAAATACCATTTGAATTCAGATTAGTCAATTGTATTTCAGGAAGGGTCATTTTAATTTCTGTTTTATTCTAGAATAGAAAGCATCAATTATACTTCAAATAAGTCAATAATTGGATTTCAGATCAGTCAATTGGATTTCAGAAATAGTGTTTTTAATGTCGGAACATTCAATCAACTTAATTCCTGAAATCATCAATAATTGTATTGTAGTTGTATTAAGTAAACTAACTGTTCTGAAATTAAAACACTATCTGAAATTCAATTTTGACTGATCTGAAATCCAATTATTGATTTTTTTAAAATATAATTATTGATGTTTTCTAGAATAAAGCAGACTGTTCTTAAATTATTGACTTATTTGAAGTATAATTGATGCTTGCTGGAATTAATAAATTGACTGTTCCGAAATTAAAATTACACTTTCTGAAGTCGAATTGATTGATCTGGAATTCAGACGGTACTCTTTGAAATGCGATTATTGATGCTTTTTGGATAAAACTGACTAAAATCTAATCGACTGACATAAAATGTAAATGATCCTCTCTGAAATCCAACTGACTTATATGAAATACCGAAATATCTGAAACACAACAATTGTCGATTAGTAGGTGACCTTTTGTTGTTGTTGTATTTTAGGCCGCCGCGCCTCCTACGGGGGGTTTCAGCTTTACGGCGCCCGCCCAGGGGCCGGTGTTTGACGCGAACGCCAAGCCGACGTTCAACTTTACGGGCAACAACATACCCTCCTTCTCGTGAGTTCTCTTTTTTTCTGTGCCGCCTGCCAAATTTTACTTTTTTTTTCTTCTTCGACGATTCCAGAGCGCCGCCGTCGGACGGGGCCGCCGCCGCGCAGCAGACCCAGCAACGGAAGAAGATACGGGCGACGCGGCGGACGCAGCGATAGTCCCGGAACGCGCCTTGTACATAGGAACGGAAACGTAGGTTAGGAACAGTGCGGGGGGGTGACGCGGAGGCCCGGCGAAGAAAAACGGTCGCGTAGCTCGAACGTACCCCGAGTAGGTCGGACGTGCCGCGGAGTAGTTCGGACGTGCCGGGCAGGATAGTTCGGCTCGGGCGGCTGTAATTTATAGGGGGATTTTGTTTTCAGACCTAATAAATGTTAGCTAGGCGACGGAGGGTCGCGGGCTTCCGTGAGACATCTCCGAAATACGCGGGATGTTGTGGAATTTTTGTAAAAAAAAAACGCGCCGGAGATACTCACAGATGGGACGCGGCCCCCAGAGGTCGAGGGGTTTTTGGTTGAGTTTTTTCGCGGAAAAACGTGAGTATCTATCGAGCCGAAGCGCTTCGTTTGTGCAGTAGTCCAAAGGCACCAACAGGAGAATCTGTCAATTATTTGTTAAATTATCGAAGAAACTCCATCCGAAACGTCCCGGCCTAAAAGACCATTGTATAATCCTACATTGTGTACCGATAGTGTAGGCATTTCGCAGGTCTGATCCATAGAATGCTTGAATTTTTTTTATCAAACGATTTTCGAAAATGTCGATACGGGAACATTTTCGGGGAAGCTTTCAACTTGAGTGCGGGCCGACGCCGCGAGGCCCGCGCGTCGGCCGTCACTGCAAGACGGAAGTAAAAGAGGTCTCGCCCTCCGGAGAGGATTTTTGCCGATTTTCGGGCATGTTTTACTGTGATATTCTCATGGGTCAGGCCCCCATACGCTCGGCGGCGCGCCACCCGCTGCAGTCGCCGGAATTTTCAGGAAACGCGGTTTTTAGGTCACGTTGCTGGAAAATTAGGTCGCGGTTGTCAAGAATTGGCAACACGACCTAATTTCCCGGCAACGTGGCCTAAAACTTTCCAGGGCACGTCGCCGGAAGATTGGGTCGCGGCTGCAAAGAATTTGCAACATGACCTAATTTCCCGGCAACGTGGCCTAAAACTATTCAGGACACGTTGCCGGAAGATTAGGTCACGGTTGTCAATTCTTGGCAACGAGACCTAAGGGCTCATTTGCGCCCGGTTTCTTCTCGAAAGTCCACGGCGATTGCGGTGGGACACGTCGCCAATTTATATAAAATAATATAATATTAACGAATAACCGGTAAACTGAGGCACACAGACAAAACACCTGGATTTTTTTAGGTAAAGAAATATTGAAAAAAAAAACGCATTAGCCATTGGAGCAGACGCAACAGTTCCTAAACGAAGCATTTTCTTGGAATTCCACACAAAAAATAAACTAAATTGTTCATTTTACCGCTCTTAAAATTGTTTTTTTGAAGGAAAGCATGGGGAAAATTACGAATTTGGCCCAAACCTGTCAATTTTGACATTATATGATTTTTAGGTCAAGGTTGCCAACTGGCAGCAAAACCTAAATATTGCCAAATGAATGACATGTTTGGCAATATGTCCTAACGTCTGGTTGCCGGTTGGCAACCGTGACCTAAAGATCGGTTAAAAGTCGACACAAAGTTAAAACACAAAATGTGATGCTGAGATTTTTCCGAAGATGAGCCGATCTTTAAAAAAAAACACTTAAGTAGGTGCATGTCTCAGTGCAATAGCGATATATTTTTTTATTGAGAGAGTTTTGTCTGTGACTTGGAAGCAGGCTCACTCCTTGCATGTCATATATATTTTGTATATATTAATAAGTTGTAATTATTGTTGAATCAAGTGAAATTATCGATTTTATTTTGAAGTGGCGTTATTCTTGTCGACGTCTAAGCTTAAAGTGGAGGAGTAAGCCTTCTTGTCTGTACATAGCGTTTTACAGAATCTAATTTTGCGCGGAAAACTCGCTGGGACGGTTTCCTTTTTAATTCACACCCTGTATATATATAACGGCGAGTGGGCGCGACTTTTCGGCACCCTGTGCCCCTATTTTTTATTTCGTTGTTTTACCGATGCAAAAACGCAGCTCTTAAGTTCAAACGGTTATTTTTTTGTTTGTACCAGTCATTCCCATTCCCACGCTTATGGAAAATCGTTCGCCAGATGTGTTTGTTTGTACATGCCAGGTTTTGTTGAAAATATGTTTTCGGTCAAATAAACAAAATAATCAAGCTGTTCTTTTATTTCCCGATAATTAGGCCACGGTTGCCATTTTTCTTCTCTTCACAACATTGCTCAAGGTCACCTTGCCAACTGGCAAATGTTCCCATAAAACTTCAATATTAAGTCAACAGAGCCATGAATTAAAACTTGCAATAATTTAAAATGTCGCTTGACCTTGAACAAAAATTAGGTCAAGGTTGCCTTTTATCTAAACTGAACACCCTCTACCAAAACTGAAAGTTTTAATTTCAAATGCTGCTTGACCTTGGATAAAAATTAGGCGAAGGTTGCAATTTTTCAACAGAATAAAATTTAAAACACGCTCGACCTTGAACGAAATTAGGTCAAGGTTGCCATGTAGCAAAACTGGAAGTTTGAATTTCAAATGTTGCTTGACCTTGGATAAAAATTAGATCAAGGTTGCCATTTATCAACCTAATTTTAAACACGCTTGACCCTGAACAAAATTAGGTCAAGGTTGCCACGTAGCAAAACTGGAAGTTTGAATTTCAAATGTTACAAAACCTTGGATACAAATTAGGTCAAGTTTGCCATTTATCGACAGAATTTTAAGTATATTTGACTTTTAACAAAAATTAGGCCATTTTTTATCAAGGATAAGAGTGAATTCAAAATGTTGAGCAAAAATTTGGTGGAGGTTGCCATTTGTCGAGTGTTGACCTAAGGTATATTTGAACTACTTTTCGAATTTCTCAGGGAGAATGAAACAAACGTGAAATAAATACGAGTTTATTGTATAAGACATTTTAAAATAAGTGTACAGATTTTGACAAATCACAATATATACAAAGTAAATATAAATAGCTACAGGTAAAAACCAGCTTAAATATATATACGATTCAGTTAATCTTTATCTTTTTTTCAGGCTTAGCATTGCAATAGAAAACAATTAGTCACTAAACGGCAACTTTCCATTATATACATACAATTATACATACCTAATAAATAACAATTATGTGGACTTAATTTACTTTGATTCTATTCACTATTTGCGGCAAAAAATCGTCTAAACATTTCAACATGATAAAAATACGCAAACACCATATATCTGTACAAATACAACATATTTAGGTTATGTAACAACATGTTGCATGGGCATATATGTACACTGTTTTCGTTCGGCAGCTGGAGTAGTTCAACTGTCCCCTATTTGTGAAAAAACTGGCCTGCTAATGAAATTTCTGTTAGAGCGTTTTTTCCTCGTGGTTTTCTCGTCACTTACCCGACGACGCTCCATACGGGGCCCTATAATTGTGGCCGCGGCTCCGCCTCCCCCTCGGTCTCGATCCCCTGTAATTATGCTGGCTGTTTCGACCCTGCGACTGTCTACCATCGTCACGACCCTGCGACTGTCCACCCTCGTCACGACCCTGCGACTGTCGACAGTCTTCACGACCCTGCGACTGTCTACCGCCGTCACGACCCTGCGACTGACGACCGTCGTCACGACTCTGCGACTGTCTACCGTCTTCATGACCCTGCGACTGTCTACCGCCGTCACGACCCTGCGACTGTCTACCATCGTCACGACCCTGCGACTGTCGACAGTCGTCACGACCCTGCGACTGTCTACCGCCATCGTGACCCTGCGACTGACGACCGTCGTCACAACCCTGCGACTGTCTGCCGTACGACGGCGATCGGATATCGTGCTGTCGATGCGACGGGTGCTGTTGTTGTCCTGCGGGGGTCGACGCTCCATACGGGGTCCTGTAATTGTAGCCGCGGCTCCACCTCCCCCGCGGTCTCGATCCCCTGTGATTATGCTGGCTGTTTCGACCCTGCGACTGTCGGCCGTCGTCATGACCCTGCGACTGTCGACAGTCGTCACGACCCTGCGACTGTCTACCGTCATCATGACCCTGCGACTGTCTACCGTCTTCACGACCCTGCGACTGTCTACCGCCATCATGACCCTGCGACTGACGACCGTCGTCACGACCCTGCGACTGTCTGTCATACGACGGCGATCGGCCGTCGTGCTGTCGTTGCGACGGGTGCTGTTGTTGTCCTGCGGGGGTCGACGCTCCATACGGGGTCCTGTAATTGAAGCCGCGGCTCCACCTCCCCCGCGGTCTCGATCCCCTGTGATTATGCTGGCTGTTTCGACCCTGCGACTGTCGGCCGTCGTCATGACCCTGCGACTGTCGACAGTCGTCACGACCCTGCGACTGTCTACCGTCATCATGACCCTGCGACTGTCTACCGTCGTCACGACCCTGCGACTGTCTACCGCCATCATGACCCTGCGACTGACGACCGTCGTCACGACCCTGCGACTGTCCGTCGTACGACGGCGATCGGCCGTCGTGCTGTCGATGCGACGGGTGCTGTTGTTGTTGTTGTTGTTCGGCGGGGGTTCTCCGAGTGGGGCCGCTCGGGAACAAGGGCGGCGGCTCTCCGAAGAGTGGAGCTGGAAAGGGGAAAAATGTCGAGGAAAGGGGGCGGCTCGAGGGTATTTTGGTAAATGTGCAGCTAAAAACTTGCTGTACAGAGAAGATCCTAGTGTGTTTTTGTCAAAATGTTATTAGATTTGAGTGTGTTTCAGGTAGTTTAGCTGCAAAAAAGTCACTAAGATGTGAGTAGAAATCATTTTCCACTAAACAATTAATTGGTAACTAAAAGAGTTTAGTGAGTTTTTGGCAGAATGTCGCTAGATTCTGACAAGTCTCAGGTGATTTAGTTGCAAAAATATCACTAGATTTTTGTAGAATTTTACATGTTTGACCTACTTTAATTTTTCTACCTTCCAGTGAAATTTACACTATTTCTTTTTATAAAAATATTACCTTTAGTCAATAGTTTACCATAAACAAGCCTTACGAGATAATTTTTACAAGAAATGTAAAAACCAATTTTACTACATATCGGTGAAAATTTTAACTATTCTTTATGCCAAAATGTTTCTTTTAGTCTCTAATTTTTAAAGAAACAATGCCTTATAAGGAAACTTACAAAAAAGGAACATTTGTACGTTTGACCTACTTGTAGATTTTTCTTCTTTTTGGTGCAATTTACACAATTTCTTTATGAACATAATGTTCTATTTAGTCTCTAGTTTCCAATATACAAAGATTTATGAGGAAACTTTTACAAAAACGCAAAAAATAACTTTTTTTTAAGGTAGAATGTGTAGAATGTATTATGTTTTAAGTGATTTAGCTGGGAAAAAATTGCTAGATTTGTGTAGAATTTCCAGACCAATAAGAGAATAGGTCACGTGATGGCCAATGTTTTGATCCACTGCCTCTGTAACTTGGATAGACTTTAGTGCAGTGTTCAATTTTATTACGTTTGGGTGAAATTTTTGACTATTCTTTATGTCAAAATGTTTATATTAGTGTCTAATTTCCAAAGAAATAAGAAAACATACAAAAAATGAACATTTGTACATTTGACCTACTTTTGCATTTTTCTGCTTTTCGGCAAAATTTACGCTATTTCTTTACGTACAAATGTTTCTTTTAGTCGCTAATTTCCAATATACAAAGCCTTATGAGGAAACTTACAACAAATGCAAACAAATTATCATTCTCTATTTTTTTGTTTTATGAAAATTTAAACTATCTTTACGTAAAAGAGTTTTTTTTAGTCTCCAATTTCCAGAAAACAAGGCCTTACAAGGACACTGGCAAAAAATACAAATAAACGAACATATGTACATTTGACCCACTTTTAGATTTCTCTACTTTTTAGTGAAATTTACTCTATTTCTTTATGTACACATATTCCTTTTAGTCTATAGTTTCCAATATAAAAAGCTTTATGAAGAAACTTTTACAAAAAATGCAAAAATACCATTTTTTATTATGTTTTTGCTGTTTTCGGTCAAATAAACAAAATAATCAAGCTCTTGTTTTATTTCCCTAATAATTAGGCCACCTTTGCCGTTTTCCTTCTCTTGGCAACATTGCTTAAGGTCATATTGCCAACTGGCAGATGTTCCCATAAAAGGAAGGACACTGGCAAAAAATACAAAAAATGAACATATGTACATTTGACCTACTTTTAAATTTCTCTACTTTTTAGTGAAATTTACTCTATTTCTTTACGTACACATGCTCCTTTTAGTCTCTAGTTTCCAATATACAAAGCTTTATGAGGAAGCTTTTACAAAAAAATGCAAAAATTAAAATTTTTTCGAAAAAAATGCGTAGGATTTATTCCCAACCGAACGATTGCTATAAAGTACAATCCCAGCGTGTTTTTGTCGAAATGTCACTAGGTTCGGATGTGTTCCAGGTGATTTAGTTGCAAACCAAGATTTGCGCAAAAAAAAACTCACTAATAACAATAACGACAATCTTCCGCTTGAAGGCTTCCCGACGGTCCCTTACCGTTCCTCCTGGCCCTATCCATCGCGAGCATCTCCCAGCTGAAGCTATCCTCCAGGTCCTTCCAGAATTTGTGGTCGTGCTGCGAGCCGCCGGCGCGACTGTCGCCGCCGGCGCGGCTGTCGCCGCCGGCGCGGCTGTCGCCGCCGCCCGTGTACGGGGCCGACCTCGAGGTCGCCGCCTCGGCCGGCGCCTCCTTCGGCAGGTGCTCGCTGGCGCTGCCCCGCTTGCTCCTGTGCGCGTGCCTGAACTGTTCGGTGCGGGCGCAGCCGCCGCCGTCGGGCCACACCTGATCTGGAATGTTCCGCGATAATGGGGGGAATGTTCGCGGAGATACCGGCTCGTTACCTCTTTTGGTGGCTTTTGGCAGTTCCTTGGGTACGCGATCGTGCTCACTCTCGCTCTCGCTCTCGCTCTCCGAGTCGGAGCTGCTGACTATCGGCGAATAGGTTTGCTTATATTTGATGACCACGTTTTCGTTTAGGTTCTCCTCGGCGAATATCTGGTCGAAATCCTTCTTGATTTCTTCCTTTTCGGGAATATCCTACACATTTAGGTTATTTATAGGCTAAATTCCCATCTACAGAACATTCTCAAAGATTCTAGAACGGTCCATGTTGTTCCAGAACTTCTCGCGAATTTTATAAGATGTTCTTAATTGCCTTTAGAACCATACTGAATTTATGTTACCAATCATGAAGATACACTCTCAATATTTTGAGGAGCTATAGAGAACAATCTCAAGAAAGTTCCATATTTATAGTTCTTTTGCTCTAAGTGGCTGACTCACACTTTACGTTCAATAATTCAAGGAAGTTTAGAGAACATTCCCAAGGAAATTCCATAATTTTCCACAACTTATCAAGAATTTTATAAAATGTCATTGTGAATATTTCTCTGTTAACAATCAAGAAGATGCTCCTTTAATATTTTGAGGAACTTTCTCGAGAAAGTGCCATATAAAAAGTGGAACTTCTTGAAGATGTTCAGGCCAATCATGCATGTTTGTAAGGCCTTTTGCTCTAAGAGGCTGATTCAAACTTTAAGTTCAATAATTCAAGGGACTTCAGAGAACATTTCCAAGAAAGTTCCATATTTTGCAGAACTTCTTGATTTTTTTAAATGTCATTCTCAATTTCTTTCAGAAGTTTATTGAATTTATGTTACCATTTATGAAGATGTTCCCTATTTTGTGAGGGATCTTTACTCTTTCAAAATTTTGAGGAGCTTTATAGAACATTCTCGAGAAAGTTCCGTATTTATAGATGTTCATGTAGGAGTTCGTTACTCTTTCAATATTTTGAGAAGCTTTATGGAAGGCTCTCGAAAAAAGTTCATTTATAGAAAGTTCTCGAGAATTTTTAGAAAATGCTCTTGTCCTAAGAAAAAACATGGAGTTTCTTGAAGGTTTTCAGGTCAATCATGATATTCTATGAAGACTTTTGGCTTTAAGGCGCAGACTCAAACTTTACCTTCAACAATTCAATGAACTTTAGAGAACATTCTCGACAAAGTTCCATATTGTTCGAGAAAATCTTGAGGTATTGAATGTTCCTGTTATCAAGAGAACAGGCCTATCAGATTATTTATAAGCATCAGTTCCACTAAACTGAGAATTTTAAAAGTTGTGAAGACTCAAAAGTGACGTTCAACATTTCGAGGCACTTTAGTGAACATTTTCAGGTAGTTTCAATGATCTTACTCAATGTTCTTAATTTTGCTAATTTATGAGCGTCAGTTTCACTATGCTCCTATCCTAAAGAACATTCACAAAGATTTTCAAGAATTTGAGAACTTTTTCAAATACAAAACACAGAAAAAGGCTTACTTGAGACACTGGACTTCTTCTCGTGTTTCCAGGAACTTCTTTTGGTGGTTTCACAATTTCCTACAAATTTACGTCATTAATACACAAGTTCCTATCTGAAGAACATTCTCAACAATTTTTGAAAATGTTCTCAAGAAAAATACTTACTTGGTGCAATGGACTTTCCCTACTCATTTCTTGTCTTGTTTCCTACAAATAGAAATGTTATATTTCCAGGAACTTCAGGGAACATTTTCAAAAGCATTATAACCTCGAAATCAACTTACTTGAGCTGTAACGTTGAAAGCCTCCATTTTAGTCGCACTTTTCTGAGGTTTTTGCACACTTTCAAACTGTACAGACTGGCTGGGAAGACCGTCATTCTTTTCGGCCTCCTTGGCGGAACCTGCCGCCTGCCTCCTCAATTTGACAGCTTCCGAAATGGAGGTGTTAGTCCCGGCACCGTCAGAATTATTCCCCTTCATCAGGTCGGCGCGCAACTGGATTTTCGGCTTCGGCCCGGCCAGGTCCTGCAGGAATGACGTGGAGTTGGCCGAAGGCTTTTGGGATGGGGGCCCTTCCGAACGGAGCACCTTCTTGACCGGCAACAGAATACCTTCGATGTCCAGCACGGTCGGTTGTTCTTGGGCAGGTTTTTTCTGTTTCGCCGGCGAGACGGCCTGGGAAAATTTGGCGTTGGATAATTCCGAGAGGACATTCTAGAAAAAGGTCGGTATTTTCGAGAACGTTCGAGTTCGAGGAACTTCACACTGGCAATCATGAAGCTGTCCCTTATTTTGTGAGGGTCCTTTACTCTAAGAAACTTAAGTTTCAATCAAGGACTTCAGAAAACATTCCCCAACAATTTATTTAGAACTTCTCGAGAATTTTAGAAAATGTTCTTTTTTAAAAATAAATGTGGAACTTCTCGAAGGTTTTGAGGTTAATCTAATCATGCTAGTTTGCGAGGCCCTTTGCTCTTATATTTTTCCAAAACTTATTTATTATTTACAATTTTATAAAATATTATTGTTTTTATTTTTTAGAAGTTTAGTGAATGTTTCTATGTTACCAATCATGAAGATGTTCCTTATTGTGTGAGGGTTCTTTACCCTTTCAAGATTTCGAGGAGTTTTGTAGAACATTCTCGAAAAAGTTCCATTTTTATAGAAAGCTCTTGAAAATTTCTAGAAAATGTTCGTTGTCTGGAACTTCTTTCAGGTCAATATGCTATTTTGTAATGCTTGTTGCTCTAAGGGGCTGTCTGAAACTTTATGTTCAATAATTCAAAGGAACTTTAGAGAACATTCCCAAACAAAATTACATATTTTCCAGAACTTCTCCACAATTTTTAAAATGTAATTGTTCTTAAATTTTTTTTTAAATGTATTGAATATGTCTATGTTAGCAATCATGAAGATGCTCCTTATTTTGTGAAGGTTCTTTACTCCTTCAATATTTTGAGGAACTTTATAGAACATTCTCGAGAAAGTTCCACATTTATACAAACTTCTCGACAATTTTTAAAAAATGTTTGTGCCCCAAGAAAAAAGTAGAACTTCTTGAAGATTTTCATGTCAATCATGCAATTTTGTGTGGCCTTTTGCTCTAAAGGGCTGATTCAAACTTTAAGTTCAACAATTCAATGAACTTTAAAGAACATTCTCGAGAAAGTTCCATATTTTTCGAGAACATCTTTAAAAGTTCTCCATATTTTTTTGAGAATATCTTGAAACGTTCTCATGGGGTTCTTTACTCTTTCAACATTTTGAGGAGCTTTATAGGACATTCTCAAGAAAGTTCCCAATTTTTATAGAACTTTCTCAAGAATTTTAGAAAACGTTCCATTGCAATTTTCGATCACAATTCAAAACTCACCTGTCTCTTCGCAGCTGGTGCTTGCACCCTAGTTTTCACTGGAGAACGCACCATAAAATTCCCCACGGAACTAGTCTTTCCCTTCTGCGCATTATTCTGGATGTTCCTCAAGGCTAACGCGATTTTCCCCTTGTGCCTCGCATCCTTGCTTTCTCCCTTGCTACTCACCGGCACGTTCTGCGAAGTTCCTACAGTTTGAACATTCAGAACATTTGCGGGAACATTCGGAACATTCACGGGAACATTTGGAACTTCCACCGGGTTCTGCGAAGTTCCTACATTTTGAACGTTCGGAACTTTTGTGGGAACATTTAGAACTTTCACGGGAACATTTGGAGCATTAACAGGAACATTCGTAACTTTCACGGGAACATTCGGAACATTCTCGGGGACGATTGGAACCGCCGCCGGGTTCTCTGACGGCGCGAAAACGGGTGCAAAGTTCGCATCGATCTTGTACGGAATGTATTGGGGGATGTTGCCGGCGGTCAACGTGTTCAAACCGATCGGGAATATTTTGGGAATGTTCTGTGGCATGTTCTGCCCTTCTAAGACGGTCAAGGGAACGTTAGCGATGCCCTGCGGGATGTTCACGTGCAGGGTTTGTTCGGGAACGTACGAAAAAGTCCTTTGAACCGACTCGTCCAGAATGTTCCTCGATATGTTGTAGTTGACAGGGGGGTAGAGACGTTCGACAACCACCTAAGGGAAGACACGCCCGTAAGTTTCAAGTTTTTAACCTAAGACAAAGTCTTACTTTTTGACCGGCTTCCGGCCTCGTTAGAAAGGCGGCATCGGCAGTGCCGTTCATGTCATCGCCGATGGTACAGGGTTGTTGCTCGTCGCCAGACTCTTGTTCTTCTTTGACCACTTCCATGAGGAACTGATAACACTCTGTCAAATCTGACAGACCACCCGAACCGAGATCGTCAAGGGTAAAGTCGTCTGTCGTCAAAGGGTTCTGTTGTAGGATCAATGTAAGTTCGTCGGCAGTGTCACTAGTGCCCATCAGTGGATCGCCGATACCTAATAATAACAGTAATAATAACACATCTTTGTTTCAAATTGCGAACTCAAAGCAACACAAAGTGAACATTTCCTGGGACAAACTTTCGCGAGAGCATTCTCAAGAATTTATAAATTTATAGGACATTTTCGGGAATTATAGAAAACGTTCCTGTCCTAATAAGAAATACTGGAACTTTAGAGAACATCTCTGAGAAAGTTCAATATTTTTCAGAACTTCTCAAGAATTTTAAAAATATAAAAAAAAAATTGAAATTAATTAAATGTTTCTGTATTACCAAACATGAAGATGTTCCTTATTTCGAGAGGGTTCTTTACTTTTTTAATACTTTGAGAAGCTTTATAGAACGTTGTCAAGAAAGTTCCATATTTATAGGATGTTCTTGAAAATTAAAAAAAATATTCTTGTCCTAAGAAAAAATTGTGGAACTTTAGGGATCATTCCCAAAAATGTTCAATATTTTTTCAGAACTTCTCAAGAATATTTAGAAATTATTATTCTACAAATTTATTGAATATTTCTGTGTTGCCAATCAGGAAGATGTTCTTTATTTTGTGAGGGTTCTCTACTCTTTCAATATTTTGAGGAACATTCTCGAAAAAGGTCCATATTTATGGAAAGTTCTCGAGAATTTTTAGAAAATGTTCTTATCCTAAGAAAGAACTTGATATTTTGAGGCCTTTGCTCTAATGGGCTGATTCAAACTGCATTCAATAATTCGAGGAACTTTGGGCAACATTCCCGAAAAAGTTCCATATTTTTCCAGAACTTCTCAAGAATTTTATGGTTATTTTTTCATTTTTCGAATGTTGAAGATGTTCCTTATTTGGTGAGTATCCTTTATTAAGACATTTAACAAACAATATTTCAAGGAACTTTAGAAACATTTTCGAGAAAGTTCCATATTTTTCAAGAACTTCTCGAGAATTTTATAAAACGCCATTTTTCTTCTTGAATTTTATGAATGTTTCTGTTCCCAATCACAAAGATGTGCCTTATTTTGTGGGGGTTCTTTACACCTTCAATGTTTTGAGGAGCTTTATAACATTTTTGAGAAAGTTATGTATTTAAAGAAGTTCACGAAAATTGAAGAAAATGCTTTTGCCCTAAGAAAAAAGAAAAACTTCTTGAAAGTTTTCAGGTCAAGCATGCAATTTTTTGAGGCCTTTTGCTATAAATGATTGATTCACGTCTTACATTCAATAATTCAAGGAACTTTAGAGGACATTCAAAAGAAAGTTCCCTATTTTTCTAGAAGTTCTAGATAATTTTATAAAATGTCATTATTTTTAATTTCTGCTGAGAATTTTATTGAATGTTTTTATGTTACCAACCATGAAGATGTTCCTTATTTTGAAAGGATTCTTTACTTTTTCAATATTTGAAGGAGCTTTATAAAATATTCTTGAGAAAGTTTTGTATTTATAGAAAGTTCTCGAGAATTTTTAGAAAATGTTCTTGCTCTAAGAAAGTGGTACTGCTTCAAGTGTTCAAGTTAATCATGCTATTG
This sequence comes from Pseudeuparius sepicola, assembly GCA_963920635.1. Lineage (NCBI taxonomy): Eukaryota > Metazoa > Arthropoda > Insecta > Coleoptera > Anthribidae > Pseudeuparius > Pseudeuparius sepicola. The sequence goes on from OY987306.1 coordinate 34,165,749, forward strand.
TTGTGAGGCTTTTTGCTCTAAGGAACTGATTCAAACTTTACCTTCAATCATTCTAAGAACTTTAGAGAACATTCCCAAGAAAATTACATATTTTCCAAAATTTGTCCATAATTTTTTTAAATGTTATTGTTCTTACTTTTTTTAGAAATATATTGAATATTTATGTGTTAACAATCACGACCATGTTTCTTATTTTGTGAGGGTTCTTCACTTCTTCAATATTTTGAGGAACTTTATAGAACAGTCTCGAGAAAGTTCCATATTTATAGAAACTTCTCTAGAATTTTTAGCAATGTTCTTGTCCTAAGAAAAAAGTGGAACTTCTAGAAGTGTTCAAATTAATCATATTATGTTGTGAGGCTTTTTGCTCAAACTTTAGAGAACATTCCCGGGAAAGTTCCATATTTTCCAGAACTTCTCGAGAATATTATATATATTTTTCGTTTATTATATATATTGTTCAAATAATGTTTCTATGTTTTTCACTCACCTTGCGACGTCGAGGCTTGCTGATGGCCATCGAGTGCCGACTGTACAGGGTCGTTGCCAATCGGCAACAGGTTCTCGGCAAACGGCAACGGCAGTTCGGCGTAGTACTGGTCCATTTTCTGCGGCTTGCTCTCGGATATTTTCTGAGAAAGTTTCTTTTTTATCGACGATATGTCAACCGAATCTTCTAGCCTCGCTTTCTTCTCGACAGGTTCGGACAGTTCCACGCAGCTGTCGTCTCCCTGGTTCGATTTGGGCGATAGGTACTTTTCGAAGGCTTCTTCGATCCGTTTTTGTCTTTCGTTGAGGTTAACCTTCTGCCCTTTAGCTCTTGCTGGCTCAAAGTCCTCGTTATTGACGATGTCTTCCGCATTTTGGTTGTGTAAAAAGGTGTTTGTAGTCGATATGGTAAAATCCCCATCTTTTTCGGTCTCGATCTTCTGCACTTTGTTGTTGACACATGGTTGACTGACGTTTGTCAAATTGAAAACGGTTTGTTCTAGATTGGCAACATTGCAAATTGGGTTGCCAACAGGCGACGGTTTGTTGTTGACAGGGTTTTTTATTTTTCTACTTTCATAATCGTCCGATTGGCATTTCCTTTTTTTCTTTGAATCATTTAAAAAGACGTTTGAATGGACTTCTAATGTTTTTTTAGATAGTTTGAAGATAACTTCTTGCAAGTTTGAAGCTTGCTCACCACTTTGAATGGTTTTCGTTGCTGTTTCTTGAATTTTCTTGCTTTCTTCACTTCGCTTTCTATAAGAGACTTTTTGGCAATGTTCTATTTTATTTGGATCATTTAAAAGGACATCAGAATGGATTTCTAATGGTATTTTAGCTGGTTCACTTTTGTTATTTGCATTGGAGATGAGTTGTTGCAAGTTTGAAAGTTGCTCACTATTATGAATGGTTTTCATTGCTGCTTTAATTTGTTTACTTTCTTCCGTGGGAACATCTAAAGCATGAATGTTTTTGGATGATACTCCTGTGGCCATTTCTTCATTTTTCTTGCTGTCTTCGCTCAGCTTTGCTTTCTTGGTAGAAATGTTTAAAGCTTCAATGTATTTGGGTAATTCTTTTTCAACTAATTTGTCTTTGGTTGACAACTCGTTTTTTCTCCATTTATTTGTATTCAATTCTTCTGCATAGACTTTCCCTTGCTTGGAATCATTTAAAAGAATGTCAGAATGGATTATTAACGGTAATTTCGGTTGATCACTTTTGGTTTCAGCACTCAAGATTACTTCTTGCAAACTTGCAGCTTCCCTGGCGTCTGGCTTTTTTGATGATGTTTCTTCATTTTTATTTGCTTCTTCCGATTTTCTTGCTTTCTCAGCAGACTTTTTAATGGAATCTTCTAAAACTTCAATTTTTTTAGGGAATTCTTCTTCAACTATTTTGTCTTTCTTTATCAACTGCTTCTTTACAGATTTCTCTGTATCAAACATTTTTTGATGGTATTTCCTTTTGTTTGAGTTATTAACATGTATGTCAGAATGCATTTTTAAGGGTAGTTTGGTTAATTCACCTTTAAAAATTACTTCATGCGAGTTTGAAGCTATCTCGTTACTTTGAATATTTTTTCTTGCAATTTCATTTTTCTTGCTTTCTTTGCCTTGTATTGCTTTGTCAGTAACAATGGGAACTTCTGAAACTTCAACGTGGTTGGGTGATTCTTCTTCAACTAATGAATCTGTTGCAATTTCTTCATTTTTATCGCTTTCTTCGCTTTGTTTAGCTTTCTTGGTAGACTTTTTAGTGGAACTTTCTAAAATGTTATCATTTTTGAGTGATTCTTTATCAGCTACTTTATCTTTATTTTTTGTTGCTGTTTTTTCATTTTTGCTGTTTTCTCCCCTTGGTTTTTCTTTTTCTGTAGTCTCTTTAATGGGAGCTTCTGAAACTCCAATGTTTTTCGGTGCTTTTGTTGCTGTCCCATTAATTTTCTTGCTTTCTTTACTTTGTTTTGCTTCTTCGGCAGTGTTTCTAAAGTTGATGTTTTTCGGTGATTCTTCTTCAACCATTTTATCTTTGTCTGTTGCTATTTCTTTACTTTTCCTGCTTTCTTCATTCGGTTTTACTTTCTTGGTAGACTTTCTAGTGGAACTTTCGACAACATTAATTTTGTTAAGTGATTCTTCTTCAACTAATTTCTCTCGGCTTTTTGTTGCATTTTCTTCATTTTTCTTTCTTTCTTCATTTGGTTTCATTTTTTTGGTAGACTTTCTAAACGAATTTTCTGAAACATCAATGTTTTTGGGAAATTCTTCTACTAAATTATATTTGCTTTTTGTTACAAATTCTTCATTTTTCCTGCTTTCTTCATTTTCTTTTGGTTCGTCAGTAGTCTTTCTAAAGTCAATGATTTTGAGTAATTCTTCTTGAACATTAGTGCTTTTGAGTGATTCTTTGTCAACTATTTTCTCTTTATTTTCTCTCGATGTATCTTCATTTTTCTTGCTTTCTTCATTTTGTTTTGCTTTCTCTGTAGTCTTTCTAAAGGAATCAATGTTTTTGGGAACTTCTTCAACTAAATGGTCTTTGTTTTCTGTTGCAATTTCTTCATTTGTCTTGCTTTCTTTACTTTGTTTTGTTTTCTCTGTGCTCTTTCTGGAGGAATTTTGTAAAACGCCAATGATTTTAGGTATTGCAATTTCTTCATTTTTCTTGCTTTCTTCACTTTCTTTTAATTTCTCAGTAGTATTTCTAATGTCAATGCGCTCTTCATTTGGTTTTACTTTCTTGGTAGAACTTCTAGTGGAACTTTCAAAAACGTTAGAGCTTTTAAGTGATTCTTTTTCAACTATTTTCTCTTTCTTTTTTGTTAATGTATCTTCATTTTTCTTGCTTTTTTCACTTTGTTTTGCTTGGTCTGTAGCCTTTCTAAAGGAATTTTCTAAAACCTCAACGTTTTTGGGAACTTCTTCAACTAAATTATTTTTGCTTTGTGTTGCAATTTCTTCATTTTTCTTGCTTTCTTTACTTTGTTTTGCTTTCTTTGTGCTCTTTCTACAGGAATTTTGTAAAACGTCAATGTTTTTAGGTAATTCTTCAACTAAATTATCTTTATTTTTTGTTGCAATTTCTACATTTTTCTTGCTTTTTTCACTTTCTTTTGCTTCCTCGTTAGTATTTCTAAAGTCAATGTTTTTGGAAAATTCTTCTTTAACTAATTTATCTTTCTCGTCTTTTGATGTTTCTTCATTTTTCTTGCTTTCTTCACTTGGTTTTACTTTTCTGGTAGACTTTCTAGTGCAACTTTTGAAAACATTATTGCTTTTGAGTGATTCTTTGTCAGTTATTTTTTCTTTCTTTTTTGTTGATGTATCTTCATTTTTCTTGCTTCCTTCACTTTGTTTTGCTTTCTCTGTAGTCTTTCTAAAGGAATCAATATTTTTGGGAACTTCTTCAACTAAATTATCTTTGTTTTTTGTTGCAATTTTTTCCTTTTTGCTGCTTTCTTTACTTTGTTTTTCTTTCTCTGTGCTCTTTCTAAAGGAATTTTGTAAAACATCAATGTTTTTAAGTAATTCTTCTTCAATTAAATTATCTTTGTTCTTTATTGCAATTTCTTCATTTTTCTTGCTTTCTTTTACTTCCTCAGCAGTATTTCTAAAGTCAATGTTTTTGGGTAAATCTTCTTCGACTAATTTTGCTTTCTTGGTAGACTTTCTAGTGGAACTTTCAAAAACGTTAGTGATTTTGACTGATTCTTTGTCAACTATCTTCTCTATCTTTTTTGTTGATATATCGGCATTGCTTTCTTTACATTGTTTTACTTTCTCTGTAGTCTTGATAAAGGAATTTTCCAAAACGTCAATGTTTTTGGAAAATTCTTCTTCAACTAAATTATCTTTGTTTTTTGTTGCAATTTCTTCCTTTTTTTTGCTATCTTGCCTTAGCTTTGAACTCTTTAATGTCTCTTTAATGGGAACTTCTGAACCTGATTTTTCGTCAATTATTTTTTTGCTTCTTGATTTATTTTGGTCTTTCAGTTTCTTTGAATCTCTTAAATGAAGGTCAGAATGGATTTCTAAGGGTACTTTAGCCGTTGGTAAGATTATTTCTTGAGAGTTTGAAGCTTCATCAGTATTCTGAAGATTCTTTATTGTTATTTCTTCCACTTTTTTGGACGCTTCCTCAATTACTTTATATTTGGTTGTAAACATATCACTTTCTTTTAATTTACTATTTGATTCCTTAGTATCTTTAGAAGTAGGTCTGCTATACTTCCCACTTTTTATTTTCTTCTTTTCTATCTTTAATTTTGTGTCGATGGAAGCAGTTTTAGACTCATCCTTTTCTTCCTTTCGTTCTTCTTTGGTAGACTTAACTTCCTTATCTTTTGGTTTATTTGAAGCTGTTTCATGGCACAAGAAATTTTCTGTCGAAGACAATAACTGATTAGGTTTATCGACAATATCATTTGTTATATTTTCGTTTCTATCTTCCTTCATCGTTTTTTTCTTATTATTTTCTTCCACTTTTGGTTCCTTGTCAGACAAAATTTCCGTGGGTTCTATATGTGCCTCATTCTTCGAGCTCGTATCGTCCTTCTTTGGAATTCCTTTTTGTGCTATCGCTTCCTTCATTCTTTCTAAAATTGCTTCGATATTCTGTTCGAGATTTTGTTCTACTTCAGATGTACCTTTTTCAATTTTTGGCGAATGAATGCCAGTTCGTTTTCTACTAAGTTTCTTCTTTATTCTGTCATTGCTCTTTGCTTCCTTCTCGTTGTCGGTGCATATTTTTTCTACTACCACTTTCAAAGTTGTCAAGTCGTTTTTTGGAGACCCGTCGTTACTAGTAGATATTTTAATATCTGATGTTGACGTTACTTGTTCATGAACTACCACTTCAATTCCTTCGGGTTTTTCTTCTTTCTCAATTTGTGTGGCTGATACAGTAGAATTTTTAGCTGCTTCTTTCTGATCTCGCTCTTCTTTTCCTTTAAGCTCTCGAGTCATTTCATTGCTTTCTGCCGATTTTTGAAAAGTTTCAAAGCCGTCTTTTGACAAACGACTTTCCTTTGCGTTTTTTGAAATTTGAAAATAGCTACATTCCTCTCTTCTTCTTTTCTCTAAAAAATACTTATTCTTTTCTTCCGATGATGGTCCCTTTCGCTTTCTTGACGTTCTTCCAACTCCTACAGAAGGATTTAACCCATTTTCGTCGTCGGTTGATAAATCTTTGTTGCTTCGCGTCACTCTTTCAATTTTCTTCGTTTTTTTAGTCGAAACGTCCACTTTACTTGGCACCGAAGATGTTTCCTCTTGAACTACATCTTTCTTGTCAACTGGCAGCTGCTTTTTTCTTTTTTTCATCTGCGGCAAGCCCACTTCACTCTCGAAAGGTTTTTCGACAGCTCCATCAACACTTTCGGAGTTGCTTCGCGATTTTCTTCCGGATTTCGCAATTTTCTTGTCCAAACACGACACCGGTACCGCTTCTTTCTTGTTTTTGACAGTTTCCTTTGGCAATTTTTCCTCTTCGGTCGCGGTGTTTGCGCTCGCGACGCTATCACCTCTTATCACCCTTCGAATTTTCTTCGCTCTCCTCTTAATCGTCGACGGGGGCTTGTCGCCTTGCTCCAAACCGACGACCTCCCCTTTATTTTTTGCCAGCAAGTCCAGACGTTCCCGCAGCGACATGCCGTCCAAGTCGTCGCCGGCTCTCCAACAGTGAATCGTGCTCATCAGCTTCTCCGATATCAGATACGGATTCTTGCAGTTGGAGAACAACGCGGACGACTCGTCGATCCCTATCGACTTCCTTCTCAGCTTCGCGGGCGCGTTTACAGTCATCGCATTGTCGATTGACATCTGACCCAATTTGTACTCCATCTTGAGCTTGATTTTCGGCGGTTCGGTGATGGTGTCTTTATGGAGCATCTTCCTGCCTCTTTCCAAAGTTTCCAACACGTCCGAGTCGTCCCACTCGCGGAAATTTCCCCTCGGTGACGTCGATCTCGTCCGGTAGTGTCGTCGGGCTGACGCATCGACTATTTCCGATTCTTCGGATTTCGATTTGTACGGGACGAAGCCGGCGCAGGCGTCGCTGCTAGTAGAGACGACGTTTACTGTCGAATCGCTGTCGGTTTTCTTTCCGCGGCCGAAACTTTTCTCGTCCTCGACCAGAGAATCGATCCGTCGGTCGTACTCCAGGTTGACAAACAGTTTTCTGGCCGCCTTCGTCTTGACGGCAACGTAGGTTTGTCGCGGCAGCTTGACGGGAGTCGTCGACTTTCGCTGGCGCTGCTGACACGTGTTGAACAAGCTGAAATAGTTGTTTTTTATGTTCGCGCTCAGGTCGACCTCGCTCCTTCTTGTGGACAGGTCCAACGCCTGCCGTTCGGGTCGTTTCTTTTTTCGACCGCGTTTCTTGACGGTCCTCTCCGCCTCTACTGTGAAGTTGGTGTCCGGGCCCTCGTCTATCAGCAAGTTACCTTTGCTGTCGTTGCTATTCTCGCTGGTGACGTATTCGGTGAATGGTTCCGAAAATATTTCGTTTTTCTGAGTCGGCGTGTCGATGTTTACGATTGAAAAGTCGTGGGCGATGACGCCCGATCGTTCGGCCTCTGCAAACATGCATAAAGTTACTTATCGCCAGAAAAAAAAACGTAAATTTTGAATAAAAATGAAAATTCATGTTTTGGACATTTGAACTACTCCTCATTTTTGGATATTTTCCCTTGTACTTTTTTTTATTGTTCGATGGATTTTGTTCGTTCTGGTCTCATTAAATGACTTAAATACGAATTCAGGCATTTAAAGTCACAACAACACAAATAAAATAAAATATATATACAGTGACCGGCAGAAACAAATGGAAAACTTTTTTATTATTAATTTCTCAGAAAATTTGATTCTTGATAAAAGTGGGTGCATCATTTCAAACTCAAAACGCACATATCAAAATTTAAATATCTCTTTTTGGATACGAGGTAGATTCAAAAATGTCAAAATAACTGAAGAGTAAAGTACCCTTATTTTTTTAAAATAGGGTAAAGAGTTACTTACAAAAGTTGTTTTGAATCAAGGGTGGATGTCAAATTTAAAGTCACAGCCACCTAGTAAAAAAAAAGAAATTTAACTTATTTTGTATTTTTTCGACCACCCTGTGTATTACAAAAAAAATACCGCAAGCGCAACTTATATAAATAAAATATTAAATCTTTGTGTCCAACTTTCTGCCGGTCACTGTATATAAATTACTAAACCCATTCTCAAATTAAAAGCCCTATTGTTTGGCTTTCAAACAAGACAGGAACGACGAAAATCCGTTCAAAAATAGAAAAGTAGTTCAAATGTCCAAGACCGATATCTCCCAAAATACGGCAAATGTTACTCACGTATCTTCTCGAATTCTTCTTCGCACACGCTGCCGAGCATAACTAGCCCCGAGTTGTGATCCATAGGTGGGAGCTTTTCTAAAATTCCGCTATTGACAATCTCTCGATTTCCCTCAAAACTTTCAACATTTTCTTCGGCTGCGACTATACCTATGTCAGTATAACAAATATTACTTGAACTCGGCAGTTCTAACCCATGAATATTCTTGTTAAATGGTGTGGAACTTGCTAAAATGTTTGTGGGTATGTCGAAAGAACTTGAAACTTCGCATTCGGCGTTTGAAGATACACTTTCAACAGTTTCTTCATAAACATGCTCTATAATCTCTTCATATTCTATAGAAGAATGAGCTATGTTCTCAGAAAAACCTTGTATTATAATTCCCTCTGTATTTGTAGAATGTACATTAGAACTACTGTGGTCCTCAGTGTAATCTATTGAAGTACCTGGCAGATTTCCTTTAATTTCCACAAGGGTAGCAGTTTGATCAATCTGCGACACTCTGAATGTTATATCATCACTTTGTGCTTTAATTTTAGTTTCTTCAATTTCCGATTCAGTGATATCTTTTTCTTGAAAAGTTCTTTGAAGATTGACAACATTTTCCACTTCCAAATGTAAATTTTCCGAGCTGCTGGTACTAGCGACAATCTCTGTATGCATTTCTTCGTTTATTTCAAAATTCTCCCTAGATTCTTCAATATTATTTTCTGCCCCGGCAGTTTCTTCTTCAGCAAAATCAGGAATATGTTCATTATTTTCCTGAGGTACCTCTAAGCTTTGGCTGGCAGCTGCAATCTCGGAAGAGAATATTTCTTTTCCCGAGGAGTCGAAAATATTCGGCGATAAACTACTTCCGAGTTGAATTTCTGAGCTATCAGGAGAAGTTTGAACAGTATATTCTGAAATTATGTCGTGGATTAAAGGTTTTTCTGAGCTATCAGGCAAAATCTGCTCATTTTCTGAGCTTTTATATTCTGTACACAACGTTTCAGATGCGTGAATAGAAGTTTCCACAATATCTTCCGTATTTTCTGAGCTATCTGGCGAGTCAAGCATATTCTTCGACATACTTTCTTCACTTGTTTCCATTTCTACAATTTGCGGAACTTCTGCAATAACTTCCGAGGTGGTTTCTTCTTTTCCTGAGCACTCTTCATACGCACATTTTTCTGGGCCATTATTTGTAGTTTGAAAATTTATTTCTGAAGTATTTTCTTCACTTACTAACATTTCTTCTTTGGAGGCAATTTGGGGGCCTTCTGGGATGACTTCTGAGGTTGTCTCTTGTTTGCCTGAGCACTCTTTATACGCACTTTGTTCTGAGCCATCATTTGTAGTTAGAAAATTTATTTCTGAAGTATTTTCTTCACTTACTAACATTTCTTCTTTGGAGGCAATTTGGGGGCCTTCTGGGATGACTTCTGAGGTTGTCTCTTCTTTTCCTGAGCACTCTTTATACGCACATTGTTCTGAGCCATCATTTGTAGTTTGAAAATTTATTTCTGAAGTATTTTCTTCACTTACTAACATTTCTTCTTTGGAGGCAATTTGGGGGCCTTCTGGGATGACGTCTGAGGTTGTCTCTTCTTTTCCTGAACACTCTTTATACGCACATTGTTCTGAGCCATCAATTGTAGTTTGAAAATTTATTTCTGAAGTATTTTCTTCACTTACTAACATTTCTTCTTTGGGGGCAATTTGGGGGCCCTCTGGGATGACGTCTGAGGTTGTCTCTTCTTTTCCTGAGCACTCTTTATACGCACATTTTTCTGAGCCATCATTTGTAGTTAGAAAATTTATTTCTGAAGTATTTTCTTCACTTACTAACATTTCTTCTTTGGAAGCAATTTGGGGGCCTTCTGGGATGACTTCTGAGGTTGTCTCTTCTTTGCCTGAGCACTCTTTATACGCACATTGTTCTGAGCCATCATTTGTAGTTTGAAAATTTATTTCTGAAGTATTTTCTTCACTTACTAACATTTCTTCTTTGGAGGCAATTTGGGGGCCCTCTGGGATGACTTCTGAGGTTGTTTCTTCTTTTCCTGAACACTCTTTATACGCACATTGTTCTGAGCCATCATTTGTAGTTTCAAAATTTATTTCTGAAGTATTTTCTTCACTTGCTAACGTTTCTTCTTTGGAGGCAATTTGGGGGCCTTCTGGGATGACTTCTGAGGTTGTCTCTTCTCTTCCTGAGCCCTCTTTATACGCACATTGTTCTGAGCCATCATTTGTGGTTTGAAAATTTATTTCTGAAGTATTTTCTTCACTTGCTAACGTTTCTTCTTTGGAGGCAATTTGAGGGCCTCCTGGGATGACTTCTGAGGTTGTTTCTTCTTTTCCTGAACACTCTTTATACGCACATTGTTCTGAGCCATCATTTGTAGTTTCAAAATTTATTTCTGAAGTATTTTCTTCACTTGACAACGTTTCTTCTTTGGAGGCAATTTGGGGGCCTTCTGGGATGACTTCTGAGGTTGTTTCGTCTTTTCCTGAGCCCTCTTTATACGCACATTGTTCTGAGCCATCATTTGTGGTTAGAAAATTTATTTCTGAAGTATTTTCTTCACTTACTAACATTTCTTCTTTGGAGGCAATTTGGGGGCCTTCTGAGATGACTTCTGAGGTTGTCTCTTCTCTTCCTGAGCCCTCTTTATACGCACATTGTTCTGAGCCATCATTTGTGGTTTGAAAATTTATTTCTGAAGTATTTTCTTCACTTGCTAACGTTTCTTCTTTGGAGGCAATTTGAGGGCCTCCTGGGATGACTTCTGAGGTTGCTTCTTCTTTTCCTGAACACTCTTTATACGCACATTGTTCTGAGCCATCAATTGTAGTTTGAAAATTTATTTCTGAAGTATTTTCTTCACTTGCTAACATTTCTTCTTTGGAGGCAATTTGGGGGCCTTCTGGGATGACATCTGAGGTTGTTTCTTCTTTTCCTGAACACTCTTTATACGCACATTGTTCTGAGCCATCAATTGTAGTTTGAAAATTTATTTCTGAAGTATTTTCTTCACTTGCTAACATTTCTTCTTTGGAGGCAATTTGGGGGCCTTCTGGGATGACTTCTGAGGTTGTCTCTTCTCTTCCTGAGCCCTCTTTATACGCACATTGTTCTGAGCCATCATTTGTGGTTTGAAAATTTATTTCTGAAGTATTTTCTTCACTTGCTAACGTTTCTTCTTTGGAGGCAATTTGAGGGCCTCCTGGGATGACTTCTGAGGTTGTTTCTTCTCTTCCTGAGCCCTCTTTATACGCACATTGTTCTGAGCCATCATTTGTGGTTTGAAAATTTATTTCTGAAGTATTTTCTTCACTGGGAGCTATATCTGATTGGCAAACCACATTTTGTGACATACTTTCTTCATTTACTAATATTCCTTCTTTGGAGGCAATTTGGGGGCCTTCTGGGATAACTTCCGAGGTTGTCTCTTCTTTTCCTGAGCACTCTTCAATTTGTGGGGCTTCTGCAATAATTTCTGGGGTTGTTTCTTCTTTTTCTGAGCTTACTCCATAATCAGACTTTCCTGAACCAACGGTTGAAGTTTGCAAATTAATTTCTGAAATATTTTTTTCTTCACTAGGCACCGCATCTGATCGGAGAATCTTTTTTTCTGAGGTGTCTTCTTTTTCCGAGCTTTCCACAGATGAGACAATTGGGTTTTCTGAAGTATTGAGTGAGATTGCCTCATTTTTCTCACGTACCCTGCTTTGGTTTAATAGATTTTCACTTGGGCAATTTCGTTCTTTTCCTGAGTCTTCTTTTTCACCTACAAGTTTTTCCGAGTTATCTTGCAAGGTTTGCACATTTATTTCTGGCACACTTTCTTCTCCATTCACATTTTCTAAAGCTTCTTCTGAGGTAGTTTCTTTTTCCTGGCATTCTTCTGAGGTATCGGGTGAAATTTGAATATCTTCTGCACTTACTGGACTCTCTTTTAACATGCCTTCATTGGTTGCTAACTGCAGACTTACTTCTTTTTCTGAGCTCTCCAGCAAAACATTTTCATCGCTAGATTTTTCTGAGCTACTAAGAAAAGTCTCCACATTTTCTAAAATACTTTCTTCCCTCACTGGACTTTTGTTTAATATATCTTCATTTTGGTCAACTTCTGATCCTTCCAAGGTTGTTTCTCCTTTTTCTGAGCAATTGAGTGAAGTTTTCACGTTTATTTCCGGAATAATTTGTACACTTTGTGAAGTTTCTTCAGTGAAGAGCACATTTTCTGTATTTTCTTCTGAGGAGACTTCTTTTCCACGGTCATCACCTACAGATTTTTCTGAGCTATCGGATGTTTGCTCATTTTTTTCTGAGAAGTTTTCATCGTTTTTTGGGCTTTCATTACAGGAAATTTCTACTTTTTGAAAGTTTTCATTTGATATTTTTTCTGAGCTATCGAGTAAGATAGTTCCATCTTTTCTAATTATATCATTGGGTGGTGACTGCACATTTTTTCCCGAGAGATTGTGTTCGTTTTTTGAAAGACCATCTATTTCTTCTTTCGAATTTTCACTAGATAATAAATTTTTTTCTGATACACTTTCTTCAATCACACTTTCCTTTACGGTGTGTTCAGTTGGATTTATTGCGCTATCAAGTGAATTCTGCAAATTTTTTAATGTAATATTTTCTCTGTCCATTTTCCCTGATGTTTCTACAGTTTTTTCTGAGGCAATATCATTTTCTGCGCTTTCGTTTAATGTACCCTCAATGCAGGGTGAAGTTTCTACAATTTCTTGCAAAGAATTTTCTTCCATTATTGAACTTTCGATAGAGTTTTTTCCTGAGCAATTTGTTCCCAAAATGTCCAACTTTTGGCAATCGTCATTGTCCTTGGTTAGTACTTCAGAGTTTTTTGATTGTTCACACAATTCTGAAGCAGTTCCCAGCACCTCAACAGTTTTTTCTGAACTTTCTTCAACTGTACGGACAACTCCTTGGTCTTTTCCTGAGCCCACAACTGTATCCTTTGCCGTACTACTCAGCAAAACCTCCAACTCTTCTACTATATCAGGAGCACCACCATTTTCTTTTTGCACTTGGCTGTGCCCGTCCCTTTCCCGAGGACCCTCGGTAGTTTTTCCGACCTTCTTTTTACCGCCATCCGTGTTTCCCGAGCTGCCCCGTCCGTCCCCATCTTCGCTACCTTCGCTCTTGATCGCCACTTCAAACTCTGATGTACTTCTGGTTCCTGAGTTTGAGTTTTTTGCCCGCTCCTTCTCCTCGTCGCTGTCGCTGTCCAGGCTGATGCAGTCGCCATTCCTCAGTCTGCGCGGTTTCTCCTTCTTCGCGGGGGGCTCGCGCTCCACCTTCACTTCGGGCAGCGGCCGGTGGAGGTCCGCCGCCTCCTCGTCGTCCGACAATTCTATGAAGACAGTCGGCGACGTTTGACGGACCGCCGTCGTTTCGGCTTTACTCGCCGACGGCGCCGATTCGCCAAGCCAAGTCACGTCGTAGAGATTATTGTCGATGACCGATGGAGCGGGTTCGGCTTCGATCTGCCGCCTCTGACTGAATTGGACAGTGCGGATTTTGCGGGGCTCGTGGAGCGATCTAAAACGCGTCGGATTATTGTTTTCTCAATAGAGCCTTGATCGTACAGCAACTTTGTCTTTATGCTTTATATCTTGTAAAAGTTAACATGTTATAAATAATAGAAGCGTTAAGGCGACACTTTTGCTTTATGTTTTACTTTTGAAGTATCAATTTTTCCTTTGTAATCTTTATTATTCTAAAAAGAAAATAGAACGGTGCAAGCGTCGTTTTGTCAAATTATCAATTCGAAAATTCTATTTAGTAGTAAAAAAGTCTGTATGGATTTATGAAATTATGCTTTATTTCTTTCAAGTAAAGGATAAAGCAAAAACATAAATATATAAAGTTGCTGCACGAACCAGTGTAAAAGTAAAACAAAAAACCAATAGATCAATGATCAACCAATAATAATTTTCTTTTCAAATAAACTTTTTTGTGTTTTGTGGTTACTTGTCAAACCATTGTACATAAAAAGATAAGCAACAGTCAAAAAATGTACACTGCTGCCATCTACTGAGTGCATGACGAACTAAATGACAAGGACAATTTGAATATCAACAGATTTCATGGATGTTGTTTTTCTTTGTAATTTTTTTAGTCAATGGTCAAAAATTTATTGACATTTGGTGTGTCAAATTTTCTTGAAAACTTGGAGCCACCTATTGAAAGACAGATGAACTAGAAATATGAACACTTGTCAAAAGAGAAGTACACTGCTGCCATCTATTGAGCTAACGATGAAGTAAATGACAAGAACAACTTTATTGACAAATTTGACACCTGTTTGACATTTCTTGGTGTATATTATGCGGAATAATAAATAAAAACAGTAAAGTGGTAGGTATTTTTTTTATATTATCTATCATTTACATAAATTTATAATTCGAATGTTGGAACGAAGGTGTAGTAAATGTCAAAACTTCAATTTGTAAGAACATGACCTAAAATAAACAATAAACTAAGAAAATATCGTAAAAAGGAGTAAAGACAATTCGATTTTCTAAACCTGGGATAATGATAAGGTACAAAAACATAAGAAAAAATTGTTGGTAAAATTTTAGAAAAAATAAACTAACCTCAAATAATTTGCTGATCTCTCGCTGATTATTACTTCCGGTTCGACAGTAACTTCCTCATCGTCATCCAATAAAGATATAGTGAGTACTTTATTTTGATGGCGTTCATTAATATTTTCCCTAGAATTTTTCGGTTCCTCACATTTCGAAACCTCTCCAGACCTATTTACCTCGAATACTTTCTCTTCTCGATCGATTTTAGGTACCTGTTCTTCTCGCAGCGCCAAAACCTCACTTGGCAACTGAAAATAAACCGAATAGATTTCGGACAAATCGACCAATTAAAAAGTGCTCACAGGCTCATCGTCGTAGTCGTCATCTCGGTCGGTAAAACATCCGTCTACTTCGCCCTGGGTAATTAGCGCATGGAACGGATTGCTGCTGTCGTGGAAATTTATAGTTCTACCTTCTAGATTCTTTAAGTCGTCCAGCACCCCCAGATTTGCCAAGACAGCACTGAAACATGAACGTCGACAAACTATCGTCAATCGTCGGGCGACGTGCCACTCACTCTGCGACCGTCTCGAGCGTGCCCCATAGCTCCTTGTCGGCGTCGAGCAGGACCTTCCAGAAAAGCTTCCAGGTCGACTGCCGTTTCTCGCCGGCCGAAATGATCGGGTTCCTGTCGGCGACGGCGCCGCACAGGACACTGACGAGGCGCAGGACCCTCTCGTCGACCAGTTTTTTGTACTCGGGACTCGGGCGGCTGGCGACGACGCGGGCCTCGAGTTCCACGTACTTGGTTATGAGTTTCTTGAACGTTTCGTCGGCCGGGTAGCTTTTTGTTATCTACGGAATTAAGGGGGGGTCTTTGGTGTCTCGGCCGCGACACAAAAAGTATGTAACGGACAATGGAAGAAAAAAACAAGGATATATGTAAATATTAACAATACTGCAGAGTCCACCTAGAAATTTTAAAATAGACCATTTTTTGGTAAGAAGCTTTAATTCTTAACAAAACCAACCTCTTGAAATTTTCAAGTTACTCTTATAGTTTTATGGTAAATTGGACATTTAAATTTTTACACCTATCAATCAGTTATTTTAAAGCATTGACAATTTATACAAATTTACAATATGGCACTATATAAATTGAAAAACATAATTGGTTTGTAATATGTGTTTAATTCTTAACAAAATCAACATCTTGAAATTTTCAGGTTACTGCTACAGTTTTATGGTAAATTGGACATTTGAACTACTTTTAAACAAATTAATTTAAGCATTTAGCCAAAAAATTCAAGGGGTCACTTATATTCAAAATGCCGTTTTATTAATTTTATTTTGAAATTTTTACACCTGTATTTTCTAGGAAATAAAATGTGCTTATTTTAAAACATCGACAATTCGTAAAAATTCACAATATAGCACCGTATAAATTGCATAATTATACAGTACATAATTTTGTTTGTAATATGCTTTTAATTCTTAACAAAATCAACCTCTTGAAATTTTCAAGTTGCTCTTGTTTTATGGTAAATTGGACATTTGAACTACTTTTAAACAAATTAAATTTACTCAGCATTCTTGGCATTTAGCCAAAAAATTCAAGGGGTCACTTTTATTCAAAATGCCGTTTTATTAATTTTGTTTTGAAATTTTTTGAAATTGTTACACCTGTATTTTCTAGCCAATCAAATGACCTTATTTTAAAACATCGACAATTCGTAAAAAATTTACAATATGGCACCGTATAAAATGCATAATTATACAGTACATAATTTTGTTTGTAATATGCTTTTAATTCTTAACAAAATCAACCTCTTGAAATTTTCAGGTTATTCCTACAGTTTTATGGTAAATTGGACATTTGAACTACTTTTAAACAAATTAAATTTACTCAGAATTCTTAGCATTTAGCCAAAAAATTCAAGGGGTCACTTTTATTAAAAATGCCGTTTTATTAATTTTGTTTTGAAATTTTTTGAAATTGTTACACCTGTATTTTCTAGCCAATCAAATGACCTTATTTTAAAACATCGACAATTCGTAAAAATTTACAATATGGCACCGTATAAATTGCATAATTATACAGTACATAATTTTGTTTGTAATATGCTTTTAATTCTTAACAAAATCAACCTCTTGAATTTGCCAAGTTGCTCTTATAGTTTTATGGTAAATTGGACATTTGAACTACTTTTAAACAAATTAAATTTACTCAGAATTCTTGGCATTTAGCCAAAATATTCAAGGGGGCACTTTTATTCAAAATGCCGTTTTATTAATTTTGTTTTGAAATTGTTACACCTGTATTTTCTAGCCAATAAAATGTCCTTATTTTAAAACATCGACAATTTGTAGAAATTGACAATTATGGCACAGTATAAATTAAAATACATAATTTGTTTGTAATGTGCTTTTAATTCTTAACAGAATCAATCTCTTTAAACTTTATAGTGTCTCTTATTGTTTCTACGGTAAATTGGACATTTAAACTACTTGAAAAAAATTTGAATACCGTGCTACTTAGGAGAAAAATATCAAGAGGACAGTCTCATTTGAAATTCCCCGATACGTTTAGCCATTAAATTAACAATTTTGAAAATTTTGCAACATTTAAAAAAAAAAACAATGAAAAAATATTTTGTGCATGTACTCACTTTTTTTACTCTACAATTGTACTGGTGCAAATTGATGACCTTTCTTCTGACTTCTTCGACGAATATTCCAGTGTTGCGGTAAAGCGATGGGGTGCTCGCTATGTATCTACAATAAGAAAAGAAAAAATTCTCAGGAAAATAATTTTAAAAGTTTTAAAGTAAAAATTTATTAAAAGTAATTAGATGGACTCTTTCTTCTTTCTTGATTCTTCTGGGGGTCTCCTTCTTCTTCTTCTTCTTTGCTCATCTTCCTTCTTTTGATGAAAAACACTAATTTTATAAATTTTAACACACAAAAAAATCAAAATTCTTTTTTAATACCTAAGCAAGTTATTTATTGATTCAACTTTCTTTTAAGTTTTCATTATGACAGTATAATACATGACATGTTCTTGGGCCTCCTTGAAGATGTGTTTCCTATTGAAAAAAGTTATTTAAGATCAAATAAAAAGTTGTAATAATAACATACAACTGAAAAATATTTAATAGTGGCAAGACTTTATTTTAAATATTTAAAATGATTAAAAAGACAATTTTATATTTTAGATACTCACTTGATGATTTCTAGGGTGTAATTCTTTGAATGTGACGGCAGATAGAGGCACTCTTCATGACAGACGTAGTGCGACATTGGCAGTGACATTTTCACGACTGTCGTGGGTGTATCTCAGGTCGCTACGATTTTATGCGAGACTGAAAGTAAAGTGTATTGTTCGTAAGCGATACACTTGTCAATTTTAACCGAATAATAAAGCGTATAAAGCTGCCAAATTTGACTGTTGTAGAAAAAGTTATGCGGAACGGACAATAATATAATTTTAAACTATTCCGCACGTAATTCTTCCCGGAAAAGATACATTATTAATAAAAATATCATCAACATATTGCTTATCGAATAACGCTAAAGTAAACAAAAAGATTAATAAACAAAAAAAAACTTTCGCCTCTGCTCAAGGTAGGCCCCGCCAGCAACAACGAAAAAACAAAAGGAAAAGGGCACATGCAAAGCCTTCTAGACGGTCACGTTTCCACCGAACGGGACCTCCTTGACTGGCGAAGAAAACAGCTACTTACTTGGTGCGCCTTCATTGTAAACAGAGAATTTTTGGGGGAAACAACCGGATTTCCACTGGGTTTTCGGGAATTTGCGGTTGTTTGGAATTTCTCTAGCTTTTCGTTGTGATGTGATATCAAAGCAAGCCTTTTACGGCGACAATTGGGAGGGAAATGTCATTCGTCGTTGCCAACTGGGACCGACGAAAGTCCCTAGGCAGCAGTCAAAATTTGTTGGAGTTTGTGCGTTTTTTTTGCATTTTTAACTCGTAAATTGGAAATATTTTTCTGAAAATTTATAGTATATGCTAAACTATCTAGTTTTTATTGATTCTACAATTGAAAAGAATATTTTTAAGAAGACTCTAACTTTCCGTCAATCGTTTATAATGCTTTTAACACTTTCTTGGAAAGTTTAAAATGTGTACTTTAATTACTAAGCTAATATTCTTTTACTTTAAGCAATAAATTATTATATTTCAACTAAAAAGGTCGATCTAGGGATTTTTGTTTTCATTTGTTGGTGGCCCGAATACAAATGGTTTTGCGGCGTTGCCAGACGCTCGAAACTGCTTACGTCAATACATTCCACGGTGCGTTCGTTTTGCACCAAAGGTTAGAGGGGTGCGTTCAGAAATGTTAAATTTGTGAATTGTACGAAAGTGTTATCTTAAAATGGGAAATAGGGTGTATTCAAAAGAAAACATTTAATATTTGTAACGTTTCATTTTACAAGATTATTTTTATTATTATACTTTTTAACAGACACTCAAATACATGTAGACAACTATACAAAGTTTTTTCGCAGCCAAAAAGTGGAACCTAAAAAATCAGTTAAAAATCATGCAACAATGAAAAACCCTGTGTATCGCACTCTCACACTCTAGAAACATACCTGTTAAATATTAACTAAAAAAATAAATTATAAATTGTTAATTGTTTAATTCAGTTGAGAAAAAATTCAATTTTAACGACTGGTGTCACCTAAAATACGTGTCGAAAGGATGGGATTATTTTTCCGATAGTGTTTTTTTGCAATATCGAAAATAAACGTCAACAGTAATTTAAAGGGAAAGTTTAAAGTACTTTTTCACTATTTTTTTTTTCACATTTTGCGAATATGTACAAAATTTTTTTAGGTTAGTGGTGGCAAAAACTAACAGATAATCCTCAAATATGACAGATAACTGTCAAATCTGAAAGAATAACTGTCAAGTATGTCAAATTTTGACAGTTAAGGTTGTTTGGAACCATCTATAGGCGAACAAATGAACTAAATACAATTAGATGGCGGCCGGCTACCTGTCAACTGTCAATTTTGACAGATCGGTGAAAAAGCACTCTGAAGTTTCGCTTTTGATATATCACAAGATGTACAACAAACCAGAGAAAAATAAAATAAAAAATGCGCGGCATGTGTATATTTTCATTCGACATGCAGACAGACACCTACAGACACCCTAGCCGACGAGAAACTTAAAAAGACCGTAAAGAAAAATACGTATATTTAAACAGTAAAAATGATAATTACAATGCGAAAAGTAGATTTTTTAATCGATCGTACACTTACCTATACAATAAGTTAAAAAGTAAAATGAAAATATACACAGAGTATGAAAAAACTATATTCTATGTTATATTTAATTTATCTAGACTTAACGACGGGCGAAAAACATAAAAACCAAATATAATACAAATACAAGTCACATTTTCCAAAAATTCTAGGGATAGTCTTTAGCTATAAAAAAAATTAAATTAATCGAAAAATGCCTAGGCCCCGACCTGCGCCGCGTCGGAAATTCGAAAATCGGTCACCGTCTGTACAATCTTCCACCATTATTTACAACAAATAAACGACAATCAAACACTCGAAACGACGAGCTTCTCATGTTGGTGGTGCAGCGATCGAAATTCCTGGCAAACTGTCAAACGTGACACGTGAACTGTCAAATATGACACGTGAACTGTCAAATATGACGTCAGCTGTCAAATATGATAGATAAACTGGCAAATGCCTTTTTTGATAACTAAACTGATGGTCAAAAAAGAAACCACGTATTCTTGGAGTCAAAATAAGGGCACTTCTTCATATATTTTTTTCTCCTACGGGCCATAGTTTTTTTTATACAGAGCGTAGCAGTTTGGAGAAAAATACACATATTTCTTAGTATTTCTAGAAGTATACGAGATATTTTCTTCAAACTTGGCGTGTCACATGAGCAGATGAGCCGTCAAACTTAAGGTTGACATGAAGCTACTGAGGCTCCCAGTTGCGGAGATACAGGGTGTTAGTACAATTAATTAGTTCAGAAACATATGAATACCCAGTATAATCGCATTTTTTAATTTGTTTTGAGTGGTGAATAGAATGGTTAACAAAAAGTATCTCTTAGTATTTTTTCATATTCGCAGCCGTTTCTTAATTATTTTTAAAGAACGGCAAGGCTGCAATGAACAATAGTCACTTTAAGAATAAATCTAGCAATCTGTGGATGTCAATTAAACTTTATTTAACAAAATACAAAAGTAAAAACAATAATAAAAGAAACGTATTGCTATTAGAAAATTAAATTATTAAATGTTCGAAATGACCGCCGTCTCTTTCAATACCCGCAACTATGCGTTTCCGCATGTTTATTATTGCCATTCGCAAGTCCATAGCAAAAGTGCATATCAGTCAATTCTTCAAATGAAAATATAATTTTTCAAAATATTGATACTAATAATGCCAAGTTTAATTGACATACACAGATTGTTAGATTTATTCTTAAAGTGACTTTTTTATTGCAGCATTGCCGTTCTTTGAAAATAATTAAAAAACGGCTGAGAATATGAAAAAATACTAAGAGATACCCATTGAAAACAAATTTAAAAAATGCGATTATACAGGGTATTCATATTTTTCTGAACTAATTAATTTTAATACCACCCTGTATCTCCGCAAGTGGGGGCCTCACAAGCTTCATATCAACCTTAAGTTTGACGGCTCATCCGCTCATGTGACACGCCAAGTTTGAAGAAAATATCTCGTATACTTCTAGAGATACTAAGAAATATGTGTAATTTTTCTCTAAATTTCCACGCTCTGTATAAAAAAAACTATGGCCCGTAGGAGAAAAAAATATACGAAGAAGTGACTCCAAGAATACGTGGTTTCATTTTTGACCATCAGTTCAGTTGCACCCTGTGTAGGGTATTCAAGATTAGTGAACGAAAAGAAACTTTACATTTCGCCTTGTATCTCAGTCATTTTCGAACCGATTTTGCTCGTCTCGGTCTCGTTTGAGAGCCGAACGGTCGCAGTTTATTGTTCCGACACCAGTCCGGTCCGTTTACGAGCCCAAATACCGGAATTCGACCGCGACGCCCCCACGGAAACTGCGAACTTCCCGCGACGCAACCGACCCGGCCGGGTCTGTCCGGGTCGTCCCTCACCAGGCGCGACGACGGCCCCGCCCGTCGCCGCCCGCCGGCCACTAAGGATCGTCCGACATGAACGAGTTCTGCGACTTCAGCTCCTCCAGTTCCTTGATCTGCTGGCGGAGGAACAGTATCCTGGAACAGGGGGGACACTTGCGTTTGTTTGCGCGTCGGCGGCGACTTTTCGGGGGATTTCGGGTCTTCCGGTTCTTTTTTTTTTTTTGGGGGGGGGGGGCAGTAGTTCAAACGTACCGCGATAGGACACGCGGTTATCGGCGAAAATTTCTGCAGTTCCTTCGAGGAAAATGAAACAGAGACACTCAGTATAAGCCTCCACACACGTGTCTAAAGTGTGTACCAAGTTTCATTAAAATCGGTTTTACAGTTTAAAAATTTTTTTATGAAATGTTCATTAACATTTTGAAATCACCCGGATGGCAATTTACAGTTCCTTACAAAGAAACTATTGCCTTAAATAAGGATGTTCAAATTTCAATGTATTAAATCTAAAAGAGGGGTTTTTTTGGGAGTAGGTCGAAATCGGTTTTGCAGTTATCAAAAAAAAATGAAATGTTGCAGAACATTCTCAAACACCTGAAAACATTCTAAATTTAGACATTTTCTTATAAAGTAACAACTAATGCCTTAAAACTATTCAAATTTCAATGTAATAAATCTAAAAGACAGGTTTTCTTGGGAGTAGTTCAAACGTACCATGATAAGACACATGCTTATTACAGACAACTTCTGTCGTTTCTTCAAGGAAAATGAAACTAAAACGCTAGTATAAGCTTTCTCGCGAGTCTAAAGTGTCTACAAAATTTTGTCTAAATCGATTTTTTTTAGTTTTCGAAAATAAATCAAATATTCCAGAACATTCTCAAATACCCAAAAACATTCGACATTTAGACATATCCTTATAAAGTAACAACTAATGCTTTCAATATGTTCAAATTTCAATGTATTAAATCTAAAAGATAGGTTTTATTGAGAGTAGTTTAAACGTACCATGACAAGACACATGCTTATTACAGACAACTTCTGTCGTTTCTTCAAGGAAAATGAAACTAAAACGCTAGTATAGCTTTCTCGCGAGTCTAAAGTGTACAAAATTTTGACTAAATCGATTTTTCAGTTTTCGAAAATAAATCAAATATTCCAGAACGTTCTCAAACACCCAAAAACATTCGAAATTTAGACATTTCCTTATAAAGTAACAACTAATGCTTTAAATATGTTCAAATTTCAATGTATTAAATCTAAGACAGGTTTTCTTGGGAGTAGTTCAAACAAACCATGATAAGACATACTTATTGCAGAAACTTTGTGTAGTTTCTTCAAGGAAAATGAAACTAAAACGATCAGTATAAGCTTCCACAGGAGTCTAAAGAGTCTACAAAGTTATGTCAAAATCAGTTTGTTTTCTTAAAAAAAAATCAAATATTCCAGAACATTCTCAAACACCCAAAAATATTTGAAAGTTAGACATTTTTATAAAGTAATAACTAATGCCTTAAATACGTTCAAATTTCAAAGTATTAAATCTAAAAGACAGTTTTCTTGGGAGTAGTTCAAACGTACCATGATACGATGCATGCTTTATTACAGAACATTTGTCATTTCTTCAAGGAAAATGAAACTAAAACGCTCAGTATAAGCTTCCGCGCCAGTGTAAAGTGTTAGTTTTCGCAAAAAAAATATCGATCATTTTCGAATTTTCGAGCATCTCTGCCACAACGTCCAAGTATTTTTTTAAGTAGTTCCGAGTGTTTAAATAAAAAAAATATATACGATATAGCAAGAGGCCGATTTTCTTCGCGTCCTGTCGAAGTATGTTTGAATGTAGGTTATACAGGGCAGTAATATCTCGGAAACGGGACGTCCGACGGAAAAAAAACCGGAAGACCTTTTCTCATAATACATTCCAGATACCTGTCGAACTTGAGATATCGACAGCGTTCGACCTTGCCGACGACCTCTTTAAAAAACGCAAAGTCGTCGTACTTGACGTGGTTCGTCAGGCAGAACCGGATCCACCTGATCTCGATCAGCGCCCTCACGTAATACATCATTTCGGTTCTGGAAAAGAATCGGCGGGTGATCACTCGGTTTTCGCCGACGCCACTTCTCCCTTTGGTTCTAAATGCGGGGGGGAAGCCTGGGGAGAGGGAAAAAACCGATCGGGATTCTCACCTTTGCTCTTGCAGGGTCGCCTGGATCTCGGTGAGGCGCACAATGGACCTGGCCGACTTTAGTTCCGCCGATACTTTCGAACACTGTATGCTGCCCATTATGTGGGCCTCTTCGGCCAGTTTGTTCGCCTGCAAAGTTCGTAGCATAAGAAACAATGTTCGCAAACGTTACTGGGGCGATATCAAAACGCTGGCAGACGTTTCTCAATTGTTCAAACACGTAAAGACACTGTCAATCGTTTTGAAACGACCATTATCGGACATAAGTGCTTCATGAAAATATTCTCAAAAACTTGGAAATTTTTAATGTTATGCAAAAGTCTCTAGGCTTTTTAAAACAATAGCAACATTTCACAAATATTTTGGAACCTTTCCAACGAAAGAACATTCTCAAATGTAAATAGGTACTATTTGAAAACCTTCTCAAATGACAGAAAACTTCAAATATTGTAATATTAACCAAAAGTTTGTACTTTGTAAATCTGACAGCTGCTTCTGATTTAATAATTACAAACATTTTGAAATATTTCCAAAGAAAGAACATTCTCAATATAAGACTACTTGAAATTTGTAGATTTTTTAAATTAGAAGTAACATTTCACAAATATTTTGGAACCTTTCAACCGAAATAACATTCTCAAATGTAAGTAGGTTCTATTTGGAAACCTTCTCAAATGATAGAAAACTTCAAATATTGTAATATTAACCAAAAGTGTGTACTTTTTAAATCTGAAGGTTGCTTCTGATTTAATAATTACAAACATTTTGAAATATTTCCAAAGAAGGAACATTCTCAATATAAGACTATTTGAAAACATTCTGAAAAAATTGAAAACTTCAAATATTGTAATATTAAGCAAAAGTTTGCAGATTTTTTAAATTAGAAGTAACATTTCACAAATATTTTGGAACCTTTCAAATGAAAGAACACTCTCAAATGTAAGTAGGTACTATTTGAAAACTTTCTCAAATGATAGAAAACTTCAAATATTGTAGTATTAACCAAAAGTTTGTACTTTTTAAATCTGAAGGTTGCTTCTGATTTAAAAAGCACAAATATTTTGAAATATTTCCAAAGAAGGAACATTCTCAATATGACTATTTGAAAACATTCTGAAAAAATTGAAAACTTCAAATATTGTAATATTAACTAAAAGTTTGTAGGCTTTTTAAATTAGAAGTAACATTTGACAAATATTTTGGAACCTTTCAAACGAAAGAACATTCTCAAATATAAATACTATTTGAAAACCTTTTCAAATAATAGAAAACTTCAAATATTGTAAAATTAACTAAAAGTTTGTACTTTTTAAATCTGAAGGTTGCTTCTGATTTAAAAAGTACAAATATTTTGAAATATTTCCAAAGAATGAACATACTCAATATAAGTACTATTTGGAAACATTCTGAAAAATTGCATACTTCAAATATTATAATATTAACCAAGAGTTTGTACTTTTTAAATCAGAAGCAATATTTCACAAATATTTTGTAACCTTTCTAACGAAAGAACATTCTAAAATATAAGTACCATTTGAAATCCTTCTCAAACAATGGAAAACTTCAAATATTGTAATATTAACCAAAAGTTTGTACTTTTTAAATCTGAAGGTTGCTTCTGATTTATAAAGTACCAATATTTTGAATTTCCAAAGAAGCAACATTCTCAATACCTATAAGAATATTTGAAAACATTTGAAAAGTTTGTAGACTTTTTAAATCAGAAGCAACATTTCACAGATATTTTGTGAAAGGAACATTCTCAAATACAAGTACTATTTGAGAACATTTTCAAACAATGGAAAACTTGAAATATTGTAATACTAACCGAAAGTTTCTAAATTTTTTAAATCAGAAGCAACATTTCACAAATATTTTGAAATCTTTCCAAGAAAGGAACATTTTCGAATATAAATACTATTTAAAAGCATTCTCAAATAATGGAAAACTTCAAATATTACAATATTAACCGAATGATTGTAGACTTTTTAAATCAGAAGCAACATTTCACAAATATTTTAGAACCTTTCAAAAGAGAGAACGTTCTCAAAAAAAAGGAAAACTTCAATATCGCAATCGTAGTCCCGCAAAACATTCTTCACACACCAATTCGCCGCGGGCAAACTTCCTTCGAACCCCCGGGAACGTTCTCAGACTCGCGAGGAACATTCTCAAGCGCCCGGCCCGCCCGCCCCCGCCCCCCCCCCACAGGAACACCCCCGGCCCACCTGCTTCTCCAGTATCTCGGCCGGCCAGCCCCTCGCGTGGTTCACCAGGTCATCCCGGCAGTAGTTGGCCAGCGACGGCGTGATGGCCGGCCCCTGCGGCCTCAGCGCCTGCAGCGAGCTGGACAGGCACGCCTGCAGGCCGCCCGGCACCGTCGTCACGGTCGCCGGGACGGCGGCGGCGGCGGTCGGCTGCGGCGGCGGCGGCGCGACGACCATGTTGACCGTCGGCGGGCTGCCCGACGGCGGGGCGGCCACTGCAAAGGGAGAAATTGGTCGTCGGAAAGAAAACCGGTTTTTTTTCCCGGAAAATTTGGGAAAAAAACCAATTTTTTTTATACATAATAATAAAAAAGAAATGAAATAAATATTTTTTCTTGAAATCGGCATTAAAGTGTCCCAAAATCGTCATTAAAAGCTCAGAAATCGGCATTAAAGTAGCCCATTATTGTACGATTTTTTCAATAAGTAGGCCTTGGCGAGATGTAAACATTAAACGTCAGACGCGGAGCCATCGCCCGTCAAAAGTGACCAAATATTCAAAACCCGGCCGATAAAGGCTCATTTAACTTCTCGTACACATTGCGAAATTGTTTCCTATAGAAGCGCAATTCTTCAGTATACATATTTTAGTAAATTCGAATATCAATAGATTTGTTGTGTAGGCTGCACAAGAAGCAGCAGTTTGGTTTTTCTGTCAGAATGTGCCGTACGTCATTATACTTGTCCTAGGTAGAGCGATCGGTAAAGTCAAGCAACGCCGCGCGTAGTCGGTTCGTGGACGGGTGATCCCTTATTATTATTTTCTTGCCTAATAAAACTTTTTTTTTCCGATTTAAAAAAAAAATAATATGTACCTCGGCACTGAAGTTCTTTTTATGACTCATGTGGTTTATTTGCCTCGGCCAGAGGCCTCAGCAACTAAACTCCACATGAGTCATAAAAAGTTGAACTTCAGTGCCTTGGTACATAAATAACTATTTCTTGAAATCGGCATTAAAGTGTCCCAAAATCGTCATTAAAAGCTCAGAAATTGGCATTAAAGTAGCCCATTATTGTACGATTTTTCCAATAAGTAGGCTTTGGCGAGATGTAAACATCAAACGTCAGACGCAGAGCCATCGCCCGTCAAAAGTGACCAAATATTCAAAACCCGGCCAATAAATCCTATTTAACTTTTTGTACACATTGCGAAATTGTTACCTATAGCAGCGCAATCATTTAGTATAAATATTTTAGAAGGTTTGAATATTACTCTACTTTTATATGGAGGCTGCATAATAGGTAGCAGTTTGAACTTTCTGTCAGAAGGTGCCGTGTCTCATCATACTTGACCTAGGTAGAGCGATCGGTAAAGTCAAGCAACGCCGCGCGTAGTCGGTTCGTGGACGGGTGATCCCTTATTATTATTTTCTTGCCTAATAAAACTTTTTTTTTCCGATTTCAAAAAAAATATAATATGTACCTCGGCACTGAAGTTCTTTTTATGACTCATGTGGTTTATTTGCCTCGGCCAGAGGCCTCAGCAACTAAACACCACATGAGTCATAAAAAGTTGAACTTCAGTGCCTTGGTACATAAATAACTATTAAATAAAAAAAATTTATATATACAGTGTCTGCCAGAAAGTTGGATACAAATGGGAATTTTCTTTATTTGAAGTTTCTCAAAAAAAAAAAATCTTGATAAAAGTTGGTGCTTGTGCTTAAACTCAAAATCCACCCGCAAAAATTTTGAAATTTTGATTCGTATACAGGGTAGGTTGAAAAATATGAAAATTTTTCCCGAAAACTTGATTGTCATTCTTTTCCCGAAATGTTGAATTTTTTTCTTCAAAATTAGTTTTTCCCAAAATTGGCTTTTTCGAATTTTTCGCTACTTTTAAATTTCTTTTCCAAAATTTGTTTTCTGCATTTTATACAAGTTTCTTTTGAAGATTTTTTTTATTTTAATGACATTTGTTCTTCCATTTTCAATGTTTCCAAAATTTCCCAAAATTTCTTTCCCGATTTTTCTGGAATATTTTTTTCGAGATTTTCCCCATTTTTCTAATTTTCCCCAGACATTTTGATTTTCCCGAAATTTGTTTTGCCTTTTTTTCTGAATGTTTTTTTACAAAATTTCCCCTTTTTTCTAATTGTTTTTCTGAGACTTCTTGTTTTTACAAATATTTCATAATTTTTCCATTGAAATTTTTAATTAGCTTTCCATATTTCTGATTTTTTTTTAATTTTCTTTTTCCAGGTTCATTTTCCGAAATTTTCTATTCCGAGAATTTTCACCCATTTTTTCCGACATTTTGAAGAATTTTTTTCACTTTAATTTTTTCCCGAAATCTTGAAATTTCTGTTCCATTTTTCCATCTTAACCAATTTTTTCCACCTATTTTTTTTCCCATTTATTGGAATATTTTCCCACCCCCACCGCAAAATTTCGAAGAAAAATTTCTATTTTTGCGATTTTTTTAAAATATTTTTTCATAAATGTTTTTTTATAACTACGATTAAAACCCAGGATGACTCTCTGATTCAAACCTTATTATTGTGAGAATAGGTACTGAGTAAAATCACGTCCAAAAATCTGTCACTATCTCCCGGTCTAATTTCACAAAAGTACCTTTCAAAACTATGGAACATTCTCAAAAAATATGAAATAAGCTATTCTAGTCATTTTTTTTTCAGTAAACGGAAGCAACATTTCACAAAGGTTTGGGAACCCCTCAAAACCTAGGAACATTCTCAAAAAAACCTGAAACATTTTCAAACGCCAAACGCATCTAATTATATTATCCAATACTGTGCGGACACTTCCAGAATAACCGTTTCGCAAGAATGCGGGCACCTTTCAAAAACCCCCGAACATTCTCAAACGCCACACCCCCCCAAAAACATTCCAACCGTTCGACAGCTACGTAACGTCACCAACGCGCCCGGAACATTCTCAATTCTCGACTCACCTTTGGCGCAGTCGGCACCCTCCGAATGCGTCGGCGTCGGGGGGCCGTCGGCGTCCGGCTTCGCGTCGGCGCCGTCCGAAGGCGTCGCCAGCGCCGCGACGCCGGCCACGGGCGACGGCTCGCCCCGTCCCGAACCGGACGGGTGCGACGCTAGGCGGGGCAGCGCCGTCGCCAGCAGGACGGGACCGGCGGGCGCGTCGGCCGGCGGGCCGTACGACACCTGCGGGCGAGACGGGAACATTCTCAAAGACATTATATATATACTTTTTCTTCGAAACGACCGCAGTCGGTTCGGCGAATTGGCAACGTTCGCGCCTATCGATGGCCTTTCAAAACATGGGAACATTCTCAAATATTATAAGAAAATGATTTGCAACGTTCAAGCACGTAGACTTTTCAAAGTGATCAAAGCAGCATTTACGAACGTTTTGCGGCTTTTCAAATCCTAGGAACATTCTCAAGAAAAATGGGAGCATTTTCAAAGTCGTTCAGTTCACACAACATCGCAAACTTCGTAGACACTTAAAGTGGTCAGAAAAGTTTAGGTAGCTTCCAAGACCTAGGAAGAACATTGTCAACTACAATGAAATCACTTTATGGGAACATTCTCAAACAAATGGCAAAACTTCAAATATTGTAATAGTAAGCAAAAATCTGTAGACATTCTTAAAGTAACCAGAAACAACATTTTACAAATGTATGAATCTTCCAAAATTTAGGAACATTCTCAAACATACCTAATATGTAGTTTTAAAGTGATCAGAAACAAAATTTCAATTTCACGAATGTACGAATCTCAAAATTAAGGAACATTCTTAAACATAAGTTTCCTGACAAACTTGAAAATTTTAAATATTTTCAAATATAGGTACCACTTGCAAATAAATATTCTCAACAAAGAAAAATTACAAATATTTGTAATACTATTCAAAAATTTGTAGTTTTTCTTAAAATAATCACACTCGAAATTTTTGAAATGTATGAGCCTTTCAAAATTTAGGAACATTCTCAAACATAAGTACTTTCTGAAAAAGTTCTAAAAAACTTGAAAGTTTTAAATAATATCCGAAAGTGTGTAGATTATTAAAGTAATCAAAAGCAAAATTTTTCAAAAGTTTTGAAATCTTTCAAAGAAAATAACATTCTCGAATAAAAGTACTATTTGAAAAGGTACTCAAAAAATTTAAGACTTCAAAAGTTTGTTACTTTCTTGAAAGTATAATCAGCAGGAAATTTTCTAAATTGCAGAAGTCTTTCAATATTTAGAAACATTCTCAAACATAAGTACTTCCTGAAGACATTCTTAATTTTGAATGTTATCCGAAAGTTTCCAAGAGAGTAACATTCTCAAATATAAGTACTACTTGAAAACATTCTCCAAAAATTGAAAACTTCAAATATTGATATTTTAGCCAAAAATTTGTAGTTTTTCTAAAAAACTTGAAAGTATTAAATGATATCTGAAAGTTTGTAGATTTTTAAAGTAATTTGAAGCAACATTGCCTACATTTTGAAATATTTCAAAGAAAGGAACATTCTCGAATATAGGTACTATGTGAAGAGGTTCTCAAAAAATTGAAATCTTCAAATATTGTTCTTTTTAACTTTTTAAAGCAATCAAAATCAACATTTCACAAAGACTTACAGACAGAACATACTGTCCAAAATTTGACTTTTCACAGCAGATAAAAGCATCATTTGGCGACGATTGAAAACTAAGGAACATTCTCAAATATATGTACTTTAAAACATTCTTAAAAAATTTAAAACTTGAAATATTAATCAAAAACTTGTAGTCTTTCTTAAAACAACCAGACTCGGAATTTTACAAATGTATGGGTCTTAAAATATAAGAACATTCTCAAACATAAGTGCTTTCTAAGGTTGTTCTCAAGAACTTGAAACTTTTTAATGTTATCCGAAAGTCGGTAGACATTTTAAAGCAATCAAAAGCAACATTTGACAAAGACTGACAGACAGAACATTCTCAAACATGGGCACTTTTTCAAAACATTATAAAAAAATTTAATACCGTCCAAAATTTGACTTTTCACAGCTGATAAAAGCATCATTTCGTGACGATTGAAAACCAAGGAATATCCTCAAATATAAGTACTTGAAAACATTTAAAAAAATTGATAACTTAAAATATTAATCAAAAACTTGTAGTCTTTCTTAAAACAACCACACTCCAAATTACAAATGTATGGGTCTTAAAATATACGAACATTCTCAAACATAAGTGCTTTCTAAGGATGTTCTCAAAAACTTGAAACTCTTTAATGTTATCCGAAAGTTTGTAGCAACATTTTCAGAAAGACTTACAGCCAGAACATTCTCAAACATAGGCACATTCTCAAAAAAATCCAAAATTCGACTTTTCGCGGCAGGTAAAGGCGCCGTTTGGTGACGATCGAGAACCGGGGAACATCCCAGGACGCGGGGACGGCCCTCGCCCGCCCGCCGAGACTCACCTCGGACGTCGGCGTGCTGTCGCCCGGCGATATGTCCATGTCCTGCTGCGCGCACTGCGCCCCCTCGTCCCCGGAATGCTTCCGGTTCGAGCCGGACGAGGAGCCGGCGCTGGACCGCGCCGACTCCTTGCCGCCGGGCTCGGGCTCGTCGCGCGGCCAGTGCCGCGAATTGCCCGACTCGCGCTGGCCGCCGTCGCGGTTGCCCGACGAGCCGCCGCCGCCGCCGCCGCTGCCCCGCGAATTGGAATGTTTCTCGTGCCCTGGAGGAAAATCGGGCGCGTCAAAGGCGACATTCGATCGTGTTCGAAAGGGACATTCTCAAATAGACTACCGTTTGCGAACATCTTTGAAAATGTTCCCAAAATCGTGCGTAACATTCAAGTACGTGGACTTTTCAAAGTAATCAAGGCAGCATTTACGAACGTTCTGCGACTTTTCGAACCCAACGAACATTCTCAAAAAAAGTGGGAACATTTTCAAAGTGGTTCAGTTGTCCTATTATCGCATACATTGTAGACACTTCAAGTGACCATAAAAGTTTAGGTAGCTTTCAAAACCTAGGAAGAACATTGTCAAATACAATTACTTTATGGAAATGTTCTCAAAAAATGACAAAACTTCGCATATTGTAATATTATCCAAAACTCTGTATACATTCTTAAAGTAACCAGAAACAACATTTTACAAATGTATGAATCTTCCAAAATTTAGGAACATTCTCAAACATAACATTCTGAAGACATTCACACAAACTTGAAAGTTTTAAATGTTATCCGAAAGTTTGTATATTTTTAAAGTAAATAGAAGAAACATTTCCATTTAATTTTTAATTGGGTTTTTCGCCACCAAACTGATCGAAAGACAACTTTTTCAAGTTGCCTGGAAAATTTATAAATTCTTAACAGTGACTGAACGAAACTTTAAACGTGTAACTCAAAAAATAACTTCAACAAATTTGTTTTCTGAGCTTTCGGAGAATAAATCTTCCTCCTTTCTCAAAGATCATGCCACGTGAAGTGCCACTTTTGACGTGGCAATTTATAAATTTTCCAGGCAACTTGAAAAAGTTGTCTTTCAATCAGTTTGGTGACGAAAAACCTAATTAAAAATTAAATAGAAGAAACATTTTTCAAAAGTTTAGAAATCTTTCAAAGAAAGAAACTTCTCGAATATAATATATATTATATATACTATTTGAAAAGGTTTTTAAAAAATTGAAAACTTCAAATACTGTACTATTAACCAAAAATTTATACGTTCTTAAAGTAATCAGAGAAAATTTCACAAATGTTAGTCTTTCAAAATTTAGGAACATTCTTAAACATAAGTGCTTTCTGAACATGTTCTTAATTTTAAATGTTATCCGAAAGTTTGCACACTTTTTAAAGTAATCAGAAGCAACATTTTTCAAAAGTTTTGAAATACCTCAAAGGGACACTCGAATATAAGTACTATTTGAAAGCGTTCTCAAAAAATTTAAAACTTCAAATATTGAAATAATATTAACAAAAAATTTGTGCGTTCTTAATGTAATCAGAAAAAAGTCTCAAAATTTAGGAACAATCTTAAACATAACTAGGTACTTTCTGAACATGATCTTAATATTAACTTAATTTTTTAAATGATTTTTTCTTATTTTTTTCTGAAAACATAAAAAACTTCAAAATTTTAAATGCTATCAGAAAGTTTGCAGTTTTTTAAAGTAATCGGAGGCAACATTTTTCAAAAGTTTTGAAATCTTTCAAAGAAAGGAACATTCTCTAATGTAAGTACCTACTATTTTAAAACATTCTCAAAAAAATTAAAACTTGAAATATTGTAATATCAACAAAAAAATTTTGTTACTTTCTTGAAATTAACCATCAAGAAAATTTCACAAATGTACGAGTCTTTCAAAATTAAGAAACATTCTCAAACAAAAGTACTTTTTGAAAACGTTCTAAAAAAACTTGATAATTTTAATTGTCGGAAAGTTTGTAGACTTTTTAAAGATCAAAAACAACATTTCAAAAAAGTTTTGAAATCTATCCAAGAAAGAAATATTCTCAAATATACATAGGTACTATTTGAAAACATTCTCAAAAAATTGGAAACTTCAAATATTGTAATATCAACCAAAAGCTTGTTACTTTCTTAAAGTAATCAGCAAGAAAATTTCACAACACTACAAGTCTTTCAAAATTTAGGAACATTCTCAAACATAAGTACT
This sequence comes from Pseudeuparius sepicola, assembly GCA_963920635.1. Classification (NCBI taxonomy): domain Eukaryota; kingdom Metazoa; phylum Arthropoda; class Insecta; order Coleoptera; family Anthribidae; genus Pseudeuparius; species Pseudeuparius sepicola. Next base: position 34,199,343 of record OY987306.1, read on the forward strand.
CTCTGAAGACATCCTTAATTATAAATGTTATCCGAAAATTTGCAGACTTTTTAAAGTAATCAGAAGCAACATTTCGCAAACGCTTTGAAATCTTTCAAACCAAGGAACATTCTAAATGTTTGGAAAGATTCTAAAAAAAATTTTAAACTTCAAATATTATAATGCTAGCTGAAAGTTTGCAGATGACAAAATTTGACAAAAACATTTGCGAACCTTTAAATATTTAGGAACATTCTCGAAACACGAGTACGCTACGAAGACATTTTCGAAAAACCTCAAGTACCGAAAAAACTCAAACTTACGGGTGCCTGACCTGCTGCTCGAGCAATACCCGTCCCCGGCGCCCCTGTCCCTGTCGCGGTCCCGGTCCCGTCGGAAACGGTCCCGTTCCCTGTCGAGCCACTCGCGCGGCTTCTCCCACTGGGACACTTCGGTCTTGCAGTTGTAGTAGTAGCGCTTCCCGCTAGAGCTGATGTGCTCCGACCAGTCGCCGACCCGCGGCGGCGCCCTCTCCCTGCTGTCATCTCGCTGGGGATTTTTTTGACGTTAAAGTGTTCACGTTTTCCGATCTTTTTTGAATTCTTTAGAAGGATTTTCGTTGGTAGAATGGATAGATATAAGCAATAGCGGGGATTTATTTTGTTGAACAATGAATCGGCACACCTACATGCCAAATATATGGAAGTAGTTCAAACGTACTCAATGTACCCAAGTAGCACATTCGGTGCGCTATTCTGCTTATAACTTTATAAAAAGTATATTGTGGCAATTAAATATATGATACCAAATTGCTTATTCAGTAAATTAGCCAAATACAACTTTACAGTATTTTTATAAAGGTGCTTCATTGCGCCATTTTATATAGCATTATTTTTACTTCGTAAAAGCAGTATTAGAAGCCTTTATATAGAATAAGTAAAACAGATTTGTAAGAGTTATATAAACTTGCATATAGATTCTATAAAGTAATCTAATACTCCAACTTTTGCTTTATTGTGGCTCGATGCTATAGAGTTTTAAGCGTGATTAAAGAATAATTTCTCAGCAATATAGTTATTTAAGACAAATAGCTTCAAATATAGCTTTAGTACAGATTATGTATAAAAGCTTTGTAACTAACTATCACCAAGAGAATATTTTCTGTAACAAGTATATAGTTGAAATGCTCTTTTAGAACTATATACCAGTAGATACTTTTTCAGCTTTTCTGTCTCATAAGCTCCAAAGTCAGTATAAGAGTAACACGCGGTGTTGTTTTTGAAATATTCTTTAATGAAATATGGACAAGTGCTGCAAAAAATTAAAACAAAGTGGACATTCTAAATGAAAGGTGAAATTGGCATTAAAAAAGATTCTGGAAGAATCGAACTCTCAAGCTACTAATTTAATCGAACCAACTCAAGTATTATTTTTTGTGATTAGCGTTTAATTTATTCACAATCTAGAGAAAAAGTTAAAATAAAATAAGATTAATAAATCACGTTATATTATTATTTACTTAGGTGTTATTGGGCCAGTTCCCAAAATGAACTTATTGCAAAATGTGTGTTTAACGATATTAATAAAAATCAAATAAAAAAGAAAATGTATCTACCGTCCAACGAGAGATGGCACTGGAGACATAAATTCAATGAAAAAAGAAGACTACAAATAGTAAATTCATGAGATAAAAAAGCATTATTATTTATTATAACTTCTTTAAATTCTCCTAATAATTTATAATTGCTGAATAAGCGGCTATAAAACAAATGACACCTTTATGCAGAACAGTGCTCTTTAAACGATTTATAAGTGATCGTATTGGTGACCTTTTTGAAAGAAGCCAATTTGTATAGTGGAAAAGAAGGTGATAGGGTGGCCATATCGATATGTTCAATAATTTTCTTAACGTTAGAAGGACATTTTTGTATTATTGTTATGATAATTAGTTACAATACATTCAGAATATGTAACACTATTTATTTAAATACAGGAGTTGTGAAAAAACTGAGAAAAATAAAAAAATTTTTTGTTTAAATTAATTTTAAGGATTTTTCGAGGCGCAATTGTTATTTTGCACTAAAATAAGTGGTTTTACCATAAAACTTTGTTGGCAGATGAATTTCAAGTCCATGGCGAACGATAAAATTAATAATATACAGGCAAAAGAGTCTTCTGGCGGATTCTTATTAGGTCCCAGATTCTACTTCGTTATTCAACAGAGTCGTCATATTTCTGTTTGTAAGTGTGAGAACATAGAAATTGTATGCTTTAATATAGCCGTTATAATAATTAATAGATTCTCCAAAAAATTTGCTATTGGTATACAAAAATGCATAAGAAATAGTTAATACTGAGAAAAAAAAATCTAACAAAATTACGAGTATTCAGATTTTTGGCTGTAACTTTTGAAATATTGAAGCTACATTAAAAACAGATACATTATTAGATTCTCCAAGAAATTTGCTATTGCTGTAAGAAACATGCACAGGAAATCGTCAATTTTAAGATAAAAATAAATGACTAGTTAAGAAAAAAAAAACAGGTTCATTATTACATTTTCCAAAAAAATTGCTATTAATATAAGAAACATGCACGAGACAATGTCAATTTTAAGACAAAAATAAGTGACTTTAATAGTTAAGAAACATCTAAAAAAATTAAAACTTTTCAGATTTTTTGGCTGTAACTTTTGAAATATTGAAGATACATTAAAAACAGATACATTATTAGATTCTCCAAAAAAATTGCTATTGATATAGAAAAAATGCACAAGACATTGTCAATTTTAAGTTTAAGACAAAAATAAGTGACTTTAATAGTTAAAAAAATCTAAAGAAATGACAACTTCAGATTTTTTGCAGAAACTTTTGAATTATTGAAACTACATTAAAAACAGATACATTACTAGATTCTCAACAGAGTCGTCATATTTCTGTTTGTGAGTGTGAGAATATAGAAATTGTATGCTTTAATATAGCCGTTTAATTACAAAAATGATTTTTTAAAAGATTTGTTCGTCAATATATACTTTTTAAGCTGTTATAAATCTTGTTTGTATCATGTAAATACCTCTAATATAACAATTAAAAGAAGATCATTAGAATAACTGAATAACGCCTTCTTAGTGGCTGTATAACATATTTTATAAGGGCTGAAAAGACGTAATAAAGAAGCAATTTAGTTACTATTTCAGCTTGTTTTATAACCTTTATAGAATTTAAAAGCTGTATAAATGGGGGCCTTTTTTGGGTATATTGATATTTCATTAGTGCTGAAAGATTGTTTACAACTCTTAATTATATAGCTTGAGGCTATATAAAAAAGCGGTATAGATACTGTTACAGCTTTTAAAAAACAATTTGTGCTGCTTGGGTATTATGTCACATATTTAAAAAATATCCAGGCAGGACCGACGCTATATGACAGCTCTTGTGGATTATTGTTAAGAATGCCGTTAAAACACGTTTTTTTTCTGCGAAATTTCCGTCACAACCTCACCTTGTCTACGCAGTTATTATGCGTCGGTTTCCTGTCCCGAGATGACGACGACGACGTCTGTTTCACGTGCAGCACGCCCTTGTCGTCGTTCCTGTCATTGTTGGTCCGGTGTTCGGTCTCGCGGCTGCGTCTGTCCTTGGGGGATCGGGCGCAATCTGTCGAAATGCGGGGTCGCCGAATAAAACAACTGGGCCTGTTCCGACAATAGTTCTGGACCGGTCGATTCGCTAGGACTGGCTCGGAACTATTGTCGGATCAAAGCTGTCATAAACAAGAACTGTCAAATTTGACATAATGTCTTCGGATATCTAACTCGACGATGCAGTTCATTGGGCAGGTGTTCGAAATGTATGGAAAAAATGCACTACTAAACCATTTTTTCTCCTTTTGCAAGTAAGATATCGGAATATTATAAGAACTTTAAAAGAAAATTGAGGGGGGGGGGTAAATCTGTTTTTGCAGATAGTTTTGTTCAAAGCTTCCTTCATAGTTATTTTTAACTTTAGATTTTAATGAAGTTCCTTGGTTATTACAAAAACGATTTAATCGAAAGACTTTTTTGCAATTTTTCTAATTTTCATCTGTAAGTTTGAAAATATCAAAGCTATATTAAAAATATATACATTGGATTTGTTAGAAAATTTGCTATAAATATAAGGAATATTCATAGGATATACTCATGGCTCAAGGAAAAATGAACATCTTTAAAAAATTAGAAAAATTTATGTAGATTTAAATTCTTGGCTGTAACTGTAATTTAGATTTTTGGCTCTAACTTTTCAAGTATTAAAGCTACATTGCAAACAGATACATTATTATATTCGTAAAAACATTTGCTATTGATATAAGAAACATTCACAAAATATCGTCAATTTTAAGAAAAAAATGAGTGGCATTAATAAAGTTTAAAAAAAATTGCAGCCGTTAAAATGTTTGGCTGTATCTTTTGAAATGTTAAAGCTACATTAAAAACAGATAAATTATTATATTTAGAGAAATCTACGAGATATCGATTTTAAGAGTGATAAATATTATGAAAAATGGCAACTATTAAGTTTTTTGGTTGCAACTTTTGAACTATTGAAGTTGCATAAAAACAAATAATTAATAGATTCTCCAAAAAATTTGCTATTGGTATACAAAAATGCATAAGAAATAGTTAATACTGAGAAAAAAAATCTAACAAAATTACGAGTGTTCAGATTTTTGGCTGTAACTTTTGAAATATTGAAGCTACATTAAAAACAGATACATTATTAGATTCTCCAAGAAATTTGCTATTGCTGTAAGAAACATGCACAAGATATCGTCAATTTTAAGATAAAAATAAGTGACTAGTTAAGAAAAAAAAAACAGGTTCATTATTACATTTTCCAAAAAAATTGCTATTAATATAAGAAACATGCACGTGACAATGTCAATTTTAAGACAAAAATAAGTGACTTTAATAGATAAGAAACATCTGAAAAAATTACAACTTTTCCGATTTTTGGCTGTAACTTCTGAAATATTTGAAGATACATTAAAAACAGATACATTATTAGATTCTCCAAAAAAATTGCTATTGATATAGAAAAAATGCACAAGACATTGTCAATTTTAAGTTTAAGACAAAAATAAGTGACTTTAATAGTTAAAAAAAATCTAAAGAAATGACAACTTCAGATTTTTTGCAGAAACTTTTGAATTATTGAAACTACATTAAAAACAGATACATTACTAGATTCTCCAAAAAATTTGCTATTGAAGAAAAATGCACAAGACATTGCCAATTTTAAGACAAAAATAAGTGACTTTAATAGTTAAGAAACATCTAAAAAAATGACAACTTTTCAGATTTTTGGCTGTAACTTTTGAAATATTAAAGCTACATTAAAAACCGATATATGCTATTGATATAAGAAAAATGCACAAGACATTGTCAATTTTAAGACAAAAATAAGTGACTTTAATAGTTAAGAAAAATCTAAAAAAAATGACAACTGTTCAGATTTTTTGCAGAAACTTTTGAAATATTGAAGCTACATTAAAAACAGACACATTATTAGATTCTCCAAAAAAATTGCTATTGATATAGGAAAAATGCACAAGACATTGTCAATTTTAAGACAAAAATAAGTGACTTTAATAGTTAAGAAAAATCTAAAAAAACGATAACTTTTCAGATTTTTGGCTGTAACTTTTGAAATATTGAAGCTACATTAAAAACAGATGCATTGTTACATTCTCCAAAAAAATTGCTATTGAAGAAAAATGCACAAGACATTGTCAATTTTAAGACAAAAATAAGTGACTTTAATAGTTAAGAAAAATCTAAAAAATAACAACTGTTCAGATTTTTTGCAGGAACTTTTGAAATATTGAAGCTACGTTAAAAACAGACACATTATTAGATACTCAAAAAAAAATTGCTACTGATATAGAAAAAATGCACAAGACATTGTTAATTTTAAGACAAAAATAAGTGTCTTTAATAGTTAAGAAAAATCTAAAAAACAACTGTTCAGATTTTTGGCTGAAACTTTTGAAATATTGAAGAAAACATATACATTATTAGATTCTCCAATTTTTTTTTTATTGATATAAGAAAAATGCACAAGATATTGTTAATTTTAAGACAAAAAATAAGAGACTTTAATAGCCAAGAAAAATCTAAATCTTCAGAGAGTTTGCTGTTTATAAAAGAAATATCCACGAGATATGGCCAACTTTGCTATGGTTATGTAAGAAATTGTGGCAAATCCTTACGGTTGAAGAAAAAGCAAGGAACACTTCCGTGCTAAAGAACACTGTCCAAAAAAAAAGCTTCACCCCCCAAAAAAACGCAAACAAAACAATAAAAAAAAACTGAAACGAGAACTTACTGCGCTTACCAGAATACTTGTCTCTCGACGACGTCTTGTAGTCTCTGTTTTCTCTCTCCTTGTCCCGCCCCTTCTGCAGGTACGACCCCTTCGACTGGTAGCCGCCGCCGCGGTCCCTGTCCCGGGGCGACGACTCGGGGCTGTCCGACCGGTACGTGCCGTTGGGCGAGTCGCGGAACTTGTCGTAGCGGTCGCCGCTCCCGTAGCCCTTCGCATACTTCGAGTTCTGCGGGAACGCGAACAACTCTTTTCGATTACGGGCCGGTTCTGGTCGATTTTTGGGGCGATCCGACCGCGGATTTTTACGGTAGGCATAATCGATGGTTCGACATGTATTGAGGGGTTTCCAGGATAAGCTCAAGTTTCATACTTCGAGTTTTGAGGGAACACAATATTACACTTTTGAGAATAACTTTTTCGTTTATGGATTGATTTAATTGATTTCCAGTGTAATTTGACTACAAGCACTACTGATCCTAACAAAATCATCGATTGTTCAATATCTGTTAAGGGGATTTTAGGACAAGCACAAGATTCATACATCGAGTTCTGAGAGAACGCAATATCAAACTATCGAGAATAGCTTTTTTCTTTATGGATCGATTTCGTTGATTTTCGGAACAATTTGACCACAAACACAGCTGATGCTTATAGTATACTCAATTTTTCAATATGTATAAAGGGGTTTCCAGGACAAGCTCAAGTTTCATACTTAAGAGTTTTGAGGGAACACGATATTAGACTTTTGAGAATACCTTTTTCGCTTATGGATCGATTTCAATGATTTTCGGTACAATTTGTCTACAAGCACTACCGATCCTAACAAAAATCATCGATTATTCAATATCTATTAAGGGGATTAAAGGACAAGCTCAAGTTTCATACTTTGAATTCTGAGAAAACACAATATCAAACTATCGATAATAGCTTTTTCGTTTATGAATCAATTTCGTTGAGTTTCAGAACAATTTAACTACAAACACAAGCGATGATTATAGTATACTCAGTTTTTCAAAATGTATTAAGGAGTTTCCGGGACAAGCTCAAGTTTTATACTTCGAGGTTTGAGGGAACCAATATTGAGAATAACTTTTTCGTTTACGGATTGATTTCATTGGTTTTCAGTACAATTCGACTACAAGTACTACCGATCCTAACAAAATCATCGATTGTTCAATATCTATTAAGGGGATTCCAGAACAAGCTAAAATTTGATACTTCAAGTTCTGAGGTAACGCAATATCACACTATCGAGAATATCTTTTTTGTTTATTGATCAATTTCATTGATTTTCGGAACAATTTGACTACAAACATAGCTGATGCTTATAGGATAATCAATTCTTCAATATGTAATGAGGGACTTCTGGGACAAGCTCAAGTTTCATACTTTGAGTTTTGAGGGAACACAATATTAGACTTTTGAGAATAACTTTTTCGTTTATGGATGGATTTTATTGATTTTTGGTACGATTCAACTATAAAAACAGCCGATTCTTGCAGTACACTCACTTTTTCGATACACATTAAAGGGGTTCTGGGACAAACTTAAATTTCTTAGTACGAGCTCCGAGCGAATACAATACCATATTTTCGAGAATAACTTTTTCGTTTGCGGGTCGATGTCGTTGATTTTTGGTACAATTCAACTATAAATACAGCCGATCCTTACAATATAATCGTTTGTATATTAAGAGCTGTAATTTTAAATTTCTTGACAGCCTTAAAAAATTCACGAGCTTTATAAAATGTATGCTTAAATAAAATTCTAGTGGACAGATTTAAAAGTGAAAAAAAAACAGTTAATAGTCAAAAATTGCAAACGAACTTGACTTTGACAAATTCAATATTATTGTGGCAAAAACTGGTCAACAACGCTTGCCAACTGCCTGCGAGACAGCTCTGGCCCCACAATTTCAAGAAACGATAGAACAAAACCTTCGCAAATATCCTCATACTGGAAAGGCAAAAACCATGGCAAAATCTCAAGTATTTTAACTGCTTGGGGACCTTTAATGCTGGCATTCTTTGTTGGAAGCCCCCATTCCAGCCCTTAATATGTTAACATGTTCTCGAGGGATACCCCCGCGTTTTTGACGAAAAAACCGCCCCAAAGCCTCGGAAATGCCCGCAATACCCGCGAAAACCGTTACCTCGCCCCGAATTTCCATGGAAATCGACATGTAAACGCGAATTAGGTTAGATACGTTCTGCAGTGGGCAGCCATGTTTATTTTGTTTGTTGGGGAAAAAACATAAAAACAAAGCGCGACTTTTCGGGCGGAATTCGGGCCGGAAGAGTCGGGATTTGAAGGTTGCGGGTGTAAAGAATCGCCGCCGTGGGGTTTTGGGGCGCTTTGGCGCAAAAAAAAAGCGCAGGAACCGTGACGTTTCCCGCGACGGGGTCTGACGCCCCCATTACCTGATAGGGATGGGCCTGGTGCTTCTCGAAGTACCTGCGGACAGAAAAACCGACAATTACCCCGCGAACGGTTCCACCGCGGGCCCCACAAGGGGTGGGGGGGGGGGGGGCCCGCCTTCAGGGCCGTACCCATCGCTCATCCGCTGCGTTTTCCGCGCATGCATTACCATCAATGGCGTGGCGCGGCGTGGCCCCGGATGGTGTCTCCGGTGGTGGGGCCCCTCTATGTGGATCCGTGCTGCGCGGCCCTCCTCGGTCGATGCTGCCCGTTGCTGATGCGGTGGTGGTGGCCGGATGCGGCGTTGCCGGCGCGCCGGGCGGTTGACAGACGACGGCGCCGGCCAGGCCGGCCAATGGCGGCGCGCCGGCGGCGGCGCGTTCGTTTTGGACGGGCGGGGGGCGCGTTCGGCGTCCGGTGCGAAAATTTGACATAGGCGTGACCTCAGAGAAATAGCCAAGGATAGAGGGAGTAAGAACAAAAAGCAAACAAAGCCAACATCTTTTTGAGTGATGCCGCGTACTCCATTGTTTACAGCATTTCATTTCAAAATAGAAGGGTTTAATAATGGGATTCAATGAAGGCACACCTCCCATAACGCTAAATTACCAAATGTAGTTATTAATTTCTAGTTTGTAACAATTTTAAACTAAAACTAAATTGCAGTGTAATTATAGTATCTAATTATCACTTTAATAAAATCGTCACAGGGCTATTTTTTAGTATTTAGGATATAGTGACTGATTTTGTATACAACGGGACGCAGAAAGTGTGTGGTATGTGGCTACATTGATATTTCTCAGGACATAACCTGTCTCAGGTAAACGTTGTACACACGGGCCTAATGTTTGTTTTGCATAAGATGTTGGTTGACTACAAACGTATGTATTTTGAGGCTGTTGCTCCCTCTATCCTTGGTTATTTCTCTGAGGGCATGACACTACTAGATTTTAGGCGAATAACCATTAATAACCGGTAAATACCAAACACGTTTACGCGATTCGGTTATTGTTGGTTATAGCTCCCTGACGTCACAAGGAAGCCCTTAATACGTCATCGTTATAACCGACATTACTTTTATTACATGCTTTAATTCGTTCTTTGTAACAAATTTAAACAAAAACCACAAATATAAGTGAGGTTATAGACGGGTAGTAGTACGACCTTTCCTTTTTGTCCTTGGTTATTCGCCTAAATTACTTTTGGGGTAACCATACACACTTAGGCGAGATTCAATGGTGACATTTGTTGGTTGTTTAAGGGCTAAAACCAGGGACTCTTTAAATTATGGAATATGGGGACCAAAAAATGGAGTAGGGAGAACGCGCTTTGACCTACTGCGCATCCTATTTCCAGGCAAATGTAATGTCCGTTTGCAGTTTGTTTTCAGCGATAGTTGTTGTATTTTCAGCAGAGAAATGGTCAGTGTTTTTGGAAAATGTCGTGTGCAGTACCAAGCTGAAGCTGTAAAGGCCGCTCCACATTCGCGGCGCGAAACCCCGCGAAGAGGCGCGAACGTGAGTGTGGAGGTTGTCGGCTTTCGCGTAGTTTTCACGGCTTCACGTTCGCGCTTTCCGGTGTTCCCCGATCGAAGTAGGTTTTTGTCCCGCGACAAATGAATTATAAGTCGGGGAGACCTCCGCGGGTATCATTTTTTCGGTAAGTTTAGTAAAGTTGTAATAAAGTTGGTTTAATATGGCCGCCACTTATATTAGGCAGTTCGCGCAGCTTGTAGCGCGTTCGTCCATTTCCCTGATGGGGACCCAGCATTATACTTTCCAAAGTGATACTTATTCTTTCCTCATTCTAATGGTATCAGTGATGCCAAGTATGTCATTTTATTGGAGAATCTATATCTCTCTAACAGGTACTTTGATTGTTAGTAAAAATTAATATTGGTTTCCATGATTTCTAAAAATTAGACTTGACAATGTTGTGTCTACAAATACAGAATATGGCAACTGTCAAATGAAACAAATTTATTGTTTAGTTGAAATTCTTTAAGTGTCACATCTGAGTATCTGAAAGTTAGAAAACTTAAAAATTGTGAATTATGATGGGAATTTTTTTGCCTTCTTTAGAATCTATGGCACTATCTATCACACAAAACCTGATGGCAGTAGGACACTGACATATAACTTAACCTTGTACCCCAGAAAAGGACGAATCAGAAGTGGCACTTGGCTAATTTAAGAGGGCAGAGGGGTATTTTTATGAGGTGGTGGGGACGGAGAGTATTGCTAGGCCGCCAGATCCTTAGAAAGGTTAAAACATGTCAACATATTTTTCACTATCATTTATTCATTTTGGGTAGGTATACCAATAAAATTAATATGAAAGCAATTAATATTATCTAATGTGTGCCGGTAGTAAAATTATATTGTTTTACGAACCATTTATTCCATTTATCTGAGCCCAGAAAACCCTTAACCTGACCCCTGTTTTCTGGGACTTGATTATGAAAGCGGAATGCTTGACAACAGCGCGGCGCGGCGCCACAGATTCCGTTCTTGCGGTACTGCCAGATCGTCCAGTCGGGAGCCGGTAACCAAGGCAACCCACAAAAATATAATGCAAATTAATTTAGTATAAAATGAAATCGATGATAATTTACTTATAAAAATGTTAGTCCTTGATAGTATTTTGGTTGATATTAAATTGAAGGCGATAAAAATAGCTAAATGAATTTAAGGAAATTGTCAGGCATAAAAGCTGACGAAGTCCGGCAACGTCGTTCGTGGCCTACGACTGACGCGCCACCTAACGCCAGACGCCAGACAGCGTCAGTATGTTCAATTGAGGTTAAACTCCTTATAAAACGTAAACAATAAAACGAAAAACGATTACCAATTTCTAAGTAAAAAAGCCCAGTATTATTATCATGACTGTGATAAAAGTATCCAAAACAGGGACCAGATAAGGTGTACAATATGTATTCACCTCAACTTGACTGCTTGTGTTGTTACTTCGAATACTTCGTTGCTGTATTTACACTAGTGCATTGTGCCCCAGAAAACCCACTTTGTGCTTAGGTTTTGTGACGAAATGGCCCCGCAATTATTGCTGTGTTCGTGGATGTTCTAACAACACGAGGAATGTTGGGATAAGTTTTTTCAAAATACCTGCTGATGAAAACAGGTAGGTACCTATGTGTAGTTTGTCCCTACCTTGTTACCACATTATTATATCCTTAGGTATTATAAATTTTATGTCCTACGTAGGTACTACCCCTTTTACTGGAGTATTACCTACCCCAGAAAACCCACAAATGGTTTCCTACTGATAATACCTACCTAACTATGGTTTTTAATTTTTTTTCAAGGTGTTATGCATGGACGAGAAAGTGTGGAAGGCAGGATTTGTTAGAAAAAACACCCACACAGATTTTTATTAATTATAAAGTTTGTTCAATGCACTTTGAAAATAGTATGTTTGCAAACCAGTCGAAGTCTGGGCTAAAGAAAACAGCAATACCAACTGTGTTCTCATCATGTAAGTACCTTCATTGGTAATTATGGAAATTAGTGTATGCACCGCCCGATTTTCTTGACATTTTGACCCCATAATTACCCCTTCATTATTAGATAATAATATGTATTTTTTGCTGATACTTGTAATTTTGCTGCATTTAATTTTTTTTACTAGGTTATATCGATGAGGCTTCTTCACAGAGTCCTTCTGTGTCTGTATGCAGCAATTTGACTTTGTTAGAACCTCAACGAGAACTTGATCAACCAGTCTCGATCGCTCAACTTTGGATCAACCAAGTACACCCCATCTGTCACAGTCACCTATAGGCGATCTCCACAGCATTACCGAATTTTCAGTTGCATCAAAAGGTAATGATATATATTCACAAACTGTTATTATAGTATACACACCCAAACTAATATGACATCACGCATTATTTGCGATAATTTTTTTTGTCAAAAAAATTATATGTCATGGAAAGTCAAAAGTGTTTTTAGTTGCCGACAGCGAAAGTGACGTTAGATTTCGTGTTTTTTTAAGTTGTATAGCATAAAATCTAATAACATTTTACCTGGCAAAAATTTAGTACAAACATCTCTGTCTTCATTTTAATCACATTGAAGGAAAAAAGATATGCTCCTGCTAAATATGTTTTAGCTATTATGGCTAGAGCAATATTTGCTAAGTGGAAGCAACCAGTTGCTTATTTCTTTATTGATACTTGTTCAGGGGAGGAATTAAAATTTATTATTTTTGAAGCAATAAGGAAACTTAAATCTGTAGGATTACTAGTAAGTGCGTTAGTGTCTGATCAAGGATCAAATTTTGTACAATTTTCAAAATCAGTTGGTATCTCTCCAAACTCTTCACATTTTTATGTCGATAGCGAAAAAATATTTTATATTTTTGATGCGCCGCATCTCTTAAAATCAACACGAAATAATTTTTTCAATTACACATTCGAAACCTCTGAAGGATGTACAAATAAAACGTATAGGTATTGACCAAATTTATAATAAACAAAAACATAAGCCTTTGGCTCTTCGGCTGTGTCCAAAATTTACAGATGAACACATTAATTCGAATCCTTTTAAAAAACTGAAGGTTAGTTTAGCCGTCCAAGTTTTCAGCGCAACGGTAGCTGCGGCACTTAATTCCTTTATTGAATTCGGACAATTCCCCCCTTCGGCAAACGCTACAGTGTCATTTGTAGAAAAAATTTATAAGTTATTTGATATCTTAAATTCCTCAAAAATATCAGGCAGTAATACAAGTACAATAGACCTTTCAAAGGAGCAGATTACCAAGTCGATTTTTTAAAGGAAATGTTTACATATTTTCAGAATATTAAAATTTTAAAACAAAATATAGAGGTTACCAATAAAGTTAAATTTTTGAAAGGGTGGCAAATCACAATAAATTCATTTTTAGGTCTTTGGGAAAAATTTCATTGTTTAGAGTTTAGTTCCTTATACACTCGACGCTTAAATCAAGATTGTCTCGAAAATTTTTTCGGCACTATTAGGCAGCAAGGGGGAAATTGCTTGAATCCAACCCCCATCCAATGCGAAAGGGCTTTCAAAAAATCATTTTGTTTAAATTATTTCCAACACGCGGATGGGGCTAATTGTATTGAGGATTTTGATTCATTATTGTCATACGTAACCACCGAACATACACAAATTTACAACAAAGTTGTTGTGGGAAATGCAAGATCTATTTTTTCTGATTTAAGTTCGGTGGCACCAGATTATATTGATTTCGAACTACATGAATCAAATAGTATATCATATGTTTGTGGATATTTATTAAGAAAGTGCTTGGAACAACATTCATGTGAAGTTTGTATTAAATATTGTAAACGTCATACATTAGGGGATACTGATTTGTTTACTTATTTTAAAGCATACAAATCAAGTGGTAACGAAACCTTTGGACATTTATTTTCACCTCCTGATAATTTCCTAAATTATATTAAAACTCTCGAAGTTAATTTTTGTACCCTCTTTCCAAAGTTTGCTTTAGAAGAAAATGTTGGTGTGAAATTAAAAAATAAGCTGCAAAACATTTCATATCAACATCCATGCCCTAGTTTTAATCATGCCTATTTAGTATCCCTTTATGTAAGATTTAGAATCTATTCTTCTTTAAAATTTTTAAATCGTGATATTGTTTTTAATAAAACTAATAAAAATTATAAACTTCGAAATTTACATTTATAAGTGCTGCCAGGGGTCATTATTTTTAAAAATTAGGCTAAGTTGATAATGTATAGTGTGCATGTGCATAATATGTACGTAAGTGGTTTATAATATCTTTTGTATTTATAGGTATTATATTTTATATGTGCTATTGTTTTTGAATTTTTTTTATAGATTTTAGTAATAAACATTTTTGATAAATAACCTTTTTTTACTACCAGTGATACGAAGGTCAACCAATTTTGCAAATAATAATTGTTATGGATCTATATAAAAAAAACAAATTAATTGCCAAGCTATGAGTTTGGACGCAAGTCGATTGAAATATTGTAATATTTCAACCACCCAAGTAGAATAGTTCACTTGAACCTAAATCATAGTTGTTTCTAATTAATATAGGTAAGTATAAAATAATAAAGAGGAAATATTGTGAAATTTCCATGTACAATAACAAAATGTATTTTTCTCTTTAGTAAAATATTAATATTTATATTTTTTTCGTCAGTAAAATACCTACTTAAAATCACTTCTGGAAATTCAAATTTAACTAGATCTAATCCCAGAAAAAAACTTTACTATCCTAAAAATTAATTTTGCTATATAAAACACAAAATTTTCTATAGCCCGGACCTGATCGTGCCAACGCAATGGGCAAGTTCTACTCTGTCCAAAATACGGTGGGCGTGGCCAATGCGCAGATGTCAACGGCGGAGAGTTCATTTCCTATGCGCGAGAGGGGAAATTGGAACCGCGACATCAAAGGCGCCGAAAGCAAGTGCCACTTCTGATTCGTCCTTTTCTGGGCTTGTACCAGCTACCAGCCCACTTATGTGGTCTCCTTGGAGTATACCGAAAATAAACTTCCCCTCAAGGCTTCACTTTTCCTATGTGACTGTGAAATACTGGGTCCCCTTATTTTAAAGAGTCCCTGGTAAATACCAAACCTGGACCAACACTAGCATAGCGCTGTTTCAAGCGATCGCCACTGGCGCCACACGACGAAACAAATTGACACGGTGGTTTAATGTTAAAACACCATTGTTGCAGAATCTTTTATAAAATAAAAACATACAAATGTGTCTGTTACAACGAGTTTAATATAAAAAATAAAATAAAATATTTCTTGTTATGTCGTCCCTCTAATTTGACAAGTTCACATGGCGCATATTTCCATACATTTTCTTAAGAAAAGCGAGTCTAAGAAGCAAGCAAGAGTATTTGGTACCTTTTGATTTGAAACAAAGTCCATGGCTAGTTGTAGTGTAAGTAAGCATAAAACGAATTCGATTTTTCAGTTTCTTCTTTATATGGAGGACTATTGGTTCGCATTGGAGCTATAAACAAAATTTTCTATTTTCATTCTTGCATACGTTACAAAATACTCTGCCAAAATAATATCTAGAATTTTCGCTTCTTCAGCTGGTTGATCATCAGATCATCCCATAACTCCAAAATAGTGTTTATTCTTCTGTAATTCGCCTAATGGTCTGTGCAGTGTACATACCATTTTCTTCATGTGCATGGGAATTTCATGTTGTCCCAAACAAATTTACCTATAAAAGCCGTGTTAATAGGATAAAACTGCTAAATACTGGACGCAAAGACAATTCGTTACCGTAAAAAGAAGGCAAATCGTAATAAAGCTGGATATTTAAAATTTGGGATATTTTAAACGTCAGAAACGGACATACCAATAACCACCAGAATACCCCCCTATAATCTATAAGTCGCCATTTTTTTCGTCGAGTGGCGCCACCCCAGTCCGTAAACAACAATGAAATATGACGTCATGCTCGGGTCGTTAATATAGTGTCGGTCCAGGCCTAACAGCGCTCGCGGCCGCGTTACTGACTGCCACATATAGTGTTGGTCCAGCTGCCACATAGCACGACAGGCCAGTGGTGTAGCATGAAACGCGTTCTTAGCCAATATCACAAAAATGTTAAAAATGAAAAGGTAGTTAATTTTGACTTACATGTAATTTGAAATATTGGTATTTATTTGAAGATAATTTCCCAAATGTAAAGCTAGTGTCACGTACTGAAATATATTTATCTGAGGCGATTTCGAATCAATCAAAATAAAATAAATAATGCACGCCCATGGAAACCAGCCCATATTCTATGAAACTATACATATAATCAGTTATGAAATTTTCAATAAAAACGATGTGAAAAAATAATTATATTGGTCCTATTTACAAACAAAGCAATGCACTTAATCATACTAAAAGGTGAAAGGAATTATTGAAGAAGTTATATTGTAGCTTATTAAATATTTACCTGTAAACGAAATCCCGGGCTCTTGCTTTCCACTTCTGCTTTTGCAACCAAACGCTGAACAATTCACCGTCGTAAGAATACATTTTCCCCGTAATTTTAATTCACAAATCCGCGAATTTAACTCTCAACGTGTACTCGCTTTGTCTGCCACATATAAAATGGCCGCCGTTCAAAACGACGTAAAAAATCTATAGTCCAAGTCCACGGTTAGTAGAGGGCACGATACACAGTGTATCGTGGGTTGCAGCAATTTAAGCATCAGTAATATTGGGATTAGACAAATAGTGAGCTGCTGCAATTTTTATGTTTTTTTTAGCATTTATTTTATTTTTTGTTACCGGCACAGGCAAATAAATTGTTTTTCCAGAAATTTGTGGCATGTAATCGAACAGTCGCAAACTATTCGTTTTTCTTTACATTGGTTATGTTAGTTTCCTGTTGTCTTGGTCTCTAAATTTTAGTTTGTAAAATTACATGTAACATTATCAGATATGTCCTGCTTTGGCACAATGGTTGAGTATAGCTAATAGCTAGTAGCTCTGAGCTAAACTTCGTCATTTGTGTCTTTGTTTTGTACCATTTGGTAAATAAATATTAATATACCAGTGCCTTTATAAAATGTCTAAAGTATCAATTTTTATTAGGTATTTTAAACCATGATTGTATTTCATAAATATTTGGTAAGTATCTCTTTTTTAATTCACTTCAAATAAACCGCCAAAAATGCAGCTTTCTTATTGGCTTCCCATCTATATCTGTCAGCACAATAACATGGCGGCAGCCTGTTCTCTCAAAACGTGAGAACCAGATACAAAAGCAGAATTTTGACAACAACGCAAAAATTGTTAGGAACAAAGAAACTATTTTAGACAAGAAAAAAATTGTGACATGTAAGTATTGCAACAAACAGTACTTATACCTAAGTACTTGAATAAAGCCACAAACAGAAAAATATATTTTATTTTTTCGAGAATTTTATTACGTCACTAGAAAGGCGCTAATTCTCTTATTCCTCTTCGACTTCGTCATTTTTCAAAAAAAATCTGTCAAATTCATCCCCACCGCGTCGCACCCAAGTTGTCAAAACGCCTTTTTTGCTACCACGTTGCCATTGCCCCCACCGGACGCTTGGCGGTTGCGATAGCAACCGCCACCCATCCCCGGATATCGACACCCGAAATCGCAGTAGGCGCCACTTGTTGCGCATGCCCGGCCGCAGCGTTGCCACGTCCACCACCTCTATTAGATTTTACATTTGGTTTTTACCATTTTTAGTTACTAATTGGGCTGTTAGTAATTTTTTGTGATTCGTTTTGTCTGTTTTCGTGTATTTTGATCGTCTTGCGCGCGCTGAATCGGTTATTTTCAAAGAAAATCAGAATATCTATGTTGTACTTAAAAATATATTTTTTGTGATAATTTGGCAACGTCGTACCTCCCGGACGAGTCCTGGGCTCCGGGGACGTCGACGCCTCTTCGGGACTCTCATTCCGGGCGTCGCGACGCAGGTGAGCGCCAGAACATCGTTGAATGTGAGTAAAATTCGATTTTCTAAGTAATTTTTGACGGTTGTGTTGTCATTTTATCGATCCATGGCAAGCCGCGACGGGATGAAAGGCAACCCCGGTCAGTTGCCCTCATTGTTCGTTGCCATGGATATACTGCAAAGTGTTGTTTCTCACGGCCTGCTGCCGGGATGCTCATTATCCTATTGTTTGTTGAGATGTTTTTCTTCTTTTTTTTGAATAAATAAGCGATGAAATGCTTTTTGTTGCGAAGTAACAAATAGCAAATATCCGTGATTGATTTTTCTTCAAATTAATGAGGGAATAAATAATTAATATAGGCGCATATACAATTTTATACCAATGGTATTTTTATATCCCGTTATAACGATGTTATTTTCTCAAACATACAAAATAGTATAAGTCCTATGCAATTTTATCCAATACCAAAAAGGTGCAATCAAATTAAGTATAAAATAAATGGTATTTATTAATATTTTTACCCCTAAATATATGTTTCATATTCTGTAGAAATAAGATATAATAGTAACTATACACGGCATAATATATGTTTTGTATATGGCCATTTTGAACATCGATATGTGTATAAAATAGCACTTCAAACTGGATATAGCCTGTTCGTTCTCACAATAAAAGGGATGGCGTTATTGATATTTTTGTTAAAATGTTTTTCAGAATTTATAATTAATATATAAATTAATTATATATTAAGTACTTACCAATATTATTAATTATATACACCCATTTTCGAATTTAATATTTATTTCTACAAAATTTTTCCTTGTGTATTTTGTGGGTTCCAAGATAAAAAAAAACGTTTTTAAAAATTTATTTTATCATTTAAGTTTTCTAATCTCGCATTTACCGGTAAGTTCCCTCACTTTATAACGTTCGACAATATTTTGATTTGTAATAATTAAGAGATGGAAAAACATAAATAAATCGTCTAAATTTAGTACAAAGTTTACAATTTTTTAAGTAGTATATCACTTGCTTAATGTGCGTCTATTTGTTATAATATAAACAAAAGTTTAATTGAGAACATTAGAGGCTAAAGTTTGTTTACAATAACGTATTGTAAATTTGCCAAAAATGTTAGGCGAAACGCTGGTGCTGGTGTATGTATATGGTGTATGGGCGGTGCATCCTGTCTTTATAAATTTGATAAATATATAAAAAAATGGGTGTCATAAAGCAATAAAAGGTTACCACAAGTTTGCCATTTGTTTCTGTTAAAAATATTTTACAATATTATTTGAAAAATAGGATATTATACTACAAACTCGAAACGAAATTTGGCAACGTCGCGACATCGACGCCTACTCATCCCACAGAATAAAAACATCGCGCCTTGCCGCGACGACAAAAACTCCGTGGTGTATGTTCTGTGACAAAAACAGAAGACGATCACAGACGATCGTCTTTCTGCTTCTGCCAAAAAACAAAAGCACGTTGTTCATATAAAATACAAATAACGTTGTTGTTGCCAGTTGCCAGCATGTGTTATGTTTACGTTTTGCAAAATCCGTCCGAAGTACTGTAAAGTAGCCCAAAAACTCTATTCTTTTCGTTAGAATACAAGTTTCAAGTGCTTTTTTAATAATAATAAATTCAATTTCGTCGATGACATATTTGCGAATTCCAGGAAATGCAGTCGTTGCGAAAATGGTAGGACCTAGATCGTCTTTTTTTCTTGCAAGGTAAGTAGCCAGTCAGTAGCCATTAGAAAGCCTACTTGATATGTGATTTATTAATTTGTTATTATTTGTAATGTTTTGCAGACTTTAACCTAGAAAAAAGACGGCTGGACAGATCTAGTTTCAAATTTTTTTAGAAACATTTTTTACTTTATGATAACAACATTTAATACATGGTGTTGTAAAATCGTCATATGAGTTTGGTTCTTGGATTTCATTTCAATAGATTTAAAAGAAGAATTAAAAGAATTTTTAAGGTAAAAATTAAAAAGATAATTACCAAAATTGAAAATTAGCAAAAAAAATTATTTTATTTTTAGATGGAGGAATCTGTAACTCAACAAATAAGCGACGACTACACAGAATTATACAGGAGGTTACCATTAAAAGTACACCTCGCATATGGAATAGGCCACGTTTTAAACGACCTGTGTGCCTCTATGTGGTTCACTTATTTACTAGTTTTCTATCACTTGGTTCTCGAATTCGACAATTGGCAGACTGGATTCATGCTCTTAGTAGGCCAGGTAAGAGTGACAATAATTTTTTTGTTTCTGTCAAATAAAACACCGAAACAAAAAACCCTTGTTGAAAAATTATGAGAAAATTTAATAACAACTTTATTTTGAAAGAAAACTTTAATTTAGTAAAGTGCTGTCGGCATTTATACAAGTTTACTCGAATAATGACTAATAATAATTTCGCAAATTTTACGGTTTTGATAATTTTGCAAAGATATTGTAATAATTCAAGGTCAATAATTAGTCATATTGTTTTGTAACACGATTATTTTTCTTTCTTTGAAATTAGTGATAACATTGACGGTGAACAAGGTATTAAGTATTTATTTGTAAAGAATATTAACACTGCAAGAAAAAAAACCTCTTTAGGTCATTTTTTCTGTCAATTCAGTTTATGCAAAAACTCGCTTCTATACCTACTTTCTTCTTGTTATTTCATCTTAAGCCATTAATATTATTCTGAAAGCAATGATTCAAATATAGTCGCGTTCGTTTTCAAATTTCTAACAAAAAAGTATTCGGAACAAACCTATCTCGCTTAGTTTAAGAGATATTCACAAAAAAACGTCCAGATCCAAGTAGGCTAAAACAAAAGCAGGCCATCTGTCAAAACAAAAACGAGCGGCAATTGTTTTGTTTCAGTCAAGGCCTGCTAGTGGTGGACGACAAAAAATGCGAATATCTTTGAAACTAACAGAGGAAAGTATGGCAAGTTATACATCGTTTCGTTTGTAAAAACGGGACGAAGGGGGTGGCACGAAAATATTTAACATAGGTTTAAAAATAAAGAAGTTAAGAGCGAAAATCCCGGAAACTAATATTTTTCTCGATTTAAAAATTGCAGGTTGCCGACGCCCTCGCCACACCATTCGTCGGCTTCCATTCCGACCAAAGCGACGATCTCTGCCTATGCCGTAACGGCCGTCGGAAAGGCTGGCATCTAATCGGAACCCTGTGCGTACTCGTTTCGTTCCCTTTTATTTTCTCGCCTTGCGCCGGCTGCGAGAATAGCTCGAAATCCGCCCAAATGGTGTATTACTCTTCGTTCATAGTAATCTTCCAATTCGGCTGGGCCGCTGTACAGATCTCCCACCTCTCCCTGATACCTGAACTGACGCCCA
Source organism: Pseudeuparius sepicola (assembly GCA_963920635.1). Lineage (NCBI taxonomy): Eukaryota > Metazoa > Arthropoda > Insecta > Coleoptera > Anthribidae > Pseudeuparius > Pseudeuparius sepicola. The sequence continues at coordinate 34,220,924 of OY987306.1, forward strand.
ACGAACGAGACCGGACGAGGCTCACCGCCGTCCGCTACGGGTTTACCGTAACCTCAAATCTGGCCGTTTACGTCATAACCTGGCTGATACTTCATTTGGATAACGGCGAGAACGCTAGAATCGGTCCGAACGATGCCCCGAAGTTCCAACAGGTCGTCTGGTCGGTGCTAGCTTTGGGTGTCGTTTGTTCGTTTTTCTTTCATTATATTGTTCAGGAAAACTCCGAGAATAGTCGCGACGTTCGCGGTAGGCCACTAAGGACGAGCGTCAGGGACGTCTTGACGGATTTGAAAGTGTACCAGGTCGCAGTTATATATATGTCGTCTCGATTATTCGTGAATTTGACTCAGGTGTTCGTGCCGTTGTACCTACACGAAACGTTACGGATGACGGCCAGTTCCCTAGCGTCCGTACCCCTCGTAATGTTCGTCGGTAGTTTCGCTACATCGCTGATAATCGAAAAGGTCGACCACTGCCTCGGCAGGAGGCTCATATACGTTTTGGGGACGCTGCTGGGACTGTCCGCCTGCGCCTGGATAAAATACGGGGACGGCCCAGACTTTACGATGACCTACATATACGTCGTAGCGGTTTTGATAGGTGCGGGCGGCTCGGTAGTCTTGGTCACTTCGTTGGGGGTGACGACAGACCTTATCGGCGATCAAACTGGGTCCGGTGCGTTCGTTTACGGGGTGATGAGCTTTACGGACAAACTGGCGAACGGGATAGCGGTGGTGGTGGTTCAGGATCTGCACAATGACCCGAGCGATACGGGGTACTACCGCGAGGTACTCGCGAACGTTTGCGGGGGCTCGATTTTGCTCGGCGCGATCTTTATAACGTTTTTGTGGGGTAGGAGGAGGGACGGGGGGTACGAGAGGATAACCGAATACAATTCGATCAACTCGTGAAAACGAAGGCCCGAAAATGCTCCACATATAGGTAATGTTATTAACTTTTATATTTAAACTGTAGACAATGTACAGTTTGTCGGAAATCCTTTTAGTTTGAAAGTTGTAATACAATCTCTTAACTCAAAATCTAGTAGTACTAATTTATTGTTTAACGATGACAAATGACGTGCTCGAGACCAACCACATCATTTTCTTTATCTGTCAAATATGACGATTTTAGAAAAATTTTTACTACTTAATACAACTTTAAAACATAGAAATGTGATATCTGTAATGTAGATTTTTTTGTATCCTAATTTTTCTGTTTTTTTTTATTTTATTTTTTTTTGTTCTATATGTATAAACATTATTATACTGTCATTATTATTATCATTATTGTAAATTTTTATGAAAACCTGTTATGTATTAAATATTTTACATATTACCAAGTCTTATTTATGCATTTACAGGGGTATCCAAATAACCAATAACCACAGTCAAATTTAACTCGGACCAAAAAATAACTAAAAGCCTGGTTCATGTTCATGCAGCAACTTTATCTTTATGACTTTACTTTAAAGAAATAAAGCATACGTTCTTGCAGCTTGCTTTTTAAAAATTATTTGCACATGCGCAATTTGAATGAATCCATACGAACTTTTTTACTTCTAAATAGAGTTTTCACATATTATCGTTGATTGAATCGACGATATTATAGTGGAGTTTGTATTTCTTAACCTCTAATTGGTAATTTGACAAAACGACGCGTGCGCAGTTCTGACTGCTTTCAGAATTATAAAGATTATAAAGAAAAAGTTGAAACTTCCCAACTGTTCAATAAAAGAAAAAGCGAAACACGTAAAGCAAAAGTGTTGCCTGAAAGCTTCCATTATTTTACAATATATGTTCAACATAAAGATAAAGTTGCTGCAAGAACCAGGCTTTAAATGTTTGAGTATTATAATTCATCGGTATACGTAATTTTGTAATTTAAATTAACGTTTGAGGCCATAAACAACTATACTATCACATAAGCCGTAAACTATAATATACCTGGACTGACACTATATTAAAGACTCAGCATGACGTCATACTTCATTGTTGTTTACGGACTGGGGTGGCGCCACTCGACGAAAAAAATGGCGTCTTATTATAGGTTATAGGGGTGTATTCTGTGGTTATTGGCATGTCAGTTTCTGACGTTTAAAATGTCCCAAATTTTAAATATCCAGCTTTACTAGAAGAATTGTCTTTGCGTCCAGTATTTAGCAGTTTTATCCTATTAACACAGCTTTTATGGGTAGATTTGTTTGTGATAACATGAAATTTCCATGCACATGAAGAAAATGGTATGCACACTGCACAGACCATTAGGTGAATTGTAGAAGAACAAACATTATTTTGGAGTTATGGGATGATCTGATGATCAACCAGCTGAAGAAGCGAAAATTAAAGATATTATTTTGGAAGAGTATATTTTAACGTATGCAGGAATGAAAATAGAAAATTTTGTTTATAGCTCCAAAGCGAACCATTAGTCCTCCATATAAAGAAGAAACTGAAAAATCTAATGCGTTTTATGCTTACTTACACTACAACTAGCCATGGACTTCATTTCAAACCAATAGGTACCAAATACTCTTGCTTATTGCTTTTTAGACTCGCTTTTCTTGAGGAAATGTATGGAAATATGCCATGTGAACTTGTCAAATTAGAGTGACATAACAAACAAATATTCTATTTTAATTTGGATATTAAATTCGTCTTAACAGACACATTTGCATGTTTTTATTTTATAAAAGATTCTGCAACAATGGTGTTTTAACATTAAACCACTGTGTAAATTTGTTTGGTCGTGTGGCGCCAGTGGCGATCGCTTGAAACAGCGCTATGCACAGGTCTTTAATATAGTGTTGGTCCGGACTATACTATCACTTATATCACTAACCACTAATAAAATATACTATCACTTAACAAAAAACACTCAAATCTTTAAAATATAACACAAAAATGCCGTAACCAACCAGTCAAGGAGTACGAGAACGAGAAACGAGAGGAATCTTTTGACGTTAGTACTCGAAAATGGCGGACCCATAGAGTCGGGCAAAATTAGATAGACGCACTCTAGATAAGGAAAGAGAGAGGACACCACTCTGGCCTACCTTGCCTTATATGCTTTGTGGTAGATTTTGTTACGTCGTTTTGAACAGCGGCCATTTTATATGTGACAAACAAAGCGAGTACACGTTGTGAGTTAATTTCGAGGATTTGTGAATTAAATGTAACAGTGATTAAGGGGAAAATATACTCTTAGATGGTGCATTGTTCAGCGTTTGGTTGCAAAAGCAGAAGTTAAAAGCAAGAGCCCGGGATTTCATGTCACAGGTCATCGTCATATTTCAAGCTACTTTTGAAAGATGCCCTACAACTTTATTTTTTTCTCAATATAACTTCTTCAAATTCCTTCTACCTTTTAGTAGGATAAAGTGCGCATTGTTTTGTTTGTAAATATAGGACCAATATTATTATATTTTGACATCGTTTTTATTGCAAATTTCTAGTTTCTGGTTTCCATGGGGTGTATTATTTATTTTATTTTGATTGATTCGAAATCGCCACAAATAAATATTAGGTGGGATATTTAAAAAATTGATAAATTCCAATAAAATAGAAACCCTACCTTATATAACAGTTTTCTTTTCAAAATTCAAAATCTCTATAATAATAACAGAGCATAGTTGTTTTATATGCTCTGATAATAATTTATTGTTTTATGAATTTCTTTTACAGATTTACCTACAAATTAATAATTCACAAATCCTTTGATTTAGTCTTTATTTAAAAATAATTTTAATAATCTGACATGTAGGTAAATCTAAACGTGGAACATCGCGTGTTTTGCTTTAAAACGCATACAAAACCTTTAACATATAATTATGCAAAATATTGATATCCCGCATATACTTTTTAAAAAAATTCAAATACTTTACACGCCATCTCTTCAAGAGCACGAAATTCGCCTTTATACTACTAAATAATAATATACAGTTTGCTTTTATAAGAAAAATAATATTGGAACAGAGAACTTTATACATAATAAAAGTATACATAAATTAATTCAACACTGCGTAGATTTTCATATATATACGTAGTACATTTACCGATAAAGAACTTAACATGTGTTTTCTTATCGAATTCGGAGTCACGAACTATCATCACAGTTTAGGTATTATTTATGGCCTAACTGTGACGGAAATACGAAACACGAGCAGTGTTGCCGTCTGCCTTACCCGATAGTAACGGAAATTTTTTAATTTTATTACTTTTTTCTGCCAAATACCGGCTGATATTAAACAACTAAAAAATGTAGTGTATTAGTCAATTCGCGCGTAGCAGGCCGCGAGAAACACCCCCCCCCCCCCCCCCCCCCCGCCGTCTCGAACATTTCAAACCGACCAATCCCGGCGTAGCTTCGCCGCCGTCGCCATGACAACGGGCGGGCATCGGCCGCCTCCGCGCCGCTTCGGCTGATTCCGCCGCACGGCCAAGATGGCGGTCGACAACGGCACGCTGAGCGACGGCTTCGCCGTCTCGCCGGTGACCTTGAACGACCACTGGTCGAGGCTGGCCAGGTTGCTCCTATTGGCCGGCCTGGCGGCCGTCGGCAGCGTCGGCAACGGGTTCATGATCAGCGCCGTCGTGATCGAGGATTATCTGAGGAGGCGAGGTGAGTTTTTTTTTTATCGGATACGTGGGGGTGTGGAGAACGAGCGTCAAGATCAGGGAAATGGAGTAGGGAGAACGCGCTTTGACCTACTGCGCATCCTATTTCCAGGCAAATTTAATGGCCGCCATATTGTCCTCACTTTGACGTTTGCAGTTTGTTCTCAGCGGTAGTTGTTGTATTTTTAGCAGTGTGGTCAGTGTTTTTGGAAAATGTCGTGTGCAGTACCAAGCTGTAAGAATTATAAGTCTAGGAGACCTCCGGGAGTATCATTTTTTCGGTAAGTTTAGTAAAAACCAGGTACCCTTTGGTAAAAACAATCGCCGAAATTTTGGGCACCATAGCGTATACTTTTAATGATTCAATATGTGGTTAAAAATTCTTCACTTGGGGACTGATTGGACTTTGAGTCCAAATAAATTTGTTTGTTCAAAATATTTTGCTGCTGATGCCTTCACTGTGCATCGTGGCGAACGAGGACGAAGACCTCTGAAGCAGTCTGCAGTGCCAAGTCTGTTAACAATGATACGCCCATGGATCCCTACTCCATATTTTCTCTGGTCAAGATGCGCGAACTTCGTAATCACCTGGGCCGCCATTTTCTAAGTTAAGCTTACAGGGGAGAGTTAATATTTCTTTAGTATATCACCAGGGAAGCTTATGAAATGTTATGTCAACGTTCACGGCTGACGTCAAACAGTTTCATACCTTCAAAACACTGCAAGAACAGTACAAAAATAATATAATAATGTAAATCCTAAAAGTTAAAAAATATATATTTTGTCGTGCCATTGTGAGAGTTTTGAATGTTTTGGTCAACCTCAAACCATTTCGGTTACTTAACGTTAAGCTTGTATACGTAAAAACGCACAACCCTAAGTAGATTCGTGAATATACACGTAAGAATAAGTTCACGTTTACACGCTAGAAGTTCACGTTTAAATTAGCAGTTCAACTCTAATAATCCAATTTTTCCAAATGTTACGATATAGCATACTTGGGCATACCTATAATATGTTGATATTAATTATTGCCTTGTCTATTTATAATACCTACCTTTCAACTTCTTAAATCTGAAGTCTTTTCTGTGTTTTTCTTACCTAGGTACTCTAAGCTGTCGTAAACAAGGAGAACGAGAGGGATCTTTTGACGTTAGTACTCGAAAATGGCGGACCCATAGAGTCGGGCAAAATTAGGCTGTTCACTGGTCCAAGGGCCTTCTCCTCATCTCCATATTTATGGTGTGGATAAATATCGTTTGGGATTTTCTTGAAAGTGGTGGTTTTAGAATTATCGTTGCCCAATTAAAACTGAGTGGATTGGGAACGAGTTTGAGGGGTAGAAATTGGGAATTCCCCAGAGAATTTCCTCATTAATTGGCCAGAGTTAACGAGTTTGCGGTTACCTGGTTATAAACTAAAAATAGAACTTCATCGGGATCGAACCTATCGCAGCTTATTTGAAGCTATATGTGAACGAATTTTGATACCAAACGATTAGAACTTTAAGATCGAAGATATAAAGATATCTTATAACTATATATAAGCATTTTTAATAGTCTTTGTAAGAAAAAAATTCTAACACAAGAACATTGTTGTGCTTTAACAAAATATAAGTAACAAAGATAAACGAAAATTACTATTTATAATTAAAAAAGGAACCAAATATAATATTTCACATCACTTTCGCAGGCTTTCAATTTAACGAGGTAATTTGCTATAATTTTACGATGAACTACATCGTGTATCATATTTCTTGACTATTGGAAAAATCCAAGGTCAAAAAATGTCGTAAAACTTTCCTCCTTTTCCCATTTTTCAACGCAGAGATACCCACGCACACGCCGTGTCACCCTATATTTGTGTTTTATGGGTGCAATTTTGTGTGGGAATATGTGACAAATAAATAAAATTTTATACCGGAAATAAAATATTATATTCCAAAGACACACATAAACAACCCTTGTTATTTTCTATATTTGGATGGGTCGTATTCACGAAATAGTTCAAGGACTATACAGGAAGAGACAACCAAAAAATATGATCTGGATAAAATTATATCTACTTACATTAATTGAATTGTTTTATTATTAAATTTAAAAAATGTAAAAGTAGGTATATTCTGAAGTACACAATACGTACAGTATGCATGGTGATTATATCAAAGTGTAATAAATCAGGTAATGTCATGAAAACAAAGCTAAATCGGCCATGTTATTCTCCTAAAAATATATCTTCTATTTTTGACAATATAACCTTTTGGTGCCTACCTTTTGTACTTTGGCTTGAGGAAAGGTCTCGATAGCAATATGTCGATATTTAGGGAGCCTCCTAACTCTAAAATTAATACCCTTGGGTCAAACTTTATGTGTTACCTACAGGGTAATTTTATGCCAAAATTTCCACTGTGAAGTTAATTATGTGTTGTAAATTATTTTTTTGAAATCCGATCCCTCTATTCCAGGTAATACTTTCGTGGTGAACGTGGCCCTTGCCGACTTCCTTGTGTCCGGACTCGTAGTCCCCGCCTCCGCCGTGGTAATATTGGCAGGACTTAAAGACAATTTGGCCGTATGCCGATTCCAATGGTTCGTAGCTGCCACATGTTTTCTCGTCACTGTCCTCTCACTAGCTGCCGTTTCTGCTGAAAACTACTTCAGGTACGAACCATTTTTTATTATAGAAATTTATTTATTTTCAGTCTTTTTTAGGCTATGTTACTCCCCTAACGTTTACGACAGACTAACGAGGCGAAAAATAACGGTTATTTTGCTCCTTTTCTGGTCCACTTGCGCCTGCATATCTGGCCTTCAATTTTATCCAGACCTGTCGTTTGATTACTGCACTAGAAAATATCCTGGGCTTATACCATATCAAGCAACGGTTGGCGTCGTTTTGGTTGTTATACCGATAACGCTAGCGTTTGTTTGTTACGTTAGAGCGGGTTTTCAAGTTAGACAGTAAGAAGTGACTACTTGTTATAAACACAAATTATTGAACAAAGTTTTAGGTACAAGAGTAGGTCGAGTTTCAAGGCGCCAATAACATTCAGTTGGGACTACGCTTTGATGCTCACGAACATGTACAGTTTCGTATTGTTTGTAGCCGCTTGGTTGCCATTTGGAGTCGTGCTAGCAGTGGGAACAGTAAAAAAAATACCAGACAGTTTATTTTACAATCTAGCATGGGTTGCCATTAGCAAATCTTGTGTGAACAGTATATTGTATTGTTTAACCAACAGACATTTCAGAGGGGCGTATGTCAACCTTTTTCATTATTGCTGCTGCAAAACTACGGTGAGTTATCGGTTTCGATTTTATTTTTAATTATTGCAACTTTTCGTTATATGTTTTTTTGTTTTCTATTCATTCTATTGTAGTGATTAGTTTCTAAATACTGTCACGAATAAATAATTTTGTAGCTAACACCAATGTTTTAACCCTAATATATCAGTATGGCCCCACGTTGGGCACCATTTTATGATCGTTTTTCTTAAAAGCTTTCTCTTTTCTCTTGTGTTTTTTCATTTTCTTGCAAAACCACTCTATTTGCTGATGTTTGAACCAAATACAACATGACAGAAGTCCAACAACAAAGAAACCCATAGAAGATCGGAACTTTTATTATATTTTGTAGGTTTCTTTTTCAAGAAGATCTAGAGGTGGAGAGGGGTTGACAAGACCCTCTGGCGATGTTAGGGTTCATATTATACCGGGTTATAACATGTATACTTCGCCGCAGAGGGGTACCAGATCAGATGGGCCAAGTAGTTCAGCCCACTCTAAAAGGTGTTTGGTGCCTAGCAGACCCAACGGAAGGGAGGTGGGTTGATTTGAAGGTTAAAAAGGGGGAAATATATATATTTTTTACTGTTAGGTTTATGAATTATGATGAGAACCAAGCAGCGAAAGTGATACAACCATCGAAAGCAGGGGTGTATGGATATAGTTTTGGTAAGAAAAGATTTAGATAATAAAAAAATGTTTTGAGATCACCATTGATATTTTTTGTATTTATATTCATTCCTAAATGTTTAGTGTGTTGTATAAATTATCTTTTTATATATAAAAGAAACTATATATGTACTGTATGTTCAAAAAGAACGCATAAAAAATATAAATGTTAGCAGCATATAAAAATAGCAAAAGTAGCAAGTTTGTGCTATTTTTCTATGCGATAAATGTTGCACAAATTTTCTTTAAGTTTTCAAAAAATAGTTCATTCCATTTTGGCAGTATTATAAATCAATCAAATTTTTAAATGATATTTTCTGTCTATTTTCGACTGAATTTAAAAAGTAATTATCTATTTTAAGAAGAATAATATATTCCTTCCAAAATTATTTTATGAACTGAAGTCAAAATATCTCAACGCCTCGTTTGGTTTTGCGAAAATAAAATATTTATACAGGGCGTTTCAAAAAATATATATTGTATTTTATGAAAATTTACATTTAATAATAATATAAAATTCTACTATTAATTTTTTAACAGTTTGACGCACCCTGTGTATTTATACTTCTAGCCGCCCAAAAATGTTTGGAAACGCCTTTTCTGAAAGCTTTAATCGTTATAGAAAAAATATTTTAAATACGAGTATATCTATATTTGCCAAAGACTGAATACTTATATTATAATTTAAGCAAAATATAAAGCAATAAACTGAAAGGTTTTAAAAATATGTTTCTTACAAATTATAATTATTCATAATGCGCTCCGTCCATAATTTTTGCATTCTTCTGTAAAAAAAAACATTGCATTGTACTTTCTTGTCAAATTTTTTATGGGATATTTTGACTTGATAACTTAAACAGTTAAGAGTGTTAGGGTCATAATTTAAAAAAAAATTCTGTGCACTAGAATATCCGCTTAAAAAATATATAAATGATAATAAAAAAATATTTCGCGGACCTGCAAAAAATATATTCTAGTGCCTATATTTTGGGAACTGTTCATTATTTGAAAAAAATCTAGACAATACTAAAAACTATATATATCAAAACGTACTATGTACCTAGACCTAGGTATTTAATGTTCATATATTGCACTCTACTTTCATATAAACATGTATGTACTCTATGTATACTGTAAAAATAATATTGGGTATAAAATAATATCATATAAAAGATGTCAGTGTATATTATATATTCGTCTATACTATAAAAATATGAGAAAATCTTGTAAAGGAAGTGTATTTTCACGATTTTTTAATATTCCTATGTATATTACCTATATTAAATTTTGACATAACAAATGTCACAGCAGAGATGGCGCCACCTGACTGTTGGTTCGCGATCCCATATCTTTTTACTATGCTGTCAAAAATGCGATGAGGTTATCGCAGTATTAAACACTCTTGAAAATACACCCTTGCGTGGGAATAAAATACTTATTATTCCCACAGGTTTTTGAAATTTGTGACGTTGATTGTTGCCTTCTTATCTGTGATCTTATTGAAAAAAAAAACAAACAAACGAAGATTAGACATTGTGATAGGGACCACCGGTAACTCGATTAAAACAGAAAAATAAAGTGGTGTGGTGTGGCTATAGGGCTTTTGCGGCAAGAATGTAATTTAAAATAATTTAGATATAGGTTTGTGGTGACCAGATTAAGATTGTTTGGTAAATGAGGACAAAATTTAACTTGCTTGAGAGTTGTGAGTTGACAGCTGTCAGCTGTCACAAAACAGTAAAAGTTAGGTAGAGCCGGTTACTTGACCTTTTGGGTTTTTGTTATAACAGAAATCTTTGTGCTCAGAATAAAAACTAATATAATTCTGATTTTTGTTTTAAGTTTATTTTATTTGTTTGTTCCTCAACAGGTTATGTCAGTTGTTCTGGGCACCCTATCCTATAAGCACTTATTTTTTTACTTAATTTTACTTTGGGTAATAATAAATTATTTGTTAAATGTAGCAAATAATACACAAATAAATGAACGTACATAAATATATTATTATGTGTCTAAAATGTTGTAGTAAATTCTGAAATCATAGCGCAAAGTATATAATAGATATTTATCTAGTAAGTGTGTATCTTTTAGTTTTAAAATTATTGCCAAATCCTTGTGTTTCAAATGATTTTTTTTATTTTTGGCAAAAGATTGTTTTTATTTAATTTTAGCTGTAAATATTTTAAAAATTCTGCTTAGAATTTACAGCAGAATCCAAGCGTAATTCTAAATGGTTAAAAGAGAGTTAAATGTATCTCGAAAATATTTATAACGCTATTATAAGAAAAGTGTTGAACGGAAAAAATACCAACCAAAAGCAACCGTTTTATTTATTTAAACTCGACGAGAAAAATACAAACCTTTTTCCCGTCAACCGCACGACATTTTTGAATTTCTCAGTGTCATGCATGAGCTTTAAATCGCAATAAATGTACTAGATTTTGTAAACTTGTAATAAAAAAAAGCCAAAAACAGAATTTCATTTCGAACTTCCCGCCTTACCGTTCCATCGCCAATCGCAGTCTCCCAAACTTGATGCGCAATAAAAATTGCGCGTGCGCACGAACCGCGCCATTCTTATTGGTCTACGTAGCGTTGCCATGACGATTCTTTGCGACGTTGCCAAACGTCGCGTTCTGTCTTTGTTTTGCCACAGGCATAATATTTGCTGTAGGCGGTTTCCTGATTTTTTTAAAAATATTTAAATGCTAAGGAACTTATTTGTAGTCAAAGGCGAATATAATGCTACGCAAAATTGTTTAAAATTTCAAGAAGCGGTGACGTTATTATCATGAAATGTCGACGTGGGGATAGATATCCGGTGCGTTTGGCAACACCGCATGATTATTTGTTATGATGGCTGACTGAAGGCCGGACGTCATATTGCATTTTTATCAAAAGAAATCCTGAAATTTTCGTTAAAACCGCTTCACATTTAGTGCAGTTCGCATTGAAAGTCGCCCAGAGTGTTTTCCTGTGATTTTTCGTCGCTATAAGGCGAGAAAAACGCGAAATGGCTTCGAAATCGAAGACCAAAGATCTGGAGATCATCTACAACTTGCAGTGGAAAAATAAGCAAAATGGAGCCGAAAAAACGAGTATTATCGGGGTGTACGATATACCCGCAACGACTTTGAATTGGGAGGTTTTTAAGAGCTATTTGGTAAGTGGAAAAGGCGGTTTTCGAGTTCGTGAAACTTTCTAGAAAGTTGCCATTTTGTCCTGAGTCACTCGCTAATCAACGAAATAATGAACCTTATCGGATTTTTTTGGAATATATAATGCAACATACGCTCGACAACCGAGATATCTAGCCTTAATTTCAAAACATACGTTCAATAGGGGATTCCCGTGTTTCAGTTGAAAAATTCCGGTACGACCGGAGAAGACGTGAAAATATCGTACGTCACCGACAACGGGAAAGAGTACCCGATCCAGTCCCAGACGGATTTCCAGGTGGCGCTTTACGCCTTCCGGCGGAAGGCAAGAAACGGGGACGTTATATACTTGAAATTGGACAGGATCGGCGATCAGCCCAGCCACAAGAATTTGCGTCACTCTAACGACGTCGAGACTCAGTTCGACAACGAGGGAATGTCGATGATGTCGAATTGTTGTAGTGTGAGCGATGTACCGCCGGAATGGTTTGTTGGATACATGAATCGGGTACGTGCTAATTTGGCATTTATTTTTTTTGTCTGTTTATTTTCGTTATAAGTTACGGATATGCAATGTAGTAAAGTAACTATAAATTTATTTGTTCAGTCATGTTATTTACATTTATTAGTAACAAAGTACAGCTGAGCTGACTCACAATTTTATCATATTATAAATAATGCAAATACATAAATACATGTTTCATTATTTCTGATATCAAATATCAAGGGTGCTTCACCATATATCTAAAAATAATAGCAAACCGATATTAATTTCTATTTTAATCTCGGTTGTTGTTCTAGCAAAAAAAGGAAATAACCAAAAAAAATTATGTTTCAATTTCTCCCCTTTTTTTGGGTCTCAAGTAACTTATATGTTTGAACTACTTTGGAGTACATATTTAATTTAATTTTGAGAAAAATTTTCCTTTTTGTAAAAAAAAGTGGTTTTAAAATGACATTTAACAATGAAAATGCATGTCGATAATAAATAATAGTAAACTTGAATGATGAAAAATGTAGGTGTGTTGGAAAAAAATTAAAAGTATTTTCTAGAGGTCTGAAATCTATCTGTTTAGGTCTCAAGTAACTTGTACAATTGAACTACTTTTGGGAATTTAATTTTAAAGGAACTTATCCTTTTTGAAAAAAAAAAATGGTTTTAAAATTACATTTTTAACAAATGAAAATTCATGTAGACAGTAAATGTAGTAAAATTGAATTATTAAAATGTAGGTTGACTATAATAATTCATTTGAAGGAAATACCTGTTTGGAAAAAATAAATAAAGGTATTTTCTAGCGGCCTGAAAACCTTGCAATATTTGGATCTCGAGTAACTCGTACGTTTGACCTACTTTTGAGTATTTAATTAAGAGAATTTTTCCTTTTTGTAGAAAAAGTGGTTTTAAAATGACATTTAACAATGAAAATGCATGTAGATAGTAAATGTAAAATTGAATGATTAAGTAAATGTAGGTTTACTAAAATTAATTTTAATGAAATGTGTTGGAAAAAAATTTAAGGTATTTTCTAGAGGTCTGAAATCTATCCAATTTTTGGGCCTCAAGTAAGTTGTACGATTGAACTACTTTTGAGTATTTAGTTTTAAAGGAAAAAAAGTGGTTTTAAAATGATATTTAACAAATGAAAATTCATGTGGACAGTAAATGTAGTAAAATTGAATTATTAAAATGGGGGTTTATTATAATAAATAAATCATTTTAATGAAATGAAATATGTATGTTTGGAAAAAATAACACCTTTTCTATACAATATTTTCAAAATTTTGAGAAATAATGCAGTTTTCATCATTTTTTCCAAAAATTGTCAAATTTGATTTGGCAGATAAATAAAATCAAGTGGTTTGCCTTTGAGCACACCATGTGACATCATTTTGTTTACATCAATATTTTAATATTCTCATATTATGATACGGACTTTAGGTATATGTGACACTTTAAAAAACAATTAAAGGTAAAATAAAATTTATTTTTATACTTAAAGAAAACATAACCAAAGGATTGTGTACTGTATTTCTAATCTTTTTACTAGTTCTATGAGATGGTTGCAAAATTTGAGTCTCAAGTAACTTGTACGTTTGAACTATTTTTGAGTATTTGATTAACGGGCGCAACCCGAGTTTTGAAAATATGCACGAAATATGTTCCCCAATCCAACAAAATGAGTACGGAGATTGAGAAATATTGAAAGATTTGAAAACTTTGTAAAATCAATTGTAATTTTCTAGTTAAAGAAAGAAATAACAGAAGAATTGACGGTGACAGTTTCGAGTGTCGTTTCTTCTGCTCTGTCAAATATCAAACCGCCGACAAGCCAACAATCCTGTCACCACATCAGAAAGCCTAAGGATTGCGCCGCCAAACGTCGCAAGCCCCATTCTTTCATCGGGGAAGCTATAAGCGAGTGAGTTTCGCCTTTTCCATGTCTATAAAATCATTTCGTGACGTTTTCCCCTTACATCTTAGCACCAAACATCTGCTGAAAACCCTAAAGCACGAACGCAAGCTCGAGGAGAAGCTCGAGAGCCTCGAGGCGAGAACCAAGAAACTCAAGGAGAAGAAACTGGCGCTGTTCAGCGAGAAGTCGAGCGACTCGGACGCCGCGGGTCGCCCGGGCGCGCGTCGCCGGGTCGCCGAGAAACCCGAGGGGCCGACGGCCGTCCCCGAGGGACCCGACGGGGCCGACGAAGGGGAAAAGTGCGAGATGAACGCAGAGCCGGTAAAAAAGCGGAGCGCGGTGCCGCACATGCTGGGCGGCGAGGTGTACCTGCACCAGTGGGAGGTGGCCAACACGGGTTCGGCCCCGTGGACGTCGAAGACCTCGCTGCAGTTCACGTGGGGCTCGAAGGCGCTGGAGACGATCGACAAGGCCGTCAGCGTGCCGTACCTGAAGCCCGGCGAGAAGGGGGTGGTCGGGGTCAGGTTGCAGATACCGGGTGAGTCGGACGTTTGGACTATTTCGGTTCGTTTCGCGCGTTTGAACTACCGGAGCGAAATAACTAATAAATTTGCCTTGCGAGTTTGAGCGCCATGAAGAATTGATTTGAACTACTTTTGTGGTTTACTATTAAAAAAGAAATATTGAGCACGATACTTAAAAATCAAATGCACTATTTTATTTGGTTCGATTCGATATGGAACTGACACAAAAAAAAATCGAAATCGGTCAGTTAATCAAAAAGTTATTGGCGAAAGTGTGATTTTTTTGTCCCCCATCTTTAAGACTGTATATCTTAAAAGGAAGGCATCCCAGAAAAAAAAATTGTATGCCACATTTTGCATTTTTGTTAACGAGTTCTTTGAAATGGTATCAAAATTTTGGAGCTTAAGTAATTTGTACGTTTGAACTACTTTTGAGTTTTACTATAAAAAAAAAGAAATGGTGAATACAATACTTAAAAATCAAAGGCACTATTTTAGTTGGCTCGATTTAATAAAGAACACTGACAAAAAAACTATCGAAATTGGTGAGTTATTAAAAAAGTTATTTTCGAAAATGTGATTTTTTTTAGACCCATCTTTAAGAGATTTCTCTTAAAGGAAGGCATCACAGAAAAAATCTGTATACCATATTTTAGAAAATGTGATTTTTTTAGACCCATCTATCTCTCGAAGGAAGGCATCCCAGAAAAAAAATTGTATGCCACATTTTGCATTTTTGTTAAGAGTTCTTTGAAATGGTATCAAAATTTTGGGTCTTCAGTAATTTGTACGTTTGAACTACTTTTGAGTTTTACTATAAAAAAAGAAATGGTGAATACAATACTTAAAAATCAAAGGCACTATTTTAGTTGGCTCGATTTAATAAAGAACTGACAAAAAAACTATCGAAATTGTGTGAATTAATAAAAAAGTTGTTTTCGCAAATGTGATTTTTTTTAGACTTATCTTTTAAGAGTATATCTCTTAAAGGAAGGCATCGCAGAAAAGAATTTTATACCACATTTTGCATTTTTGATATGAGTTCTTTGAAATGGTATCAAAATTTTGGGTCTTTAGTAATTTGTACATTTGAACTACTTTTGAGTTTTACTATAAAAAAAGAAATGGTGAATACAATACTAAAAAATCAAAGACACTATTCTAGTTGGCTCGATTTAATACAGAACTAACAAAAAACTATCGAAATCGGTCAATTAATTAAAATGTTATTTTCGAAAATGTGATTTTTTTTAGGCCCATCTATCTCTTAAAGGGAGGCATCCCAGAAAAAAATTATATACCACATTTTGCATTTTTGTTACGAGTTCTTTGCAATGGTATCAAAATTTTGGGTCTCGGTCTCGAGTAATTTGTACATTTGACCTACTTTTGAGTATTTGACTGACTGGGCCAAAACAAGTTTTCAAAATTAATTATAACGTGTTGAATATGTTCCCAAACTATAGAATATGATATTAAAAAAATTGTGTTTTTTTTTTGTAAAAGAAAGAATCAAAAATCATGGCTTTTTTCTTCTTCGAAATTCTAGCCGAACCGGGCCAATACGAATGCTACTGGCACTTCATGCACAAGGGCCGCAGGTTCGGCCACTGGCTCGGCTGTCAAATAATCGTCGATCCGTTCGACCTGAAAGGCAACTCGTCCGTACTCGACATGACCCAGAAAACCGTAACCGACGAAATCTTCCAGACGCACTGCCCGATAGGCGGCGCGTTCATGTCTCCCTATCGGGAGGGCCAGCCGAGGGCCTCGCCCAAGCGCCTGTTCGACCTCGACCAATATTTCGAACCGGCCGGCGACAGGAAGGCGACGGAAGACGGCGAGAAAAACAGGGTCGACAAGATCGTCAGGAACGTCATGAAAAGGGTCGACCATCTGCAGATGAACGATCCCACCGACACTAATTGCAGTTCCGATTCGGATAATCAGAGCGTGGCGTCGGTTTCGGCAGGTAAAACGAAGAAGAAAGAAAGGTTGGCGTTTTTTAAAAATTATTTGTTTCTTTTCAGACAGTAACCATTCGAAATGTTCGCTGGCGGACTTTACAGTCATTCAGCCTTTCGTTGATGCACAAAATACCTTGACGGTAACTCGGGACGAACCAAAACCGTCGACTTCCGCGGAAGGCATAGAAAATTGCGACGACAATAACAACTCGCAGAATTCCGACAATGGCAGCGAAAAAGATATGGTTGTAATCACGGTCTCGAAAGATCAAAACGAATCGGATTTCGCGTGCATTTTAATCGACGGCCAGAAGATATTGATACCCAAGAAGATTTTAAAGGATGAATATGTCAGCGAGGGTAAGTTGGAATAATTCAGACTTGTACGCTTGAACTACTTTTGAGTTTTACTATATAAAAAGAAATATTGATGCGCTATTTTAGTTTGCTCGATTTGCTGTGAAACTGACCCAAAAATCATTAAAATTTGTCTATAAATAAAAAAGTTATTAGGGGAAATGTGATTTTTGGTCCCTATTTTTAAGGGACTATAATCTCGAAAGGGGGCCATCGTAGAAAAAATCTGTATACTGCTTTTTAAGTTCTATAAGCTATCAGTGATATTTCGGTTTTCGGGGAATTTGTACGTTTAAACTACTTTTGAATTTTATTATAAAAAAGAAATACATATTGACTGTTGATGTTTTATTTTATATAGTTCTATAAGCTATCAGTGATATTTCGGTTTTCGGGGAATTTGTACGTTTAAACTACTTTTGAGTTTTACTATAAAAAAGATATATCGATGCGCTATTTTAGTTTGCTCGATTGGTTGTGAAAATGACCCAAAAATCATTAAAATCCATCTATAAATAAAAAAGTTATTAGAGGAAATGTGATTTTTGGGCCCCATTTTTAAGAGACTATAATCTCGAAAGGGGGGCATCATAGTAAAAATTTTTATACCGCCTTTTCATATTTTTTTGACAAGTTCTATAAGCTATCAGTGATATTTCGATATTTCGGCTTTCAGGGAACTTGTACATTTGAACTACTTTTGAGTTTTACAGTTTTACTATAAAAAAGAAATATTGAGTACAATATTTGATGCGCTATTTTAGTTTGCTCGATTTGTTGTGAAACTGACCCGAAAATCATTAAAATCAGTCTCTAAATAAAAAAGTTATTAGAGGAAATGTGATTTTTGGGCCCCATTTTTAAGAGACTATAATCTCGAAAGGAGGGCATCATAGTAAATATTTGTATACCGCCTTTTCATATTTTTTTGACAAGTTCTATAAGCTATCAGTGATATTTCGATATTTCGGCTTTCAGGGAACTTGTACGTTTGAACTACTTTTGAGTTTTCATATTGTTTTGACAAGTCCTATAAGCTGTCGGTGATATTTCGGCTTTCGCGGCACTCGTACGTCTGAACTACTTTTGAATCGGGGTGGTTTCCGGCCTTCCAGAAGCCAGGAGCTCGATGTCGTCGAGCCCGTCGACGGTCGCGGCGGCCGGCGGGGCCCGGGACGCGCCCCAGCAGCAGGTGTGCCGCCCGCACCACGCGTTCAGGCACCCGGGGCTGGACTCGCCCAAGCCGGAGCTGATCAACCAGATCGAGCAGGACAACGAGCTGTCGCACTGTTCGGCGGTGGGCAGCAGCTTCTCGGACGTCAACGCGCCGCACCGGCTGTTCATCTTCCCGCAGGACTGTCCCGGGTACGAGGTGGTCCATCCGGCCCAGGTCATACCCGACGTGCTGGAGCACCAGGGGATGATTCCCGGTGAGAGAAATCGGGGCTCGGTAACTCGGAATTCGAGCTGCTAAGATTTTTAATTGAGTATAAATCGGAATTTAGACTTAACTCACTTGAAATTCACACTTAACTTGGAATTCCGACTACTAAAATTTTCAATTGAGTATATCGAAATTTGGACTTAAACTCACTTGAAATCCTAACTTACTAAGACTTCTAATTGACTGGGAATTTTAATTTGGTATCTAAGAATTTACATTTAATATGTGAGACTTAACTCTGTTGAAATCCTGACTTACTAAGACTTCTAGTTGGACATTTTTCAATTTGGTATCTAGGAATTCCGACTTATCCCAAAATTCACACTTACTAACTTGGAATTCCAACTAGTAAGATTTTTAATTGAGTATATCGGAATTTAGACTTAAACTCACTTAAATTCCTAACTTATTAAGACTTCTAATTGGACATTTTTCAGCTTGGTATCTAAGAATTCCGACTTATTATTTCAAAATTCACACTTACTAACTTTTAATACCAACTACTAAGATTTTTAATCGAGTATATCTGGATTTAGACTTAAACTCACTTGAAATCCTAACTTACTAAGACTTCTAGTTGTAAAATGTTCAACTTGGTATCTAAGAATCTAACTTACTACCCCAAAATTTACACTTATTAACTTGGAATTCCAACTACTAAGATTTTTAATTGAGTATATCCGAATTTAGACTACAACTCACTTGAAATTCGAACATTCTAAGAGTTCTTATTGACTGGGCATTTCAATTTGGTATCTGAGAATTCTCATTTAATATGTCAAAATTCTTACTTACTAATTGGCAATTCCAACTACTAGCATTTTTAACAGAGTAAATTGGAATTTAGACTTAACTCACTTGAAACCAGAACTTACTAATACTTGTAATTGAGTATATGGGAATTGGAACGTGGTATCTAAGAATTCTGACTTATTATCTCAAAATTTACATTTTTATTCATTGCACTGCAAAAATTTACTCAATCTCGATAACTAAAATTTTTAACTGAGTAGGTATATCGGAATTTAGTCTTAACTCACTTGAAATTCAAACTTGTCTAATTGATTGGGAATTTCGACTTGGTGCCTAAGAATTCTGACATTTAAATTCGAAGCACTAAGATTTTTAATCTAGTATAAAGGAATTTAGACTTACTAACGAATATATAAAAATATTTCACTTACTACATCAAAATTCAGGAATTGTAATTATAATTTATTACGATTTTTAATAGAGCATACTAGAATTTAGACTTATGCAGTTCAACTAATAAGATTTTTAATTAAAATTTGAATTTATTGAGACTTTTAATTGAGTATATGGGAATTTCGTCTGAGAACTTTGACTTACTACTAAGATTTTTAATTGAGTATATCAGAATTTAAACTTTACTCATTCAAAACTCAGACTCACTAAGACTTCTAATTGAGTATATATGGGAATTTCAACTTGGCATTTGTGAATTTCGACGAGATTCAGTTAGCGGCCAGCATGAAATTCCAACATTTTGCCATTTCCTAATGGAAACGGATACATTACGATACATTCTATCGAATGGGATACATTCTATCGAATGTATCGGAATTCGGACTTACCAACCCGAAATTTCAGACTTGCGCCCTTTGAATTCCGACGACTTTGACCCGAACCCGGCGGAGGCGGCCGCCCCCGCCTCCCACCCGCTCGCGCCCCAGAACCTCGTCGACGCCGTCCCCCCGCCGCCCCTCAACCTGACCACCCACGACCGCAACAACCCCTTCAACACCTACGACCTGCCCCACAATCCCCAACCTCACTTTCGCGTGTCTGGCGACTCGACGACGAGACCCGAGGAACCCGCGACTGGGCCCGAGGCGGCGGCGATACTCCCCTTCGCATTTAGCCCCGAGATGATCGCAATACGACAAATGGCGCCGACGGCAAGACCCGAGGAGACGGCGACGAGGCCCGAGGCGGCGGCGAAAGCCCCCTTCGTTTTCAGCCCCGAGGTGATCACAATACGACAAGCCGCGCCTGCGACAAGACCCGAGGAGACGGCAACGAGGCCCGAGGCGGCGGCGAAAGCCCCCTTCGTGTTCAGCCCCGAGGTGATCACAATACGACAAGCCGCGCCTGCGACAAGACCCGAGGAGACGGCGACGAGGCCCGAAAAGGCGGCCGACATACCGGAAGCGAGGGATGTTCCCGCGGCCGAGCCCAGGGCTCCGGATGTGCGCATCCTGCCGGAAACCCTCGTTTCCGGGGCGGTGAGCGTCGCGTCGTCGGCCATAAGCACGGCCAGGAGCATTTTGGGGGGCATGATGCCGCGCGAGGTGAGTCGACGACGGAAATATCCCGGCGGAAATTTACTTGTTCTTACCCAGCAGTCCGGTCGCTGGATCAACGGGCACTGGGTGTCGGCGAACCCGGAAACGCCGCGGGAGGTCAACCTGCAGGCGCTGGCCGAGATGGGTTTCTGGAACCGCGACTTGAACGCGACGCTCCTGGCGAGATACGACGACGACCTCAATCGGGTCGTGGCCGAGCTCGTCCAGTGATGTTAGCGAGGTTATGTCGTTGGTTGGTGCGGGAATGGAGCGGCACCAGATTACGCCCCAAACTGGTCGCAGAAATGACCTCGATGGGATTCTTCCCGTACCGGCCGAAAGTAATATTTAAGATGAATTTGACCTATTATTGATTGCATTTAGAAAAGTATATCTATAAATGAAATATCTTATGGTAGTCGTAATGGTATAGTGGTAACCGTTGGTTTAAGTTTTATATTATCGGTGTGGCTAGACGCACTAAAGGATCACACTTAGTGCGCGATTAATTCTGTGTTAGGTAGCTTTAAGGTTATGTTAGGCGCCTGTAATCGTTTATTGTATGTGATAATCTCAATAAATATAACCCTAAATGTGTTTGAAGGTTTATTTAGAAACAAGCATAAAAAACAAATATTAGGTGCCGATTAGTGGAATATTTATGAATACATTTTCATTGCAAAGGAACATTGAGACGAAAAAATGTATAAGTATTTTTTTTCGGGAAAAACTTTAAGTTCAAAAACGAAGAACAAAAATATGGAAGGTTTGCTGCATTAGTGGTTACATTTTGGCATAATTTGTAAAAATCTATCATATTTTTGAGAAAAAAATAAATTTACCAATAGTAGTTCAAATGTACTGTAACAAGTTTTTATTTTTTTCTAAACAATAACAGACTGATTTTCTTTACATTTTGTCAAAACGTAAGTACTAATACAGTGAACAATCCCTAATTTTTGAACTCCCAGTTTTTGAATAAATCCACTTTACAAAACTGCTGAATTTTCATTAGTTTTTTGAGTAAATTGAAAATGATGAAAAAAGTGGGGAATGTTTACTGTATTTAGGTTTGGCAAAAGTTTGAAATAAATCTGTCTGCTACTTTTTAAGATAAATTTACAAAATTAGTTCAAATGTACTTTTACCGTGTTTTCACTTTTTCCTAAAAAATAACAGACGGATTATCTTTACATTTCGTCAAAACATATCTACTAATACAGTGAACATTCCCTATTTTTTTCATAATTTTTTAACTTGCAGTTTTTCTATAAATCCACTATACAAAACAAGACTGCGGAATTTTCATTCAAATTTTTTGGAAAAACCGAAAATTATGAAAAAAGTGGGGAACGAAATGTAAACTAATACAGTAATGTACCCTATTTTTTTCGTAATTTTTGAACATACACTTTTTGCTCAAATATACTTTACATTTTTTCATCTCGCTATAACTTTTTAGGTTTTAAAAATTATTCTCCCGTTTTTTCATCATTTGTTTGTTCCATAGTTTCTCCAGCCGTTTCCGCATTTTTCTCACTTTCTTCGCCGCATAACGCCAACAAATTATACTTTTTAAACTTGACGAAATCGGGCACAACTCCGATCAAAGCAAACCCCTTGATAACTTCAACGATGATGGATACTTCGGCATTTTTCAAATCGACTTTATGATCGTCGCGTATTTTGCAAACAACGTCGGCGATACCTTTTATAACTTCGTCCCTGTTGACGCTGTTGTTATTTCGGTGATTATACACCACAGAAAAAGACTTGGGCGCGTCTTTGAAGTATTTTTCTGCTAGCGGCCCGAAAGCTTTCACTATATCGTTGATATAAGCCTTGCAGGTTGTTTCTATTGGTACCAACCTCAATAAGAATCTTGCTTGTTGATTTTTCGTATCGTTTATATCGCTCAAAATCTTATGGGCCAGCTCTACGGGGTTTTCATATGTCGTTTTTATGAACAGAAAGTTCTTCGCTCCCGAATCCACGACTTGAAACCTTTGCTTTACTCTTCTGATTTCCTTCAGTTCGTTTTCGAGCTCGTCTCCAATATCTTCGGTTTCTTCCGATGTTTTAGCAACTTCCTCCCTTTTTATAGGATATAAGATATCTGCATATTTGTTGAGAATGTTGTACGATTCGCGTATGCAATCTTTTTCTCGATTGTTGCAACTGCACAAGAAGCCACGCTGGTTTACGTCTAGAGTGTACTGTTTTTGGCGTTGTTTGCCGTGAAATCCCTTTTTTGGCTTCGCTTTATATATTTCACTCATATTTTACGTTTGTTTTTGCACAGAATGTTTTTTTTTTACAAAATATTTGTAGGTTATAACCACACCACGAAACACTAAAGCTACGTTAATAGATGTCAAAGATTCCTCTTCTTATTTTGGTTTTTGTTATTTAGCAACACCCCCTGAAGTTAGCATCATAATGAAAAAACAAAAATCTATAAAGTTAGGTTGACTTTGTCACTGTCTTCTTCTTCCACCGTGGTTTTCGTTACTTAGCAACATTCCCGCCCTGCGAAGTTAGCAACACAACGACCGCCAACTGTCATCCGAAACGAAACTGAAAATCCCCAGTGCTTGTGTCAGGGACCTCGGACATTTGTCAACAAAAAATTTCTAATTTCCAGCGCAAATAAGGCAACAGTAAACCGTACAAATGGGCACAAAATAAACGCGGGGCACGAGCAAAATGGGCTTCGATTTGAATCGTTTCCAGGGGGAAGTGGACGAGGAACTGATCTGTCCGATATGTTCGGGCGTGCTGGAGGAACCACTTCAAGTATGTTTTGGAGAATTTCTGGTGGATTTTAATAAGGAATTTTTAGGCTCCCTCTTGCGAACACGCCTTTTGTAAACCGTGCATAACCGAGTGGATTTCCAGGCAGCCGGTGTGTCCGGTCGATAGGCAGAACGTGACGACCGCCCAGCTGAGGCAGGTGCCCCGTATATTGAGGAATTTGCTTTCCAGGTGAGTTCCAGAAGTTCTTGTTCGACAGGAAATTGTTGCTTTGTTTTTGTTCTAATTCGCTGCCTTAGAAAGCTGTTGAGTAATAAGTGTTATTGTTAATGTAATTGGTGTGGCAAATTAGAATAATTCATAGGAAATCGGAGGTTTTTCCAGTGTTTCCTTTGGTAGTTTCGGTTTAGAAGCATTTAGAATTGCTGCGTCAACACAAAATGTTAATAATAAGAAGGGCCATGTCCATTAGAAGTAAAAAGAAGTAAGAAACAAAAAAAATTTATGTCACTTTTATTCGATTTATGTAAAAACCGTAAGATCAGGAATTATGAAACAAATAGGTAACATTCTGTGCATTAATAGTTACATTTTACCAAAATGTTCAGAAAATCCGTCCTCATTTTTTTATGAAAAAAATGGAAAATGTGTTTATCTACATTTGAACTACTTTACAGACTGTCAATAAATTGTGATAACGCCCAGTACGGCTGCACCCGTATTTTAAAACTCGACTCACTATCCGCACACTTAGAAGAATGCGAGTACAATCCAAAGAGGCCGCTACCGTGCGAGCAGGTATTTAGATATTTAATGTTTTGTTAAATACTTTTTTTTTCTACAAACCATTTCTAGGGATGTGGCTTAGTTATACCGAAAGACGAACTAAAAGACCACAACTGCGTCAAAGAATTGAGATCGCTGATAACTACGCAGCAACAGAAATTGAATGACTTCCAACAAGAACTGAACGAGCAAAGGTTCCTGATAGCCGAACAAAGAAGGGAAATGCAGCTTTTAAGGGTGAGAAAATGAGCAAAAATTAGGTCGCCGTTGCCAATTAAAAAAATTAGGACACATTGCCATTCTGAATGTACACCTCATCAATTAGGTCATGTTTGGTGATAAACCGTATCAAATGGTAACATGGCCTAATTTGGCAACCTGCCCTAAGGTCTTGTTGCCATCTGTCCCTGTTTATATTGGTCAGATGGCAACCACGACCTAATTTTATAAGTTTGTCGGCAACCATGACCTAATTTTATGTTTTTGAAGCGAATATGCCGTTTATTAATTTTCTATGTAGGAATTCATGCGTGCAATGAGAATATCGAACCCATCGATGCGGGCGATTGCCGACGCCATGGAGAGAGACGAGGTGCTTCGGTGGAGCAACTCCCTGCAAAGGGCCAGAGTTACGAGGTGGGGCGGGATGATTTCTACCCCCGACGAAGTTTTACAGGTGAAAGAACAAAAAGAAAATGGGAAATTCGTCGAAATTTATTTCGTTCTCGTTTCAGCGCATGATTAGAAGGACGCTGACGGAAATGGGGTGTCCGCCTCACGTTTTGGACGATTTGATGGAGAATTGCCACGAACGACGGTGGCCCCCCGGGTTGTGTTCATTGGAGACTCGGCAGAATAACAGGAGGCAATATGAGGGTTATGTTTGTAAACGGGTGACTGGAAAACAGGTGAGTAACGTTTATGGATGAATGTATAAAAAAACACAATTATTAGGTCATGTTGCCATTTGGGATGCACTCTTGGCAACATGACCTAAGGTATCTTGTTGCCATCTTCTGTCCCTGTATGTCTTTTCTTAAATTAAGAAACTATTTGAGTAAAAAAATTAAAGGTCTTCTAATTTTAGTACATTGGAATTAAAACTATTTTTTTGGTAAATCTGGCCTCATTTCCTTAAACTATACATGATTCCGAACAAAAAAGTACATTAAAATAAATTTACCAAAAGCAACCATTTTCGAAATATCGATAACTTTAGATTTTAGTATACAAATTTTACTCAAAGGCAAAAACTGAAAATTATCTCGAAAATGGGGGGTTTCAATAAATTTTAACAAGAATATTTATTTATTAAGAAAACCCTGAGGAATATAGAAATGTATAGAAAATATAGGATTTCTAAAAAAATTGAGAAAATATTTGACTATAACCATCACATAGGTTATAGACAAGAAGGCAAACTACACATTATTCTCAATAAAAAAGTACTCTTGAATAAATTTATAAAAAGCAATCATTTTTGAAATATCCACAACTTTAGATTTTAGCACACAAACTTTACTCAAAGACAAAAACTGAAAATTATCTTGACAATGGGGGGTTTCAATAAATTTTAACAAGAATAATATTTTATTAAGAAAACCCTATAGAATATATAAATGCAAAAAAATTAAGAATTTCTCAACAATTTAGAAAATATTTGACTAACTATAACATAGGTTGTAAACAAGAACTTAAACTTAGTTATTCATAACTTTTAAAGAGATAACTTTTAGGCAAATCTGGCTGCATATTCTTAAACTGCACATTATTCTTAATAAAAAACTACTCTTGTATAAATTTACGAAAAGCAACCATTTTCCGAGTATCGACAACTTTAAATTTTAGCATACAAATTTTAGTCGGAGACAAAAACTGAAAATTTTCTCAAAAATGGGGGGTTTAAAGAAATTGTCACAAGAATATTTTTTTAGTAGGAAGACCTTATGAATTATAGAAATGTATGGAATATGAAGAGTGTCTCAAAAATTGAGCAAATATTGATGATCGTATTTTATTTCATTTTGATGTTTTCAGGCTGTACTGGTGCTGGCATGTGACAACTCGCACATGGCCGAAGACATGATGGTCGAACCAGGGCTTCTTATGATTTTCGCCCATGGAATCGAGTGATTAAGTGATAAACGATAAAAATCGGTGACTAGAACATTCCGTGCGAATCGAGCAAATTGTGATGAGCTCGCACTCAAAAATAAAAACGTAACGTTAGGAAAATTCAGTGTCTTTTATATTTTATATTGCACAAACTTTGATAATAACCGGTACTGTCTTCTTTGATCTCAAATAGACAAAGTGTGTAGAGGAATCCCATGGATTTCGAGCTAGTCAAAGCGATTTTTTGATTGGTACCCAATATTGTGAAATAGCACAAAAAATACACAAATGAAACGATTTTATGTTATAATGGGCATTTATTATAGTTTTTTTTTCGATTACTCATTATGTTAATTAATTTTTTTATACTAATAAACTTTAAAATTTTCGTATTTTTTTATTTCTCACCTCTTTACCCAAAATAGATAATTGCCAACAGAACCTTAGAGAATATTGCAAATTAGGCAAAATTGCCATTTCACCTAATTTTTGTAACTTCAGAGTATATTTCCTAGCTTTGGTGTTGACATTTTGTGACCTTGGCCTATATTTGTCCAAGGTCGAGACAATTTGAAAATCTTGGCAACCTTGACCTAATTGGGTTCAAGGTCGGGAAATATTAAAAACCCGAACATTCGGTTTAGCTACATGGCAACCTTGACCTACTTTTTCTCAAGGTCAGACACATCTGAAATATTCTGTCTCCCCGGCAACCTTGACCTAATTTTGTTCAAGGTCGGGAAATATTTAAAACCGGAATATTCGGTTTAGCTACATGGCGGCCTTGACCTACTTGTTCTCAAGGTCGACACATCTGAAATATTCTGTCTTCCCGGCAACCTTGACCTAATTTTTCTCAAGGTCGAGCCACGCTTGTTGTATATACATGGCAACCCTGACCTAATTTTTGTTCAAGGTCGAATAACAATAATTTTCTATGGTTTTATGGCCATTCGAGTAACGTTTGAAATTTTTTTGTTGAAATAAAACCACATTTTGAAGGAAAATAAGCAGTTTATTGAAGATATCGCACAAAGTACAAAAAATTACAAGAAAAGCACAAAGTGATTGCAAAAAAGCCATTTATTCAAATAAAATGTTACATTAGTTCGTTCTACAAGAACCGACGTTAATCTGCCCTTCTACCATCGATGGTAGGATTTCCACAGCTTCATTGTTGACTTGAATATTCTTTATACAACCAACAAAGGGAGATCTGACGGAAATTCCTCGAACTCTCTTCAAAAGTTTGTGCCCGCCCAAAAACAGTGCGCTCCCCGTATCTGTCGATGATGCATGGTGATCCCCGATCTTCGGGTCGGTAAAAACGCTGTCGACAGACAGTGTCATCACGTTCCTTGACTTTACAGCTGAAATATTCGACAAAATTATTTTTAACATACCTTATGACCTAATTTTTAGGTCATAACATTAGAACTACTATTTTTTTTTGTAAATCTAGCCGCATTTCCCTAAACTACACATGCCTCCCAACAAAAAAGTACTCTTTAATAAATTTATAAAAAGCAACCATTTTTGAAATATCGACAACTTCAAATTTTATTTAGCACACAAACTTTACTCAAAGACACAAATTGAAAATTATCTCAAAAATGGGGGGTTTCAATAAATTTTAACAAGAATATTTTTTTATTAAGAAGACCCTAGGGAATATAGAAATGTATAGAAAATGAAGAATTTCTCAAAAATAGAAAAAATATGTGACCTTAACCAACACATCGGTTATAGACACGAAGACAATCTTAATTATTGGCTCGTAACTTGTAAGGTGGTTACTGTTTGGTAAATCTGGCCGCATTTCCCTAAACTATACATGGTTCCAAACAAAAAAGTACTCTTGAATAAATGTATAAAGAGCAACCATTTTTGAAATATCGGCAACTTTAGATTTTAGCACACAAATTGTACTTAAAGACAAAAACTGAAAATTAACTCGAAAATGGAGGGTTTCAATAAATTTTAACAAGAATTTTTTTTTATTAAAAAGACCCTACGGAATACAGGAAGAGTGTAGAAAATGACGAATTTCTCAAAAATAGGAAAAATATTTGACCTTAACCATCACATAGGTTATAGACAAGAAGGCAAACTTAATTATAGGCTCATAACTTTTAAGGTGGTAACTCTTTGGTACATCTGGCCACATTTTCCTAAACTACACATGGTTCCAAACAAAAAAGTACTCTTGAATAAATTTATAAAGAGCAACCATTTTTGAAATATCGGCAACTTTAGATTTTAGCACACAAATTTTACTCAAAGACAAATACTGAAAATTAACTCGAAAATGGAGGGTTTCAATAAATTTTAACAAGAATATTTTTTTATTAAGAAACCCATAGAGAATATAGAAATGTATAGCTATAGAAAAATTTCCTAAATATTGAGAACATATTTGACTTAAACCGTCACATAGATTATAGACAAGAAGACAAACTCAATTATTGGCTCACAACTTTTAAGGTGGTAACTCTTTGGTAAATCTGGCCGCATTTCCCTAAATTATACATGGTTCCAAACAAAAAAGTACTCTTGAATAAATTTATAAAGAGCAACCATTTTTGAAATATCGGCAACTTTAGATTTTAGCACATAAATTTTACTCAAAGACAAAAACCGAAAATTAACTCGAAAATGGAGGGTTTCAATAAATTTTAACAAGAATAATTTTTTATTAAGAAAACCATAGAGACTATAGAAATGTATAGAAATAGAAAAATTTCCTTATTGGCTCATAACTTTTAAGGTGGTAACTTTTTAGCAAATATGACATACGAGACGAAAATTTGACAGTCTGCAACGTTACCTTGAATCTCGTGCCAGTTGCCGTCGCACAGGGTGTACTTGCTCGAATTGGAACTCGCCGGACTGTAGGTGGCGACCACCTTGCCCTTCCCGCTTTCGACCGTCAACCGGAGGTCTCCGTCGACCATTTCCAACACCAAGTAGTCCCTGCGGCCGTGGGCGGCGATCAACAGTCCGGACACGTTCCGCGGCTTTATGTCCATCTTTATCGTGAACATCACTCCGACCTAGGAAGATATGCGTCGTGTGAGAACATTCTCTAAATTGGAATGTTCTCTAAAGGGCTGGGAATGTTATCTAATTAGAGAATGTTCCATATTTGATGGATGTTCTTTAGTGTTACAGGAACATTCTCTACAAAGCTAAGGATATGTTAACTATTTAGAGAATGTTCCATATTTAGGGAACGTTCTCTATTTTTACCTTAAATCTGTCTTTCAACTTGACGTAGCTGTTAACTCCACCACCAAAGAATGTTCCGGGTTCTATGTTGTCCGAACACGGTATGATGCCGATTTCTTGGGCATTTTCGAGGGGTTTGTTGTTCATGAGCAGATTTCTTATGCAACCGTTATAGTATTCAGCTGTGTTCTGTAAAGAAAAATTTTTAAATAAAAGTGATTTTTGCAAGATCCTAGTGATTTTTTGCAAACTAAATCACCTGAATCTAGTAACATTTTGACAAAAGTACACACTTTAGCATCAAATGATTATATCTGGTGCTATTTTTCTGGCAAAAACTCACCAGATTCTTCTGCACCAACTCATAGTCGACCGGCTTCAACCCGCCAAAATAGAACGGCGGTTTCAAGTTCAAACTGGCCACCTTCTCCTCCAAACTCCCCTGGAAACTGTCGCCATCCACCACCAACTTCCCATCGGATCCGTTCCTGCTGAACTCGACGAAATGCCACGTGTCGTCGTTGTACACCTCCCTCGTCTTTATCACGACCGGCTCGTTGTCGCCCTTAAAAGTGAACACCAAGTGCCCGTTCAGTAGGACCAATGCCGAATAATGTTTGCGCAACTTATTGTCGTCGACGTAAAATATTATTCCGTCAGGACTGCTGGCCTTTATTTCCAGGCTGAAATCAAACGATTTGCGCAAATGACCGCGTGGGGTGTTATGTTCGATCCTACTCTCTTTTTGGGTACCTAAAAGAAAACGTTCACGGTTTTCCCTAAAGTCAAATTTCGGGGCCGGCACTTACCGAATTTGTAACCGCTACTCTTAAGATCTTCCGCGGCGGGTTCTAAGGGTAGGGCGCATTTTTCGACCTTGGTTTTGCTGGTCTTTGGTGGGACAGTGCCCGGGGCCCTGGTGTCGACTACGATGTCAGGCGAATCGCCACGACCAGCGTCTGTTGACAATATGCAAAGGCAAAATAAACAAAGGTTATAGGCGCAAAGGCTCATAACTTTTAAGGTCGTAACTTTTTGGTAAATCTGGCCGCATTTCCTTAAACTGCACATGTTTCTCAACAAAAAAGTACACTTGAATAAGTTTGTAAAGAGCAACCATTTTTGAAATATCGTCAACTTTAGATTTTAGCACACAAATTTTACTCAAAGACAAAAACTGAAAATTAACTCGAAAATGGAGAGTTTCAATAAACTTTAACAAGAATAATTTTTTATTAAGATAACTCTAGAGAATAAAGGAATGCATAGAAAATGAAAAATTTCTCAAAAATGGAGAAAATATCTAATTTTAACCATCACATAGGTTATAGACAAGAAGGCAAACTTAATAATTGGCTCATAACTTTTAAGGTGGTAACTCTTTGGTAAACCTGGCCGCATTTCCCTAAACTACACATGGTTTCAAACAAAAAAGTACTCTTGAATAAATTTACATATAGCAACCATTTTTGAAATATCGGCAACTTTAGATTTTAGCACAGAAATTTTACTCAAAGACAAAAACTGAAAATTAACTCGAAAATGGAGGGTTTCAATAAATTTTAACAAGAATAATTTTTTATTAAGAAACCCATAGAGAATATAGAAATGTACCTATAGATATAGAAAAATTTCCTAAATATTGAGAACATATTTGACTTAAACCATCACATAGATTATAGACAAGAAGACAAACTCAATTATTGGCTCATAACTTTTAAGGTAGTTACTTTTTGGTAAATCTGGCCGCATTTCCTTAAACTGCACGTTTCTCAACAAAAAAAGTACCCTTGAATAAGTTTGTAAAGAGCAACCATTTTAAAATAGCGGCAACTTTAGATTTTAGCACACAAATTTTATTCAAAGACAAAAACTGAAAATTATCTCAAAAATAGGGGGTTTCGGTACATTTTAACAAGAATAACTTTTTATTAAGAAAACCCTAGAGAATACAGGAATGCGTAGAAATAGAAAAATTTCGCAACCTACACATGCTTTTTACCAAAAAAGAACTCTTAAATAGATTTACAAAAAGCAACCATTTTTAAAATATCAACAACTTTAAATTTTAATGCACAAATCTTACTCAAAGACAAAAACTGAAATTTATCTCAAAAATGGGGGTTTCCATGAATTTTAAAGAGTATTTTTTTATTAAGAAAACCCTATATATTATAGACATTTGTAGAAAATAAACAATTTCTCAAAAATTGAGTTCATCTAGTGACTTTTTTGCAACTAAATCACTTGAAACACACCCAAATCTAGTAACATTTTGGCGACAACATCTCAAATGATTTTTATGAACGTTGGCACTTACTTATCAATATCGGAGCCTCAGTTTGGACCGCTGGTGGTGTAGTAAACACTTGTATAACCTCTGGTTCCGGCGGCAAAGTCGGTACTAAAAAAAATCGCTATATACATACCTCTCTGTCGACAACAATTCTATCGCCACTTACTTCCATGCACGTCGGGATCCAACGGCACATAACTTTCGTCTAATATACACTTGTCGAGTATCTCCATGGATCTATCCGTGGTATTTGCAAAGTTTTTGACATTTCCGTTTACCGTCAAATCGGCGATACATCCGTGGAACGGTATGTCCGAACCGACTGTACCTTCGTTCGCCTTTAGTTTTCTTGGCAGGCCGCCTACGTACATAGTGGCATACAGTGTGTGTATCGGCTTTGGATCCTCATCACTGAAATAAACGTGACGATATATACATGAAAGAAAGAAAGACGACGTTAGACCTACACTTGGAAACCATAATCGTCAAAGTCGACCCTGAGCATTTTGTCGTTGTGTATGACGGAAACGACGTGCCACTCGCTGTCATTAAACGTATCCTTTGACACCAACGGCGTTCTCTGGCTTATAACCTTCAAATGTCCGTCTACGAGCGCCAGCGAAATACCGTTACTTTGATCTTGATCGGTGGCGTAGAAAATGAGCCCGTCTTTTTCTCTGGTTTTAAATTTGAGGCTGGCTTTGAAATCGTTGTTAATAGCCAGGCGATCCCAACCGACGAAACCGGGCCGGCTCTTCTCGAACGATATCATTGGAGCAAACTTGAACAAAAAAATGTTGCCGATTTTTTTCCTTTCCGTTTCTTTATACCTTACCTTTTCGGGACAGCCCGGAATGACGTCGTATTCTTTTATGTTGTTTCGGAGGTCTAAAGGTTCGGTTGTGACGGTGACGTTGTTGATACAGCCGTCGAATTTGATCCCGGTAACATCTTTGAATGAAATGTCGTGCGGATAACCACCAAACGATATGGTGTCGATGGGTTCGAGGGAAGTGCCGGTAATGGGGTTGGTTCTGTCAAGAATGTCGTCGTTGTCGATACGTAATGCACCCCTATGGCCGCCCCGAGTAGCCTCGATCTAGAAATCAGACAGACATTATTAATGTCTATTATTTTGCATATTCTGAAGGAAGTTACTCATAAAACCTGATATATTGAAAATTAGATACTAAAAGGGGCATTTTTATGTAACGAAATAGTCATAATTTTCACGGGAAAGAAGAAAAATCCGTGTTAGAAAAAAAGTAGGTCAAACGTACTAAATTAATGCATGCTTATGTTTTATAAAACTTTCATCATAACGCCTTGTACATAGGAAACTAGGGACTAATATGAAGATTTGTACATGAATAGTCTAATTTTTAACCGAGAAGTAAAAAAAATATGTATGAATATTTTTGGCATTACAAAAAATAGTGAATTGAAAAAAAATTGTCAGCAGAAGAAATAATTTTCAACTGCTTCCCGTTAAGCAATCTTGCTCAAAAGAAATATGAACTGCTTGTTTGTTTGTTAGCTTGTGTGTACCAATTTTGAGATTGATACCTCCAGCAGTTCAAAAGTTATTGGGTCAGAAAAAACATTTAATTTGTAAATTTTAGCATTTCTTCCTTCTAGTCTTATTTGGATGCGAAATAAAAGTATATTATTTACAAAGTTGAGTTTACTAATTTTCAAAAAAAAAATTCTTAGGGAAATAAAAAAAATCTGAAAATGCAATCCTTTTTCTTTTTTCAAAAGTTTTTCAAACATTAATTTTCTGCTTTTTTTTGTAAAAGTTTCATCACAGTGTTTTGTATATTGAAAACTAGAGACTAAAAGGAACATTTGTACGTAAAGAAATATTGTAAATTTAACCGAAAAGTAGAAAAATCTAAGAGTAGGTCAAATGTACAAATGTATATTTTTTTGTATTTTTTGCCAGTGTCCTCTATAAGGCGTTTTCTGGAAATAATACTGAAAGGAACTTTTTTACATACAGTCTAAATATTCACGAATAAAAATAGAAAACGGTAATTTGTTTGCATTTTTTGTAAAAGTTTCCTCATAATGCTTGTTTGTTGTAAACTGGAGACGAACGGTAACATTTGTATGTAAAGAATAGTGCAAATCTACCGAAAAGTAGAAAACTATGTTGCAAAAAAGTAGGTCAAACGTATAAAATAAATTCTACACAAATCTTGTGACATTTTTGCAAATAAATCACCTGAAAACACACAATTTAGTGACTTTTTGAATAGTACTTTATAGCCAATTATTTGGTTGGATATTAATTCTACACATTCCCTTTTTTTTTCAAAAATGTTACCTACTTTTTGGCATTTTTTGTGATAGTTTCCTCATAAAGCTTTGTATATTGGAAACTAGAGACTAAAAGGAACATGTGTACGTAAAGAAATAGCGTAAATTTCAGTAAAAAGTAGAGGAATCTAAAAGTAGGTCAAATGTACAAATGTTCATTTTTTGTATTTTTTCTAAGTTTAATTATAATAAGGCCTTGTTTTTTGGAAACTAGACAAAAAGAAACACTTTGAAATAAAGTCCAAGGTTAGTTTAAACTAACCTTGGAGTAGTCTAAATTTTGACAGAAATGTAGAAAAATTGAATATACCTTATTTTACAAAAAAAAAGTCAAAACTAGAAAATGTTAATGCATTTTTTTAACAGTAACATTACTTATATGTAAAGAAATGGCGTAAATTAAACCGAAAAGTAGAAAATACCAAAAATAGATCAAATGAATAAAGTGTATTTCTTTTTTAACAAAAACACACTAGAATAGAAAATGCAATTTTTTGAAATTTTCCAACAATTTTATATACACAATTACCTTGTGCCAGTTGCCATCATTATAGCTACGCGACGTAGCGAACTTCTTCGTACCGCTTCCCAAATTGTATTGATACAAAACTTTGCCGTTCCTCAATTCTAGTGCGATAAACGTCGATTCCTTCCCGGCGAACATTATCAGACCTAAAATATTACATTTCAGACACTTAGTTTCCTTCATTACACAAATATTTTCACCTTCCGTCGCGAACGTCTTAAACGAAAGCTGTATGATCGATTTCGACCTCAACTGCAACGTTTTCGCGTCCATTATCACATAACCGTGTCCGTTAAACCTATAACCCGTGCTCCTTTGCAAAACTACCAGCTGATTTCTAAAAAAAAATTTTTTTTTTCGCATAAATTTAGAATTTTTTTCGACATTCACCTTTCTTTGGCGCCATGATTATTCTCGTAGCCATCGTTAAAGTTCCACAAAGACACCGGATTATTCCCTATAACCAGATCTTCGATTTCGCCCTCGAAGAACGTGATCCCGTCGAGGTCTTTTTGAGACTCGTAATGCGGCGGAAAACTGCCAACGAATAGTTTCGATTTGTCTTTGTCGAGGTTGAAAATAGTGTAGGGACCGTCTAAGGGTTTTTCCTCGGTGATGACATTTTCCAAATGATCGGGAAGTTCTTCGCGTATCGTCAATTTTGCGTTATGCCCAACCCTGAAAGTTTTTCTGTTTCTTGCCTTATTTGTACGAGTTTCGTTGTAAAAGATTATATATTGCAAACAGGAGACTTAGAAGAATGTTTTCTTGTAAAGAAATGGGCAAATTTTTAACCGAAAAGTAAAGAAATCTGCGATATAAAAAAAGTAGATCAAACGTACAAAATTAAGATAACTCACCTCTCCACTATAAATTGATACCAATTATTATCGGCCACATATTTCTTATTTACAACACTCTCCGGTCCATTTCCAATGTCCAACTTCAATACAGGGTATCCATTTTGCACAACCAACGCCATATAATCATCCTAAAAAAAAATTATTCCGTTTATTTTTTCCAACCAGTTTTTTACCACCTACAGTCTTGGTTTTCCTCAAATTCGTCCCGTTTGGATTTCCCAGGTACATTATAAGCCCGTTCGGCTTATCCGTCCTAAAATACCCGCTGAATTTCGTCGAAGTCGTCAAGTCTTCGATGTTCGAGGGATTCCTTAATTCCAGCGTCGTATTGGGGTAAAACTTGGCCCCCACCTTTATTCTGTTCGCTATGTCCCTCGCCAGTTCGATTTGTTGGTTTAGTTTGTTGATTTTGCTTTTGATGTCGTCAGAGATTTTGTTTAGGTTGTCTTGTTCCGCGGGTAGTTTTTGTAGTTTTTCGATAAGTCTCGGCAATTGTTCGTTTACGGTATTAATGTGCTTGTCGGTTTGGTTTAGGTTGCGTCTCATGTCGTCAAGGTCTTTTGGTAGCGTTCTCGCTTGCTCTTTTTGATTTGGTAGCTAAAAAAGTATAATAAAATTCGTTATGTTGTAAATAAAAAAAAAAATTGTACATTTACCTCGTTAAAAGTGTTATTAACAACTTCCTCGACTTCTTTCGTATAAACGTTGGCACTTTCCGCGTTTTTAGAAGCATTCCTATACGCTTTTTCAAGAGATTCAATCGGAATTTTGTCCAAAATATTTTCGACCTTTTTCAACATATCCTCGTTGTTGTCGTGTGTCTCCTTAACCGGCTTATAATTGTTCAAAGCATCTACAAGCTTCGGCTTCAGGTCCTCCTGCGTTTTCTTGTTCAACGCGTGAGCGTCGTCCAAATTCTTCGAAGAATTCGAATCCGAATCGTACGTTCTATCTTGAATGCTATTCAGAATATCGGAGGCGTGGTTCGTGTCATTCTTGGCGGAATCAGCGGCATCCCTCGCGCTCTTCACTGCATCCACGATATCTTTGTACGCCCTCGCCGCTTTTATCGCGTCGTTGCTGCCGATCTGCGGTTCCGACAATATCGCCTGCAGCTCTTCGACTCTCGTCGACAGATTCTTGGCGTGCTCCTGGACCTTTGGCTTGAGCTCCCGTATCTGTTCGATCTCGGCATCATTGTTGTCCAATTTGGTCTCGAACTCGTCGTTGTGGGCCCCCAGCTTGTCGGGGGCGTCCTGCAGGATTTTGAGGGTGCCTATCGCGACGTCTATGAGTTTCGAGGCGTTGTTCAAGAGTTCGCCGGATTTATTTAGGTTCGTTTTGGACGTCTCTATTTGGTGTTCGATGTTGTCCAGCTTGCTCTTCAGTTTGTCTTTGCTGAAAAGGGACGCGAGAAAAAATAGAACATAAGACAGGTGCACTCATATCTGTATGTTTTTAAGCAGTTGTGCATTTTGCGGACTACTTAAAATGGGTACATGTTAAAATGAAAATGCCGAGACAATGGAAAGATATAGAAAAATATGTATGTAAAGAAACTTGTACGGTAGAAAATTCTCTACAAAAAAGTCTAGAACAGTATTTATCTAAATTTAATAGTTCTGAAGATATAACACTCAGAAATTAATAAATATTTAATAGTGTATTTCAACGTCGCATGTAGATATATTGTATTGTAACTTTTGTAGAGCTTTACGTAGAATCATAGGGTAAAATCTAAGGTTATAGTATGAACATACAAAAGATTTTTTAATAGGTTGCCATAATGAAAAATGCCCTAAATTTTTAGGAACATTTAAAATAGTAATGTTTTAAGTAAAAGTGAAAATGCTGTCTAAACGAAAAGACATACAAAAAATGTAAAGAAACATAGTTGTAGAACAGAAAATTCTCTACAAAAAGTTGAGGACAGTATTTATCTAAGTTTAATAGTTCTGAAGATATAAGACTCAGAAATAATAAATATTTAATAGTGTATTTCAACGACATGTAGATATATTGTATTAAAACTTTTGTAGAGCTTTACTTAGAATCATGGAGTAAAATTTAAGATTATAGTATGAACATACAAAAGTTTTTTTAATAGGTTATCATATAAAAAATGCCCTAAATTTTTAGAAACATTTAAAATAGTATATTGAAGTAAAAATTAAAATGGTATATAAACAAAAAGAGATACAAAAAAAATGTAAAAAATGTAAAGAAACCAAAAAGTTTAGAACGGTATTTATCTAATTTTAATAGTTTATATTTCAACAATATATAGATATATTGTATTATAACTTTTGTAATGTTTTACGTAGAATCATGGGGTAAAATCTAAGATTATAGTATGAACATACAAAAGATTTTTTAATAGGTTATCATATGAAAGAAGCCCTAAATTTTTTAGAAACATTTAAAATAGTATGTTGTAACTAAAAATGAAAATTGTGTCTAAACGAAGAGAGATGCAAAAAATATGTAAAGAAACCAAGTTGTAGACCAGAAAATTGTCTACAAAAAGTTTGAAACACTCTTTATTTAGCTTCAACAGTTTTGAAGAAAATAATAAACATTTAATATTGCATTTCTAAAGAAATATTTGAATATTTTGAACAATCATCTCTCCAAAATGTTGTTTCATTTATTTATTAAAGCTTTTATGATGCAGAAAAGTTGTCTTAATGCTTTTATTTTTAAAAGTTATAAAAGTACAATCTGTGTTCTCATTCCTATTTCAAACATTTCGTTGTATCCGGTCTATTTTTAGAAACGCTCTAAACACTTCATTATCTCCCATTCGACCTTCTTTAACCTCGCGACAACATAACGCCACGTACATTTGGGCGTGTCCCCTAAATTTTTACTTTATTCTTCCTAAATCTAAAGTTTCTTCAAATTCGAATTTTCAAATTTCCCGCCCTTAGTTTTTGACATCGCCCCGTCGACGAACGTCACTCCGCATCTGTCAAACACCTGTCACCGAAAAACCAGGTTAGAATATTTTTAATTTGCCCTGTTTATTATTTTGATGTGAAAACGGACAATGCCCCGCTGAAAGCGCTCTAGAGGGCACTATCCACGATGTTGCCCACGAAAGGATACTTTCAAGATATAGAATGCCCGTTCAACAATACAGGATGCGGCAGGCCCTACTGCCACTTCAGGCACAGAAAAAAACAGGTAGAAATCGTCGAGGAGCCCCCCAACGATGGCGTGAAACCTTCCGTGCCGACTTACAAGCCGACGCCTAAGAGCGAACTGGCGAAAAGTCACATACCGATAAGCTACGTGCCAGATCTGGCGTTCAGATCGGAGCGGACCGTTCGGCCGCTGCCGAAGATCGAGAAACCGACGTACAAACCTACGCCGTTAAGTATCTTGTCTTCGGCAAATAAAAGGGGGATTTCCGTGAATGAGAACGACGAAAACCACGAAACTATCAAGGATATCAAGGAGACCATAGCGAATAATGAGTACGATCCGAATAAAAGTGAAATAAATTTTGAAGATCTATCGAACGAGTTTGATTTGATAGATGAGATAATAAATGACGATACTAGTGTGGTGGATAATGAAGAAATAGGACAGAAAAGTGAGGAAAAGGTGCAAAAAAGCGAGGAAAAGGTGCAAAAAAGCGAAGAAAAAGTACAAACAAGTGAAGAGAAAAAAGAAGAAACGAAAGTGAAAGGGTCAAGTGAAAGAAAACATAAGGAATCTAGTGAAAAAAAGAGCGACAAAAAGCATAAAGAAAAGGAGAAAAATAGTGAAAAAAAGCACGTGAAAGAGGTAAAAAAGGAACGTAAGAAAACTAGCGAAAGTAAGCACGAAAAATCATCGGAAAAAAGCAATAAACATAAAAGTGGTAGTGAGAAAACCAAACCTAAAGAAAAAAGTGAAAAAACTCCGGGAAAACATTCGAGTTCTAGTGGCAAAGAAAAAGCGCGCGAAAAACCTAAAGAACGGCACGAAAAAGAATCGAAAAGCAAAGAGAAACATCGCAAAGAAGTAAAAAAAGATAGCCGCGAAAACCCCAAAGAAAAAAACGACAAATCCAAGTCCGATCGGCACAAAAGTGAAAAATCGAAGAAATCTCGCGACCGCGACAAGGAACGTCGCCACCCCGACAAAAAACAAAAAGAGAAACCCAAGAAACGGTCTCCGTCCCCCGCAAATAGTATAAGCTTCAGCAATACCAGTTCGGAAAGAAATAATTCTCCGTTGCCCGATTTTGACATTGACTTAGATGACTCGGACGAGACTCTAAGGGAATGCTACAAAATCTTTAATGAATACAAACCAGAACCTGTGATAAAACGCGAAAAGACCGAGGAAGAACCAATGGAAATGGCCGAAACGATTTGCAACAGCCGGAAACGAATGGCGCACCCGAATGCAGAGTATATTCCAGCGCCGCAGCCTAAAATAAGTGTAAATAAAACAGTTCTACCGACTCCCGGACAAACGTTGGCGAATCGTTACAAAATCGCGAAAATTTCGCAAGGTACCCGCGAACAAGAAAGTATCGTAAGAGAAATGGAAGAAATAAAGTCGCAGTCTGTGAAAAGACCGGCACCGACGCTACTTGAAGCAGCCAGGGAACACAAGTTAAAGAAAACGATGGCCGCGAGCAAGATTAAGGACAAAAATAAGAGTTTAGTGGACGATATAATAAACGGAAAAAGTAAGAGCAGCTTGGGGGCAAAAATGCCAGTTAAAAAGATCGCGGCAGTTCCCAACGTGGCTCTTATACAGAGAGCGAAGGAAAGGATCAGCCACGTAAAAGCAGCTATACAAAATAATACAGGTGAGTCGAAAAAAAAAAAAGTATACGTAAAAAAGTATTTTTTAAGTTTTTCCGTTGAACGATTTTGCTCAAAATTAATACGAAATGTTGGTTTGCATATTAGATTGTATGTACAAACTATTCAATAGTTCTAAGGAAAAAATTATTGCTCAAAAAAATAGAAATCTAAAAGTAGGTCAAACGTACAAATGTCCATTTTTTTGTAGGTTATAAATTCATGTCCTTTTTTTCTAGTAAAAACCATAGCACAAACGCAAAAGCAGGGCCGGACTGCCCACATACCCGAATTCTCCCTTTCCGACATACCCGATGTCCTGAACGCGGAAAAATCAAAATTACCAGTAAACGTACGTACCCGATTCTTAACGTTAATAGCGGAAGAAAGCATAAAACTCTACGCCATGAAAGATGAAGCATATCAAAGGGCGTTAAGCGAGGAATTCTCCTGCTACGAAAAATGCAAAGTCTTAACGACCTATAGAAATTCGGCGATGCTGGCCGTTCACAAATTACGCAAAGAGATTGCCGAGAGAGAAAATAAAGGACTGGGGCTTATAGGTTTCGGGGAAGTCTCGGAAACGGATAAAAGTTCCGATTTTAGGGGGAAAAGATTTTACAATCACGTTCGAAAGTGGTTGTTGTCAGAAGAGGAAATGGATATTCACGGATATCCGAAAGAAAGTGGAGAGAGGGGCATTGCAATGATATTGAATAGGAG
Source organism: Pseudeuparius sepicola (assembly GCA_963920635.1). Taxonomy (NCBI): domain Eukaryota; kingdom Metazoa; phylum Arthropoda; class Insecta; order Coleoptera; family Anthribidae; genus Pseudeuparius; species Pseudeuparius sepicola. The sequence goes on from OY987306.1 coordinate 34,262,084, forward strand.
GGAGTTGGATTATGGGAATTTAGATGATAACTATCGAAAATGTGCAAGGTAAGATAAAAAAAATTGAAATGTAATTTTCTCATTTTTTTTGTAAACGTTTTGTCTTAAGACTTGTTTATTATAAACTAGATACTCAAAACAACACTTTTATGTAAAGAAATAGTTGTATTTTTCACCGAAAAGTAAATAAATCTAGAAGTAGGTCAAACGTACAAAAATTTTATTGTTTTTTGTTCAGATAAAATATCTTGGTAAAATTTCAGATGTTCAAAGATATATCAAGTGGACGATGACGGATGGCCTCTATATGAAGAGGAATGCATGTATCATCCATTAAGAAAAAGAACCATAAGAGGCGAACAAGTATTTTTATGTTGTAAAAGTACCGACGATACTGGATGTATAACTTCCGACACCCATGTCAGTGATGGTCCTTTAAAACAACAACTCGAAGGTAGGAACCTTTAAAGAACAACCGATACTGCTATATGCCACATTTATGAAAGTAGTTCAAACGTACCCGATGTAATATTTCACATATTTGAGTATCTATTGACAAATTGAAAGAACTACCGTCATTGTTATATGTATTTCAGGGTTCCAAACTACAATGGACCCCGAAATGGAAGATGATCCTAGAAGTTTTTCTGTATATGCCTTAGATTGCGAAATGTGTTACACTACGAAAGGTTTGGAGCTGACTAGAGTCACGATAGTCGATACCGAATGTAAAACCGTTTACGAATCGTTGGTAAAACCCTTGAACCCGATCATAGACTACAACACGAGATTTTCGGGTAAGTAAATAATAAAATGTATAACGTTTCAAGGCAAATATCGCATTTCTCGCCGCAGGTATTACGAAAGAACAAATGGACAAAACGTCGACTTCGATCCTACAAATCCAAGCGAACATTTTGCATTTGTGCAACTCCCAAACGATCCTCGTGGGGCACAGTTTGGAATCCGATATGAAGGCGTTGAAAATTGTCCATAGTTCGGTTATAGATACGTCGGTTTTGTTTCCACATAAAATGGGGCTGCCGCATAAGAAGGCGCTGAGATCTTTGGCTAGTGAATATTTAAAAAAGATAATTCAGAACGGCGTAAACGGCCATGACAGTGCCGAGGACGCTATAACTTGTATGGAACTCGTAAAGTGGAAATTACGGGAAGATTTGAAGCTAAAAAAGTAAATAAACTGATGTTTTTTTTTTTAGATTTTGTAAAATATTTAAATTTTGCTGACGTATTACTATTATTACTTTAAGATTTAAAAAAACTTTCGGGTCGAATAATTATTTATTTATTTCTTTGTCGAGTCAAAATATGTGTGGTGTGTGTGCTATGATACTTTCGAACGAATGAGGGTTATTTTTTACTTTGTTAAAGTGGTAAAAATGCTGTAAACATAGGAGAAAATATAAGTTAAGTGTTGTAAAAAAAGATTAAATCTATATGTTTATAAATAAAAATATCTACTGAAAAATTAGTTTCATTAAAACATTTCCTACAAATTCAATTTAAATAAAAAAAGCAGCTAATGCACACACTTGTGATGTTATAAACAAGTGAAAAACAATAGGTGGAGCTCTATATTATGGTAAATATACTAAAGTAGTTCAAACGTGCCTGACACAATATTTCAGATATTAGTATTTTATCGACAAAGTATTTGTAAAATTTCGAGTCAAATATCGCATTTTGGATGAGCCTATTAAGTTACTGAAATTATTGTATCTTCTAGTTAATACACAGTTGAATCCTGTAAATCGTGTCATCGGGAATCCCCAGAAAAATAAAAAAAAAATCTGCTACACAGTAAACAATTTCAGTTTTTAGCACTTAGCAACAATACTCAGCGCTATCAAAACTTATTTCCACAGCCGCCCCTGGTTTTAAACACTTAGCAACAGTAAGCTTCTATTGTTAACTTCATGACGCCACTGTTAGCAACACATCAGAAATCAGTTTTGATAACTTAAGAACTTACTACTAACTTCAAGTTTGGTTAAAAACTATTTCAAGATTTTACCGCCACTTTTCAAACTTACCCGGTTTTCGCAATAATTTTCTCAGCTTCTATCGCCATGTTCAACGAATACTGGGTGTGATTGTCGAGGTCGTCTAATTTTCCATTAAAAAATTTTAGTTCGGACTTTACTTTGTCGACGTCGGCCAATAAATCATCGACTGGTAGCTAAAATAAAATGTGGTTATTTTTTTAAAAATATTTTTAATATAAAATTTACCTTATATTCTGTGATGTTCTTCAACAATTCATTTACTTTATCCAACTGATTTTCTGCCTCAGTTTCTCGGGAAGTTAGGTTGTAAATTTTCATGAGATCTAATATTGACTGGCCTTCTTGGACTGCTTTATCTACTTCATTTCCTGAAAAAAATCGTTAATAATTATTATACAAAAATAAAAATATTTTGAAAAATTTACCTGCTTCTTCTGAAAGTTCTCCAGTAATTTTGTCAATTTCTTCAAAAATTCTTTCAGATTCTTTTTCTGCTTCCATAAGTTCATACAATAAAATTTCAGCTTTATCTTTTAATTTTTCAGACTGATTTCTAAGCAAGTCGCTATTTTCCAATGAATAATTAGACTAAAACCAAAAGAAAGAATTTTGAAATTTCACAGGCTTAAAACTATTTTCCCTTCCACAGTTGTCAAAAATTTTATGGTTTTCGGCACTTGGCAACAATATGCACCGTTTATCAAAACTCACAACAACAATTTTTAGAAATCAGTTTCGATAAAACCGCATACAGTGTGACCTATATTACTGATCCTTTTTACCTTCCTGTTGACATTTTTCGAATCTTGTTCCAAACTCTCGAGTTCTAAAATTTGCTCCTTCAGACTTATTTGTTTCGGATCTACGTCCTCGAATTTAGGCTTCAATCTCTCCAATTGTTCTTTCATGCTGTCTAATTTTCGTCTCGTGAAATACCCAGATTGTTTAGACTGAAAAAAATTAAAAGAATTTTGCGAAACACCAACAAAAAAACAAAAAAATTCTCACATCAAACTCGATGATGAGAGGATCGATCATCGTTGCCAGATCGTCCGTGTCGTCCAACAACGGATGAACGCAATTGTCGCAAGCGTGACACCCGAATTCGGGGACAAACGCCCACCGATGCGGGCATTGGTCGCATTTCTCGCCGATGACACCTTTGAGGCACTCGCATTGGCCGGTTATGGCGCTGCAACCGAAGCCGAGAGAGTATTCCGACTTGCAACCGCATGCTGAAAAGAGATTATCGTTTTTTTTTTTTTCGAGAAATATTTTCTTCTCCAGAATATTTTCCGAGATATTAGAACTACTGTTCTGTGTCTAAGAATGTGAAGATCTTCGACGGCAAGTTTCTTGCATTTTTCTACAATATCTAAGATACTGTTTTTTGTAATTTGCTTTCTTAACAATATCTAAACTATATCTAAGACACTGTTTATTCTAAATACTTGTAAATACCTCAAAATTTAAGTATTCTATATTTTCTTGCAAAAAATAATTGTTTTTTTAACAATATCTTAACTATATCTAAGATATACTATTTGAAGGAAATAATTTTTTTAAATTCTCCTAGATATGAGTATTATACTATTGAAACTGTCTGTATTTTTGGATAGTACCACATATTATTTTAACTATATTTTCCTCAATAATTGCTTTATTAACAGTATCTAAACTATATCTAAGATACTGTTTGAAGTCATTGCTGCCTTAAACGAGTATGACACTTATTGAAACTAATTCAGAATGTACCTTGGAAAAGTATCACATAATTTTTTGTACTATCTTTTATAGAAAAAGATAATTGCTTTCTAAACTATATCTAAAATACTGTTTGCAGTAACTTTCGTTTCATATACTTTTAGAAACGAGTATGATATTTACAGAAACAAATTGTATTTTATATCTTTTAGATATGAGCATAGTGATACTTAAAGCTCCTTCAAAATGTATCTTTGAAAAGTATCACATAATATTCTTACTATCTTGTATTGTAAAAGATAATTGCTTTCTAAACATGTATCTAAACTATATCTAAAATACTAACTGAAGTCACTTTCGTTTTACATGATTTTAGAAACGAGTGTGAAATTTAAAGTATCTAATTCTTTTTAATTGTATCAAAGTATTTTGTCTTTTCTTGCAATAGACAAGTACCTACTCTTTACTAAGACTTAAACTAGATTTAAGATATTATTGGAAATAAATTTCATCTTAAATCTTTTAGAAACGCGTGTGATATTTAAATATGAGTATGAAACTTAAATAATATTCTCACTATCTTATTTTTTGAGATACTTTGCCAAAGTGTATTTTATCTCTATTCTTGCAAGAGATAATTACTTACTTTTTCTTTTCTTGCAAAAAATCTGCTTTCTAAACATCTGCTATCTAAACTATATCTAAGAAACCATTTGAAGTCACCTTTATCTTAAATCTTTTAGAAACGAGTATTATACTTAAATATGAGTATGATACTTAAATAATATTCTCACTATCTTTTATTGCAAAAGATAACTGATTTCTAGATATGTATCTAAACTATATCTAAAATATTGTTAGAAGTCAATTTCGTTTTACATACTCTTAGAAACCAGTATGATCTCACTTTTTGAGATACTTTTTCAAAGTGAATTTTATCTCTATTTCTTGTAAAAAAGATCTGCTATCCAAACTATATCTAAGATAGCATTTGAAGTTCCCTTTATCTTAAATCTTTTAGAAACGAGTATTATACTTAAATAAGAGTATGATACTTAAATAATATTCTCACTATCTTTTATTGCAAAAGATAACTGATTTCTAGACATGTATCTAAACTATATCTAAAATATTGTTAGAAGTCAATTTCGTTTTACATACTCTTAGAAACCAGTAGGATATATAAAGTATCTCATTTTTTGAGATACTTTTTCAAAGTGTATTTTATCTCTATTTCTTGTAAAAAAGATCTGCTATCTAAACTATATATCTAAGATACCATTTGAAGTCACCTTTATCTTAGAAAATTATTTCAAAAGGCCTTACAAAGATAACCATTGCTTCCAAACAGTATCTAAACTATATCTAAGATACTGTCCCGAGCAATCTTTATCTGAACTATGTAGGACACTATCTAAACCTCGGAAACCTTTCGTTAGCGCCTCGTCTCGAAACTTACAGACGCAACCGTCCGCCGTGTAGTTCCAGTAACCCGCCGCACACCTGTCGCAGGCCCTCCCGCCCACGCCCGGCCTGCACCTGCACTGCCCCGTCACGTCCTCGCACCGGTCGCTCTCGGAGGCCGGCCCGCACCCGCACCGGTCGCAGCCCCCGTCCGACTGGAAGCCGTAGTGCTCGACGTCGCAACGGTCGCACTTCTCGCCCACCACGTTCCTCTTGCAGACGCAGCGGCCGGTGCGGCCGTCGCAGCGGTCGGTGCCGACCGGGTCGCATACGCACGCTACGGAGAAAGTTTATGTACGGATTGCCGCCGGGCGATCCTCCCACATACCTTGGCAATCTTTGAGGTTGACGGCGTCGCCGAAGAAGCCGGGCGCGCACAGGGCGCACGCCTCGCCGTACGAGTTGTGCAGGCAATTCTTGCATTCGCCGGTCTCCGTTTCGCACGAGTCCGGATCGGTCGTGTTGATGTTCCCGGAGCATTGGCACGGTCTGCAGTAGTCACCTTAAAATGTAGAATGCGATGTAGAAAGTTTTGAATGATATATTTTGGAAAGATCGGTACGGACGACCTAAGAGCCAACAGTCGGTTGTCGAAATGAGATTTTCGGGAATGTTCCGTTTAATTTGAAATTTAGTCGCATATTTTCTCGAATTTTGGCTATTTTAAGTAGAGATGGGCAACGTTTTTGGAAACTTTCCGGAAAGAAACTTTGAAGGTTTAGGAAACTTTCCCTAAAAGTTTCGGAAACATTCCTGGGAAACTTTGTTTACATCTCGCCAAGGCCTACTTATTGAAAAAATCATACAATAATGGGCTACATTATTGTACGATTTCTGTGCTTTTAATGACGATTTTGGGACATTTTAATGCCGATTTCAAGAAAAATATATTTTATTATATTCTATATACTTTTTGACTGAAATTTAATAAGTTTAAATTTATTATATTCTTTCATATTTGGTTTTATCTTTTTTTATTTATCTATCTTATTTCAGTTCTCTATTTTATTATGTTTACTTTTGTACAGGGTGACACAATTAAGATGTTACTAGCGATTATCTCGGTAATTTTTAAGATACATTGGCTGTTCAAACACTAAACTTGTGTTGTTTTTCCCAAGAAATTGAATGCCGCCAAGAAAAAAAAAACAGTTTAATTTCAAACAAAAAAAGTTATCGCCAAATTACCATTTTTTTTTAATTAAGATGGCGATTTTGTTGCAATTTTTCATCAGACTAGTAAAGTGAATAAAAAATCTGCACAACACGGTTGCATATCACTTTTGGTTTAGCGGAAGCAATGTTTTTTTTTGCCCCAGCTAAATCTGCAAAAATTATAGTATTTTTTAACGAAACAAACAACGTCACTTCCTACGTTTTTTGCTGTAGGTAGTAATTAAATAATAATAATACTAATAATTTGAAATCTGAAAGTGGAATATTGAATTATGATCATGAAATACCAATTATACAAAGCAAAACTTTTACATTTTGTGATATTATACTTTTTCTGCAATATCTTTAACAAATTTCACTCAAAATATGACATATTTGGTATTTTTGGAAAGCTCTAAGTGTGACTAATTAAACTAAACACTAAAAAATAAGAAGACTGGAAACTTTCCGAAAGTTTCGGAAATTTTTGTTGGAAACTTTCCGGGAATTTTCGTAAAGTGGAAACTTTCCATCTCTAATTTTAAGCTTTATTTTGACATAAATACAGTGTGTCCCAATTTGATACTGGTCACCTCAGAACTATACGAAAGACAAGGAAAACAAATGGTCTCTATTTTTTTATTGGTAGTCCCAAGGGAGAGTATCTCATAGGCGGTGGTATTTGGATGGGGTAATTATTTCATGGCCTGCTATGATTTTTTAAAATAGCTAATTTTCAAGAAACCCTATTAGGGATTTTTTTACGACAAAATGTTATTAAGAAAACTTGTGTTTTTTTCCTGGCGGCATTCAATTCCTTGGAAAAAACTACACAAGTTTAGTTTTTGAACCACCAATGTATCTTAAAAATTACCGAGATAATCGCTCGTAACATCTTAATTGCGACACCCTGTACAAAAGTAAAAAATAAAACAGAAGGATAAAAGATAAAACCAAATATGAAAGAATAATAATGTCAAAAAGTCTAATAAAAAAATATAATAAATTTGATCTGTGGTTCTATAGCACAGTTCACGATTCTTCTTTGTTCTTTTTTGTATTTTTTAGGTTATGTCATGAAACTTGGCCAGCCATTTATGACGGCAAATTTAAAATTTCTACATAAATTCCCGGAAACTTTCCGTGAAAGTTTCCCGGGAATGTTTTGAAAACTTACAGGGAAAGTTTCCTATACGTTCAGTTTCTTCCCAGAAAGTTTCCAAAAACGGAAACTTTCCCGACTTGGAAAGTTTCCGTTGCCCATCTCTAGAAATTTGACGTTATAACAGTAAATTTTCATTCTCACAATGTCAATTTACTATAACCGTTCGTAAAACGTTTAATCGTGAAAAAATGCCATTTGCTTATTTTAGAAAATGAAAACTGGCATTTTCTCTTGTCAAAACAGCTTTAGGTTAGGTTAGGACGTTACCTAAACTAGGCTAGGAGGTTACCTAACCTAGGTTAGATCACCTAACCTAGAATATTTTCCACCAATCTTTCCGAAGGTGCCGAAAAGTCTCCATTTACCTGGAACTTCCGGATGCCCGTAGAATCCGGGAGCGCACGACTGACACCTGGTACCCGTGTAGCCCGCCCTGCACGTGCAGCTTATCTTCTCGCCGTCCGAACTCAGGTCGCAACCCGTGGCGAAACTGGACACAAGAAAATTAGGACCGAACATTTAAAAAAATCGACGTTATTACTTGTTGCTCGTGATCGGCAGCGGACAGGCACATATAAGACAGTCGCGCGACGTCCCCGCCTTCGCCTTTCCGTGATAGCCGACCTCGCACATCTCGCAGTGATCCCCGCGGGTGTTGTGGCTGCAGTTCTGGGGGGGGAAATAATGTCGGTTTGCCAAAGTAGTTCAAACGTACCCGACGCGACATTCGACAGTATTCGAGTATTTATCGAGGTCATGCCCAACACTATATGAAAGAACTGTGAGGAAAACAATGAAATTACGTAGTATGCTTTGTGCTTTCATATAGTTTTGAACCAGGCGGACGAAACTTACGAAACAAACTCCGGTATCGACGTCGCATTCCGTGGCGTGGCCGTGGCATTCGCACGGTTCGCACCTGCCCCCGTGTGGTCCGGTTTTAATCCTGTAATACCCCGGGGCGCACTCTTCGCACGACAAACCCTGATAATTCGGCGGGCACAGGCATTGCTCCACCGACGACAAAATCCGAGGTTTATAATTAACGTCCACCGAATATTTATCGTGGAATTCGTGCAGGTCGATGCCCTCGTCCATAAAAACGTTTATAAGCCTCGTGGTTACGCTGTCGCTCCAATAGTTCGCCCTCAGGTAGATCCCCTTGACGTCCTTTAAGACCTCCATCAGATGTTCGCGTCTGGCAGGCGAACCACTCGGCAATTCAAAGTTCGACTCGACGAGCTGAAGCGAACTGAAATACTCGAGTTTCGGCGGGGGTTGCTCGAAACTCGAATACGTCAGGAAAGTGTTGGTTCCTTGTAGGATCACGTCGGGGCCCCCCACGGCAGACCCGGTGGGTCCCACGACGTAGTATATGGAATAGTTCAAAAATCCGCCGTAGGAGCGTAGTTTTTTGCCGAGATAATCCTCTGGGGCGCTAAAAGAATAGCCGAAATGACATAAAACGATGGTAAGATCGACATTTTCTCACCTAAAATATCCGATCACCTCTTCTATCTCGAAATCTTTGAAGACGACACCGATCGTGCTTCCCGTTTCCACGTCCTCGACTTCCAAAGGAAGCGAGGTTATGTTCAAGTCGGACGAGGTCGTATTTATTCCCACCACCGTCCAGTTCGACATTTCGAGCAGGGGGCTGTTGATTAATTGGGTGCTGGAGCAACGGGCCGTTTTTCCGAAACAGAAACATTCGGTACAACCCTGTTCGTTCGAGTGTTGCAGGTTAAACGAGCCTAAAATAAGGGAAATCGCGTTTGTTTTATTGGCTAGGTTCGTTTTTACATAAAAAAATAACAATAGATGGAGCTAGTTACAAATTAGTCACATAGTAGTTCAAACGTACCCGACGTTATCTAAAAAAAAAAACACTATTTATCTCAAAAACAAAGCTTCCCAGGGCAAATTTACAAGATATAAAAAACGTTGGAAATCAAATTCTACACAATAAAAACATATCACAGACTCCATAGATGTATATAAAAAAAGTTGGGAGGATAAAACACCATGTACACCCCCACAATTTTCATTTATGTTCAAGGTACAAAAATGACAATAAAGTGGTCGAATTGGGCATAAAAAATAATAATGTCTACCAAATCTCAACTCGATATCTTTAAAATTGTAAAAAATGTAACCAAAAAGCGATTTTCAAGTTGCAACTGTAACCCCCTGTATTTTTTCAATGAAGCATTTTTGTATATAGGAAGTAAGGTGAAATACACATATTTTTACCCCAAGAATATGAAATTAAATATAATTTAGAAGAGGAGTTAAATAACTTGATCATGTTTTTTTTTTCAAAAATAAATAAAAATTAAATGTTTGGAAAATAAAACTTATGATTATCTGTAATAAGAAAAAAAAAGAAACTTTTACACGTCATTTTAGTTTATAAGAATCTATCGCTAAAACTATGACGTCTTTTCTCAAATTCGCGAAAGTAGTTCAAACGTACACGATCAAGCATATCGCAAAATCGACTTATTACAAGCGTCCCGGTTAAATTCCAATCGTTTCTTACCTTCCCTGCAAAAATTACACTGCGGCCCCACCACGTTCGCCTTACAGAAGCACGCCGCCGTCAGGGGATCGCAGATATCCGGCGTCGACCCACCCCGATGACAGTCGCAACTGTCGCAGTACGGGAACAGATAGAAGCCCGCCTGGCACGCGTCGCACGTCCTCCCGACGATGTTCCCCTTGCAGGGGCACGCGCCCGTCTTCAGGTCGCACTGGTGCGTGCCGTTCACGCCCTGCGCATGGCACCTGCACTCCTCGCAGCCGATGATCGGGTCGTAGCCGAACGTCAGCGGCTCGCACCGGTCGCACCTCTCGCCGGCGACGTGCTGCGGGCATATGCACTGGCCCGACGTCGGCTCGCAGTACGCCGTGCTCGGGCAGTTGCACGGCCTGCAATCGGGAAAGCCGTAGAAGCCGGTCCTGCACGCCTTGCACCGCCTGCCGACGATGTGGTCGCGGCAGCGGCACTGGCCGCCGAACTTGTCGCACTCGAAGCTCGTCGAGCCGTCATAGTCGCACAGGCACGACAGGGCGCCGCCGTTGTGGGCGGCGGTTATGGAGAATACGCTGTCGCGGCAGAAGCCCTCTTGGGAGGTGTCGACGTTGAAGTTGTCGCTGCCGCAGGTGCGCACGAATTCGTCGGCGAGTCTAAGGGCGGGAAAATGCCTTAGCGGCGTTAAAAACGGGAGAGGACTATGCGAAAATTGAACAGATACTTAAAAAATAGTCAAAACAACTTCAAAAGGTAGCGGGTTTAAAGTACCTAGTTATAAAACTGTAACGCTCAGTATAAAATAATATTCGTGGGCATATTTAGATGTAGTATTTTATTTTAAACGAAAAGTACCTCTTGCATTTTTTCAATATCTGTTACTGTTTCATGGCAAATAACACTATTTTATTTCAAATGAGTTTTTATTCAAATTAAAAAAGTGCAACTTGTTGCAAAACTATGAGAGATATGAAAAAAATCTAGAGACACTTTTTGTCCAGAATGAAAATCTACATCCCAAAAATGTCTTAGGAGTGTTGAAAACGAGCAAAAGAACATGCAAAAATTGAATAGATACTTAAAAAGTAGTTCAAAAGCCAGCTATCTTTAAAATGGTTCTAAAATTTTAACATTCGGTATTAAATAACAATCGTGGGCATATTTAGACATAGTTTTTGATTTGGGAAGAAATTTATCTCTTGAATTTTTTCAATATCTTTTACTGTTTCATGGCAAATAGCACTATTTTATTTCAAATAAAATAGTGCAACTTGTTGCAAAGACCATGACAGATATTAAAAAATTCAAAAGAAAATTTTTGTCCAGAATGAAAATCTACATCTAAAAAATGTCTTACGGGTGTTGAAAATGTTGAAAACGGGGAAAGACCATGCAAAAATTGAATAGATACTTAAAAAGTAGTTAACTTCAAAAGCCAGCTGTCTTTAAAATAATTCTAAAATTGTAACGTTCGGTATTAAATAATAATCGTGGGCATATTTAGATATAGTTTTTGATTTTAAAAGAAATGTATGTCTTGAATTTTTTCAATATCTGTTACTGTTTCACGGAAAATAGCACTATTTTATTTCAAATAAAATAGTGCAACTTGTTGCAAAACCATGATAAATATTAAAAAATTCAAAAGATACTTTTTGTCCAGAATGAAAATCTACATCTAAAAAATGTCTTACGGGTGTTGAAAACGGGGAAAGACCATGCAAAAATTGAAAAGATACTTAAAAAGCAGTTAACTTCGAAAGCCAGCTGTCTTTAAAATAATTCTAAAATTGTAAGGTTCGGTATTAAATAATAATCGTGGGCATAGTTAGACATAGTTTTTGATTTTAAAAGAAATTTATCTCTTGAATTTTTTCAATATCTTTTACTGTTTCACAGCAAATAGCACTTTTTTATTTCAAATAAGTTTTTATTTAAAATAAAAAAGTGCAACTTGTTCCAAAACCATGACAGGTAGGAAAAAAATTCAAGAGACACTTTTTGTCCAGAATGAAAATCTACAATCCAAAAATATCTTAATAGTGTTGAAAACGGGAAAAGACTATGCAAAAATTGAATAGATACTTAAAAACTAGTTAAAACAACTTCAAAAGTCAACTGCCTTTAAAATAGTTCAAGTAAAATCGATTTCTTTGGCATTTCTGAAAGTAGTTCAACTGCTCTAAAAGTAGTTCAACTGTCTTGAAAGTAGTTGAACCGTCTTAACAGTAGTTCAACTACCCTCAAAGCTGTCAAACGACTTGTAAACTATAACATAATCATTATTTCTATTGTTACCTGACCAAATTCTCCTCCTCTAAGGTTTTTTCGTGGTACAAATCACCGGGAATTACCAATAAATAATCGAGATATACATTTTTTCCTTCTGGTTGCTTTAGAGATATCATAAAGTTTTCCAAAAGCGAAAATTTGTTATTCCTGCCGTCTTGCACTATAAGAGACCTACAACCCGAGACCGACGGGCAGAATTTTATCGGAACTTTCGCTTCGTAAAATTGTCCATTTTGTATTATAACATCCAAGTCGAAATCTAAAAAACGTTACAATATAAAAATGTTAAGAAATATATTTTAATGTTTCACCTGGATAATTTGGTTGATAATAGTGTAACACAAAGCTGTATATTCCGGTTTCCGGAACTTTGCCCCTCATATCTAAAGAATCTTGGTTAGGATTTAACCAAACGTAACTAGCGTTATGTAGGTCAATTATTGGCGGCATATTTTTTGCTAGTTCTCCTTGAATTTCCTGAGAAAACTGAATAGTTTTTGTTTCCGCCGGAGTATAGAAACTCCCGGGTATACATTTGTTATTCTTATAAATACACACTGGAGTTGGTTTTATATAGTTTATAGACCATTCTTCAAGGGGAATGGCGTAGATCGAATGTATTCCCACATTTGGATCTACACCTTTTATATCAATCACCTAAAGTTTAAAAAAATGATCGCATTTTTACTTAAATTTGTTCCCACCTACCATAGAATTGCTTCCAAAATCATAAACCCCAACACCGTCCATTCCATTTTTAACGACTTGCCTACAACTCATCGTATAAGGACAAGAATAGAGAATGGTATTTCCGTTTTGGTTTCCGTTTTTACTATGTACGACAACGTCCAATTTGTGAGTTCTCAAATCCGTCAAAGGGGTGACATAATTTATTAGAAGCACGTAAGGACCGGGCTTAGAAACGCTCAAATTAAAGGTTATGTTTGGCTGGTTTGCGTTGAGTAAAGGTACTCGGTTGTAGACTTGAATTTTGTCCAATTGCTACGAAGAAAAATTGCAATAAAATTGTAGCGCTTGGTATAAAATGATAATTGGGTATGTATGTATGTGCTTCTAAACAAGAAGTGTCTCTTCAATTTTTTCAATATTTGTTACAGTTCCACGGAAAAATGCACTTTTTTGTTTTAAATAAGTTTTTATTTAAAATAACTTTTTTTGTTTTAAATAAGTTTTTATTTAAAATAAAAAAAGGGGAATTGGTTGCAAAAGAATCACAGATATGAAAAAAATGCAAGGGACACTTTTTGTTTAAAATTAACAGCTGCATTAAAATATGCGACCAAAAATTATTTTTCACACAAATCGTATTTATTGGCATATTGAGATATTTTGAATAATAAGCACTTTTTAAATTTTTGCAGTATCTTTTATGGTTTCACTTTTTTATTACAAATAAGTGTTCATTTAAAGCAAAAAAGCACAAATTAACTTAAATAACAGATACGAAAAAAATCCAAGAGACACTTTTTGTTCAGAATGAAAATCTACATAAAAATTTGCAGAGGGCCGTACTGTTTTATTTTCAATTTTCTTACATCGGTCTGCTGGAAATACTCCTTCAATTTTTCAATCTTCATTCCTTTTTGTATATATCCTCCCACTCCAAAAGTCCTGTCAAATCTCGTTATATTTGGGTATGTGTGATGTCTGCACAATTCCTTATCATCTACCACACAAGGTGTTTCTATTTTTCTGTCCAGTACTGTTGGTATATAGAAATCTTCCGGTAGCAACACAAAATAATCCTAAAAAGTTATGTAGGTACGTTTGAACTATTTCCTTACATATTTTCTCTCACTTACCAATAACAAATTTTCATTGATATCAACGTCAACTTTGATGCTTATCTGCCATCTACCAGGATTCATAACAAACGGCGTGGAACTACCGGACGAAGGCTCAGAAGTATTTTTAAATTGTATCTTAAAAGATTGTTCGTTGTCTCCAGGATTGTCTGGCGTTATTTTTATGCTTCCTACGATATTGTGGGGATTGTTATTTACAAACCTGTACACCATAATGTACAAGGACGGCTTGGAAATGTGGATATCTTGTATCACTTCTTTTTGAACTACCGAGAATACCGCGTAACCTTTCCACGAATAGTTTTTGAAAATGTTTTCATCGTGTGCATAACGTACCTAAAAATTGAAAATTTAAGTGAAAAAAGTGACAAAAACTTTTGTAACTCACTCTAGTGAACTCTGGAGTTTTCCCATCCTCTACTTCATACTGGTATTGATATAAAGTAGGAAAATAATGAGCTTTTAAAGGTTCCTTACAAGTCCTACCGTCCACCCTAGATTGACAAGAACATTGCCCCGTTCTCTTATTACAAATATTGTTTATAGATCCACCAACATCACAGCCACAATCTAACAACAATTACTTTAACTTTTCTCAATTAATTTTTTGTTCAACTTACCAGTGCACCCAAACAAGTTTCCCTCTCGTAAATCGTAAGTGCCGTCTTCGCAATCTGAGCAACCCCTGGTCACAACCGAAGGTTTGCAAACACATTGCCCGTCATTTGTGTCGCAGACAGCTATTCCACCAAGAGCACCAGTTTTGTTACATTTGCATTCTTCGCATCCATCAAGATTGTTCGGATTTAAGTTCCAAAATAGAGGTTTACACTGGAAAAATATGGTAATCTGTTAGTGTACTTAGATGCGTTTTTTTATTTTACACAAAAATTGTCTCTTGAATTTTTTCATTAGCGGCTACGGTTTGACGACAAATTCCACTTTTTTATTTTAAATAAGTTCTTATTCGTTTTGAAAAAGCGCGATTTGTTGGCAAACCGTAACAGATACGGAAAAAATAAAGAGACACTTTTTGCTTAGAATCAAATTCTACATCATTTTGCACATTTTTACCTTATCGCAAATTCTGCCTTCAACTCGTTCCTTACATTGACATAATTCGCCTGCCGGCACAGATCCACATCCAGCAAAGCCCGCTACTACACCGGCTGGATGACAGTTGCAATCTATCAAAAAATAAAATAACAGAAACTTCATAAATTTTTATTATTTTTTACCTTCGCAAGCCGGGAAATTGTAATATCCTTCTTTGCACAAATTGCAAGTTTGACCGGCAAAATTTTCTTTACATTCGCACTTTCCTTCATTGTCGCAAGATATGCCTATAGATCCATGATAGTCACAGTCACAGGCTAAAAAAAAAAACGGCATAAAAAGACTGAAAATTTTCAAGATGTTTCCTTACGTTTACAATCCGGATACGAGTAAAATCCCGGACTACACTGTTCGCAAGTTTTTCCAGCATAGTTTCCTAGACAAGAACATTTTCCGTTGGGGCTACAAGCATTGCTGAGGCTTCCGTTTTTGCCACAATTGCAAGGTTTACAATCCGGAAATCCGTAGAATCCGGGAACGCAACGATCACAGCGTTCTCCTCCATAGCCTTCTTTGCACAAGCATTTTCCGGATGACTTATCACAAACACCCTGTTCTGTACCACTGGTATCACAAGAACAGTCTACAAGAATATACAATAGTGCATAGAAAGTTTGTTGGCTTGACGGCCGAATAAAAGAATGGTTAATTCAAGTTACGATTGGATTTATCCAAGTTACAGTTGGCTAATTTTATCCAAGTTATATAGTTGGCTAAAGTTAATCTTATCCGATTACAATCGGATAAAGTAAAGTGTATCCGAATTATAGTCGAATAAAGTTACTTATATCCAACTTAAAGTTGGTTTATCACAGTTACAATTGGATAGGCCCAGATACTTACAAGTACATTCTGGGAAAGAGAAGTATCCATCCTTGCATTCCCCACATTGTTTTCCAGCAAAACTGGCTTTGCATGTACAATTTCCAGATTCCTGGTCACACGACTCTGATATGGATCCACTGTTGTCACATTCACATCCTTAAATGCACGACAGAATCCATTATAAGTTATTACACACATTTATTTTGTCATTACTTACTTTTACATTCCGGAAAACCGTAGTAACCTTCGGCACACTGCCTACAATGCGGTCCAGAGTAACTCGGAAGACAGTCGCACATGCCATCGCTCGGGGCACACTGCGCACTAAGTGTACCGTTTAGGAAACACTCGCAGGGCCTACAATACGGATATCCGTGATGTCCGAAGCTACATCTGTCACAATTGGGAGGCTCGAATTCCACTCTACATTCGCAACGTCCGCTGCCCTCCGCGCAACTGCCAGTGTGGAAGGTATCGTCACAGACACATGCTGAAAACGGATAAAGGTTACATTAGGACAGTTGGATAAAGTATCTGAGGGTAACTCGGATAAAGTATCCGAGGGTAACTCGGATAAAGAATCCGAATGACATTCGGATAAAGTATCCGAATTACATTAGGATAAAGCTTAACTTACGTTGACAAACATCAGTTTCGTTCCAATGTTTTTGGTAAGGTCTAAAGAAACCCTTCTTGCACTTATTACAGTTGATTCCTTCAGTATTGTGCTGGCAATTTTGGCAAACGCCCCCACCTTCGTACAAGCCATTCAGGTCCAACGACAGCCTTTTTTCGTCGATTTCCGGATCATATTTACACTCGTTCGAGTGATTGAAGCAATTGCAAGCTAAAACAAAATTACTTGAGTAAAATCTTGTTGCGGGTGTTGTTTTTTATGCTTACGTTCGCAACTGAAAGGTCTGTCGTGCCGCGATTGTCTCCAAGCCTTTTGCTCGAAACCCGGACAGCAAATTTCACATTTCGGACCACAGGTGCCATGACGGCAGTTGCAAAGTAAGACTCTGTTGTCGTTAGAGTCCGGGATGTCACAAGTTTGGGCGTGTCCATTACACATACATCTACCTCCGATACTTATGTCTTTTATAGAATAAAAATACTAAAAATAAAAAATTATAAACGTTTTCTTTTTTGGAGAAAAAACATATTTACTCTTCTGGTAACTGTGGGATCTTGCCTAGCCACGGACATAAGATGTCCCAACAAATTTTTTGTCCTCAAAAACCGAAATCGTACATTTGTAGCCCTTGTCCATTCTTGCAAAATTGTGCTGTTAAAATAGTGGTTTGCGGATGGTCTTTTGTTCAATAAAGAAATAGGTATCTATAAAAACAGTATAGATAATTTTTGTGGCATCTTTTAAAAATCCTTTTTGTTACCTCCCCCCCCTCAAGAGGTACGATTTTCGAATATTCAGTTGTACAAATAACAGAATCATCCCTGCTAATGGGCTGTAAAGTTTCTTTTCCAAAATATGTCTCACAATCGGCTAGTGAATCCGAGAAATATTGCCAGGGAGTGTAACTTTTGCCGTAATCAGCAGATTTTTCTAGAAGCCACAAGCCAGGTCTTGGTGAATTTGCCATTTTAATAAAAACATAAGCTACGTGAAACTCCTAAAAAAAATTCAAGAAAACATTCGAAAAAAAAAACTTCGTTTTTAAGTGTTTTACGCTAAAACTGCCGAAGCTACGACTTTGTAGCTTGCGGTAATCGACTGTGCGGCTCAAGATGTATAAGAATCACCAGAAATTAGAAAATTTACGACTCTGGCGAATATTTTATTATATATTTTTTCCGTTCATGTCCAGATGCTTTATCTGAACAATTTACTTATAAAATATTCTGTGTAGGAGTCAACATCCTTTACGTATCAGTTATTTTGATATGGATATATTGCTCTTTAGAGAATGTTAGATATTATTTATTATAACGTGTGGTACAATATTTAAAAGTGAAATAATAAATACATATAACTTTTTTTGTATATTCGCATTAAACCTTTGTTAGTTTTGGCGTACCCTGTATAATAGGGAAGCAAATAAAACTGCTTGTCTGTGGTAATATTACACTCTGAAAGCCTAAACACGTGTTCACCAGACACTAAAGTTAAATTGACTGTTATTGAAAGGCATATGTTGTGCATCATTTTTAAAATCAACCATGGATAGAAGATGCAATAAAAAATAAATAATGCCGGACAGACCGAGTATTCGGAAATGCAAAATAAACAGAAAGACCACATGTATAGGTGCCATTATGTCCGGATTGGTAGTAGCAGGTAGTCAAGCGCCGACTGAGACACACACGTAGATGCCTAGAAAGCGATTTTTGATAATTTTGATTTTAAGTTTAAAAACTGGCCATTTTCCAGGTGTCCCATCTTATACATCTCGAGGCGCTGCGTCGATTGGCGCAACGCAGAATGTCGTAGCTCTAACCGTTTCTGCGCAAATGGTCTTCAAAGTCAAATCAAAAGTGAAAACTCGAAGTTCGGATTTTTTCCACACTTTGTTGCTGCGTCCGGATTAAGCGTAATTCTACCGTGAAATGGAACTTTTCCTAAGTAAATCGACCAGCCGAATCGATTTAGCATGGCCCCGAAGGCGTAGGGCTCACCGGTTTCGAGCAAATAATTTTTTCGTAAATTCGACCCCTCGATTTTGGAGGTGTTGGACAATTTTGGACATTAAATACGAAATCTCGGAAACGACTGGACGAAATCGAATTTAACCTTTTTTTTTTCAGTCATCTACTGGCCGAACTACGTCGGAAAAACTATTTTCGGGGCAGGTTAACAAATCGTCAAATTTAAGTTTCCAAAGGGGTTGACCCCCCCGAAAATCTCGGGGAAATATTCGCCACGCGCGCATGGAATTTTCCAGGCGTCTGATTCCACCGTATCTTATACATCTCGAGGCGCTGCGTCGATTGGCGCAAAGCGGAATGTCGCAGCTCTAACCGTTTCGGCGCAAACGGCCTCCAAAGTCAAAGTTTTTTGGGATCTGGCATTATTATTATTATAGAGAGGGCCCCACCCTCAGAGAAATAACCAAGGATTATTTCTCTGAGGCCCCACCAAAGTAAGGTTGGCAGGTATAAAAATAAAGGGTACCCCAAATGTAACATTTTCGAATGTGAAAAATACCTGATATTTTCCTACAAATTGGGCTTTTCCTACGTAGATCGATAAAAAAATTCGAGAAAATTCTGAATCAACCTTTTTTTTCAATATTTTCTGACCTTGTATTATAAATGGCCCTATCAGTTTGCAAATCTTACGAAAATTAATAGAACAAATATAAGAAATAATATTGCGACAAACATGTCTTCAGAAACTAACCCAAACGATTATTTATAAAATAAACACTATGCCTCATCTTTGCTTGATAGGAGAAATATTGTTTACCATAGAGCTCTCCGAGAATGTATTTCATAGGCTGATAAACCTATATAACGTTCTATTTCTGTGTGGGAGTAAAAATAGACATTACAACTAGAAGAATGCCCCTAGAAACTGAAACATTCCATTATTACAAAAAAAAACGCGGAGATGGCTGTGGATGTTGACAGTTGCAAGTCACGCCCATTTTCGGGATGTAAACAAACATTTTAGAGAGCGCTGATTGGGGAAATTTTGTGGTATCCTAGCAACACTGTGTATAAACGTATAGGGTGTCCCATTTTGGGTGTTTTTCTCAAAAATCTCGGTTATTATTAAAGCTAGAGGGTTGCGGTTTTTACGTGACTTTACTACTTTTTTGAGAGGAATTTGGTGGACCAATCAGATTTTAGATAAGTTTTATAGTTTTCGCGCATTGGCGCAGGACTGAAATTTTCGATTTTTTGGAAACCTCTCTCCTGGCTACAACTTATATATATATCGACAAATTCAATCAACTATTTTTATAGATTTTTTTGGCGTAGAATCGAATGGAATAATTAGTTTTTTGGTAGCGTTAATAGTTTTTTAGATATGGACCAAAGTTATATTTTTTTTAAATGGAAACCATAGTTCATATCTCAAAAACTATTAAAGCTACCAAAAAACTAATTATTCCTCTACGCCAAAAAATCTATAAAAATAGTTGATTAAATTTGTCGATATATATAAGTTGTAGCCAGGAGAGAGGTTTCAAAGAAATCGAGAATTTCAGTCCAGCGCCAATGCGCGGAAACTATAAAACTTATCTAAAATCTGATTGGTCCAACAAATTCCTCTAAAAAAAGTAGTAACGAGATTTTTGAGAAAAACACCCAAAAACACCCAAAATGGGAGACCCTGTACTTTCTTCATAAAAATAGCATAATATTTGATCATATACCTACATACATTGTAATTATTATGCATAAGTCGATGACATAATACAGTGACTCCAATTCTAAATATACAATTTTTATTAGCAGCTGTAATTTTGTTTACACAATGAATGAATGAAGACGTAAACTATATGCGTATACAGGACGAGTCTAAAATAAGTTTCATGCAGAAGTTTCGTTTATAATATACAGACTGTTGGACATAAAAAATGTATATTTAAGAATACTTTCCAAGCAGTTTTAAAAAACATTGGCATACACTTCTATAGTATCACTTCACTTCACTTACTGTCAAATTTAAATAAAAAAAAGAGAAAAAATAAAAAATTGACTTACCTGTCCCAAATCTATGGTAAGATTAACTTCATTATATTTCATTCCCCTTGAAAGTGGGGGGCTTTGCCACCATGTTTCCATTCCGTCTACAGCATGCTCTGGTGGATGCCACTTATCCGCTCTGGAGGGGTCACAATAATCACAATACTACAAGAAATAAAAAAAAAATTCTTAAAAATACAGTTTACAAATATTTATCACCCTGTATACTGTATGAGATATGGTGACCAAACTTTTGAACTTTGACAACAGATAAAAGAACATTAACAATCACTCTCTTAAATTTGATAATTATTTGTCCCATTTATTCAAAATTATCACCGCCAGTCCAAGAATACGTTACAAAGATAATTAATGGGCATTTAGATAACAGTTCAAAACGGAAGAATTTTAAGCCGGACCAGAACGCTTACGTTTTTACGGCTATGCTTACGCTTTTTACTGATACGCTTACGCTATTTACCGGATACGCTTACGAATTTCACGGATACGTTTACGATTTTACGGATACGCTTACGGGGCTCCGGAATCCGCTCACCTGTCCCTGGATGACGTTGGCCTGGTTCAGTTCGTTGTCCGAATTGGCGGCCCCGATAAGTTTGCAGTACAGCTCGGCTCCGAGATCGCCGCAAGTAGCCGACGCGCGTATGTGTTTCCCCTCTGCCAGATTGAAGTACGGCGGCGTCAGAGATTCCGAGTTCGCCTCGAAAATGGCCAGCAGGAAATATATGGCCGTGGAGGCCCTACTGGGCGTCATCTTGTTTTTTTTTCAGGCCTAAAAATTGTTGGGGTCAGTTTAAACGAGATTTGTTCGGGTTGCTTTTGAACGATGTGAGCTTGATAGCGTGTGTTCGATTGCAAATTTTCCGGCGAATCCAACGGTGTGTCGGTTTCTAATGTAGCGGCAATATTTCAGAAGTTATGGATGAAAATCTGAATAGTTGCAAAAAAGTTTCACTTTTCAAAGTCGCGAATTTTTTTCTTGAAACGCAAGCATTTCCCGTATTACATCAATAGCAAATTTTCTGGCGAATATAAGGATGTATCACTTTTTAATCTAGCTTTAATATTTCGAAAGTTACAGGCGAAAAATTGCTACAAAAAACTTTCAATCGCATTTAGAGAAAAATTACATTAGAAACACCCTGTATATTGACTCGTTTTGCTCAAAAGCAATAGGAACATTTTACCGCATTATTATTTAACATAGAAACAATGTAAACAAACCAAATAACTTCAAAAAAACTTACCTTAAGGCCTTTGTATTCTTCTACAACTTATCCAGCCTTCTAAAAACAATCAAAACTTCTCAAATTTCGAAAACAATCCTCCAGAAACCTTCAGAACAACCGCGCGACGTTCACAAACCGAAAGTTCTTGCCAGACTGAAGAAATTGACGCGAAACGGCGGAGTACACCATTCAAAGCCGGCTGGATTCTCATTTCGGCCAATAAGAAGGCGAGAAGCGACAATGGGTGGGCGGCGACAACCAATGAGGATGGAGTTTGCGGGACACGTGACAGAACGGTCGAATTTTGAAATAAAAGACTGGCGACTTTTGAAAACAATATAATATTATTTTTAACACAATTTCGGGCAAATAAAGGTGCCTAGAGAGAAGTATTATTGTCATTGTACAATATAACGATTTAGAAGAACTTTTATATATTTTGAATAATATAAAAAAATGGCACTAGAGAAAACAAGACTAGATTTGACTACTAGTAACACTCCCAAAGATATAATTGTATACTTACAAGACTATCAAAGTAGGCTATGAACGAATGCCAGTTAATGTCACTTTTGTGTGTTTTTTGTGGACATTTATGTCATTTGCGAGAAAATGATGCCAAAAGCTAAAAATATAGTGACATAACTTATTTTTATTCAGTTTTCTCATCAGCTTTTGTTGTAGGCCTATAAGCTATG
Source organism: Pseudeuparius sepicola (assembly GCA_963920635.1). NCBI lineage: Eukaryota > Metazoa > Arthropoda > Insecta > Coleoptera > Anthribidae > Pseudeuparius > Pseudeuparius sepicola. The sequence goes on from OY987306.1 coordinate 34,284,795, forward strand.
GCCGCCAACATGACGGACGAGCTCAAAATTGTGTTGACGATAAAATTCAAAAGTAAGGTTAAATCGGCAGACTCCACAGATACCGTATATACACGTGCTAGAAAAAAAAAGAGCGATTTCATATAAAAATTGTATATAACCCTTTATATGTATATTATTAAGTCGGTAGGTAAATTTAAACGATATTTTTTGTACTCACTGCCATTGGTGAATGCCGAGATGAACCACGTTAAAATGCTGACCGATTGAGAATTTTTCGTTCTCAGTATCTCTAACAATTGTACAACTTTCGACGATGCTCCAATAGGGGTACATAATGGCTAAAATTATTTGTTTTCCATATTTTCATTATCAAATATTTTGGAACTTACCACAAGAAATGCTATCAGTCCTAGCGGCACAACGCCCAGTAAAAAACTAACAGTTATCAAAAAATAAATAGAGGCCCCTAACAAGCTATAGATACTTAATTTTTGGTTATATTTCAAAACTAGAAATATAAGAACTAATTCTTGTACTAAAATAATGGGATATTCCAGATAGGAAAGTATGGCATAACCGTTACGATAATTATAAGACATAACGATTGTGTAGCTAAAAAAAATTTTATTTATGGCTTTTGCTGGTAAAAAAATATATGAACAAACCTTGTTAATTCCATTAATAGACCAACAATATTTATGCCTTTAGCTGCTTTTAGTTGCAATAATTTCATTATTTGCGGTACTTTCATTATAAAACATATCGACACAGTTACGATGCTCAAAATGTTCGATATACTTTGCAAATAATCCGTCTTATAACGTTTAGATGGGTCCATCATGTATCTATTTAAATTTGTACCTAAAATAAATGCTTATTAATATAAATATCACCTCAAATTTTGAGAAATAAAAGTATATAGGATATAACTATTGAAAAAGTACCATATGACACTTATTTTAATAAATTTAATACGTAACAACCTGTATTGTTTTATTCTAATAATAAAGTGCCTGTGGACGTAATTTAAAGTCTATTATAAAATTGAAATTTGAAAAAAATTTGAAAAATTTGTACACAAAACATAACCTCCATATTTTTGACATTTGTTGCTAACTTTACACAATGCTGCAGTAGTGTGGGTTTCGGCACTTGGCAACATATTGTAAGAAGAAGAAGCAACTACTTAATCCTAACTTCAGGCGAATTGATCTTTGTGACCAACTTCACACATTATGAAAATAGCGTGGGTTTCATCACTTGGCAACAGTTTCAAAGATCAACAAAAGCAAACTTCAGGCGAATCAACATACGGAGGTATATTGAAAAGTATTAGATAAGGATTTTCTTAAAAAATTACGTCATATAAAATAACAAAAAATATTTTATTCTATACACTTACAGAATAAAAATGTTTCGGGATGTTCTTAAAATCTAAACATGCTTTATTTTGTTCTGTACATCGATTTTCTGACGGAACATATATATTATCTAATATAAAACCAATTAAAAATACGCAGTTCACAAAAAACTTTTTATACAGGGTTTAAAGACAGCAGCCAAATATCTATTAGACGAAACATACGAATTATTTTATTAACTTTTATCTAAATTATGTTTTATTTCTTAATTAATTTTTACAATAAGTTGTACTAAAAATTAGAAGCACAATGCAGATTGACTCATACGAATATTGTTTGGTTAAAATTAAGACCGCTTATCTAATTAGGTGCTGATTTACATTCTAAACAAAAAAGCCTTTTCAAATTTTTCAACATATCGGCTATGGGTACATAAAAATTGCCGCTTTTTTAATTTAAATAAGGTTTTATTTAAAACAAGAAAGTTCAATTTTCTCTGAAACCGCAAATGATATTTAAAAAAAAACAAAAGGTGGCTTTTGTTTAGAATTAAGAGCCCTATCTAGAAATAAATAAACCTTTAATTTTAGCCTTAATTCTGACTAAAAATATCGCAGTTTTCTTGTCCAAAATAAAAAAAATCTTCGGGCAGTATCCCTCAACAATAGAACGCCAACTTAAAAAATGTAAAAGTCCACTATTCACTTAAATTATTATCGGAACCGGTATGCACCCGGTTTGTGGAACGTTTTGTGGTGGAAATTCCGTCTGTATCTATGACCATTAAAGAATGGCTTGTTATATCCGTTTCCTCCGTGAGACCAGTTTTTCGCGTTGTGGTATTCCTAGAGAAACATTTTCAAAAATCGCCACACAAATATTTTTCTTTCACTCACCTGCACAGGGTTGTACCCAGGATTGGACCTTGTCACGTCCATGGGTCTTCTGTGCTTCATTTTCGGACCCGTAATATTGTTGCCGTCCGGTCTCCTTTTTCTTTCCTCCCTTCTCTCATTGTCAACTTCTCTTTCTACGCGAGATTTCGTACCGTTCCACGAAGCAACAGTGGAAGACGAATATCCCCCCGTCGATGTACGCAACAACTCCGAAACCTAGGGGGGAAAGAAAACAAGTTTTCAGATTCAGTTTTTAATTCTCTACAAAAAACCTTTCTTTACATTTTTCCATATCTGCTATGGTTTGGCGACAAATCCCGCCTTTTTATTTCGAATAAGTATTCGCTTAAAACAAAAAAGGAGTGTTTTCTTCCAAACCATGACAGATATTAAGAAAACACAAGAGGCAACTTTTACTCAGAATTAAAAACTGCATCTAACAGCACCATTACCTTGAATTAAGACACATTTCTTACCGTTGCTGTCGCAGTAGCTGCCACAACGGAATTGTTGCTACTTCTGCCATCCCAACTGTGACCGCCGTTCTGTCTATTTCCCGTGCTCAGTACTTCGCCGTCTGTCGACGAAGTAACCTGCCATTCGCCGACAGCAGCTTTGGTAGAAACTCTTGCTTCCGACGGTAAAACAGCGGCTGCCGCTGCCGCTTCCTCACAGCTCGAATCGTCATCGTCGTACGGAACGAGAGATCGGTTGAGGTTCCTCGACGTAGATTGCTGTTGATCCCCTTCCTGTTGAAGACAGTTAATTGTGTTATTAGCTGCAGTTTTCGGTGAGCAACAAAAAAGACCCCTTGAATTTTTTCAACATCTTGCTCGGTTTGGCAGTAAATGCCACTTTCTTGTTTCAAATAAACGTTCGCTTAAAACAAAAAAGTGTCATTTCTCCCCAAACCGTGCGAAATATCAAAAAAATGCAAGATACCTTTTTTGTTCGGCCTAAAAATCTACGCCTAATGGCACGACGATTTCCAAAATATTACCAGCGGCGAAGAGTCGGGACTCGCTTGAGACTCAGACGAGTCACTGGGCGAAGGTGTCGCCACTTCGCCCCCCGGGGTTGAGCTGTCGGCCTCGGCCGGGGGCGAACTCGGTTGCACCCTCGGAGCGTCGTCTGAGGAATTGTCCGAAGATGCCGGAGACCCGTCTCCGTCAGTCGAAGAGACAGTTCCATTGGTCCGAGACACGACTGTCGTTGGCGGTAATTCCGGACCGTACACCTAAAGGAATTGCAAATTATTTCAGGATGTTTCCAGACGGTTGCCAACTACCTTGTCACTTGTAAATCCGACAGCGATGACCGGCTTGACGACTGGCGATATCGGGGGTGTCGACACTGTACAGCTCGTTTCCGTGGCGGGTGGGGACGGTTTGGATTTTATCAGGGTCGGCGCGGACTGGGGCGAATTCTTGCGTAAATATGGAGAGGCTTCGAGTTCATACAACATTATGTAGGCGTTTGTATTGAAAACTGATTGGTGAGAAATCGGTCTCACCATGCTACAAAGAAAAAATACTTATAACTCTTTAAATATAATTTTAAATTAAAAAGAAATAAACCTTTATATGCAGCTTTTATTCCTTAACAAAAACATTCTCATACATTTTTTTATAACTGTCATAGTTTCCGAGAAAATCGCACTTTTTTATTACAAATAAGCATTTATTTAAAATAAAAAGGTATAATTTGCCGCCAAACGCTAACAATTACAGAAAAAACACAAGATAACTTTTTTGTTCACCATCAAAAACTGCTTATAAAAACCCAACAATTTCAAAATTTGCAGTGCCGTACTTAAAAAAAATAAAAAAAGTAACCTCACCTGTCGTCAAACTGATAAAAATTGCCACTGGGAGCTTGAGCCACGGCAGTATAATGCCCGCAGCTCACAGTGGGACCCATATGAGTTACGATCGCCACTAGTCGATATACAAGGGGTACGTTCGGTTTGTGTCTTGCGTACCTAAAATTTTTTTGGTCAAAAATGTTTTTTTTTGCGCGATTAAATTGTACCTTGTGAGGTCTAGCCTCTGTCGAAAGGTTACGTGCTTCGTAATTTTGTTATTGCTCACTGAAAACCTCTTTAACTGTATACAGAGTACCATCGGTGCCCGTTCCAAAGAGAATTGTTTTGTTGCTGGAACCTACGATAAAAATTTTAAACATTTTTTTATTAAGGTATACGATAGGTTGTACCTTTTTTTGACAGGATTCACAATGGTACGATTCATCGTCAAGTTTTTCCCTTGCAAAATAAAGCTCTAGGGCTTCATCCAGAGTTTGCGCCTTCCTTATGTCTACCAACAAATCTTGAAAGTGTTGAAAAGTCGTGCTGACATGTCCGCATTTTAAACACCTTACCGCCGACCGCAAGTATCCCCCCAAAATTTGATTCAGTGGCGTTGTTTCCTTGGTTCTTGAATCAAATTCGTTTTGGTTCTAAAATGAAAGTTTCTCTTAAAAAACATGAAAGGCATGTTTTAGATGTTTGCTACCTTGAAGCGATTTAAATAAGACTTTTCCATGGCTTCCACAAGATAACGCAGGAACTCGTGGGCGTCCTCCTGGCGACCGGGAATCAAGTTGCGACAAACTAACCTCAACTTATTATAGATTAACAACGGACGGATCGAACTGACGTTTCTTTGTTGCGACTCTTGCAAAGTCTTACGCATGGCGCATATTATACAAAGGCCACCTTCAAACATAAAGAAAAATTCTAAAACGGGGGGTCGACGCCGAAATGCGTCTCTACGTACCTGAATCTGGACACTCGCCTCCGTGACGCTCGCGATCGGCCATCAGCCAGTTGGCGAGCGCCGGCACGTGGAACAGTGCCTGAAGCGTCGAGTTCAGATAACAGGTGTTGCCCATGTTGACCATGCCGGCCCCGGCGGTCCATTCTTTGCCGCCGGACGATGCCGCAGGCCCCCAGCCGAGCCGCACGGCATCGAGGGGGTACAGTTCCTTGCGGACGGGCTTCAGGCGTTCCTCTCCGGTCGGAGAAGAAGTCGAACATTCCTCCGACGGGGTTCTACATGGAAGAAGAACGAGGTTATGTTGTAATGTTAATTTGTTGTATACTGTCAAAGTAGGTAGGTAGTGTTTTTTTTTAGTTTTCCTAAATTAAAACAAACACTTTGTTTTTTTTTATTTAAAACAGTTTTTTTTGTTTAAAACTTGTTTTTATTCTAGCTTTCTAGCTAAAAAATAAGTTTAAAACAGTTTAAAACCTAGTTTTATCCTACTTTTAAACAGTTTTAAACATGTTTTTTTTTTCAGCTAGGAACATGTTTTTTAACAATGACGTCGAAACCTATAGAAGTGGTGCCCCATTGTTAAAATGCCCTTTATTTTGACTCCAAGATTAAATATATCCATACTACTCTAAAAACATGCTACAAACAAAGACAGAAAGTCAACCATCAACCAACTATACACCCGGTGATTCCCGGTTATAGTTCCTCCAGAATCACACTTAGATATCGCATGTTTTTTCTTGTTTGGGGGCGCCGTAAGCATCGAAACATCACGCGAAGACTCGGGGGATGGTCTAACGACGCCAACCTCCGAGCCCAGAGTCGAAATAAGTTCGCTACTTCTCGACAAAAAGGGGCAATTTCTGACAATCTCGCGACATTTTTGGAATAATTTAATGGAGCGCTTAGATTGTGATTAGTTCTGGGCGTCAAGCGTTTATCAAAACAAACCTGTCTATAGGTTCTGACGTCATTGTTTTTTAACTAGAAAAAAACCAGGCTATAAACTGTTTTTAATTTCTTGGCTAGGCAACCTAATAGTTATACACTCAAGGCAATAGGTACGTACATCATACAATTGCATAAGTGGGTGATGATAAAGGGAGAAAGAGGAAAAATAAATCTATCAAAATATGAAGTGTCAAGTGTGGTGAAAGGTGAAAGTCACTTTCCACTTTTTCAAAAATAATGACCCACGTTTTTTTTTTATCTTTGACGACAGTTGCTGAAAAAAAAAATTTCTATGGCGTTACATATTTTTTACATTGATTTTAGCCAAGTGAAGTTTCTATTTTTGTATTTATCTTTAATTTTTTAAGCAAAAAAATGATTTTTTTAATGTATTTTCAATTAAAAAAAAAACAGTTTAAAACTATTGTTTAAAACATGTTTTAAACAAAGGGCGTTTCTTATGTGCCGATGTTTAAAACACTGTTTTAAACATTGGTTTTAAACACTTTTTTTAAACAATACCAACCCTTAGTAGGCAGTAGATATATCAATAAGTAGGTACTCATTTTTTAGACATTACAAAATAAATTTCTAAAATATAATTGAGAATTCTTCCATTAAAAAATGAAACAAACAAAAGTGTTGTCCTTACTTTTTGACAACCCCCTGTATTTCCTATTTTAAATATTATGGGGTCAAACACCTATAATTAAGTTAGTTTTGCACATACATGCAAAAATAAATATTCATATTGACATAACCACTTATTAGTTCTATATAATATCTTTAACTACAAAATTATTTAAAAAATATATGGACAAAATTTTAAACTACGAGCAATGTCTATTAGTACATAATTTATTTCAAGTGAGTTCTTTATCAATTCAAAGCTATTAGAAACATTTTAACAATATCGGGAACATAAACAAAACAAAAATAAATTACATTTTGAATCTAGAGGGCACATTTTCTAATGTCAAATTGTTTTCAAACAAAACTGGCTCATGGCTCACTATGTTTATTTCAAATGATTAGAAATTAACTTTTTTTAGAAAACTGAGCATTATTTCTTTAAAATCGAGCTGGAATAACTCACAAAGAACGTTTCTAGACTAATTTTGGGTCGCGCTTTCCAAATCTGACGTCGAAATCGCCGCAAAACACCGTTTTACCGCCCAAATTCAAGGTTAAAACCTCTCGATCTTTTCGCCGTCCAAAATACCACTTCTACTCGACAAAATCGCTTTTAAACGTCAGGCTAATTTATCCTTCTAACTCACCTGCGCTCTGGGGCCCCGTCCGGGGCCCCGTTGCACTTCAACACGATGTATTTCGTCTTCAGTTGGTCCAGAACCGTGCTGCGGTACGTCCCGGCTGGCTCGAATTCAATGTCGGCCAAGAGGGCCCTCTTGGCGCCGGCCGCGATCTGCCGGTTGTCGGGGGCCTGCGCCCCCTCGCGCCCCCCCTTCAGGGCCGCCCTGAGGGCCGCGCTGACCGGGTCCAACGCCGACGCTGGCATGGCGCGGTTTTTCCGCTTTCCTCCCGGTTTTCGACTGGTCCGGCGCGACTTCCTGGCGGGTTAGCGGGCGTTCAGGGTTTCCGCGGCGTCCCCCCCGCGTCGGGCATTGCAAAAATAGCGGAAACGTTGCGACGGGCGACCGGACACGTTTCTGACGGGACCGGGAAGTTCGGCAACGTCGCGTCGGCCGGCAACGGCGCGCCGGGCGTCGCGCATGCGCGCGAGCGACCGTTTCGCGACCTGCGCGGCGCGGTTTTCCGAATTTGAATAATTTTGGGCACTTTTCGCGGATTTTTTAAAAATAAATCTCACCAAAAACACCAAAAAGGTCACGAGGCGATATTTGACACTTCTCGAGTATTTTTGACGTTCTCTCTGCGTTTTGTTGATATAAGTCAAATGCAGAGACTACTTGACTATTTTATTTCATTCCTGTCACTAGTTCTTTCGCCAAAATTCAAAAAATGGCGCTAAATAAAAGGAATGTTATGCCGTTTTCACCATTTTAATTAATTATTCTTTAGCAAGAAAAAGGCAAAGATGTGACCTTCTTTTTACCCGACTTCAAAAAAGGAGGAGGTTATCAATTTTTTATTTTTTTAAGTTTATTACCTCAGAACTCCGTCATATTTATAAACCAATTTGGACAATTATTCTTTTTTTATTTGAAAGGCTGTATACCTACAGAGTGGTCCCATTTAAATTTGAAGAAAAAATTCCACCCGATAGAGTGGAAAATAGGGGATGCAATTTCATATTGTACCGATTTCGACGATTCTTTTTTTATTAGAAAGGGAGTATCTTAGAAGTGGCCCCTTTTAAATTTGAAGAAACAATTCCACCCCTAAGGGTGGAAAAATAGGTAGGGGATGAAACTTCATATTGGACCGATTTCGATGATTCTCTTTTTATTAGAAAGGGAATACTTTAGGAGTGGCCCCATTTAAATTTGAAGAAAAAATTCCACCCGAAAGGGTGGAAAATAGGGGATGAAATTTCATATTGTACCGATTTCGATGATTCTTTCTTTATTGGAACCATAGGTGTGCTAGTGTTGGTCCAGGTGTGGTCCCATTTTTTTTATTACAATGGACAGTGTAATAAACTTTTTGACACTTTGTTGTATTTTGTCAAATGCAGAGACTGCTGGATTATTTTATTTTATTCCCGTCACTAGTTCTTTCGCCAAAATTCAAAAAATGGCGCCAAATAAAACAAGTAAAGGTTTTCCTCCGTTTATTCTTTAGTAGACAAAGACATATCACGTGAAATTAAAATAATTTTTTGAGTACACACTGACCTTATCATTTTTATTTAAATTGACATACAGTGTAAATACTTTTTACGATATTTTAAGCTCGATATTGAGAAAAAATTACAGCAGAAAGCCTTAGAAAGAAGCGTTTTATCGTTGAGTAAAATAAAGTAAGGGAAGCATAATAACGGGCTGCCAAAGTTGACATACAATACAATAAAAAAATCAGTGTTGACTAGACAGATGGCACCAGTTAACTGCCAATTTTGACAACGGTTATTCGTTTTCCATTATTTTCTTTTACCCAATGGAATTATCACAAGTATTAAAAGTCGAACAAAAGAAAAATCTAGAGGGAAAATACAAAGGTTAAGTACTACATTTTTTTTTTCAAAAACGTACCTACAGTATTTTCGTTTTAAAAGCTTACAGAATACCTTAGATATTTTAGGCGCACTTCAAGATTTCTTTTTTATTTTTTCAGTCTTCATATACATTTTTAAGTGGTTGTATTTTTTAAAGCAATGTAACATTTTTCATAATCTTGAAGTTTTAAAAATGTTTATATACAAAAAATATATAGGTAAGTATAGGTAGATTTATATGGGCTGTTATTATAGGTAAGTACAACCCGTTCCATCCCAGAAAAAGCTCCCTAGAATAATTATATCTCACATAATAATAATAAATGGTGGTATATACTGATTGCCAGAAGATTATTTATTTACTATTCTTTATGTGCAATATATTATATTATAGTACCTAGTAAGATATGTAAGGGTTTCTACTGTTTATATAGTATGTATAAGATAAACTCTCTTTGTAAAATAACAGCTATATTTTTTGTATATTGGCAACAAACTAATATAAACATATAAATGTTATAACATTTTGTGTTTTTTGTAGCATATTTTGATATAAAGCTTTGGAAAATATTTTTATGTACAACCACATTTTGTAAATAAATTAATACTTAAGTTTTGTTTATATCTTTCTCCTCTAGTGTGCTGTGGATGACGACATAACAAAAAAACAAGTAAAAAAAAAGTAGCATAGTATAGAACAGTTTAATCATCTTTGTTGTGCATTATGGACATCATTTTAAATAAAGTTTTCTAAGTTTTTGTGCGAAAATATTCTTTAAAAAATGTGCAAATTATTTATAGACGATCAGGGCATTGGTAAGTTTTTGACATTTCCTTCAAAATGTGGTTGAACAAATTTTTTCAAATTGTTTTATAAATTCTTGTATAATGGATGAATAATATATGACCCTGGCTAAGTTGCAGATTGCAAAAATTCAGACTGTCTTTGTTAAGTGATGAATTTTATGTTAGATTAAAAATAGCAAAAATGAGAGATTGTTATTATAAGTACATAAAAACAAATACCTTAAAACAAATTAATATATTATGTATTGGCGAAGCTTCACATAGATCTGTGATTTAGGTAGAATATTGACATTATTTTAAATCTATTATAGTACAAATTACAACAATCTATTACAGAAAAACACCACATTTACACAAAAAAAAAACGTACTTATACAGGGTGTTTTGTAAAAAAAACAACAGCATTTTTTTATTAATATTAATAATTTTAACAATAATTTCAATAATTTAAAATTTTGTAGAGATGGGTATGGGTACCTGCTTTTAAAAATTGGCTATTATTTTTTTCAAAAACCTGTAAGTATATATTTTAATAAAATATATGCAGAACATATAAATACATATAGATTGATATGAGTTTGTAATTGATGTGCTTCTACACATAGAGATTGTCCAAAGTTCTATTTTTTCTGGCGATTTTTACCCAATATTTTTTATATAATATACAGGGCGCTTTTTTAAATAGAATAATGCAACAAAAATAAAATTTACTTATTGGACGAAAAATAACCTCCCTGTATATATCTCACGCGATACTTTATTCGTAACAAACGTTGAATACATAATTCTTTATATAATCCTAACATTTACATAGTAATAGGTACACATTTATTTTTTTTATATATATCAGTCAGAAGGATTTCTTTCATTAAGTGGCATAGAAAAGATATTGTAGCAATAGCTTTCTAAATAATATATAGATACAGCCGTAGGTACATAGGGAAATTATTAGAAATTTGTGAAATACACCGTATATAAACATATACACACTTTACACAACATGTGCGTTATTTTTTTTGTTCAAAAAATTTCGTGGACACAAATATATTATTCAGTGACGTATATTGTATATTTTTGCTTTTTTTCTTATAAGAAAGAGGTAAAATTATTAAAAAATATTCAGGTAGTATTTTTTTGATATTTTGCAATGAAAAATGGCGACTTTTGTATTTTGTTTATTGTCATTTTGTAACTCATTGTTTTTGTATTGTAAAAAGCTTTTAATAATTTTCTCCTCTTTCTTTTTCAAAAACCGATCGATAATAATAATATTTAATATTTCTTCCTTCAAATTACTTACATAACACTTTTTAACTCCTCTTTCACAACTGTGGAATTTTTAAACCATTTCAGCGCAGTTTATTTATTTATTTGTTCGCCAATCTCTGCCTCTGTTTTTTTACAAACTCAACCGCCATCCTGTCCATGGCCCTGCTTTCCAAAATTTGCAAAATCGGGTGATCTAAAAAACAGTCGCAAACCACATCTCAAAAAATGTTTTTCGATTTTTTTTATCAAAATTGCACAAAATATTTGTTTGTATATCTAATAAAGTAATTCGTACCAAATTTAAACTAGATACCTTAAAAAATATGGAAGTTATTAATAAAAATAGGTTTTTAAAAATTAATCACGTCACCCTGTATTTTGAAGCAGAGGCAAATTATTTTGGCAGAAATAACGAATCGGTCTGCTTTTTCTTATTGAATTTATTATTCTATTATTTTTTTATACATTTATTTCAAAAAAATTTAATAAAGATGTATAATTAGGTACTTACTTTTTAAATGCTGTTGCATCAGAACTAACTCGACAGGCTTCAATCCGTGGAAATTATCAACACCGGGACCTGTATCGCCCACTCCTGGTATCGTTCCTAAAGCCAGAAAAGCTTCACCGGCAAAATCATTCGCGGTCAAAACATCGTGGTCCATAACCGTGAAAGCTATCATAGCTCCTGGCGATCTACGAACAAAATTTAACAAAATAATGTGGCCCAATCGATAGAAAATCGAAAAATAATGACGGTTTCTCCTATAAATTTTTTTCATTGGGCGCCCCATTTTCAAGCGGGTGGACCAAAACACTTTTTGAGGTTAGAATACGAAAGAGACTCCTTGTTTCGGAAGCACCTTAATAGATACGCGACGGTTACTTATACCCTACCAATCAGTTTGATTTCTAATGAAAGCGGTAAAAAAATTATTAAAATCGGATGATAAATAAATAAGTTACAAGTTACTTATCATATAAGAAAATTGGAAAAAATATAAATGTAGTATTTTACCTGCATTGTTCCAAAGATACGCTGAACTCGAAGCACTCGTCGAAAATCGGGTGAAGAGTTTTCTTGTGGACATTCGTTTGCTGTTCGTTGCAATGTGGAAATGTCCGTCTCGGCAACAATTCTATGATCACAAAGGGGTCGCTAAAGCCGTTTGGATCTAGAGGAATTATGTCTCTTGCATGTAAAACCTAAAAATAAACATATAAGTTCGTAGTTTTCTGTCTGACGAATTTTTAATTTTAAATTTCCCGCTTTACGACAGTAGTTAGTACCTGCGTCACGGGTGGCGCATGGCGCTTTAAAGCAGTTTCCACAACCTAACCTATATATATTTTGTGGTTTCCACTCTATACAATATTGTGTCTATGGCTATTTCAGCCCAAAACTCACCTCAACGCACAGAGAATCATGATTAAAATACGCCCTGACGGCCAGGCTACCATACGGACTACTCGGCGTATTATATTGATCTCTGAGCCTTTGCGCGTAAAATATTTCCAAGAGTCCCTCAGTTTCTGTTCTATGGTACTGCAACCTCTGTTCTATTTGACAGTAGGCCACGGAACGAAGCGCGTCGGTGGGCAGAGCTTGCCCTTCGTCGTGGAAAAAGTCGACCTAAAAAAATAAAAAAGTAATTTTAAATTTTTTTTAGACATTCCTCACCAAAAGTTCAAGAGTCGAATGCAATCTCTCGTGAAACATAGCCGGTAATTCTTCGTTGTTGGCACCGCCGTCCATTTGATGGTCTATTTCCGCCAATGTATATTCCCAAACCTAAAAAAAATATGTCGTAATAAACATTGTATAATAAGTAGCTTTGTTGTTAGTTCGGCTAAATTTGACCCCACAAAAATATCTCGAGCTTGTTTTCATTTGAAAGTTATCGTCAAAAACGAACGTTGGGACAATTTAAAAATTCCCGCTCAAAAGTTTTGGTGCAAGGCGACCAGAGGGCGCGACGATAGCATTGTTTACAAACAAAACGATAAGTTTGTTGTTCAAACCATAGAGATCATATATATAGGTAGAGTGCTGGACGATGTTTTTTTATACATATAGGATGCGCGGAAAATCTTTGACTAATTTAAAATCATAAAATAGTAAAAAATAGTAATAAATAGGCGGACATGCGATTTGCAATTTGAGGTAGTGTTTTGTGAAACTTGACACTCTTTGACAGCCATTTGACAGCGACAAACTAAGTATAACCTACCTTTGTTTGCATCACAGACGCTTTGTGGCATAATTTTTTCGATTTTCAGCTAATTATTAATAGTTTCTTCGCGTTTTAGTTGTTTGAGTGTTTTATCTAATTAAGTGATCATCTCGAATATGTTCTGCTCATTTTACACCAGAGTGTTTAAAAACGAAACGAGTCAAAACGCAGCTAATTGAAAATGCGGTACCAACTCTTTTATTAAAACCACCTAAATCATCATTTAAGTAAGTATATTAACATGATTGTGGTGTAAGAAACTATTAGTAGCTTATTTGTTTTAGTGTTACAGTTATAAAGGTAGATGAAAACAAGTCAATTTCTAGCATCAGTGAAGCAAATTCTAGTGGTTTGGACGAAACTAGTTTTACAAATATAGACGAACCTAGTTGTAGCTATCGAAGTCTTGACCAGTCCACGTTGAGGTGAGCTTAATTTATTATCAATATACAAGTTTGTAGGGAGGTAGTAGGTAATTCAGAAAAACAACCACTGTTTTGAATTGCGCGGTCCGAAGGTCTAATGCGCATGTTCCATAGGCCCATGCGCAGATCCACAATTTGCCATAAAAAGGGACTTGTCAGCACTCTACCTATATACAGTGTGGATAGATATAATAAAAGTGTTGGGGGAAATTGTTATTATTATTATGTATTATTATTACTAAACGGGAAATAATTACCCCTAACACTTTTATTAAAACATGTTTCTGATATGGAAATAATAAGCAATATTCCACAATTTGTATCCACACTGTATGTGATCTCTATAATTCAAACAACAGACATATGCAATTTACTAAGAAACTATAAGAGATACCAAAAAAATCCAAGAGATCGATTTTGTTCAGAATTGAAAGCTCCACTCAAAAATAGGATTTACAGGGCCGTAATTTAAAATTTTTAGCGATCAACGCCGGTAAAATTCAGGAATTTGCGGACGAAATAAAACATTCGATTTTTTTACCTCGGCGAGGACTCTTTGGAAATTCCTAGGCAACAGGGCCGAATTCAGGGCTGCCAAATGGGCTCTCAAAAAATCTAACAGCGGACTGGCAGCGTCCCTGGTCGGCAGTGTGTCCGGGGACCAAGCGGCGTGGAAAACGGCCCTCCTCAAAGCTTCCTGCATCTGGGGGCCCACCCTCCGAACAATATCGGCGATACGGACCTGGAAAAAAAAATGATTTTCGCCTGTAACTTTTTTATTTCTTGACGGATTTTTTCGATCTTGGCATCAAAATGAAGGCCCGAGAAAACTCTCTCTAACGGGGAAAGTATTTTTTTAACTGAAAACGACTTTTGAAAATATTTTTAAATTTTCGCCTTTCAAAAAATATCGAAAATATGCTTTTTTAACGTTATCATATCTTACCTGAAATTGGGCTAGAGTACCATCAAGTTGAGCAGTAAGTGACGCAAACTGATGTTCTGTTGTCAAAGTTTCGAGTGTGACAAAACTGAAGTAGTTTTCTGAAAAAAATACAATGAAAAAAAATTCTAATTCATTTTTTTCTATACTTACCTAACAATGACACAAATTTATAAACATATTCTAAATTGTTCGTGGCTATACACATTTCGTCACAAACTTTAAACGGTCCAAGCCTGTCAAAATATCCAGTTTCCATCAGTCCTTGATAGGTTATGTCAGCGTACAGTAAAGCTAAAATGACAACACCCAAATTTTACAAATCTTCCATAATTTTACAGAAAGAATGTAAAGTTGCATTGAAATTTTACAAAAAATGTAAAAATACATTTTTTGTAAAATTACAAATTTCTGTAAAAAAAATACATTTTATTTACCTGCAGAGCAAATACAATCAAGTAACTGTGACAAAAGACATACGCAGTGCGTTTTGGGCCATTGTAACAATCTCCAAAAATCCCTTAGTTGACAAAACATGGCGACAACGTCTACGGCCGACGAACTGTGCTTTACCAATTTATCACCTTCGCAAGGTTTTTGTAAATCTACTGCTGTTCGTACCTAAGGAAAAAACTTGTTGTAAAATGTGTAAATTTACATCTTTAGTGGTGCTAATGTGTAAATTTACATCTTAAGGGGTGTTAATATGTAAATTTACACAGAAAAATGTCAAATTACAGGCTCGAGCATATTTAATTTAACTTACTCTTTGTAAAGCTTTTCCTTTACAAACTGACAACCAACAGCTGACCGACGGTTCGAACCATTCGTGACATCTGACCAGCATTAATTTGTGGTCGCCACCTGCATAACAAGGCCGCTGTCAAAGTGGGGTTTGTGACGTCACATCCGGTGTAAATTATTTTTTTGTTTTTCGACGAAAAAGTGCTTAGAAAAGTCGGTTGTAATTGTGTTTTGTGTAAGTGTGCAAAATTGCAAGAAGATATTACAAAGTTAGGTACTTACCAGATGGTAAATTTTGGTTGAATGTTGCCAAATCTTTAACCTCCAAATATACAGAAAATATTAGTCTGGCATAAGCGGCATCTGCGGGTGGCCTTTCGTTTTGGTTCAAAAAAGAAATGACCTCGTCCGACATAAGCTTGTCAACTTGTTTGAAAACTACACTGAAATATGGGATGCCATTTGTTCTAAAAAAGAAAGGTGGTGGTATAAAAATTAAGCACATTTCTAGGACAAAAGAATTATTTTTTAAAATTATAGCTATATTTTGTCCACCCTGTAAATGGGTCTTTGTCAAGACAAGAAAAAAGGAACGTTTTACAAATAATGAAATTAGGTAGTTCTTTTAATAAAGGGAGTGGAGGTAAAATGGGCAACCATTCCTATCGGACAGGGCCGTATTTCATTCTAAATAAAAAAGGAAGTAATAATGAAACTTAGTCCTTCGATCATACAGGTACACCCATAGAGCCACAAAAAGACGATGTATATATAGGTACACAATGACTCCCATTCATAGGATCATGTATATAGGTAGAGTGCTGGACGATGTTTTTTATACATAGGATGCGCGGAAAATCTTTGACGAATTTAAAATCATAAAATAGTAAAAAATAGTAATAAATAGGCCCAGTGGACATGCGCATTTGCAATTTGAGGTAGTGTTTTGTGAAACTTGACACTCTTTGACAGCCATTTGACAGCGACAAACTATGTATAACCTACCATTGTTTGCATCATAGACGCTTAGTGGCATAATTTTTTCGATTTTCAGCTAATTATTAATAGTTTCTTCGCGTTTTAGTTGTTTGAGTGTTTTATCATCTCGAATATGTTCTGCTCATTTTACACCAGAGTGTTTAAAAACGAAACGAGTCAAAACGCAGCTAATTGAAAATGCGGTACCAACTCTTCTATTAAAACCACCTAAACCATCATTTAAATAAGTATATTAATATGATTGTGGTGTAAGATTATTAGTAGCTTATTTGTTTTAGCGTTAAAGTTATAAAGGTAGATGAAAACAAGTCAGGTTCTAGCATTAGTGAAGCAAATTCTAGTAGTTTGGACGAAACTAGTTTTTATAAACGAACCTAGTTGTAGTTATCGAAGTCTTGACCAGTCGACGTTGAGGTGAGCTTAATTTATTATCAATATCAATGTTCAAGTTTGTAGGGAGATAGTAATTCAGGAAAACAACCACTGTTTTGAATTGCGCGGTCAGAAGGTCTAATGCGCATGTTCCATAGGCCCATGCGCAAATCCACAATTTGCCATAGAAAGGGACTTGTTCTGCACTCTACCTATATATATGATCTCTATGCTCCCATTCTATAAAATATTGCCGAAATTGATTTCGACGACCTCAAAAAACATACAAAACGACATTAATTCGTTAATTCATTCATTGAAAATTCGTCCGTTGTTTCATCCATTCATCCATTCATTCATCCATTTATTCATCCATTCATTAATGAAATAAAATATAATACTTACCCCTCAAACAAAGGATGATAATAAGTCAGTCCGTGCTTCAACTGGACGTACACTTCTGAGCAAAAATCTGGAAACCCGGCCTCGGCGTCCTCGTCACTTCTCAAAATAGAAGCCTTCAGAGACGACAACCATTCAGGCGTTCCCCTCCTTAAGGTTGCAACAATTTCCCCCCTTATCTCCTTGTTGAACGGGCAGCATTTCCAAAACGCTTTCTGCAACATCGAACATCAACACCTAGTAACTTTAAAATTAGGAAAGGCCCACCATATTCGACATGTATGCCAGACACCTCAGGAGATATTCGAGTCTGGTCAGAGAGGGCGGATGCAGGGCGGGAAACAGTTGCCTGTGGTGTCTCAATTGTTGAAGCCATCTCTCTACGGAAAAAGATCGAAGAGTTGAGTTTCCGGAAGAAGCTTCTCCACGTTGTTACCTTGCATCGCCGTAAACTTTTCGGCGAGCCACATCTCCTCCTCCCTGGTCAGGGTGTTGCTCATCCACGAGCTCTCTATGTCGGTGAGCAGTTGGAGCATGTACCTGGGATCCAACGGAGACTTCAGGTATATCCTGGACGCTGCCACGAACCTCGCCATGCTGGTCTGAAGTTCGGACAAGTCACCTGTGGAGGAACGGTTAGAGGAATTCTTCCGGCAATTATTAAACGCCACCTTGGACGGCGTGCTGGTGTAGGATGGTCAGGGCGGGTCCGGGAAGGTCCCCGGTCCAACACCAGGACTCCCTGCCGCTCGATCTGAGCTCGTGGTCGAGGAAACCGGAGCACAGGGCCTCGTGCTGAAGCAGTGACGACCAGTTGTCTTCCGTTGTTCCGCCGCGCGTTTCTCTCGTCGACAGCCACATTTTTAGTCTGAAACGGTGGGAAGTTGGCGCGATAAATTGCCATCATCGAGGTTACGGAGATTTCCACGTGTAAGCAAATCCAGGGGATGTTTTGACTGAAGCCGCACCACAGATACGTAACAAATTTTTAAAATAATAAGTGATTGTTTAATTTGAAACGTTTTAATCGATGTTTTTATACTTTTGGAGAAGGCGCCGGCATTAATTTTAATCTGTAAAACTCGTACAGCCGCCATTCCCTTCACACACCTCCAGCCGTGTTCGTTTTTTGAAATATAAGCTGACGAGTTTGACCTGGACCAACACTATAATATTAAAGACCTGTGCATAGCTCTGTAACAAGCGATCGCCACTGGCGCCACACGACGAAACAAATTTACACGGTGGTTTAATGTTAAAATACCATTGTTGCAGAATTTTTTAAAAAATAAAAACATGCAAATGTGTCTGTTACAACGAATTTGATATCCAAATTAAAACAAAATATTTGTTTGTTATGTCCCTCTAATTTGACAAGTTCATATGGCATATTTCCATACATTTCCTTAAGGAAAGCGAATCTAAAAGCAAGCAAGAGTATTTGGTACCTTTTGGTTTGAAATTAAGTTCATGGCTAGTTGTAATGTATAAGTAAGCATAAAACGCATTAGATTTCTTCTTTATATGGAGGACTATTGGTTCGCTTTGGAGCTATAAACAAAATTTTCTATATTCATTCTTGCATACGTTACAAAATACTCTTCCAGAATAATATCTAGAATTTTCGCTTCTTCAGCTGGTGGATCAGATCATCCCATAATTCCAAAATAGTGTTTATTCTTCTGCAATTCACGTCTGTGCAGTGTGCATACAATTTTCTTCATGTGCATCTAAATTTCATGTTATCATAAACAAATCTACCTATAAAGGCTGTGTTAATAGGATAAAACTGCTAAATACTGGACAAAAGACAATTCGTTACCGTAAAAAGAAGGCAAATCGTAATAAAGATGGATATTTAAAATTTGGGACATATTAAACGTCGGTAACTGACAAAATAACCACAGAATAACTAAAATTAATAAGTCGCCATTTTTTTCGTCGAGTGGCGCCACCCCAGTCCGTAAACAACAATAAATATGACGTCATGCTCGGGTCTTTAATATAGTGTCGGTCCAGGTCATTGACATATTTATTAGTATGTCAATGGTCCAGGTTTGACTATCTTTATAACCTAAAATATGCTGTTGATTTACGTAGCTACAGAAATATTCCAAAGGATGAAAGGATAGTTATAAGATATACCAGGGACTCTTTAAAATAAAATGGGTCCCTGAGATATACATATGATATGGTTTTTTCAAAGGCAGGTTTTTCTTTGGTTTGCTCTAAAAACAAAAAAGTAATGTAACCGAATCAGCCCGTATTCGTGCTATAAAAAGTTATAAATACAATTCCAACTTTGAAACGTCTGAGTTCTAGACTCACCCTCTTCTCGATGTGAAAGCTTTGTTGTGTTTGAAGTTTCTTCATAAAAAAAATACCGTACCCCTTGTCAAGGCAAGGGTTACCTTGAATCCCCACATGCGTGTCCCCACACGTATTTTTCATTGCTATAGCCTGAGGCAATAATGAAGCTGTCGCCGCGGCGCTTATACTGTTTTATCCGCAATTAAATACTCTTTTTAAACGTTTTTCACGCACTTACCTTATTCTACCTTGTACAGAACTCCTCTGCGATCTCGCCTCGAGCTTAAACCAACCTTCCAGCCCAGTAGACGGTATGTCAGATAGCGGTATAGTCACGCAACCCAGGAAATCGTCCTGCGAACTCTGCCTGGCCGACTGGCAGACTTGCTTAAAGAATCTACCTGTAGAAACCGAAAACAAACATCAGCGCTTTGTTTTTCGCGATTGTTTTTGTATTTTTACCCAATCCCCTCACTCCCCTGACTTCGTTCAGTTTGCTGACTGCCTCCAGCACGCTGCTCTCGTCGTCGTGATCCCATATGTCCAAATGTAGGCTGTCGCTGTTGATGTCGTCGATGTCGCTGGCGAAAAAAAAACGACGAGGATATTTTTTCGGCGGAAACCCGTTTTAGCTATTTTATTTCGTCCGCCGAATCTCAATTCCGAATTCCATAATTAAGGGCGGGACACTTGAGGGATATCCAGGCAGGGATTAGTCCCCGGATTGCTATCTCGTTCCGCGAGGAAATCACGATTTAAAGGCCGAACATGCAATTAGAGAGCAGGTACTGGGATATCCGGATCGAAGGACCACGCGCATTTATATAACCTCACTTCTAAATGAGTTTAGACACTGTACGGTTTGTTTACAAGATTGCAGTTCGCACTGGGACCACCACTGTATGCCCAATTCGACGCACTGACTCAGAAAATGTGTACAGGGTTTTCACGAAATATTTGACCCCCCCCCCACTAACTTTTTTATTTTTTAAACAGATGATAAAATTTCACGTCCCCAATATATTTTTACAAAAAGAAAGTTAGCGGCTTTATGGGAATATAAATTTTGGCAACTGGAAATATCATACCAACATCCAAGATCTAATGGATGTGCCGGTGCTTTCATATTTGAATCGTTCGGGAAGGTAGACTACGACAGCTGTTTTAATTTAATTTTAATTTTACTGATTATATTCTCGAAATAAAGAATTTCAGGAAAATCGTAAAAGCCCCTAAATATTTTTAAGTTTCACTATGTTACTCTCTTGTTTAAACCAAATATTTTTTGTTATTACATCGATCGTCTATCTTTATCAAGAGATCCACAAATTCGAGTTAAATAAATTTAGTATAAAATTTGAAAACGGAATTTTTCAAAAACGGAGAAGATAATGTCACAAAGTTTAATATCATTTTAATTGCCTTGATGAGCAGATTTCAAAAATTCAAAAATATATAGGGTGTTCCATTTAAAAAAACATAAGTTTAGTTTGCCACTCTTTTTCTAAACACCCTATATAAAATGCAATAAAACCGCAAAAAAAATTATAATAAAATTCTCTACAAAATGCTTTTTTATTCGTGTTTCTAGCTCAAAAAATAAAAAAGTTAGTGGGGGGTCAAATATTTCGTGAACACCCTGTACCTATATATGGTGAAATTATTGAACGATTTATCCTAAAAATAATTTTAAGCACAGATCGATATCAACTTTTATACGCGGCACGGTGTATTCATTTTCATCAGGAAATTCCCCTTATCCGCTCAATTTTTCCGCGAAAATAAAAAATTCCGTTTCCAAGAGAAACACCTTTTGTCACTGTCACTTGCCAACAATAGGGATTATCCGCGAACAATAGCAGCAAATTTGAGATAGATGAGAAACCATTATTAAACGAACCAAGGTGACATAAGTACTTACAATCTAAACTTCTCGTTCCACTTTGGATTCAGCGTGTGAGGTTTCACACTTGTGGCTCTTATAAATTTTGCAGGTAGGGCACCTCCAAGACTGTCCCTCTGTTCTCTTACCCTCCCATCTTTCCTTTTGAAACTTAGTTTGAAGCTGTGGTGTTTTCTCAGCTTCTCGTTGCCACCCTACACAGACAAATAAACCTCATATTTGCCGCAAATAAGCCCTTTATTTGGTTTAAATAAGCACTTATTTGATTTAAATAAACCCTTATTCGAAGCAAAAAACTGCATATTCAAAATAAAGTCGACTAGTTCTTCATTATAAACAAACAGACCGCATATTTGATACAAATAAGCCGCTTGTTTGGTTCAAATAAACGTTCATTCAAACCAAATAAACCGTATATTTGAGGCAAAAAAGCGGGCTTTCTACCTGTTGGGGACTTCCGCCGCCATCTCTGCCACCACAAATAGGATCTGTGACTGGCAAAGGACAACAGGGGGTAGCGTCCGAGAGGGTTCTACTGGGCGTCGTGGATGGTTGCGGAGACACGGGGGCGGCCGACGCGGGGCTTGCCAGTGGCCTTATTCCTAGCATGCAGTAGGGGTCGCTGAAACCTGGAAGATAGCGCAGTTTTCCGTAGTAAGTTTACAGTTTATTTGCAATAAATGAACGATGTACTTGCTGTGAAAAACAACGCGTTTGTTTCGAAATTTGGGCGGAAATATAACTCGCAACTTTGATAGTTTATTTGTTACGAATAAACGATGTATTTGTGGTAAATACACGGCGTATTTATTTCGAAATTCAGGCATTTCGAGGGGTTCCTTATCGGATATATAACTCGCAAGATGAGAGAAGTCCGACGGAAAGCTCTCGAGACAGAAATTTGATTCGTCTAACTTGGTAATTACAAAACTTTGATTGGTACACGTATATTCGACGAAGTCTGTAGGTAAACAAGGGGGTCAGAAATATAACGATTGATCTCGTTTGAACAATAAAACTTTTCGAATAAAATTTTCCGGGCTGTTTAAATAAAGTAGTAAGTACGTCTTTTATATTTTCCGACGACTGTGGGGTTTTAAGTGCGCAGTAGTGTTAATTTAAAGAAATGTTTGCGGAAACAAAAAATTCGTTGCTAGAAAAATTTAAAAACATTTTACATTCTTTCAGATTTTGCCTATAACTCTCGAAATATTCAAGTTACGTTAAAAAGTTATACACTGTTGTATTCGCAAGAAAATTTTCCGTAAACATAAAGAATATTCACGAGAAATTCTTGTGGTTCAAGAAAAAACTAGTGGCTTTAAAAATATTATGATTTTTTTTTTCAAAATTTCTTTAATCCGTCAGATTTTCATCCGTAATTTGCGAAATATTGAAGCTACATTAAAAAGCGACACACTGTTAGATCCGTTAGAAAATTTGCTATAAACTTAGAGAATATTCATGGGAAATTCTTGTGGTTCAAGAAAAAACTAGCAACATGAGGTTCAGAAAAAGAAAACGCAACTTGAATAAATTAAGGTAAAAAAATAAATTATTTTTGCAATTCTTTAGATTTTGGCCTGTAACTTTCGAAATATTCAAGCTACATTAAAAAGCTATACACCGTTCAATTTATCAGAAAATTTTCTATAAATATGAGGAATGACCAGCGAAAATTCTAGCTGGTCGAGAAAAAAATGAATTATTTAAAAAAGATAAAAAAATAAACGATTTTTTTTAAACTCTTAAAATTTTCGAATGTAACTTTCGAAATATTGAAGCTACGTTGGGTTTTCACATCGATAATTCCGTGATTGGACATTTTTCCGATCCCGTTAAAAAGCCGTTTACTTTTAACATCCTTATTATTTAAAACGAGCAAGTTAGCACAAGTGAGGCAAATTCAGAAACGTTAATTGGCAATTTGTAGGTTTCCTCTTGCCTTTCGCCAAATAAAGTGGCTATAACAACGTCAATATTCGGAAAATTGTTTCACACGAAAAAACATTCCGGGTGGGACAAATCTGTGAAACTCTCTGTGTGAATATATTAACATAATATAACATTTTTGTTTTAAAAATAATAGTTGTGTGGTGTCCCCAATTATATAGGAAGTTCTACAACGAATTCCTAGTTTGCTAAAACTTTTAGCCAGGTGTAGCTGTATATAGCTACTCCTCTGTTAGTATTCCCCCAAATTCACTAATTAGAGTGTTAACTGTGTACTTCGCTATAGTCAAACAATGACTGTGTTAATTTTCCAGGCTAATTTGAAAATGGTATGACGCACTGAATGATTTTCCACTAATTGCTTTTTGCATCAAAAGTATCAAAGTCACTGGGTAACATCTTTTAAATTTGCATATTCTGTCTCGTATACCAGAAGTTTGATATTGTTCTTGTCAGTCGCCGTGAGAAATGTTCATTAAAGAGCTGCTAATCAATTCTTAAAATCGAAAATTTATTTCTGAAGTTTATTCTACAAAGATGTATTTCTTTAATATGTAATTTTGTTCTAATGAGTGAATAAACTTAATAATAATAATAATAATAATAATATACTAATTAAAAACACGATTGAAAAGTTATGGAAAATATCGAGTAGTAGTTAATGCCTTACTTGGGCCAGACACCCCGTTGATGACGTTCGAGGCCTACGATAAAGACAGGCCATGGCGCACAAAAATCACGTGACCATCTTAGTCCGACGTTACGTGTCATTTGTCACATAACTGAAGGCGGCAGCTTGGGTTTTGAGAAGTTTTAAATGTTTAAAGTGTTTTTAAACGTCTTAGTTTATATTTTAGAAACAAGTTTGTGTCTAGTGCGCGTGTGTCCTGGCGGAGGGGAACCACCCAGGTGTTATTATGGCCTCTGGGTGGGAGCCGCGCCATCCAGGAGCATTGGTGCCGCTCGCTCCGACGCGTGAGCGCTGTAAGGGGAATTCTCCCCCCGGAACGGACAGTTGAGCCTGAGACACAGACGGGTGAACTGCTTACGGGAGATCCGCGAGTTCAGACGGTCCGGGTGGCTGGAAACCGTTCCCGTTGACCACGTTCGGGTTTGTGTATTTTGTATTCACCAATCACCTTGTGCCAAATAAATCAGTGTTGTAACGTACTCGAGGATTTTCGTTGTCGACCCACGCCCTGATACGGTTCCTATTCGGCCATTCACGCTGCCGATCAACTGGGACCTCGTCAATATTTACCGTATACTAGAGGTGAGTTTTCATTTTTATTTCGTAAAAAATATCCTCAATACCAAATATTGGGTCTGTTTATATTATATTTATACATATTACAAAAGCCAGGATGAAAATGTCACCATAACAACATTTGCTTTGCCTCGGGATGAAAATTTGCGCCAAAAATGGATTCGTCAAATTCCAACTGAGATTTAATTTCTAAAAAACCCTTAAGTATGTGTGGCTAACACATTTTCAAGAAAGTGAAACAATTAAAGTGAACAAATGTGTTGTAGGAGGAAAATACCTATATAGATATATCACCTAAGCTAAAGGAAGGTGCCGCCCCAATAATTTTTGAGAATGTGTCAAAATATTTGAGTGCAGTGCAAGTGCAGTTTAACTCTCAGCCCAAGACAGCTGAGGCAGGTTTGAAAATTTTGAAAAAATAATTAGTGGAAGCCTGGACGCACAAAACCAATAATGTAATAGATGAAAGAAAAGTCGCCAAATTGTTACGAAATTTGTTTTTTATACTTATCTCCAAAAATGCCGTTTATTATTATATAGGACTAAGTTGGTCACATGACTACGCGATTATGCGTTAGCGCCATGGCGACGTCAGACGCACGTTTCACGCACGTCTGACGTCAGTATGACGTCACTATGACGTCATCAACTACTCTTGCGTGTTATCCAAAACTCACCGTTGGCGTCTTTAGCCTCCAATCCCTCAGCTTCTACGACGACCACAGTAAGAACAACTATCGGCGGCTGTTCCTCGCCCGCCAGGTGCAACATCCTGTAGTGCCTTTCTGGTGGCATCGCGAACGCCCTTTGTCCATAAAGGAACAGATCTTCCTTGTAATGGGCATATTGTCCACCCGGAGCCGGTGCTCCAACCTTGACAAAGAAACAAAACGGAACGGGAGTGAAATAATAGTAAATGCCAACCCTCCCCCGCATTTGCCACTCATATCTAACGGTTAAGGTTGCGAATAAAACGTCGTCAAAGTATGTTTGGTTGCATGCTGTACCTGTATCTGGAGAAGCTAATGGGCGAATGTGTAGGTAAACTAGATTTATTATGTCAAACCATCGAATTGATAAGTACAATGGAAGTCGCACAGGTACCACTTTCATTGTTGTTTGGGGCAGCCAATTGTAGAGAGAGATAGGTTTCAAATGGCAATAAGTAAGACAAGGACGCCTAATTAACGTGTCAGCTGATTCAGGCATAGGAGGTATATAGGGATGTTGCATATTAATGGGAGAATTTAATGGGCATGTTCCGTAATTCTTTTTATTGTATGATCTGTATTCCGAAATTCGGGGCTTGTTTGTAGGAATGAGAATTTTTCTATATAACCACAATTATGTAAATATTGCACAGAAAAAAGTAGTGAATTGATTAAAAAAATTACCTACATGGCAATTTTATGTACCTGGATGTAAATTGAGACAAATAAAATACAAATTACAAAATAAAAGTTTATTTTAAAATAACAAAACCACAAAATATCTAGGATAAGGTATATACATTTTCAACTTTAATTACTTAACTTAATTGATTTATTAATTAAGACAGGTAGCTTTTACATATTTTTATATATATTTTATGTTTAGGCATCTAATAAAAAGAATTACAAATAATTACCTTATTAAAGGGACCAGAACCTCAATATTAATTCCATCTTTGACTACTACTCATTAGCACAATATTTTGCCAGTTTTTCCCTTGATAGTTTCTATCATGACTTGGCAAATAAAAAACTGTAGTAATTACATAGGTACTTTTTAAGTTTGCGCTGCCCAAAATTCTCTATATGAAATTGCACTCAATAAATTGTTGACTACAAATGCAAGTAAATACTTGTAGGCTACAAAATTTTTCCTTTTTATTGCTGCAATCCACTTGTCTCTAATATCACCTTATATCTCTTGGAAATCTGCAAAGTTATTAGCAAAGATTTTTAAGACTAATTACGAATGAAAAGAAACCCGACTATTCTTATTCTTTCCGCCCCGTTTCGTACATCCAAATACACAACAGGAGTTGACCCTCTTTTTTGTCTCCGATCTAAAAATATAATATTAAACCAAACACCAACTAAGAAAACTCAACGCCGTTTTATACTAAACTGCCACCACGGCACGAACTCAAATCAAATAGAAATAATACAATAATTACTCTTATTCGTATTGGGACTTGGGACAGAAGGAAAATTAAAATGACGTTTAACAACGGAACTCGTTTGAAGCACAGGACATAAAAATAGAAAGTTAGGACAAACACCTCTTTTGTGTTATGTGGTTTTTGCCGGAATCAGCTGATTTATTTACTATTTCACTTACTCAAGTTTGGCTGCCAGTTTCTCTCTCTACACTCCTTCCATCTACTTGTCATTTCAATGTGTCAAACTTACTGTGTTTGCTATTGTGTACAGCATCTCGACATACAGCTTGTCCCTCTCATTTTGGGACAGAGAATAATCTATGGTGGCTATCCCAAGTTCGCCATCGGATGGTGGGGGTTCGGAAGCCGCGGTCTCCGCCTCCCTCAAGATGGCCTGCCTTTGGTTTTCTTGTTTCCAAGCCAACGCGGTGAAGTTCTCAAAGTACGAACAGTCTGTTTCTTGTGCACTGAAAAAATATCGCACGTCGTCGGTTTTTCGGCAACACCCTGTTTGCGCTTCTTGTCCCACGGTAAAGAGTTAAAGAGCAAAAAAAAGGCAACTCTAGAACCAGTTTTCGAACTCTATTTAAGTTCGTTTTAGAAACTTCCCGACCCCGGTCAGGTCTTAGATATACGTCTCAATTTTATATAGCGGGACTTTCTTTCAAGGAAATTGCGATATTTATTGCTTTAAAACAAATAATAGAGAACGTTCGTACTTCAAACGTGGTCATTTTTAGCAAATAGTATATGATCAGCGGTTTGGACAATGAACTCTCAACCCGAGATTTAACCCTATATAGTCCATCGTCTGTTTTATATTCAAGACGTTTATTTTATGCCGTCGCACTTTTTTTCATAGAACTGGCGTTCAAAATCATGGAAGTGCAATTTTAAGTCTATTTTCCGTTCTTATACAATGTGTCCCGGATAAGAATGAACATAGCATGGGTATCCTGCAAACGGCCAGAGATAGAACAACGGTTAAATGGGGGAAAAGTTGCGCAATTTTAAGTTCAATGAAATGGTATAAACATATATCTAATATCTTGAGTTATTTTGAAAAAAGTGAATTTTTGCGTTTTCGATTTTATTTTTTTCTGAAGTTGTTATCACAGATAGGAAAAAAGAAACCACTTTCTTGTTTCACTTTTTAATGGCCTTTAAGATAGCGTTTTTAGATTTGTTCTACAACATTTCGTTTTTGAGAAACCATCTTCAACTTTATTTTTTTAAATAAGAACCTGGATTATTTTTGCACATTTTGAAAGCACTTTTCATTACAAATACCATGATGTATGACACGAAATATTTTTAAAATGTTTTGAAACAATTATACTGAAAATTCATTTTTTCCCATTCATTTTTTCTAATGCGGCCCTGAATTTAATAATAAGAAGTCTAAATATTAATCAGTATTGTCAAACAATTTAACTTCCAGTTTATTTTGACTTAAAAAATTTAATATTTTTAAATACGGCCCTGTCTGCTTAGTGTTTTCCTCTGTTGTTGTACAGCAAACAGTGTCGCATTGTGTTTTGGAGTAAATTCTTCGCTTTTTCTAATTGTGAGAAGAAAGCTTTAAGCGAATGAAACCAATAACTTTTGCCGTTTATTAATTATTGCAACAATACATTCGTTCGGCCTCTACACTATTTCTGTGACGCAAGATATAACATGCTAACAT
Source organism: Pseudeuparius sepicola (assembly GCA_963920635.1). NCBI lineage: Eukaryota > Metazoa > Arthropoda > Insecta > Coleoptera > Anthribidae > Pseudeuparius > Pseudeuparius sepicola. Next base: position 34,313,362 of record OY987306.1, read on the forward strand.
GTTAAATTTGTCGTCATTTGAAAAAGCACCCTCCATTTCTAATAATACAAATTATTAACTAAATGATACAGTGGGAGTTATGACAAATGACAAGGGGTTGGTCTCGTTGTCTCAAAGCCTTCTAGGTGGAGGATTTTTATTTTTTTTTTATTATTGTATGTGACTGTTAGTCTTTGCCGTACTTTTTTTGGTTCTCCGATTGAAAGATAAGTTGTAAGTCAAATTGTTGACAATACTGATTAATATTTAGACTTCTTATTATTAAATACATGGCCGCATAAGAAAAAAAATGAATGGAAAAAAGGAATTAAGTACAGGGCCGCATTAGAAAAAAATGAATGGGAAAAAAGGAATTTTCAGTAAAATTGTTTCAAAACATTTTAAAAATATTTCGTGTCATACCTACATATGGTATTTGCAATGAAAAGTGCTTTCAAAATCGGCAAAAAAAATCCAGGTCCGTATTTAAAAAAAATAAAGTTGAAGATGGTTTCTCAAAAACGAAATGTTGTAGAACAAATCTAAAAACGCCATCTTAAAGCCCATTAAAAAGTGCCATAAGAAAGTGTTTTTCCTTTTTCTTATCTGTAATAACAACTTCACAAAAAATAAAATCGAAAACAAAAAATTTTACTTTTTTCAAAATAACTCAAAAACGAAAAAAGATAGAAATCTGTTCGTACCATTTTATTGACCTCAAAATTGCGCAACTTTTTCCCCATTTAACCGATGTTCTATCTCTCACCGTTTGCAAGATCTCCATGCTGTTCATTCTTATCCGGGACACATTGTATACTTTAGAGCTCAAATAGTAAATTGTAGAGTGGTGTGAAGATGTTATAAACTCACCCAGACCGAACTTGGTGGTCGATATCAGGCCAACTGGGTCTTCTCCTGCAAAATGAAGGTGGTCTTTCGGGTGCTGCCGGAGTCGACGTCGCCGGACGTTGTCTAAACGACCCTGGACGTCGCGCAGGCGCGATAGGTGCCTCCAAGGTCGAACGACGCCGTTGGGGAAGCGCGCTTGCGCCTGGCGCCGGCAAAACCTGTTTTTTTTTTAGATTTTTGAAGGTTATGCCGTTTTTTGACTCTTCGTTGTCATGTTTGACAGTTTTTTTGACTCTTCGTTGTCATGTATGACAGTTTTTTGACGTTAGAAATAAATAAAAATGGGACGCGCGCGTGGGATTCGAACCTGGCCATAACGGGGCGTCATAAAATGCAACTGGGAAAGGTACAGATGGTTTAACCAGTCAGCCACCGAAGCAGTGTGAAAAGTTATGTTCAAACGGAGTTGACTATTGGGATGACAAAAAATAATGACAGAGTTGTGGGAATACCGTTTTGGTTGATTTAAATGCGTTTTTAAATAATTGAAGGTAATTTTAAAAGAGAATTAAATAAATTTCTGATTAAAAAAATCAATATTTTTTCTATAAAAATAATGAATACCTTTGGAAAACCAGGCGTGTTGCTGTCTCCAGAATTACTCCTGGACCCCGGCGTAAGTCCAGGACTTCCGGATTCTGTATCCGACTTGCTTAATGAGAATCTGGAAGGGAAATAAAAAAAATTACGAGTCGAAAAATATTTTAAATTATTTTAACCCCATTATGGCACGCCAATGTAGTTCATAATATTCCTTCTATAGTCACTGATAATGGGCTTAATCGAAGCAGGAGCTGCTGGCCATACGCTTCGCATTATTCAGTGGCAGGCATTTCGGGGATTATTAACCTCAAACTTTGGCAGACCTCAAGCATAAATTTAAACCCAATTTAATTGGCTCTTAGGTTCGTATATAATTTTTTCCTCGAACGTCACAATATTACTACAAAACTGATATTAGAAGTTGAATGTAAATACGTTTATGCCTGGGAGTAAAAGTGTTGCTAGGCGGTTTAAATACGAGTATTTGTTTACAGTGCCACCTTAAAATCTGCCTGCTATGCCTTGTTTTTTTGTAAGAAATAAATTTTTATATTCAATTCTCGACACCTTTCATTTCGCTCAACTCTTTTTGTAATTTCTGGATCTTTTCGGGGGGGAAAGCTTTATTTCATCTCTCGCTATCAATCTTTTAGGGGGACGACATCTTTCCTTATTAAATTTAAATAAAACTTATTTCGTCTCTGTCGCCCTTAGAAATCTGATTACAGCATTTAAAAAACGAAAGGGAGAGAATTTTAGGCCGCTAACAATTTCGTTGAATGAGCACGGATTCACCTACTCGCAAAATTTACATCATTATGATGTTTACAAAAATAACATGCAAAAGCTAAAACAATATACTATTTTATATTAATTACCTACAGCTAAATTAAAACGATATATACATTACCGTTACCGTATAATATTGTACCAATATTGATGAACATACGCAAAAACAATATTATTTTAATTTACTCCAAATAAATAACACAGACATGTAATTTTGACTTGATTGCCTCAAATGTATCTACAATTTAGAATATGAATATAATTTGAACATACTATAATACTAGTACAGTCATTTTAGAACTTATTCTCTAGTTTAATTCCCTGTAGAATTAAACTAGATTTACTGTACTATACAGGGTGATTTAGTTTTAAAAAACAGGCCAGATATTTTTATAAAAAAAAAATGTTCATATGCCTCCCATCGTTTAGTAATTTTAGTCGGCAACGGGGTGGCGTTTTCTATATCATGATCTCCCTAGTGGGGGGCGAAAGTTACTAACACCCCCATGGGGTGAACAAGCCACTTTGCAGCTATTATTGCCGCCCCTAAAGAACGTCGAGGGGAGGAATTGTAATTTTCTTGAGTTTCATACATATTTATTAAGAGGGTTCGACGCGATGTTGATAGCAAATTTACTGGGGAATTCAATGGTGTATCGGTTTTTAATGTAGCTGCAATATTTAAAAAGTTACAAGCGAAAATCTGAGAGTTGCAAAATTTGTCATAATTTTTCATGTCAATAGAAAATTGACTGTAGAATCTAATGGTGTATCGGATTTTAATGTAACTTCAATATTTCAAAAGTTATAGACGAAAATATGAAGGGCTGCAATATATTTTTTTCAATTTTATAATGTCCCGTTTTTTCCTCGAACCACGACATTTCCATGAGAATATTCCTCCATATCCACAGCAAATTTTCTGGCGAATTCAACCGTTTTTCTGTTTTTAATATAGCTCCAATATTTCCAAAGTTATAGTAAAAAATTTGAAAGCCTCAAAAATTTCATGTTTTACTCGTATTTTAGAACACCCTGTATAGATTTTAGAACTTAAAGTTTATGTACCTACTTACCTTTTTGGACTAAGTGTTAACCCAGCCACACTGTTGCTCACGTACTCCGAAAGTGAATTGAAAAAGCTCATTTTGGTCGATTTTTGTTTCTGAAAAATAAAAGAAAAAATGTCAGCATAAAAAAATACATCATAGTATAGTCTTTAACACATCCTTTATTTGCCAGATTATTCGTTTTAGAGATTATTTAGTAAATAACCACCAACTTTTGCAGGAGATCATCTTTCAATAAGACTATATTATACACTAAGGTTGAGAAGTGAGCCATTATTTACCGAGTATTTTTTATATCCCGAGGCGCGTAGCGCCGATATGCGAGGTAAATAATGGCCTTCTCAACCGAAGTGTATATATAATTTTTTTTACTAACATTGAATTATTGCCATATTTTTTACATATTTGATTAGATTTGAGTTCAGTTGTCAAGCTGATAAAATGTTGTCAAGCTGATAAAATGAAACTAATTTTTAAATGTCATAAGAAAATTTTTCATTATTTACCTAGGTATTTTTTTATTATCATTATTTACCTAGGGAGAGAAATATTACTTCTCATTAGAGGAATGAGGTAAATAATGGTGCGATTTCTCAGGCGAGTAGTAAAAAAAATCTATGCCTAATGTTGTTGTATTTTTTGTACAGCCTGTGTATTTGTTCGCTCGTCCGGCAATACTGTAGGTGTTGAACCCCCCAAATAACACTCCAGCACATTTTCATCAGCCACAAATACGCAGTAAAGTAATATGAAACAAATTCATTAATTTTCTCTTTCTCAAATGTCGTGTATTGTATTCTACCCTCTTTCCCGAGATTTTTGGGGTAGATATACATTTCCCCAGCCTTATCTAACTGCCTCAGGGCGCTCACAATATTGTGACTAAACGAATTATACTAGAAACCCGATGACAAGAGTTTGGTTTTTGTCTTATTTAGTCACGTTTGGTAAAGTACCTGGTTGTAACACCAAAAAAAATTGTAGACATAATTCTGAGGCACCCTGCATAGCATGAGCAAAGATTATCTTTGGCATGAGTGACACCCTGTAGGCATATCGAAATACCAAATGAAGATATTTTACTAAAGGTTATAAAAAATTGTTTTCCAATATTCGGTGACAAATTTCCTTTGTGAAAATATTATTTTAGGGAAATGGGGTAGGGTAGGTTATAACCTGCAATCAAATAGAGATCAAGAGGGTGAAGAACCTGTAATATATGTCGTCAAATATTTATGCTTATTTAGTATATTCGTGGCTCCAAGGTGGATTATATAAAAATGACAAAATGTTAAAATAGCATCTAAATCTAACGTTCACAAATTTAGGCTACCCAAGTAAATCAAAACGGAGGTAGGTAACTTGAGCTTCCAGAGAACTTTGTATAATCAGCTTAGTCACCTGAAGCTCAGGTGGCTAGCCACGAAACTCCTCAAGTCGGAAAACTCTCAACTTTTCCTTTAATTCATCAATCAAAGGTGTGTACCGCCGAAACTCCCTGAAGGGGTTTCCTAGGGATTATTTATGTTTCATATAATTAGAACAATTTTTGAATGTCTTATAGCAAGCAGCTAACACAAAAATGTATGCCTACATTCTTTTAGCTATTTCGATATTTTCATCCCTTTCGATTCGAAGTATGTACAGGGTGGCTCACAGAAATTGACCTTCTCAGTGTTGACTGACGTATTATCAGTCAACGTTCTTAGTTTTTGAGGTTAGAAAAAAGTTTTTTTACAAAAGTTTAAGATCCTAGATACAAAGTTTTTTGTGACGCTATTGGACCTTATACAGTGTGTTCTATTTTAAGATTTCAGAGAAAAATGAAGAAGGGAAATTGAGAAAAATGAGAAATTTCAGATAGTAACATATAGTTAATAAACTTCGTCAGATTTATTGTTAAAATTTTATTTTTATTGAAAACTACAATAACATTTAGAAAAAGATATACGTATTACAAATGCTGCTCCATAATGGCCTCCATCTTGCTCAATGAATGTATTGATATTTGCTACTAACCTTTTGTTTATTGAGTCAACGATAAAATTGCTGTGTTCAGTAATGTGGATTTCTTCCCAAATTCTACCTTTCAGTGTTTCTACATTTTCCGGTCTGTTATAATAAATTTTGTTTTTTAAATAACCCCACAAAAATATATCCTTTTTCTAAATGTTATTGTCGTTTTCAATAAAAATTAAATTTCAAACAATAAATCTGACGAAATTTATTAACTAGCAGGATATGTTACTATTTAAAATTTCTCATTTCTCTCAATTTCCCTTCTTCATTTTTCTCTGAAATCTTAAAATAGCCCTTTTTGTTTTCCAAAGCGTCAATTTACATGCAAACTGTCAATAATTATTACTCTAATTTGGCATTTGTCTTCCATGGCAACCTATGACCCAAGGAGTAATTCCTTTTTTCTAACCTCAAAAACTAACAAGTTAAGGGGGTGTCGATTTTATATTGAGCCATACCCTGTACATATTTATAAAAATCGATACGTAGAAGGAAGGATACGCTGGTCTTAGAGATGAAATTACGACTAATGAAATTTCTGGCAAACTTAATTTGGCTGCACAACGCAGCGTTGTATATCTCATTATGGTCCAGACAATGGAGGAACATCCAACTTTATAAAATCATATACCTAGGTTTAACGCAAAAACACAAGAGCATTATTATTATTATTATTATTGTTTAGTGACGTTTACCTACAGTTCTTCATGCTTTAGGTAATTTTCTATTAACAATTAATTAATGGGAATACATAGATGGATAACACATTCATAAGCTTATACCTATGTACCTATATATGCATTATATACCATTACAAGCGGGTGCACAGATAATATAAGCCATTACTGTTTAGTTGCCATTATGTATTCAGCTAAATACGATCGGAGAATTCCGCTGTACCTACAGAGCCATTCGGAATTAGCTCGATATATATTTTTTGTATTCATTATAAACCTAATCTATTAGGTAGGTATACCATGAGGAAAATTACTAAAGGGTTGACTACAAAAATTTTATCACCCCTCTATTCTGAGATTATTGCTGTGGCCTAATTTTTTTGTGACAAACGCAGGACTGGAATGATGATAATTAAAAAAAGGATTCTTTGTAATTTCGCATAATACTCGGAATCACAGATTAAAGATAGGTTCTCGGAATTTTCTATGAAAAAAGCTCGAATGAGAAATTAAAATTAGAGATTTGAAACAAAAGGGGCATTACCGGGAAAACGGCAGTTATTAAAATTTTGGTACTGAATAAATTGGGCTGGGTTTTTGTCAAATGGGCCGAATCGAAGCGATGCGTTTTTAAGTGGCATTGAAAACGTATTTGTATATCGACGGCATAAGCTAGGTAGATAGAGTTTAAAACCGCCGAGATTATCCGATTTTCAATTTAAAGTTTTTACAAGCTTTCATTTAACTTCACCTGTTAGTGTACATACGTGGGTCGAATCTTGCAAGCTGAATTAGAACCACTTCCTGACATCCGATTGCGCTGAAATTTTTCATACACCTTTAGTTCCGGTGACAATACAATATGCACTACTCGATATTGTAATACTTTCAAAATGGCCGCCGCTCCAAGATGGCGGATGATGTACTTTTTGTCAACCCCCTTAATATATGGGCATCAAATGAAAGGGCTTGAAGAGTAGAAAACGAAAAAGTTAAAGTTAGTGACATCACACTAAATTCAATATGGCCGCCGCCCCAAGATGGCGGACTAAATTTCTAGAATCTAGAAAAATTATTTGGCGACTTATAGGTATACACTTTTTTAATAGATCGCTGAAGTCCATTTTCATTTCGTGTGACTTTATCTGCCTAGGCAGGATATTTTAAGTAAAAGCAATTAGTATTGCTTCACAGAAGGGTCATTTATTCAGTTTGCAAGGCCACTATTGCCTAGCATAAAGTCGTTTACATACCATTACCAGCCAACTTTCATTTAATTAAAAATCTTAACTACAAAGGTAGTCTCTTTTAATAAATGAATGTTAGAGGCTATTTAGAATAAAGTGAGTACTTTTCTAGAGGAAATTAAGACATCTTGCACACAGGGTGTAGGTAATACTAAAATGGAGATATCAAGTGCTGAGACCGATAAGTACTTTTTTTTCAATTAATTTAAGAAAATCAAATAATTTCTTTCAGATTTTCGACTGTAGATTTCGAAATGTTAAAGCCACATTATAAAGCGACAAACCGTTGAATTTGCCGGAAAATTTTCTGTAGATGTAAGAAATACTCACGAAAAATCCGTGCGTTTCAAGAAAAAATAACGCGCTTCAAAAAAGACAAATTAAACGAATATTTTTTACAACCCTTCAGATTTTCGTCAGTAACGTGCGAAATATTAAGACCACTTAAAAACCCGATACAACGTTGTATTCGCTGGAAAATTTGCTAAGGAAGTAAGAAATATTCACGGAAAACCCTTGCTATTCGGGGAAAAATAACGCACTTCAAAAAAGTTGTGAAAATTTTTTGCAACCCTTCAGATTTTCCCCTGCTGATTTCGAAATGTTAAAGCCACATTAAAAAGCGATACACCGTTGAATTCGCCGGAAAATTTGCTATAAACGTAAGAAATATTCATGTTAAATGCTTGCGTTTCAAGAAAAAATAGCGCTCTTTAAAATAATTAAGAAAAATTAAATGACAATTTTTTGTAACCTTCAGATTTTCGGCTGTAACTTTCGAAATATTAAATCCATGTTAAAAATCGAAATACCGTTGGATTCTCAGAAAAATTGCTATAGATTTAAGAAATATTCATGGGAAATCTTTGAGAAAAAATAATGCACTTTATAAAGTTAACAAAAATTAATTTTCCAATCCTTTATATTTCTTCCTGTACCTTTCGAAATATGTATGCTACATTAAAAAACGATACACCATTGAAGTGGATAGAAATTTTTCTATAAATATAAGGACCACTCAGCGCCGTTTAAGAAATAAAATTCGCACTTTAAGAAAATCAAACTAATATTTTGAAACCCTTCAGATTTTCGACTGTAACTCTCGAAATATTGAAGCTACCTTAAAAAAGGATACACCGTTGAATTCTGCAGAGAATTTACGATAAAAATGTGGTAATTTTCTATTGTTGGGTTGTAGTTTTAGTTTTCCAATTTAACTCAACATTTAAAACCATTTATTTCGATTTTAATTACAATTTCCCTAGATCCCAATTCATTTACAGGAAGGCAGTCCTTCTTAGAAACCTTTCCAAGATATTATTGCTCAGGAACATTCGTGGAAATGTTAGGAAAAGTGCCATAATCGACTTGGAAAATTGCTAGATAAATAAGAATAAATTGATTTTCTAGGATATTGCCTTTCAAATTTCTGATAGTTCCACACAGACTTTCGATATCGGCGCGTCGACTGAGACCTACCTATTCAGATATTTGGTGGAGCTACGTGGAAGTATCTAAAAAGCATCAAACACATCATAAGCTTCACTGCGAGAACCCCTATCTTTGCTTAACCTACATACATCCCTTATCGGAGGTAGATTCGAGTTACAACACTGTTCGACCCTTAGAACAAATACAAGGGGAGGTAATGGTGACTAAAAGGGTGGAGGGAGAAACCGCAGGTAGCCGCGATGGTGTAGAATTTATTCCAGTTCTCTGTGGGCATGACACGCGATATTGAGACCACCTTATGTAAATCCTTCGCTGTTGTAACTCCGGACGTATATTATATAGTAGGTTTAACTCGCGGCAAACGTCGGATATAAGTTGCACGAGATCGTAAAGGCTGTAGACGAGTTGCGTTGCACACTGCCCATCCGTACAGGTTATTTGCTTTGTCCGCGCGGACGTGAAACGTATCTGTAATTTCGGCGAGTGACCGCGTTTCTGCAGTAATATAATAGGAAATTTTGGAAGCGGCGAACAAGGGCCATAATTATTACGTCCTTAGGGCTTTCCACTACAGGAAACTCGAACGACAATGGCTCGTCGAGCGTCAAAGCTTCGCGAACGTGTTTGGAGTGGACGATGAATTAAAGACAAGTATGAAGGTTTTAATGGGAAAATATTTGCCATGTTTCTTTTGCAGATTTCACAAACAGTAGAATATTAATTACCTATCGTATTAGGCAATATTTCAAATATGCAATTAATATAGCTAAGTGGTAATTAATTTAAAAGTAGGTAATTATTTGTTAATTACATACAGATTCATACAATATTTCGTATTTTACATTTTGTACAAACTTTGGTTATTTTTATTTAAGTTAATGCTCAATTTAGAGAAAAAGTCTATTCAGAAAGTGATTAATGGAAAGGAAGGCTGCCTCGAAATACCACGTTAACACGAAATAATAAACTGATCTAAAAGCAAAAGCTTTCCTGGTCTCTGTAGGCAATATGTTAATGGTTAAGTCATTAATTTACATATATGTTTTATGTGCCAGTCTGCGTCATAAACAAATTACGCTAAAACCCTATATTATATACAAGGCGTATGATAAAAAAGCGTTAAAAATAAATAGTTAAAATATGGCATAATGTTAGCGTATCTTTTTGATATGGCTTTATGAAACCTTTCCCATTCTTTACTTCCGTCGGTTGGTTTTTTGATCTTGTTCACCCCGTGGGTTGCCCCCGAGGGTCAACGGGGCTGGGGTGCGTGACCCCCCACCTTTCGCTGTGAGGTAGGAAAACAAACATTCAATTAATGGACGTATGGACGCCGAAGCTGATGGAAAAAAACCACAAGGATTCAATACCAATGGAAATGCGAAGGCAATTAAAGCGCTTTACAAGTACGCTATATGATTTTTAGTTTGTTTTGTGTCTAAAGGGGCTTTATGGCATAAAAATGTTTTATTATTAATGCACGGTAAAGTCGTAAAGTCGTGGGATATCTGACAGTTGAAATCTGGCTACCGTAATGGAGTTTTTATTGGGAAACATTTATTACCATTAGGTGGTTTCGAGCACTTTTCAGGGTGATTTTACATCACAAAGCCACAGAAAACCATTAGCCAGCTTTTTATTTGATTGTCGTAGTACATTTATCACGCAGAAATGATTTAATGGTTTGCTTTTGTATGCTAGAAATTGTAGATAGATTTTTTAAATTGCGTTTTTTTCCTTAATTCTCGAATATTTTCACATTAATATTACGTACGTTTATAGGAAATTTTCCGGCGAATCCAACGGTGTATCGATTTTTAACGTGACATTAATATTTCGAAAGTTACAGAGTAAAATCTGAAGGGTTGCAAAAAATGTTCAATTTTTCTTAACTTTTTAAAGTGCATTATTTTTCTTGAAACGCAAGGATTTCCCGTGAATACTCCTTATATCTAAAGAAAATTTTCCGGCGAATCCAACGGTGTATCGATTTTCAAAGTGGCTTTAATATTTCGAAAGTTACAGAGGAAAATCTGAAGGTTGCAAAAAATTTTAAATTTTTCTTAACTTTTTTAAAGTGCGTTATTTTTCCCTAAATCGCTAGGATTTTCCGTGAATATTTCTTACATCTGTAGCACATTTTCTGACGAATACAATGGTGTACAGAATTTTAATGCCTCTTAACTATTTCAAAAGATACAGCTGAAGTTTTAAAAAAACAGTTTTGTTGGCGTTATTTGATATTATTCGAGGGTAAAATTTGTCCCTAAAATATGAGAAAATTCCCTGCCGACGGGGAATTTTTAGGCACGAGGTAGGAATTTCTGCAAACATTTTAGACCGAAATATTTGGGACTGAAAATAGAGGCAAGACTACTGATGAGTTTCTTTGAACTTTGAAAAATTGCTTCTATTCAAATATGAAAATTTAGCAACTTTATATTCACAGTTCAGAAAAAGATTTAAATATTTATACTTCTATTTATGCAAACAATTAACATTTATTTATTGAAAAAACAAATATGTATTTGAGATTACCCTGTATAACTATAACACTTCTTATTACCACTTTTCCTATAATAAACTGTGACCGTAAGTTGTATAACGATCTATATAACCTACTTGATTGCTACTTTTCTGTGTAAAAAGCCCTTAATATGCTTCAATATCCTGCTAAAGTAAAACCCTGATATTGAGAAAGGTTAATTTCCTTTCGAGAAGCCTTCAAAGAATTCATTTTCTACGTTCAAGATTGTGTTTCATAAAAAAAACAAACGCCTAATAATCTTTTGTTACATTGAACTGCTAAAAATAATATTCTAGTTCTAAAAAAAGTACACCTATAGTTAAGTATATTAGTATGCAAGTTTTTTAAACGTCATTTCTCATTTCTTATGTTGACAACTAGGTAAATTTACTTGCAAGCCCTTAGACAAGGAAATACAGTGGACACCGCCTTTGCCTACTTGCCGTGCAAGTATAGATTTTGTTACGTCCTTTTTGAACGGCGGCCATTTTATATGTGGCAGACAAAGAGAGTACGTTGTGAGGTAATTTCGTGAATTTGCGAATTAAAAGTAACCGTGATTAAGGGGAAAATATACTCTTACGTTGGTGAATTGTTCAGCGTTTGGTTGCAAAAGCAAGAGCCCGAGATTTCGTTTCACAGGAAAGTATTTAACAAGCTACCTTTGAAAGATGCCCTAAAACTTTATTTTTGCTCAATATAACTTCTTCAAATTCCTTCTACCTTTTAGTATGATAAAGTGCATTGTTTTGTTTGTATAAATAGGGCCAATATAATTATTTTTTAACGCCATTTTTGTTGAAAATTTCTTAATTGATTATGATAGTGTCATAAAATATTGGCTGGTTTCCATGGGCGTGCATTATTTATTTTATTTCGCCACAAATAAATATATTTCAGCACTTGACACTAGCTTTACATTTGCGAAATTATATCTGCAACTGAATACCAATATTTCAAATTACATGCAAGTCATGCCTGTCATTCGATGTGGCAGTCGGTAACATGGCCGCGAGCCTTGTCAAGCCTATGGTTATTTCTTTAACCTCAGAATCATTACTTTTATCCCTCCCTGGAATTACAACTAGCCATATACTGTTGACTGACGTATTAATAAAGATTGCATACGGCTGTCACGTTTGACAGTTCTATGCCTCACCATATGATTTCCGGAGACAAAATACAATGGAAAACACATTGTTGACCATCAGTGCCATCTATATTCCAGAATATTAAGCTATAGCCGTGAGAAGTCTTATAAATACGTCGGTCAACTGGTAGGTACATAATATTATGTCCACGTCAACCATAGGTAGGTGTATTTGTTTTTATTTTGACGCTGGAATTTCTAACGTACGTTTACGTAAAGCCCTTTGAGCTTCGCTGAAAAGGAGACAACATCGCGAACACAGAAAAGATTTTCTTTTCACACGAGGGAAAAGAACAAGCGACAAAAAATAAGAGCAGCCCACGAGAAAACGAGGATACGCGAGTTCTTTCGTTATATTATAAAAGCCTATGAGTACGTACCTACTTCTTTTTCCGAGTGCAGAATTCGGTAGTGTACCTACAGGGTGAGCGAAACTCGACGTCAAAATAAAATTTCGAAAAGGGGTTCTTAAATGGGACATACTAAGGTCCAATTATGACCGAAAATTAGCTTTTTTGATGTTTGGGAAAATGGCCGCTGTAACGTCATCGATATTATTTCTATTTCCTCAGAAACGTACCATTTTCCCCCTATATATTCTCAACAACTTTTGTAGGAAAAGATGTTCTGTATCTTTTATTGTTCAAAATGTACAGGGTCGAATATGTAAAAAAACATGGAATTTCTTCTAACCATTTTCCGAAATCCAGCTAGCCATGGAAACAATAATTGATAGTCGGAAATTATTGAAGTGTATGTTAGGGCTGGACCAACACATATATTAAAGTCCTGTTATGCATAGCGCTGTTTCAAGCGATCGCCACTGGCGCCACACGACGAAACAAATGTACACGGTGATTTAATGTTAAAACACCATTGTTGCAGAATCTTTTATAAAGTAAAAACATGCAAATATGTCCGTTACAACGAATTTAATATCCAACAAAAATATTTGTTTGTTATGTCCCTCTAATTTGAGTTCACACGGCATATTTCCATACATTTTCTTAAGAAAAGCGGGTCTAAAAAGTTAGCAAGAGTATTTGGTACCTACCTTTTGGTTTGAAATGGAGTCCATGGCTAGTTGTAGTGTAAGTAAGCATAAAACGCATTACATTTTTCAGTTTCTTTTTTATATGGAGCACTATTGGTTCGCTTCGGAGCTATAAACAAAATTTTCTATTTTCATTCTTGCATACTCTTCCAAAATAATATCTAGAATTCTCGCTTCTTCAGCTTGTTGATCAGATCATCCCATAATTCCCAAATAGTGTTTATTCTTCTGCAATTCATCTATAATGTGTGCATACCATTTTCTTCATGCGCATGGAAATTTCATGTTATCACAAACAAATCTACCTATAAAAGCTGTGTAAATAGGATAAAACTGCTAAATACTGGACGCAAAGACAATTCGTTACCGTAAAAATAAGGCAAATCGTAATAGAGCTGGATATTTAAAATTTGGGACATTTTAAACGTCAGTAACTGACATACCAATAACCACAGAATACCCCCATAACCTATATTAAGTCGCCATTTTTTTTCGTCGAGTGGCGCCACCCCAGTTCGTAAACAATGAAATATGACGTCATGCTCGGGTCTTTAATATATTTTAGTGTCGGTCCAGGTTAGGGTGTCTTGCAGGTTTCGTTCACCCTGTACACCTTCATCTCTGCTTTTATTATAGGGGTTGAATTGCAGCTTTTTCTTTGGTAGTTTGCCGTAAAATGTAGAAGTTCCATATAGTTTTAGCCTTTTTGCCAGGGTAGATCGAAGCAACCGTGTCGACGTTCTTTTTTTTCCATTCAGAACGCCGACGCAAGGCCTCCTGCGAATTACGACGGACGTCTGGGGCTGCGGGGTCGTGTCCTGTGTGCAAATTTCGCGTTTTCGTGTTTTTCCGTTCGGTTTAAAAACCGGTCGAATATCAAGGAGGCCGGTGGAAAAAAAATGACAAGGCGCGAACGAAATTTAAAGGAAAAACGCGATAATTTGATGGTGGAGAGTTGTTATATGCAGGAATGTTTCAAGAGCGCACTTCACTCTGTCGAAATCAAAGAAATAATGAGAAACGTTTATTTTGAAAAAATCATTCGTTATGCAATGCTTCAGATTTTCGGCTGTAACTTTTTAAGTGTTAGAGCAACGTTAAAAACCGATACACCGTTAGATTCTCCGGAAAATTTGCTATAAATATTCACGGGAAATTCTTGTGGTTCAAGATTAATATAGTAACTTTAAAAAAAGTTTGGTTTTTTTTTCAAAATTTCTGCAAACCGTCAGGTTTTAATCTGTAACTTTCGAAATATTGAAGCTACATTAAAAAGCGATACACGGTTAAATTCGCCAGCAAATTTGCTATAAATATAGAGAATATTCGCGGAAAATTCTTGAGCTTCAAGAAAAATGTAGTGACTTAAAAAAAGTAATGAATTTTTTCATAATTTCTGCAATCTCTCAAATTTTTATCTGTAACTTTCGAAGTATTGAAGCCACATTGAAAATCGACACACCGTTAGATTCGCCATCAAATTTGCTATAAACATAGAGAATATTCATGGTAAATTATTGTGCATCAAAAAAATTCTAGTGACTTTAAAAACGTTATGAATGTTTTCCAAATTTCTGCAATCCCTCAAATTTTCATCTGTAACTTTCAAAATATTTAAGCCACATTAAAAATCCATACACTGTTAGACTCGCCAGCAAATTTTCTATAAACATAGAGAATAATATGCACGGGAAATTCTTGTGCTGCAAGAACAATTTAGTGACTTTAAAAAAATTATGAATATTTTCAAAATTTCTGCAATCCCTCAAATTTTCAGCTGTACATCGGTACACCGTTAGATTTGCCATCAAATTTGCTATAAATTTAGAGATTATTCACAGGAAATTCTTGTGCTTCAAGGAAAATCTGGTGACTTTAAAAAAGTTATAATTTTTTTCAAAATTTCTGCAATTCCTCAAATTTTCATCTGTAACTTTCGAAATATTGAAGCCACATTAAAAATCGATACATTGTTAGACTCGCCAGCAAATTTTCTATAAATATAGAGAATATGCACGGCAAATTCTTGTGGTTCGAAAAGAATCTAGTGACTTTAAAAAGTTATGAATTTGTTTTCAAAATTTTTGTATTCTCTCAGATTTTCTTCTCTAACACTTTCGAAATATTAAAGCTACATTAAAAAGCGATACACCGTTAGATTCGCCAGAAAATTTTCCATAAACTTAGAGAATATTCACGGAAAAATCTTCTGGTTCAAGAAAAATCTAGTGACTTTAAAAAATGTTATGAATTTTTCTTCGAAATTTCTTCAATCCCTCAGATTTTGATCTGTAACTTTCGAAGCATTGAAGCTACATTAAAAAGCGACACACCATTACAATCGCCAAAAAATTTGCTATAAATGTAGAGAATGTTCACGAAAAAATTCTTGTGGTTCAAGAAAAATCTAGTGACTTTAAAAAAATTATGATTTTGTTTTCAAAATTTCTGCGGTCCCTCAAATTTTCATCTGTAACTTTCGAAATATTTAGGTTACATAAAAATATTCACACCGTTAGATTTGTCAGAAAATTTGCCATAAACGTGTAGGTAATATTCATAGGAAATTTTTGTGGTTCCAGAAAAATCTAGGGAATTTAAAAAAATATGAATTTGTTTTCAAAATTTCTGCAGTCCCTCAAATTTTCATCTGTAACTTTCGAAATATTTAGGTTACATAAAAATATTCACACCGTTAGATTTGTCAGAAAATTTGCCATAAACGTGTAGGTAATATTCATAGGAAATTTTTGTGGTTCCAGAAAAATCTAGGGAATTTAAAAAAATATGAATTTGTTTTCAAAATTTCTGCAGTCCCTCAAATTTTCATCTGTAACTTTCGAAATATTTAGGTTACACAAAAATATTCACACCGTTAGATTTTTTCAGAAAATTTGCCATAAACGTGTAGGTAATATTCATAGGAAATTTTTGTGGTTCCAGAAAAATCTAGGGAATTTAAAAAATATATGAATTTGTTTTCAAAATTTCTGTAATCCCTTAAATTTTCATCTGTAACTTTCGAAATATTTAGGTTACATAAAAATATTCACATCGTTAGATCTGCCACAAAATTTGCCATAAACGTAGGGAATATTCATGGGAAATTCTTGTGGTTCGAGAAAAGTCTAGTGACTTTAAAAAATTATGAATTATTGTTTTCAAAATTTCTGCATTTTTCGAAATATTGAAGCTACATTCAAAATCGCGACACCTTGGATCCGCCGGAAAATGTCACATCGCCAAGCATGAGCGACGTTGTCGGATTTACCAATTTTTCCTGATTACTCGTGACTTGTTTAATGTGTAATCCGACAAACTGGTCATTCGACCACCTAAAAGCGCACAACTCGAATGCAGACGACAATATAAACAAACCTGATTGGGTTGCGCGGCCACATGGACGCATGATGAAGTTTGGAAGCCAATTTGCATCGCGAATTGAATGGCACGTCGAAACGCAGCGAAATTCCATTCATGGGACACTGTACCGTCCATTCCGACATGCATAGATGTCTGTGTAACGTTCCGTGTACAGAGTGTAGAAATTTAACCGACAATTTAGATCAAACTGGGGACGATACGACCTTCTACCTTGCAGCAACCCAAAAGGCATAGGAAACATCGCAGAAATAAGATGCTGGAAACGTAAAATCACTGTGGAAGTAGGCATTTCCGCAATGCGGAATTTCTGATCCCGTATGCATATATTGATAATTTAAAACCCTTTCAACCGGTCATGCGTTTATTCGTGTTCGTAGGAAGCTTATATTTTTGCTTTTGTACACGCCCCATGTAAATATTTCGTTCCATACGAAGGCGGAGGAGTTTTTTAAAAATGTAAGAAAGCTATTTTGTATACTCAGTGAAATATATATTGTAGATCTAAACAATAGACCCTCGTATTTCGAGGCCTGTTGAACTGATTGCCGTTTTTCGCGGAGCGCTCTGTTATTTGGCTTAAATAATAGACGCAAACCATCCCTTCGTGTATAGTTCGCACTTGTTTTTCGGCTTTAAACATGTCAATTCGCATTTTAAACCGCTCGTTTTGAAGCGCACACAAAATGAATGCTTAATGGGTGGCATTTGTAAATAGAGGCATCGTTCGACTTTGTTTTTTTTCTATTATAAAAAAAATATTTTCTGTGGCCTCGTATAATTTTTCCAGAGCGTAATTTCTGGTGGTTCTTAATCATTTTGAGTCGGTGCGTCGATTGGCGTCAGGTAGAATGGCGCAGCTCAAGCCGTTTCGGCACTAGCGATTTTCAAAGTGAAATAAAGGAAATTTTTAATACTAGCATTTTTTGAACGAAACAAAATTGTTATACGGAAATTTCTGTGGTAAAAGTTGCAGAACATTAAAAAGGTTAACTAAAAATGCGAAAACAAATGTAAAATAATGTCACAAAAACAAAGCGAGATATGTTTATCTTTTGTTGACTCTGAGACATCCTGTACATACAGAAACTTCAGGCAATAACATACGGAAACTTCAGGAATCAATATGTGTGTTGGTATTCAATAGTCCCCACTATTCGGTAGTTAAATAAACAGGTTGATACTTTTATCTTTACGTTTCATTTAACATACGGTATGGTGCATCTGATAACTGATACTGAGATGGTTTATGTATTGTTTACATACGGATTTTGGCGTGTAATAATATTATTTTCGGCCATATTTACTTTACATGTTAGATATGCCAGTAGGTAGGTATATCTTTCAGCCAATAATATATTTTTTTATATACAGTCCCTCTTACACTAATTGAAAATCATTATATGAAGCTCTGGTGAGTTTTGTTTTACTTATTTTTTATTTTATCCGATTTTAGCCGCGTTTTTTTCTAAAAATAGGCCACAAAAAACTCTACGTTGGTGAAAATTTTCAGGTCTTAATGTCAATTTTCAAGGCCTACTACAAATTTTTTTCTAGTAAAAAATGACGAAAACCATTTAGCAATTTTTTTATTTAAAATCTGACACCACAGCATTAATCAGAATAACCTAAAACCCCCGTATACCAAATTTGAACAAAAAATATACAGGGAGTTCCATTCTGCAGGGTGTGAAATTTGAGCAAAATAGGAATTTAAAACTCATCTGACGAGTCAAGTGGGCCATGGAATTACTTCGAAACAGTTGGATGATGAACAGGACCACTCACAGTGTTGATGTGCAAAGATCCACTAAAAAATTCTCTGTAGCAACTCGAAATGCTGAATTTTTTAAACTTTATACAGGTCAAAAATCGAGTATATCGAAACCATCCCAGACATTACAAACGAACTAAGTCTAAAAAATACAGAAGCCTGCCAGTCACAAAGTCCATACAAGTAGGTGGCTGGTGTGCCCCAACAGGAAACGCACAGGAAATGTATCACCTTAGCCACTGACTTTATTGATAAAGGTCCAACGATTTGAATTGTTTTTATTTGTTTTCCAGAGCACTCCTGACCAATGTAAAGTTTAATAAAAATTCAGCATTTTGACATCGCCCAGAGAAAAAGACAAAAGACCCTGTATATTTTTGTATTGAATCTTTGCACACCAACACTTTGAGTAGTCCTGTTGATCATTCATCTGTTTTGACGGGATTCCATGGCACACTTGACTCTCCAGATGCCTTTAAAATTCCTATTTTGCTCAATTTTGACACCCTGCAAAATAGAACTCCCTGTATATTTTTTGTTCAAATTTGGTATACGGGGGTTTTAGGTTGTTCTGATTAACGCTGTGGTGTCGGATTTTAAATAAAAAAAATCGCTAAATGGTTTTCGTTATTTTTTACTAGAAAAAAATTTGTAGTATGCCTTGAAAATTGACATTAAGACCTGAAATTTCGCACCAACGTAGAGTTTTTTGTGGCCTATTTTTAGAAAAAAAACGCGGTTAAAATCGGATGGAGAATACAAATTTTACGGGGGTGTTCGCACTTAAGATGAAACACCCCTTATACGTATATGTCTGTAATAAAAAATATCAAAATGTTTAAAATCGATTGCAAAATTTCAAACACAAGACCAAAAGGCAGAAAATAATAAAATTTAAACATTTTTTTAAATATACCTACCACGTTTTTAAAAAGGACTAAAAGTACGATAAAAAATAATATAATAATATAAAAAACCGACTAAATATACCTACCTACCACGTGTTTAAAAAGGACTAAAGTATGATAAAAAAAATATAATAATATAAAAAACTGATTAAATATACATACCACGTTTATAAAATATAATATAAAAAACGGACTAAATATACCTAATACGTTTTTAAAAAGGACTAAAAGTATAATAAAAAATAATGTAATAATATAAAAAGCGAACTAAAAAGTATAAAAAAAATCCTAGCCCCATTAAAAGTCGAAAAACGTGGAGCGTATGCAATAGATAATAGACTATAGACTTAAGTCGCTAAAAATAATTGTATTGAAAACTTATTTTATACTTGTTAAGAAAAGTCACATGCATCCCAATCATTACTGCCTACATTATATTGCGCTTATTGAAATAATATTAGCTAAAATGCATTTCTTCTTCTTCATCACAATCAAACTTAATAATTTTAAAAACAAACACACTTAGATTATGTCAGATACCTATTCAACGTTATGTGTGAAAATGCCACATATTTTATAATATTTTAGTCGATATTTTTATAAGTTCACCCACATTTAGTATTCGCAATGAGAAGTTACAACAGACAGCGAGCGAATTTCTAGGTTTATCGCATTATTTTATGAAATTTTCTCAAGCAAAAAACCGTTTTCTTTTTCCAAACAAAACAATACAAACCTTACCTTAAAAAAATACCGACGAATTCTCTAGACGTCGCTGCCCATGTCGTAGGCGACCACGGCGTGCACCCCGACGCGCGCGACGTCAAAAACGGCGCCCACCCTCGAGCGGCGTCGCGACGCGAGTGAGGCGACGTCGACGTCGCGACGTCTTACCACAGGTGCGCCCGCTCGCGCCTGCGCGCCGCCCGCGGCGCCATCGATCCGGGGGCGTCACCCCCGGACCCAAAACATTTGCGTCGGGACCGGAGTTCGGGATTTTCGCCTCGAGATCTGACCGATGGCGGGTAAATTTTCGTATGTAATATCACTAGTGCCGGAAATTTTATCGATAATTTTTTCGAAAGCGCTATTTTGCCTAGAAAGATCACGAGTATAAATTCATGCTCGAGCTTCGCTCTCGGGATTTTATCAGAAAATAAAAGCCCAATCTGTACGAGTGGTTTTGCTAATGGGCAAAATAGGGCTTGAGAATAAAATTATCTAGAAAAATTTCCGACACGAGTGGTATTTGTCGAGATTATTTCACGAATACGATTTAATAATTTCTGTATTAATTTTTTCTATGTTTACATTTCCAAAACGACTCATTTTGAACGAGTTTATTGACAGCTTCGACTGTGGCGTTCGAGTAAACAAACATGACGCTTGGGTATCCAAGGCAAATGCGATTATACTTACACCCTGTCGGCGTTGGTTTATTTTCTGAATGTGTCATAAATTTAAACGGAGGCGGAGGACTAAATAACAATAATTTAGCAATGTAAAAGTTATATAAATTCATTGATATAATGCTTAATAATACCGCAACATAATTTATAAGCTGCATAATTTAGAACAGTGTGAAACACACAAACTTTAAGAAGTGTGTTTGTATCCAACAGATTCGCGGTTGCTAAGCAACGAAGTGATAATTTGCACAAGTGCAATTACCGGTAATTGCACTAGTGCAAATTATCGCTAGCAGAGGCATATGATTGGTTGGATTTTTATGGAAGGAGCTACCTTATTGGATGCAAGCAGTATGAGGGAAATAGTCCTTCAAAAAATTAATAGTAAAAAAAATATTTTTAAAAACAAGCTTTTGTTTAAATGCTCTGAAAAGAAGAAAATAAACTTTATAATAAATCAAACCCGGGCAAACCCATAATTTGGTTACATTGTACAACTGTATATGATATAAAAGCTTGTCGCGAGAATATATAATTATATAAATTATCTTGAAAGTAATTTTAAGTAGAAAATATATTTTTCTATAAAATAAATTTACACACGAGAATCTCGCGACCATATAATATACATATATCGTGACGAACGTAATAATTATAAGTAGGAATTGTATTTTTCTATAAAAGAAATTTACCGAAAATCTCGCGACAAGCTTTTATATCATATACTACAGTTGTATAATATAACAAAATTATGGGTTTGCCTTGTATATTATATATTGTTGGGTTTGCCTTGTATATATTGTATATTGTATTGTCACCGGAACTAAAGGTGTATGCAAAATTTCAGCTCAATCGGATGTCAGGAAGTGGTTCTAATTCAGCTTGCAAGATTTGACCTAAACATACATACGTACATACATACATACATACATACGTACATACATACGTACATACGTACATACGTACATACGTACATACGTACGTACATACGTACATACGTACATACGTACGTACATACGTACGTACATACATACGTACATACGTACATACGTACATACGTACATACGTACATACATACATACATACATACATACATAGTTCACAATACATTGCAAGTTAAATAAAAGCTTGTAAAAATATGCTTCTAGTGAAAAGCGCAACCCGCACTGTTTACATTTTCGATTTTGGGTGATTAGCGACCCTAGTTTGCGAGTAGGTTGCAAACCAGTCGAAAAAATTAAAGATTATTGAGCAAAAATTATATTGCTGTGTTAAAACTACTACAAACACTAATTGTTTTCTTTATATTTTCGATGTTAGGCCTCATATACATACAGTGTCATAGCGCGCAATTACTTGCTGTCGCTACCTATGTGACATAGAGATTAGTGACCCTAGTCAAACAAAGATTCAAAAATAAAAAAGTATCTTTGCGATTTTTTTAATGAAAAGTGTGAAACTTTTCTTTACAAAAATAGCAGAGCAAGAGAGTAGGCAGATATGTTTTTATAGTTTGATTTTTCTTAAGGTCCAAAGCAGAGACTCTTTATTCTTTAAAATAATAAGGGGACCCCGCATTGTACTTTCCAAAGTATTCTTTCCTCAATCTAATAGTATCAGTGATGCCAAGTATGCCATTTTATTGGAGAATCATGTGATCTCCTTGGAGTATACAGAAAACAAACTTCCCCTCAAGGCTTCACTTTTCCTATGTAATATATAATATATAGGCTGTGAAATGCTGGGTCCCCTTATTTTAAAGAGTCCCTGGTCCAAAGAGCCTTCATAAGGTCTTTACGGGCGTTTCAGTTTTATTTCTCCACGTTTTACTGGTGCATAGATTATTTTGTTGCCAAGAGCCGTGTGTCCCGAAAGTACAAGCACAGAAAATCGAGAATTATTTATTTGTTTTTTGATTGCAAAAAAAAAAACGTTTTCCCAACTTATCAGATTTTCGCCTGTAACTTTTGAAATATTCACGATAGGTTAAAAAGCAATACATTGTTGAATTCCTCAGATTATTTCCCTCATACTGCTTGCATCCAATAAGGTAAAATCCAACCTCTGCTAGCGAAGATTTTAAAAGTGCAAAGAAAAATCATCGAATTTTTTACAAAACTTCATCAGATTTTCGTTTGTAACTTCTGAAATTTTAAAGCTACGTTAAAAACCGATTCAGCGTTGAAGTCGCCAGAAAATTTTCTATAGACATGAATAATAAAGTCGTCAATATCAATTTAAAATCGACTAAAATTATTCACCCCTTCAAAATGTAACGATAATTTAATCTGAAAACTCCGCTAAAACGCAAAACTTTTGCCCCATATCTTTGTATGTAAATCTACTAGATAGATAATCAAGATATCCGTGTTTAAGCCCAAATCCAACACGACGAATAGGCATTTGACACGCTTTTATTTGGTTCTTAAATTGCGCTCATTTGAAAGGCAAATTTTATTAGTATTCGAGCAGTTTGTTGTTCGCTAACCTTAATTCGTCTCTGGTTTTTTTTGTCAGAAACATAATACTTAAAGAACATTTGTTTGTACACAAAATATATAAATTTCTGTCACGATTGGAGGTTGGAATATATAATAAGCTTTGTTGATAAGCCAGTTCCTTTCTCAGCTATAAGGCGTCATTATTTCTCATTAAACGTAGGCGCTTGCGCAAAGCTTCCCACAAATAAACTTTGAACTTGATCGCCCAAAAAGTCGCCGATACTTTTAGAAAGCTGCGCGTGGACTATACCCTACGACGTGTCCCCCCCAACCCTCCAAAATCGGGGGTCACCCCCGCGTGAAATCAGAGCCTGAATGGGATCACATCCCCCCCCAAATGGGGCGAAATTATCGATCAATAGACCCCCCGCTCACCTCCCCGATGCGGGGCAACAATATTAATAAGCGCCCGATAGGTCCCCGCGGGAAATTGCGTCTTCTATACAGGAAGACGGAAAGAGAAAGGCGGGAGTAAGGTTTCACTTCGGTTCGGCTTCTCCGGTAGCCGAGAAAATGGAAAAGTCCCGGACTCGCGGCAATCGACGTGGCGTCGGGAGGTCCGGTCGTTGCATTAAAACTACCTGTCGCGGTAAATAACGACGCGCCGTTATTTGGACCTTTCCTGAAAAGCGTCTTTTTTATTTCGGCACTTGTTTTCGGTGCTATTTTTTTGATAAAGAGCATTCATTTGTATGTTTTTCCTTTCCCCGAACATTTCCATTATATACCTATATACAAGTCCGTAATGCTTTTAGCCCCACGTTGGGCGTCATATTATTAACGCTGGATATTATATTTTTATTTGCAAATTGATTTGAGTCGATTCTGATTCAACAAAGGGATTCCAGATAAGTTATTCTATAAGTATGCACGGAAAAACACATATAGGTATGGTTTGATTAGTCGCCACATTACCTGCTCTTAGAAAAAAACTATTGAAATAAGAACATAATATGGATACCTTTATTTAATCACAGGTTCCTACTACCACAGAATGGGTGTATATTGTCTATTGTCTAAAAATGATTTGCTTAAACTCTTTATTCTGCTTCCATATACATATATCAATACGCACTGCATTATAAAATAATTAGTTAAAATCACATAACACTAAAGGTAGGTATAAGAAAAACAGAGGCTAGGTTATCAGAAATAGAATTGAAATTTTAAATCTGGAGCTGAAATTAGTCAAAGGCTTCGCTTTAGATTTTGGCATTGCCAACAAGCGTATTATCCCTTGCCTATTTCTTTTTTACTCTGAGCCTTAGGTAAAAGTCAAGACATTATGTGACCGAAAAGCCGACAATTGCAACTAACTTCAGTTGTTGAGATTGAACCATCCGTTGCCAACTTCAGCTCGTGGTTTCAGGGGGTTTTTAACCGCAGGCTGAAGTTAGCTACAGTTGCGGTTAAAATGTCATTTTAGTGCTCGTAGAACATACTGTATAACACTTACCGAACAAACTGATATAAATCCAAAGAAAATCGTTACTTTCCGAACGAATAAATGCCGTCTAACCCTTTTTACAGCCCGAAAATGATTCGACCCTTGAACGTGAGGGTCGAAGGGCAATTCGAAGGCGACCCGTGCCGAGGCTGGTTGTAAAAATGTACGGCATTCATCGCGATGGATTGTTTTACAAGCGAAAATGTAACCTTTTCTCAAAAGCGTTTTATTTTTTTATTTTGAAAGGTATAGCCACCCGTTTCAGTGTTGTTTTTATAAGAAAGAGGGTTCATTTGTATGTTTTTCCCTTTTGGGAATATTCATGGTGAGCTAAAAGTGCGAAATATAACAGTAATACTATATAGATATTTTTTATTTCTCGAGATTGGATGATAATCTATTCAAAAGTTCACTATCCAAAATAGTGACTTCACATAGGTTTGTTCGGCGAATGTTCGGCCCTACGTCACAACTCCCGTCCTGGTCTTACTCGTGAATATACGATGGATGATGGATATCGGTCGTATATTCACGAGTCAGACAAGGACGGGAGTTGTGACGTAGGGCCGAACATTCGCTGAACAAACTTGTACATAATTCACTCTGTATTTAAAAGAAAAACGATCGTGAATGTTATAATTATGGACTTTTTATTCGAAATTGAATAATATATACAGCGTCGCTTCAAATACCGTACCTATTAATTCTTCTCATTTTTATTCACCCTTCTGTATTTCTAGTATAATTCCTACAGCCCCAGATCGTCTCACCCGACAAAAACAACAGACGAAACGCTTAGAAACCACACCGTCATTACCATTTAAACAGGGAAGTCTCAAAGCTCCAAACGCGCCAGCAATAACCATGATGACCCCTTTCACGACTGGCGGTTGGTGGGAGGGGGGGGGGGTTGAAAAAACGCGCATTTGCATCGGAAAATGGACGCGGACCTAAATAAGCCACCCTTATCTGCGAAAGGGACGACACTTAGTGGCCCTTAACGCCCAGATTCGGATCTAAGGGTGGCCGCGTTCTATATTTAGATGGTGACGCAGGGGAGGCCTTCTTATTCCCTCGCTCTACTTATTAAAATTACTTTTACTGCCGCCTATACCAAACATTTTGGACGTAAAATATCCAAAATCGACGTTGCAATGTTGAAAAAATAAAAAAATTATCCACCATTAATATGACGCCCAACGTGGGGCTAAAATATTTCGCACTTTATTGAATATTTACCAAACTAGTTGAGATATTTAAGTCAAATTTTGTACGCGTTATCGTGTGCCGTTGCATGGGTTAGCATAAAACCAGTGGCGTGTAGAAGTGGGTAATTAATACAATTGTTTAAAAAAATGAATCCCCTTGTATAGTAATTAAATGTAAAACATTACGCACTTGTATATACAGGTACTTAATAGAAATGTTCGGCAAAAAGAAAAACCATACAGAATGCTCTTTCTCAAAAAATATCACTAAAATCAAGTGCCGACATAAAAAAAGACGCTTTCGCTAAAAACCGAAGACTGTAAAACAATCCGTCGCGATGAATGCCGTACATTTTTACAACCAGCTTCGGCACGGGTCGCCTTGGAATTGCCGTTCGACCCTCACGTTCAAGGGTTGAAACATTTCTGGGCTGTAAAAAGGGTTCGACGGCATTTATTCGTTCGGAAGTTACGATTTTCTTTGGATTTGTGTCAGTTTGTACGCTAAGTGTTATAAAGTATGTTCTACGAGCACTTAATATGACATTTTAAACACAACTGTAGCTAACTTCAGCTTGCGGGTTAAAAACCCCCTGAAACCACACGAGCTGAAGTTGACAACGGATGTTCAATCACAACAACTGAACTTAGTTACAATTGTCGGCTTTTCGGTCGCATAATGTCTTGACTTTTACCTAAGGCTCAGAGTGAAAAAGAAATAGGCAAGGGATAATACGCTTGTTGGCAATGCCAAAATCTAAAGCGAAGCCTTTGACTAATTTCAACTCCAGATTTAAAATTTCAATTCTATTTCTGATAACCTAGCCTCTGTTTTTCTTATACCTACCTTTAGTGTTATGTGATTGCTAAAACTAAAATGACGTTTATAAAACTTGTTACATTATTTAACTAATTATTTTATAATGCAGTGCATATTGATATGGAAGCAGAATAAAAAGTTTAAGTAAATCATTTTAGACAATATACACCCATTGTGTAGGAACCTGTGACCGGTATCCATATTATGTTCTTGTTTCATTAGTTTTTTTCTAAGAGCAGGTAATGTGGCGAGTAATCAAACCATACCTATATGTGTTTTTCCGTGCATACTTATAGAATAACTTATCTGGAATCCCTTTGTTGAATCAGAATCGACTCAAATCAATTTGCAAATAAAAATATAATATCCAGCGTTAATAATATGACGCCCAACGTGGGGCTAAAAGCATTACGGACTTGTATATAGGTATATAATGGAAATGTTCGGGGAAAGGAAAAACATACAAATGAATGCTCTTTATCAAAAAATAGCACCGAAAACAAGTGCCGAAATAAAAAAGACGCTTTTCAGGAAAGGTCCAAATAACGGCGCGTCGTTATTTACCGCGACAGGTAGTTTTAATGCAACGACCGGACCTCCCGACGCCACGTCGATTGCCGCGAGTCCGGGACTTTTCCATTTTCTCGGCTACCGGAGAAGCCGAACCGAAGTGAAACCTTACTCCCGCCTTTCTCTTTCCGTCTTCCTGTATAGAAGACGCAATTTCCCGCGGGGACCTATCGGGCGCTTATTAATATTGTTGCCCCGCATCGGGGAGGTGAGCGGGGGGTCTATTGATCGATAATTTCGCCCCATTTGGGGGGGGGATGTGATCCCATTCAGGCTCTGATTTCACGCGGGGGTGACCCCCGATTTTGGAGGGTTGGGGGGGACACGTCGTAGGGTATAGTCCACGCGCAGCTTTCTAAAATTATCGGCGACTTTTTGGGCGATCAAGTCCAAAGTTTATTTGTAGGAAGCTTTGCGCTTTTACGCCTACGTTTAATGAGAAATACGACACCTTATAGCAGAGAAAGGAACTGGCTTATCAACAAAGCTTGTAACGGATTTTTTTTGTAAATTCCAAGAAACCCGTTCAAAAAACGTGCAGGGCACCAGTGGCCGTCAAATGACTGCCACTGGAGGAACACCAACCACCAGAACAACAACTCCAAACAGGGAACGCCAACCAAGAAACTAATCTCTCCCAACTCCTCCCTAAACTCCTCTACTTCTGTCCGCTTTTCTCGTACTGAATGGAATGAATGGCTTGATGTAGTGGCTAAGTTTGTTGGTCAAAGATTTGTTTTCGTAAGTCCTATTTTTGTTAAGAGACCTGATGACAATAGATGTTACCTACCTGTGTCCATTTTCCATGAGACAATTTTAGCACTCGTAGACGGAGGCTCAAATTCTACAATTCTTGGTCCATCCGCGTTACCTTTATTAGAAAAATATAAAATTAAAATTTATCCGGATCCGTCAATCATTGTTTTATATCCAGATGGAACCTCTTCAAAAATTTATGGTTATTGTTATCTTCCTTTAACGTTGAGAAATCACACTAAGACAATGAAAGTGTTAATTATACCACAGATACAACACGATTTTATTTTAGGGATGGATTTTTTAAAATTATTTAGATTATATGTTGATTATGGAAACTTTTCATATACCATTCCTTCTCAAACTTCGTCACATGTAGCTTTTATTGAGTCTACGAACGTTTCATGTAAAATACACTCGGTGCACGATCTGTCACAGACACAACAAACTGTTCTTGACCATGTAGTCGACTTGTTTAAATCATTTTAAAACCAATAAAGTTATATCCACATTATCCCCAACCCAACTTAACCTAAAGAGGAGAAAGGAATTGAAAGGAACTCCTCGAAGCAAATCGAACCTGTCTGCCAGCGACACATGTAAGCCTCTGGACCTGAGTCACACGGTACTGAGCACCTGTGGTTCCTATCGCGGAAAGTCACATTAGTAAACTCTCAGTACCCGAGGATCTCAAATCCAAAAAACGTTGTAACGGGTTTCTTGGAATTTACAAAAAAAATCCGTTACACATAATTCGAGAGTCAAAAATGAAAGGGGCCGAGAGACGCTGCGTCGTTCGATTCATTCTATACAACCGTGGTACATAAAAAAGTGCAGCCAATAGGAATCGAGCTGCTGGAGTCAATTGACGGTTTATTTCAAACGATTTTCTTTACTTGTACAGTAAATATTAACAAAACAAATGCTATATAATTAAAGCAATTTAACATACTTACTTCTATTCAATCTGTTCGCAAATATTTACATAATAAATTCCACTGCCTGTTCTACCAAATATCGAAAACTAGTCGACATGTTCTGCGGGTTGCGCTACCCACTACAAGAGGTCGCTGGCGGCACGGTCGCGAAATTAATTTGTTTATAATTCGAAATATCAATAATTTAACAAGAGAATGTAAGCTGTACCATCCTATAATAGGTGTGCCTTCTTAGTTTATGCCTGTCTGGAATCAAATAAAAACGTTGTAACGGGTTTCTTGGAATTTACAAAAAAAATCCGTTACAAGCTTACATTCCAACCTCCTCCCGAAAATCTCGGGGAAATATTCGACATGCGCAAGGATTTTCAGTATCTTATACATATCGAGGCGCTGCGTCGATTGGCGCCACGCAGAATGTCGTAGCTCTAACCGTTTCCGCGCAAATGGCCTTCAAAGTCAAATCGAAAGTGAAAACTCCATAAGTTCGGTTTTTCTACACTTTGTTGCTGCGTCCGGATTAAGCGTAATTCTACCGTGATATTGAACTTTTCCTAAGTAAATCGACCAGCCGAATCGATTTAGCATGGTCCCGAAGGCGTCCGGCTCACCGGTTTCGAGCAAATATTTTTTTCGTAAATTCGACCTCTCGATTTTGGAGGTGTTGGACAATTTTGGACTTTAAATACGAAATCTCAGAAACGACTGGACGAAATCGAATTTAACCTTTTTGTATATCTTCTACTGGTCGAACTACGTCGGAAAAACCTATCTAGACATCATTATTTAAAAAATTACAGTCGAAAATATGGTGTTGCCTATAATCGATAATTTTTTTAAACCTTTTTAAAATCGCGCATTATCTTCTTCGACCATAAGAATTTCTCGTGAGCATATCTTGTATCTATAGCGAATTTCCTGACGAATTATTCAACAGTGTATCACTATCACTGTTTAACGGATCATGAATATTTCAAAAGTTACAGGTGAAAATCTGATAAATTGCTACAACAGTTTCTTTCGCAGTCAAAAAACAAATAAATATCTCTCGGTTTTCTTTGCCTGTCCTTTCGTGACACACGGATCTCGGCGATAAAATAAAGTCTGTACCGTAAAACGTCGAGAAATAAAACAGGAACGCCCGTAATGCTCCTTGGACCTTATCTGTCAACGTTAATCAAGAAATCCCCAACCATAAAAAGACCTATTTACTCCCTTGCTCTGCTATAAGCCTTAAGGTTGGGGGTCTTTCCTTATTAGATACATTTCTATTTTTGGTAAAAAAAACATTTTCATACTTTTTATAAAAAAATTGCATAGAATCTTGGTTTGACTAGGGCCCCTAATCGCTATGCCATAGCTTAAACTGACATAGGTAGCGACAGCAAATAATTGTGACAATTAATATTAATAATTGAAACCTCAGTCTGATATTAATTATAACTAAAACACTTTCCATTCTCGACAATCTTCATCAAATTACAATAAGTGCACCAATAAAACAAATCCAAAGTAGGCACCCTTTTTCCACGCCCTCTATCTTTTCAGGGGTCCTAAAAACACGGGGGAAGTAAAAAGGAGGCGCGGGCATTCAGCGAGTCCCCAGGCGGGTTTAATGACGTCATAAAATGAACCTGGGAACAAATTGGAGGTCCCCAGGTCCCTGGGAAGTCCTTTCTACGATATTATAAGGAGGTTAGGAGCCAATTATGGCAGTTCGCATGGTGGGGACGAATAGAAAATAGGAGGAGAATATTTTCGTTTTATTTTGTAATAAATGTCAAGCGATTTTTTAGTTGACTACATTTGTTACAGTTCCTGTTTGTTTTTCGATATAACCAAGAAAAAAATAGATGTACAAATATTAAAAATGTTTTACTTACCTTTGACACAACAAGCTTGGTTTCAAAATTGTCAAATAATATTTAATTTTGTTCAAAATGATCATTTTTGCTGATCTAATATATTTTTTCTATTGTTTCTACTGTTCCTTTTTGTTTCGACATAAACAACAAGAAAAATGTGTTGAAATAAGAAATAATTATTGCCAAAATAATTTAACTTTGTTCAAAATTATCATTTTTGTTGATCTAAAATATATGTTTCTACCGTTAATATTGTTCTTTTTTAGATACAAACAACAAGAAAAATGTGTAGAAATAATAAAAAAGTTATAAAAAGATTTAACTATATTCAAAATTATCATTTTTTTTTAAATTTAATATAGGTATTTTTTTATTGTTTCTATTGATCCTTTTTGTTTTTGGTATAGTCAACAAGAAAAATGCGTAGAAATAATAAAAAAGTTGTACTTATATGCCTTTGATAATGCGTTGTTTCAAAAATGCCAAAACTCTCTTCAAATTATCATTTTTTTATTTAATATATTTTTCTCTTGTTTCTATTTTTTTATTGTCCCTTTTTTGTTTTTTTATATATTTTTTTTCGATATAATCAACAAGAAAAACGCGTAGAAATAATAAAAATACAATGATATATATTTTTCTTTTGTTTCTATTCTTTTTATTGTCCCTTTTTTGTTTTTTATATATTGTTTTTCGATATAATCAACAAGAAAAATGCGTAGAAATAATAAAAATACAATGATATAATTCTGCATGCTTTGTTATCATTTTTGTCTATCTAATATATTTTTTCTATTGTTCCTTTTTGTTTTTCGATATAAATAGCAAGAAAAATGTGTAGAAATAATAAAAAAGTTATACTTACCTACATTTGATATAATAGATGTTTTTTTTTAAATTGACAAAAAAGATTTAACTATATTCAAAATTATCATTTTTTTATTTAATATATTTTTTTATTGTTTCTATTGATCTTTTTTGTTTCTTGATATAATCAACAAGAAAAATACGTAGAAATAATAAATGCTTTGTTTCTAAAATGTCAAAACAGATTTAACTTTATTCAAAATTATAATTTTGCTTGATCTAATATATTTTTTATTGTTTCTATTGATCCTTTTTGGTTTCGATATAATCAACAAGAAAAATGCGTAGAAATAATAAAAAAGTTATACTTACCTTTGATATGTATTCTGAAATTTATTTGTTACCTTTGATATAACACCTGCTTTGTTTTAAAATTGCCAAGAAAGATTTATCTAATATATTTTTTCTATTGTTTTAGAAAAGAAACACATGGAAATTAATGGAAAATCTAATCACTTATGGAAGAAAACAAGAAACATTTCTTAATGTTTTGTAAATTTGCGTATTTCCTCCATTTTGTTAATATTTTTGGTGCATTTTGGAAAATAAAGGCTAAAAACAATTTACTGTTTGTTTTCTTTTGGTAATAAGACCTAAATCATCGCTAGCAGAAATGCTGCATTAAGTGGCAACATTTAAAAGCCTCCATTTACTTGTTGCCAAATCATCCAATTCAGTTTCCTTGTATGGCAACCTTGACCTAATTTTTCTACACTTTTAAAGGTTCCGCTTTCGAATTTTGACACGCGGCGACCTTGACCTAATTTTCGTCAAGGTCGAGCCACATATAAAAGTATCAGTTTTCGGTTTTGGGGAATGGCGACCTTGACGCCAAGGTCACAACCTTGACCCACTTTTTCTCGAGGTCGGTACACATTAAAAATACGCTTTTGGTAGGCGGCAACCTTGACCTAATTTTCTCTCAAGGTCGCCGAATATTTGACACTCGGCCACCTTGACCTAATTTTTGTCAAGGTCGAGCCACATATAAAAGTCGCAGTTTTCGGTTTTGGGAGCTGGCAACCTTGACGCCAAGGTCACAACCTTGACCCACTTTTACTCAAGGTCGGGACACATTAAATTTTGGTAGGCGGCAACCTTGACCTACTTTCCGTTAAGGGCGGCAACCATGACCTAATTCTTCTCAAGGTCGCGCGGCTCCGATTTCGGCAGATGGCAACATTGACCTAATTTTCGTAGAGGATGCCAACTAGACCTAATTTTGTCAGGGTGAGGGGTTTTTAAATGAAACAAAGAATTATTTTGGTAATTTCTTTTATTAAATGGCAAAAGCCAAGTCACCACATACAATAACCGTTTGGGCAGAGAAAAAAAAACAGCGAAAAATAGGTAAAACGGTACATTCAAACACGTATAAATATACCTACGATTATAAGGCGTTTTTTTTATATAAGTATTTCGTGTGTGATTGCGAAAAAGAATTATGTTAGCAAGACATATCATTCCTCGCATAGATATATATAAATAGTCAACAAAATAAATCTAAATATTATAACTTAACAATTAATAGGCGTTTTCTGAGAAAAAAAAAACATTCTATACAGGTAGATACGAAATTACGGGAACACGTAGAGGTTAAAAACTACCTCCTCAAAATTAAAGATCAATTATTGGAATTGTTTATAAATAAATTTTCAACTTATTTCTATCTTATCGCGTAAAAAATTATTATTATTATTATTTGGTCCAAACGTATTTCGACCTAATGTAAAACGCAACTTTTGGCGGAAATTGCTAGTTTTTTTGAAAAAATCCACAACTCTCCACTTTCTCACACAATCTAGGCACAAAAATTGGCCATAACACAGCTCATATCACCCTCATTATTGTCACCTGCAAGAATGGGAATCATTATTAGGCCATGCTGCTTACACGACCTAAAAATTGGACCACGTAGCATACATGACCTAAAAATTAGGCCATGTCCATACATGGCCTAAAAATCAGGCCACGTCGCATACATGGCCTAATATTTTACACGACCCATATTCTCTCACACTATTGCACGAATAACTTAAAAAAACCTCCCGACTAGCCTCAATCAAACCTAAACCTTCCAAACGTTGCCCAACCTCGAAAAATCACTCGGCATAACCCCTACGCGTCCCGTCCCTTAATTATATGTACAAACTCGAACTAAGCGCGCAAAGTAACCTACTAACTAACTATGTACACGTATCTCGTTTTAGGAAGTTATTACTTCCGTGTTGGCCGTCCTGTGGTCCCGCGTGGCCCCCACCCACAAATTCGGGGGAGGGACCATCTCCCGTGGAATGTCCTGTGTCGGTTTTTTTGGGCCAACGTTGTTTTGGAATTTTCTACTTTTGGATTCACGTACTTCGGGTTGGTTCGGAACTTGTCCTTTTAGGTGCGGCGGTACGCCTGGAAACGAGAGAAGAACACGTCCGGTCAGATGGCGACGCAATGATTTTTTAGGTCATATTGCCGACGCATGGCAACGTGGCCTAAAAAGTTTAGGTCATATTGCCAACAAATGGCAACGTTGCCTAAAAAGTTTAGGTCATATTGCCAACAAATGGCAACGTGGCCTAAAAAGTTTAGGTCGTATTGCCAATGAGTGGCTTTCGCGGCAAATAACACTCACCGTCTCTAAGCTACGTGGCGTAATCCACCTTGTCCCAGCTCAGGCTGGCCGTCAGGTCGGCCGGCGATCGGAATTCGTCTAAATTGAAGGGATCGAACGGATCTTGGACGCCCAGCAACGGGTCGTAACCTAAATCCTGTTCGGGACACGCCAACGGCGCTATATTCCTCTGGTTGAAATTCTCGCTGTTTATCAACGAGTCGAGCCAATCGTCCGTGTCCATCGGCACGACGGACGCGTTGTTTTGCACGCCGGCGCCCCCCGTCGCCGCATTGTTGTTGTCGTTCTGTCCGAGTTCCATGACGAGCTGCGAAAAGTCCATGTTGTCGAGATTGTCGAGGCTCTCCAGCAGTTCGTTTGGGTCGAGGCCCAAAACGTCCTCCGGCGTGGCCACGTTCGGATTCTCCTCGTTGTTGTTGTTGACGTTCTGCGATGGGGCGGGGTAGACCGGCTCGGAAGTCTTGATACTGTTCGCGCTGCCCGGCGTCAGAGGATCGTTCGCGGCGCTAGCCGGCAATTCGCCATTCTTAATCAGAATATCCAGGACATCGTCGACGATCTGACTCTTGACGTGGCTCTTCTTCTGTTTGGTGGCCTCCTCGTACAACGGCGGCGGTTTGCCCTCGTTCGCGAACTCGATCTTGATCTCTTGGGGGCCCTTGTCGAACTCGCCCTTAATCTCCGTGGCGGCGATTATGGGGGTCACGATGCCGCTGAGAAAGTTCGGCAGGGAACTCGTCCTGCTGTGGCCGTTGACGAGTTTGGCCTTGCCCTGCATCAGCTGGTTGAAGACGAGGGCCGCATCCGTGGGATTCAAGACGAGGCCGGACAGATTCTTTTGGTTTTGGAAAGCGACGTGTTGCTGCTGTTGGAGTCGTTGCTGTTCCTCGTTTACCTGAAGAAGAAGGGCCGATTCAGGGTTTTTTCGAAGTTTAGTCGCTGTGACTCTTAAAGAAATCCACCGTTGTGACTCTTTAAATAATGACTTTTAAGCGTAGCAAATTTAAGAGTAAGTAAAGCAAGAAAGTGACAAAAGACTGTTAAGTTCAAATTTTAAAGAAATTTTCTCACAAAACATCAATAATGACTCTCAAAAATTATACAAGTCATCAATTTTTAATTTTTTAACAGTCAGACTAGTTATAGAAGTGACTAACGTTCAACATTCTTTAAGAAGTCGAAATGTGACTGACTATCCAATGGTTTTTACAACTCTCAAACATCAATAGTGACTCTTAATTCAGTCATCAATTTTTATTTCTTTAAGAGTAATCGTAGCAACAAAAGTGACTAACATTTAAGATTCTTTAGGAAGCACCAATTGTCACTCATTAGTCATTTTATAACTCTCCAACATCAATAATAACTCTTAAACATTATAAGCCAATAATTATTAATCTTAAGAGCCAATATATTCCCACAAGTAGTGTCTGATGTTTAGACAAAAGTTTCTTAAGTCGTCCTAAAATTACTTTTCTGACTCTTTAAATAATGAAATTAATTAAAAGTGACTAATATATAAATATACAAATTTACTATTTCTCGTGACTTTTAATAACTGTTTGTGACTGTTTTTAAACATCGATATTAATTTGTATGACTGCTCAAAGCTGTTGGACTTCTTAAGAATCAAACTAGTGACAGAATGAGTCAACTATCAATAACTTTGTTAATCCTTGAACGATTTTGACAAAAACGAAGCAAAAATCTCTCAAAAATTGTCCAAGACATCAATTTTTATTGCTTTAAGAGTCATTGAAGTAACAAAAGTGACTAAGATTTAAGAATCTTGAGGAAGCACTAATTGTGATTAATTAGTCATTTTATAACTCCCCAAGATAAATAATGACTATTAAACATTATGAGTCACTAATTGATTTTAAGAGTCAACATATTTACACAAATGTCTGAGGTTTAGACAAAAGTTTCTTTAGTCGTCCTAAAACTACTTTTCTCACAATGACTCACAATGATTAAGAGTATAATTAGGATATTAAGTGCAGGTGACTAATATATGAATATAAAAAACTCTTTTAAATTAACTATTTCTTGAGACTTTTAAAAACTGTTTGTGACTGTTTAAACATCGATATTAATTTGTAGGACTTCTCAAAGCTGTTGGACTTCTTAAGAGTCAAACTACCCACAGAATGAGTTAACTATCAATAACTTTGTTAATCCTTGAACGATTTTGACGATTTTTTTACCAAAACGAAGCAAAAATCTTCCCCTACAACAAGACCTCTCGCAAAAATTCCTACGGAGCGTTCAAACCGACGAAACTCACCTGCGCCTGTCTCGCCTGCAACTCTTGCAGTTGCCTCATCTGCAACGCTATGTTCTGCTGTTGTTGGGCCTGCTGCCTCGCCTGGAGGTGTTTCTGAAGCGCCAGGACCTGGGCTTTCGGCTCCTGCCTTGCCGCCGCCTGCAGCTTGAGTTGGGAGAGCGCCAGTTCCCTTTGCAGCTCTTCAATCTGCCTTTGTTGCTCCTTCACGATGTCTTCCTTTGTTTTTTCTGTTGCCGTGACCGACGACGATGTGTCGGACTGCAAAAGAGATGGTTAGTTAGAAAGGCGAAAAAAGAGAATTCTAATTCATCGCATGGCAACATTAGGTCATATTGCCAACGCCTGGCAACATTACCTAAAATGTTAGGTCATGTTGCCAACGCCTGGCAACATTACCTAAAATGTTAGGTCATGTTGCCAACACCTGGAAACATGACCTAACAAGCGTTTTTTTTACCTTAAAACTTTCTGCCCGTTCCACAACTTGCACCGGCGGGCTCATCGGTTCCTCCACCTCCATCTTGTCGTCCTCCAGCTTGATCGTTCGCGGCGATCCCAAATCCTGACTGTAGCACGGCGAGCTGACGTTCTGATCGACCGTCGACATGCTGTGCGTCGTCGATTCGACGCTCGAGGGGTTCTGGTTGATCGTGTCGCAACCGTTCGCGAACGGCTTCAACCTTTCTATGAGCTGCGGCTTGGAGCCGGACACCGGCAACGAACGACGTTTCAGCTCGGCCTTGAGGTCGCTGACCTTCATATCTTCAAGCCTGCCGTTGATGCGGGAGTTCGTCGACGTTTCGGAGCACGTCGAGGCCGCCGGCGATGCCTGCTGAACGTTCAAGTGGCTGTTTGTCGTCTCCACGACGCCCTGTTGCTTATTCGAGGCCGGCAAAATGATCTGCGGGTACTTGTGCTGGAGCTGCAGCTGGAACTGCAGCAGCAGCGTCTGCTGCTTCAGCAGCAGGTCGTAGCTGCTCTCGCCGTTGTTGCCGCCGATGCCCGAGCTCTTCTGGGCGCTCGGCGGCCCCTTGTACTCGTGGAATTTGATCGTCCGGGCTTTCGGGGTGGATTTACTCTTGGATTTCTTGCGGTTCTTGTCCTTGCCGGGCGCGTCGCTCTTGGCGACGGGCGACGGTATGGCCCGGGCGACTACGGTCATCGGGGGGGGAGGGGGCGGCGGTACGGGGACCGGGGTGGGTGGCTGGGAGGCTACGGGGCTCGACACGGAAGATAGGGGGCTGAGGGTCGACGTGGAGGAAACTGAAAGAGGAAGAAGAAAGACTGAGTTAAAAAAATCTATCTTTGAATTTGTTGACTCTTAAATGTCATCTTTGTAATGTCAAGAGTCAACAAGACACCTTTATCTACATAAAACAGTGTTAAAACTCTCGCTAAAGCACCAAGACCTCTTTAAAATATTTTAAAACACCTACATTAACAACATTATTACATTAACATTTATACTAAATGTAATTTTTCTTAACATTGTTGACTTTCAAACTTTTAAATGTTACTGGAGTCACCACTTTATAATGTTAGGAGTCAAAAACACGGATAAAAAAACTGCTTTGGGTATGTACAGGGTGTCCACGAAATATTTGACCCCCACTAACTTTTTTATTTTTTGAGCTAGAAACACGAATAAAAAAGCATTTTGTAGAGAATTTCATTACTTTTTTGCGGTTTCATTGCATTTTATATAGGGTGTTTAGAAAAAGAGTGGCAAACTAAACTTATATTTTTTAAATGGAACACCCTATATATTTTTGCATTTTTGAAATCTGCTTATCAAGGCAATTAAAATGATATTAAACTTTGTGGCATTATCTTTTTACGTTCTTGAAAAATTCCGTTTTCAAATTTTATACTAAATTTATTTAACTCGAATTTGTGGATCTCGTGATAAAGATAGATGATCGATGTAATAACAAAAATATTTGTTTCAAACAAGAAAGTAATATAGTGAAACTCCAAAATGTTTTAAGAGCCTTTTCAAATTTTACTGATTATATTCTCGAAATAAAGAATTTCAGGAAAATCATAAAAGCTCTTAAATATTTTGGAGTTTCACTATGTTACTCTCTTGTTTAAAACAAATATTTTTTGTTATTACATCGATCATCTATCTTTATCAAGAGATCCACAAATTCGAGTTAAATAAATTTAGTATAAAATTTGAAAACGGAAAAAGATAATGCCACAAAGTTTAACATCATTTTAATTGCCTTGAGCAAATTTCAAAAATGAAAAAATATATATATCTACACCCGTGAAGGGTATGAACAATAGTTATAATTGTAATGATTATTGTAAGGATCTAATAAAGAAATATAATATAATAATAATATAGGGTGTTCCATTTAAAAAAAGCATAAGTTTAGTTTGCCACTCTTTTTCTAAACACCCTATATAAAATGCGATAAAACCGCAAAAAAATTAATAAAATTCTCTACAAAATGCTTTTTTATTCGGGTTTCTAGATAAAAAAATAAAAAAGTTAATGGGGTCGGTCAAATATTTCGTGGACACCCTGTACCTACACAAAACAGTATTTTGACTCTTCAAACACCTTAGTGACTCCACAGTAAAAGTTCTATAATGTCAAGACACCGATACTTTAAAATGTTTAATACATCCCAAACACCTAAAATCCTATACCATTTATATGATAAAAATAGAAAACATAGGAAGGAAATATTTGTGACTATTAAAAAATCTTATAATTCTATAATTAATAACAGTAGTGACTCCTAACACATTTTCTAACACTTTAATAGTCAGTTGCTTTACCACAAGTGACTGAAAACAATATGTATATAGAATTTTTTAAAATATGTTTACATGTTTTTAAACATTAGTAATGATCCTTAAAACATGTTATAACATTTTATTAATCAACACTATTAAAATACATGTTACTTTTTTGGCTATGCCACTGAACGAGTAACACTCTTATTAGTACTATTACACCAGAAATAATTCTTAAGGCATCTCGTAACTCTTAAGAGTCACTACTATTAACACAAGTGTTACTTTAGCAATTCTATGACTGAACAAGATCAGCAACAAGTAATAAAATCGCGTGACCATTTGTGACTATCGGCAGCTTGCAATGACTCTTTAAATATCATCAATGACTCTTAACACGCTTTCTATAACAACTTAACTTCTCGATGATTCGGAAACACTCTTAACACGCTCTATGACTCCTAAACACGCACTTAAGCGACTCACCCAGAGACGCCGGACTGCTCGCCGCTTGGCCCAGGATCGGAGCGGCCACGTTCCTGCACAGGTCGGCCAGGAGCGCCTCGCTGGGGCCGTCGCGTGGCCCCACCAGCGACACCACGATGCCGGCCCGCTTGGCGGCCGCCTCCAACACGTCGGTGGAACTGGCCGGGGTCGAGGGCGGCGGGCTGGCGGCGGCCGCGTCCCCCTCGCTGCTCTGCGAGTCCTCCTCGGGGTTGACGTAGTTGTGGGGGTGCTGCGGGCGGTTGAGCTGGCCCTCGCTGGTCGCCTTGTACGGGATGCGGCCGGTTTTGACCTGGGAAGCGGGCGCCGACGCTTAACGTGTGACTCTTAACATCAACACTTAATACGTGATTCAACAGTATATTAAAACACAATATGCGTATGATTTTAAACTGAAACTGTTTACGAGTCATTTTCTTAATGTCATTGACTCTTAAACGTAGCAGGAGTCATCATTTTTTAATGGCAAGAGTCAAACAGACACTTCTATATACACAAGACAGTATTGTGACCCTTTAAACATTAAGTAACTTCAGAGTAGAAATTTTATAACGCTAAGGCACTAACGCTTAATATGTGACTCAACACTATTTTATAACACAATATACGTATGATTTTAAATTTAAGAGTAGGGATTGTTTATTTAAGAGCCATTTTCTTAATGTTATTGAATCTTAAATGTAGCAGGAGTCATTATTTTCTAATGGCAAGAGTCAAACAGACACTTAAACATTAATAGTGACTTCAAAGTAGAAATTTTTTAACGCCAAGGCACTAACACTTAATATGTGACAACACTATTTTATAACACAATATAAGTTTGATTTTAAAGTCAATAAATAGGGATATTTTATTTACGAATCGTTTTCTTAATGTTATTAAATGTGGCAGGAGTGAGTTAAACATACACTTTTATATACACAAGACAATATTGTGACCCATTAAATATCAATAGTAACTTCAAAGTAGAAATTTTATTACGCCAAGACACTAAGACTCAACACTATTTTATAACATAATATAAGTGTGATTTTAAAGTAAACAAGTAGGGATTTTTCATTTACGAGTCGTTTTCTTAATGTTATTGACTCTTAAATGTAGCAAGAGTGAGTTAAACAGACACTTTTATATACAGTATTGTGACCATTTACACATTAATAGTGACTTCAAAGTAGAAATTTTATAACGCCAAGGCACTAACACTTAATATGTGACTTAATGCTATTTTATAACATAATATAAGTTTGATTTTAAAGAAATAGTAGTAAGTAGGGATTTATTATTAACGAGTCGTTTTCTTAATGTTATTGACACTTAATTGTGGCAGGACTGAGTTAAACAGACACTTTTATAGACTCTTAAACATTGATTAGTGACAAAATATAAATTTTATAACTATAAGGCATTAACACTTAATATGTGACTCAACACTATTTTATAATACAATGTAAGTCAGATTTTAAGTAAAAAAGTGGAGATTTTTTATTTACGAATTATTTTCTTAGTGTTATTGACTCTTAAATATAGTAGGGGTCAGTTAAACAGACACTTTAATATACACAAGACAGTATTGTGGCCCAAAGTAGAAATTTTATAATGCCAAGGCACTAACACTTAATATGTGACTCAACAATATTTATAACACAATATAAGTATGGTTTTAAAGTAAAATGTAGGGATTTTTTTATTTACGAGTTATTTTCTTAATGTTTTTGACTGTTAAATGTAGCAGGAGTCATTTTAAACAGACACTTTTGTATACACAAGACAGTATTGACAGTATAATGCCAAGGCACTAACACTTAATATGTGACTCAACACTATTTATAACACAATATAAGTATGGTTTTAAAGTAAAATGTAGGGATTTTTTATTTACGAGTTATTTTCTTAATGTTTTTGACTGTTAAATGTAGCAGGAGTCATTGTTCATTAGTGGCAAGAGTCAAACAGACACTTTATACACGCAAGACAGTATTATTGTGACCCTTTCAACATTAATACTGACTTCAAAGTAGAAATTTTATAACATAAGTGTAATTTTAAAGTAAAAAAGTGGGGATTTTTTATTTACGTCATTTTCTTAAATGTGGCACGAGGCAGTTAAACAAACACTTTTATATATAAAAGACAGTATTATTACTCTTTAAACCCAATAGTGACTTTAAAGTAGAATAAGGCATTAACACTTAATACATGACTCTTAAAACTATTTTATAATGCCTAGATGTTATAGGACATCAGCGATGACTATAAACAAGTATTTTAACACCTTAATAGTCAGTTGTTGTGGCATTGTGACTGTTTAAACAACAATAAGTGATAATTCTTAATACCTACATTTTAATAGTCACTCCTATAAGAGTAAGTGTTACTTTAACGGCAATATTTGTGACTATTAACGACATCTTATAATTCATCGACGACTCTTAACACATTAACGGTTATGTGACTCTAGAAGGATGCGACTACTCACAGCTTGCTCGATGGGTTCCTCCGTGTGAAGGATGTTCTTCTGGATGAGCTCCAGAGGGCCGGGCCGGTGGCTGAGCTGGTCGTTCAGCTGGTCAGCCAGCCGGGCCTTCTTCAGCATGCGCCGGCGTTCGGCCAGGCTCGGGTCCGTGTTGCCGGTGTCCGGTTCGAGGATGTGACGTCTCTCGAGTTCCTGCCGCGGCGGTCTCTGCTGGATCTTCGCCTTCAGCACGTCCCCCGTCTTCGCCCTTTCCAGCTGACGTCTCTGCCCGTGGAAGGCCGCCGGCGTCTTGTGGGCTAACGGACGAATTTAACCGTTAACTGTCAAATTTGGCGGGTCGTGGGTGTCTTGTCGCGGATTTTCGGACGGAACGTTGACACGACAAAGAATTTTGTATAGTTTCAAGTCTTTTTTTTTCGACAACGGTTGCAAATCTTTGAATAAAGAACCCCAGGAAGGAGAAAATTCAGGCTAATCTGGACAGACACTATTATATATACAGTGTGGATAGAAATTGTGGAATATTGCTTATATTTCTTAAAATATTCATGATATGAAAAACTTGTTTTAATAACAGTGTTAGGGGAAATTATTTCCCGTTTAGTGATATCAAGCAATCTTTCGTAGTACAAAAAATGTGGTTGCCATGGTAACCGACTCAAAATAATTATTAACATCAAGTTAGCCACGCCAAAATCAGAACAATCGGAAGCTGTCACTAGCTGTCAGTTGCTTGTAATTGTGTGCATTGTTACAGTAAATGTACTTTTTTTACTCAATTTTCTGTGTACTTAAGTGCTTAGTAAGTTATAATGGCGCTTGAATTAAGTGAAACGGAAAGAATACAGGTTAACATACAAAGTACTTAAGTACAGAGAAAATTGAGTAAAAAAGTACGTTTAGTGTAACAATGTACACAGTTACATAGCTAGTGACAGTTTCGCATTGTTCTGATTTTGGCATGGCCAACTTGATGGTTATAATAATTATTTTGATTAACATTGTCAATAGCATAATAGAAAACTTTTTTTTTGTATTTTTTTCGTATGCGACCCCATTAAAATTGTATTGTATCGTATTCAGAAAGTTCCAATGTATCAATTTTCACCAAAAAAGTATATGGTGCCATTTAAAAAAATTAAATCGGTTACCATGGCAACCACATTTTTTTTGCTACAAAAGATTGCTTGATATCACTGAATGGGAAATAATTTCCCCTAACACTTTTATTAAAACGTGCTTTTGATATGAGGGATATTTTAAGAAATATAAGCAATATTCCACAATTTCTATCCACTCTATCCACTGAGGTGGCGCTAGTCGACGAAAAAAATGGTGACTTATTATAGGTTATAGGGGGGTATTCTGTGGTTATTGGTATGTCAGTTTCTGACGTTTAAAATGTAGAATTATGGGATGATCTGATCAACAAGCTGAAGAAGCGAGAATTCTAGATATTATTTTGGAAGAGTATTTTGTAAAGTATGCAAGACTGAAAATAGAAAATTTTGTTTATAGCTCCAAAGCGAACCAATAGTCCTCCATATAAAGAAGAAACTGAAAAATCTAATGCGTTTTATGCTTATTTACACTACAACTAGCCATGGACTTCATTTCAAACCAAAAGGTACCAAATACTCTTGCTTGCTTTTTAGACTCGCTTTTCTTAAGAAAATGTATGGAAATATGCCATGCGAAATTGTCAAATTAGAGGGACATAACAAACAAATATTTTATTTTAATTTGGATATTAAATTCGTTGTTAACAGACACATTTGCATGTTTTTATTTTATAGAAGATTCTGCAACAATGGTGTTTTAACATTAAACCACCGTGTAAATTTGTTTCGTCGTGTGGCGCCAGTGGCGATCGCTTGAAACAGCGCTATGCACAAGTCTTTAATATAGTGTTGGTCCAGATAATACACATAGAGCTTTGACTCCTTTCCGAGATTCTTTATTCAAGGTTGCAAATAGATATATGATATCGACAACTGCCAAATTTGACAGCTATAGTAAGGACACCCTGTATAATCATAACGTCATAAAAAAAATTGAAGAAGTTCAAGAAAAAAATGTAACGTAATTTTCCATCATTTTTAATTTGTATGACACCATTATTTTGTCTGTAGGCAAGAGTTCCAAATTAGACAATTGAAAGAAAAAATTGGCCTAAGGAAAAAATGTGTTACTGAAACAACATATTTATCGAATCAGTTTTGAATCGTCTGGACCTCATTTCACTTTCAAATCATTACGAAATCGTTTATAAGTATGTAGGCATCATTTATTTCAGTTCCGAAATTTTTCTCAACACCTGCTGAAATATTGCCATTTAACTTTTGTTTTCTTTCAAATTTTGACATGTTTTGGCCGAACACATTAAGAAAATCAATCAAAAAT
The DNA here is from genome assembly GCA_963920635.1 of Pseudeuparius sepicola. NCBI lineage: Eukaryota > Metazoa > Arthropoda > Insecta > Coleoptera > Anthribidae > Pseudeuparius > Pseudeuparius sepicola. Next base: position 34,358,266 of record OY987306.1, read on the forward strand.
TGCCGCAGCATAAAAAATAAAACTAAATATATACATATACACGGTGTTCTTACGATTTTTTTTTCGCGTTACATTTTCCGTCATAACTCCGTCATTTTTCGTCCGATTTCGGTAATTTTTTTACCGCTGGACAGCCAATGAAATAGCGGCGGCGTTTAACCTAAAAACACTCACGTGGCATGATCCCCTGGGCGACCAGCTGGTCGAAGGGCCGCCTCAGCAACAGTTTCACTTTCAGGGCTGGAAGAAAACAACAGCGAATCGGTTTTCGGACGCATCATTGACCGCGCGACGCGCAGCACGCACTCTTCGATGTCGCCGTGGAAAAACTCGCGAAACAAATGAAGGTGCGCGGGGCGCGCCGCCTACTGCGTTTTTTTTTTCTCCAATGCCTCGCCAACGTGTGCTTTGTGGGCAGCGATTTGGAGTAAAAAAACAACGTTTCCTTCAGAGTTTTGTGTACGGGGTGTGGCGGAAGGAAAATAGTAACAAAAAGGCCGTAAAAATACCACTTAAAATGAAAATTTTTTAAACCTATTTTTTCGACCCTTCAGATTTTCGGCTGTAACTTTGGAAATGTTGTAGGTACATTAAAAAGGGACGTTAAGCCTGATTCTCCAGAAAATTTGCTATAAATTGCTCATTAAAAAAGTTAGGAAACATTCAAAGAATTTTTCGCAACCTTTCGAATTTTTGTCTGTATCTTTTGAAATATAAGCTACGATAAAATGCGGTACACCGTTGGATTCGCCACAAAATTTTCTATAAATAAAGGGATTATTCGTCAAAAAGCCCCGCGGTTTAAAAAAAAATGGGCGACTTTAAAAAAAAGTTAAGAAAATTTAACATTTTTTTGCAACCCTTCAGATTTTCGGCTGTAACTTGGGAAATATTGAGGGTACATTAAAAAGCGATGTACCGCTGGATTCTCCAGAAAATTTGCTATAAATATAAGCAACCTTCACGGGATAAAATAAATTGCGAATAAAAAAAAACTTCAACGAATTTTTCGCAACCTTTCGAATTTTTATCTGTATCTTTTGAAATATTGAAGCTACGATAAAATGCGGTGCACCGTTGGATTCGCCACAAAATTTTCTATAAATGCAGCTATCATTCGTCAAAAATCCCCGCGGTTTAAGAAAAATATGAGCGACTTTAAAAAAAAGTTAAGAAAATTTAACATTTTTTTGCAACCCTTCAGATTTTCGGCTGTAACTTGAGAAATATTGAGGGTACATTAAAAAGCGATGTACCGCTGGATTCTCCAGAAAATTTGCTATAAATATAAGCAACCTTCACGGGATAAAATAAATTGCGAATAAAAAAAAACTTCAACGAATTTTTCGCAACCTTTCGAATTTTTGTCTGTATCTTTTGAAATATTGAAGCTACGATAAAATGCGGTACACCGTTGGATTCTCCACAAAATTTTCTATAAATGCAAGGATTATTCGTGGAAAAGTTCCGCGGTTCAAGAAAAAAATTGGCGACTTTAAAAAAGTCAAGAAAATTTAACGTTTTTTGCAACCCTTCAGATTTTCGGCCGTAACTTTGGAAATATTGAAGGTACATTAAAAAGCGATGTACCTCCGGACTCTTCAGAAAATTTGCTAGAATTATAAGTAACATTCACAAGAAATCCTAGCCATTCAATAAAAAAAAAAAGCGAATAAATAAGTTATGGAAAATTCAACGAATTTTTCGCAACCTTTCGAATTTTTATCTGTATCTTTTGAAATATTGAAGCTACGATAAAATGCGGTGCACCGTTGGATTCGCCACAAAATTTTATATAAATGCAGCTATCATTCGTCAAAAATCCCCGCGGTTTAAGAAAAATATGAGCGACTTTAAAAAAATTAAGAAAATTTAACATTTTTTTGCAACCCTTCACATTTTCGGCTGTAACTTTGGAAATATTGAAGCTACATCAAAAACAAATACACCGTTGAACTCGCTAGGAAATTGTCGAAAGAAAGAATCTTGGCGGTAAAATTTTATTCATCAATACTCTACTAGAATAAAATAAATAGTTACTACCGACATTATTTATTGTGTTCAAGCACTGGTTATTTTGGAAGAATTTATTTTGGGTAGACTGGGTCGCCCACACGCCGATTGTGAAAGAAATAATGAAAACTATATGAAATGGACTTGATGTATGGAAGTAGCTGGAAGATATAAACTTGTTTTTCACTTTTATTTGGAAACCGATTTTTTTTTGGGAGCCGGCCAAATTTATTTCACCGGAATTTAGTCAGAAAGTCTTACACGTGTTAATCGAAAACCACTTGGAAATTTTCCGACTAATTCAACGGTATGTTACTTTTTAATGTAGCTTCAATATTTCAAAGGATACAGTCGAAAATATGAAAGCTTGTAAAAAATTGTTTGATTTTTTTTTTAACTTTCTCGCGATTTTTAAGTTTTTATACGGATTTGAGTAATAAAAACCATGATTTTTGTACATAATAAGTATGGTAAATTCAGCTTTACACTACATATTAGCGTTTAACATTTACCTAAAAGAAAAGTGCAATAAATTCGATGTTGTAGTGTGGTAGATACCATATAATATTTTTAGTGCAGTAGCTTCCGATTTAAATGCTTCAACTTCTATTTTCAGTGCAGTAAGTTCGTATTTTAATGCGGCAACTTCTTTTGTAGTGAGGTAACTTCGTGTTTTAATGAAGTAACTATCTTTTAGTGTGGTAACATTGATTATTTGTGCGATATCTTTGATTTTGATGATATAAAGTTAGGTTTCTAGTGCGGTAACTACAATTTTTAGTGTAGCAACACGGTTCGGTTTTTATTGATGCAGCAGTAATTTTTAGTGTGTAAGTTTGTATTTTAGTGCAGTAAGTTCCAATTTTAGTGTGGTAACTTATACTTTTTATGCGTTAACATCGATCTTAGTGACGAAATCTCTATTTTTAATGCTGTAACTTTAAGTGTCGTAACTTACATTTTAGTGAGGTAACGATGTATTTTGTGAATAGCTGTATACTTTGGTATGGTAACTTGAATTTGTACTGCAGTAAGTTCAGTTTTCAGTGCAATAACCTTTAGTTTTACTGCGGTAACTTCTATTTTCGTACGGTAGTTTATGGTTATAATGAGGCAGATAAATTTTTTAGTGCGGTAACTTATATTTTTTGAGATAACTTCGATTTTTAATGCTAAAACTTGTATTTTTGGTGTAGTAACTTCTAGTTTGGCGAGGTAACAACTTATATTGTGAACTAACTGTATTTCTAGTGAGGCAACATTGATATTTTTACAGTAAGTTCAGTTTTTGTGCGACAAATTTTAGTTTCAGTGCGGTAACTCATATTTTAGTGCGGTAACTTCGTATTTTAGTGCGGTAACTTCGTATTTTAGTGCGGTAACTTCGTACTTTAGTGCGGTAACTTCGTATTTTAGTGCGGTAGGCGGGATTTTAGTGCGGTAAAGGCTTTTTTTGTGCGGTAACTCGGAAAAGAGGCCGAAAACAACTCACATTCCTTGTTCTGGTCGATCCTGATCGGCGACGAGTCGACTATGGCCTTCGGCGGCGAGTCGTGGCTCCTGATCTGGGCCAGGGGGGGCGGGCCCCCGCCGGCCGAGCCGCCGCCGCCGCCCCCGCCGCCCCCCTCCATTGCCCCGACGGCGCCGAACCACTCCGGGTAGATCGCGGAGATGGTGTCGACGAGGTCCCTGTCGAGCTGCAACTGCCAGACGGACGGCGGGTGGTCGGCGGCCGGCTGCTGCTGGTGGCCGCCCTTGTGGCCAGACTCTAGAATGGTGTAAAAATTTTTTTTATATAATTTTTTTTTTATTTTTTCTGGGAATTTTTAGATCCTGGTTGTGGAAAAATGTTTTGTGGGTATAAATATGTGGATCTAACCCAACTTACCTATATTCGAAAACGCCTCGTTCAAAAGATACAGGGGGTTAAAATAAATTCGATAAATATGACGATCTAACCTAACTTATTTATAAGCAAAAATTATTCGGTTAAAGGATACAGGGTGTCAGAAATTTTTTTTTTACTTTTTATACTTTTTACATTTTTAATGTTAATTGCGGATAAATATTTTTGAGATCAACATATTATCTATTATGGAGATTTAAAAAATACAAATATGTATACAGTGTGGTCATTTAAGAGTGCAACCTATGGGACTTTTTTTTATTAATTCCACAACCAAAATACAGACATTGCCCAAAGTTGATGCATGTTCCATAATCGTATTAGGTGCACTTCGAATGGTTGCAAACAGGGTAGGTCAAAAAATATAAAAATTGCACAAGAGTAAAGTACCCTTATTTAAAAAAATTCAGCAAAAGGTTATCAAGAAAAGTTGTTTAGAATTAAAAGCTATGCCTAAATACCAAAACATAGCCTCCTAAGAAAAAAATTTTTCGTCAATAAATTTCCAGTTTCTTAATAAACATTTAAAATAAAAATTTTGCACCTTAAATGAGAGTTTTTTAATATAGACATTATCATTACTAATGTTTTACCTTGTTCCAAAGAATTTTTGCGAAATTTTAAAGTTTTGTTTAATATCGTTGCAACAAACATGAAGTTTGTGATTCCCTAAAAAATTAAAAATTTAAGTTAATTTTACAAATATGCTTGAATTTGAACAAAGTTATGCGAAATTGATATAATTTTGATTGATTTATGAAATTGTTTAGGGTGAATATTAAAACAATTTTTTTTAGGAAATTATTAACGTTTTTCAAAAAATATATTTCTTTTTCTTAGGAGGTCATGTTTTGGTATTTAGGCATAACTTTTAATTCTAGAAAACTTTTCTTAATAACATTTTACTGAATTTTCTGAAATAAGGGTACTTTACTCTTGTACAATTTTTATATTTTTTGACCTACCCTGTATGCTCTTTGACTTGCAACCATTCTATGATTATCGAACATGCACCAACTTTTGGGAATATTTGTATTTTCGTTGTGCAATTATTAAAAAAAATCCCATATGTTGCACACTTAAATGACTACACTGTATATTTGAAAATAATGCTGATTTAATTTATGTTTACCATTTTTGAGGTCAAAATATGACGATCTAACCAACTTACTTACGTGCAAAAATTATTCGTTCAAAAGATACAGGGTATCAAACATATTGAAAAGTTTCGAATTTTATTTTATGAATTATTTTTGGATTTCAGTTGTGTATACACATATTTTTTAGATCTAACTACGGGGATTTAACCAATCTTTGAGATCCAACTATGAGGATTTTACCAAACTTACCTATATGCAAAAACGCATCCTTTAAAATATACAAAGCGTTGAAAAAAATTATCTAAAAAAATATACTTTGAAAAAAAGTGTTATTTTGTTTTATTTGTTTTTTTCTACAAAACAACTTTCAGTTTTTGCATAAAATTCGCCTTTTAATATAGATTATGTACATAATAATAGTGTAGGTACACCGTATGTATCACATGTCACACGTAGTCACTTAATTCTTAATTCAAGTTTCAGAACCGCGTAAAATCAAGTTCAAAATGTAACTGTGGAGGCGTCCGGAACCAAACTGAAGACAAGGCCATTCCGAGCCGAAGAAAATGAAAATCGTACAGTCGAACCTGTTCAGACTTATACGTAGGCGTGCATCTCGCAAACCAGAAACTGGCTGATAAATACGATCATTTTTTTGCCGCTGCACCGAGAACTTCAAGTCCCCAGAGCCAAAACGGCTCAAGCCCCGACATTCCACCTTGCGCAGATCAAATTGGCGACACGAAATATATGCCAAGAAATAACAACATTGAGAAAACATGGCAGAAACCAATGACGTTAAAACCTATCTGACGTCATTGGCAGAAACCAAGACGCGGTGACGTCACCTAGGCGAGCGCGTAACATTCACTTGTTTTTCGTTGTTTTCCACGGCCCACGCCGGAACGATCGGCGACAGTGTTTTGTTTTGCCGGGGTGGGCGGCACGCTTGATTTTTTTCGTTGCGCGCACGTAGGAAGTAGATTTCGTGACGTCACGATGTGGAACTCTTTAGATTTTCGACCCTAACTTTCGAAATATTGAAGGTGCGTTAAAAATTGATACATCGTTGGATTCGCCAGAAAATTTGCTATAAATACAAGGAATATTCACGGGAAATCCTACCAGTTGAAGAAAAAAAAATGCGAATTAAAAAGTTATCAAAAACCTAAAGAATTTCTTGCAACCTTTCAGGTTTTTTGCTGTAACTTTTGAAATATTGAACTACGGTAAAAATGGACAAACCATTGGATTCGCCAGAAAATTTGCTATAAATACAAGAAATATTCACGGGAAATCCTACCAGTTGAAGAAAAAAAATGTAAATTAAAAAAAGTTATGAAAAACCTACAGAATTTCTAGCAACCTTTCAGGTTCTTGACTGTAACTTTTGAAATATTGAAGCTACGGTAAAAATGGACATACCTACCATTGGATTCGCCAGAAAATTTGCTATAAACACAAGGAATACTCACGGGAAATCCTACCAGTTGAAGAAAAAAAAATGTAAATTAAAAAAGTTATGAAAAACCTAAAGAATTTCTTGCAACCTTTCAGATTTTTGTCTGTAACTTTCAAAATGTTGGAGCTATATTAAAAACGAACAAACCATTGGATTCATGAGAAAATTCCCTATAAATAGAAGGAATACTCACGAGGAATTCTATCCGTTCAAAAAAATAATTGCGAATTAAAAAAATGTATAAAAATCCAAAGAATTTTTTGCAACATTTCAGATTTTTTTCTGTAACATTCAAAATGTTGAAGCTATATTAAAAACGAACAAACCATTGGATTCATGAGAAAATTTCCTATAAACAGAAGGAATACTCACGAGGAATTCTTTCCGTTCAAAAAAATAATTGCGAATTAAAAAAATTTATAAAAGTCTAACGAATTTTTTGCAACATTTCAGATTTTTGTCTGTAACTTTCAAAATGTTGAAGCTATATTAAAAACGAACAAACCATTGGATTCATGAGAAAATTTCCTATAAATAGAAGGAATACTCACAAGGAATTCTATCCGTTCAAAAAAATAATTGCGAATTAAAAAAATGTATAAAAGTCTAACGAATTGTTTGCAACATTTCAGATTTTTGTCTGTAACTTTCAAAATATTGAAGTTATATTAAAAATGAGCAAACCATTGGATGCAGGAGAAAATTTCCTATAAATAGAAGGAATACTCACGAGGAATTCTATCCGTTCAAAAAAATAATTGCGAATTAAAAAAATGTATAAAAATCCAAAGAATTTTTTGCAACATTTCAGATTTTTTTCTGTAACATTCAAAATGGTGAAGCTATATTAAAAACGAACAAACCATTGGATTCATGAGAAAATTTCCTATAAACAGAAGGAATACTCACGAGGAATTCTTTCCGTTCAAAAAAATAATTGCGAATTAAAAAAATGTATAAAAGTCTAACGAATTTTTTGCAACATTTCAGATTTTTGTCTGTAACTTTCAACTATCCGTTCAAAAAAATAATTGCGAATTAAAAAATGTATAAAAGTCCAACGCATTTTTTGAAACATTTCAGATTTTTGTCTGTAACTTTCAAAATGTTGGAGCTATATTAAAAACGAACAAACCATTGGATTCATGAGAACATTTCCTATAAATAGAAGACTCACGAGGAATTCTTTCCGTTCAAAAAAAAATAATTGCGAATTAAAAAAATGTATAAAAGTCTAACGAATTGTTTGCAACATTTCAGATTTTTGTCTGTAACTTTCAAAATATTGAAGTTATATTAAAAATGAGCAAACCATTGGATGCAGGAGAAAATTTCCTATAAATAGAAGGAATACTCACGAGGAATTCTATCCGTTCAAAAAAATAATTGCGAATTAAAAAAATGTATAAAAATCCAAAGAATTTTTTGCAACATTTCAGATTTTTTTCTGTAACATTCAAAATGTTGAAGCTATATTAAAAATGAACAAACCATTGGATGCAGGAGAAAATTTCCTATGCACCCAACGTTCTTGCGAAACGAATAAACCGAAGATCGCTGCAAAACAGATACAAATAGTAGCATTTACGAAATCCGTAATTTATATTAATTGTAAGCTGCGCTTCGAAATGTGGGAATTAAAAAAAGAAAAGTTCGGGTTCAATTGGGTTTACTGGCACACATTCCGTGTTTTCATCCAGTCTGGATTGAGGACCACACGGTTGTGCAACAATGTTGTTGTGCCAGTCCAAAACGCGCTTATAGCATAATTTTGTTTTTCATTCTTCTTTTTTTGGTCGAGTAACAGTTGAATTTTTTTTGTAGCACGGTGCCTAGCGGGCCTTGAAAGTGTCAAAATCCGCGCATACGATTGGTCCAAATCCGAAACGCAGATCGGCGTAAATATTACACATGCGGAAATTTACTAGGGAATTTGTTCCCTCAAATATGAGATATACTGCGTTTAGAATTTTCTAAAAATAGAGCAAAGCGGTTAAGGAATTTCCATAAAATCGAACTGGAGTGCTTCTCTGGGATTTATATTGAATATGAAACCAGGATTGCCGTTCCCGAATAGCTGTGCATACTTGTTCTTAGAAATACTATGCTGTACAACAAAAACATGCACATTTTCAGTGGATATTCTTCATATCCACCATTTCTCGATACAAAGTCGCCAATTTTTTTCTTAAACTGCGTTGATTTTCTACGAATAATCCTTGCATTTATAGAAAATTGTGTGACTAATCCAACGGTGTACCGCATTTTATCGTAGCTTCAATATTTCAAAATATACAGACAAAAAACCGAAAGGTTGCGAAAAAACTTTTTTATTCGCAATTTTTTTATTGAATTGCTATAGGATTTTTCGTGAATGGTACTTATATCTATAGCAAATTTTCTGGAGAATCCAGCAGTACATCGCCTTTTAATGTACCTTCAATATTTCCCAGCCAAAAATCTGAAGGGTTGCAAAAAAATTGTTAAACTTTTATAAAGTCGCCCATTTTTTTCTTAAACCGAGGGAATTTTCCAGGAATTATCCTTGCATCTATATAAAATTTTTTGGAGAATCCAACGGTGTATCGCACTTTATCGTAGCTTCAATATTTCAAAAGATATAGACAAAAATCCGAAAGGTTGCGAAAAATTCGTTGAATTTTCCATAACTTATTTATTCGCTTTTTTTTTTTATTGAATGGCTAGGATTTCTTGTGAATGTTACTTATAATTCTAGCAAATTTTCTGAAGAGTCCGGAGGTACATCGCTTTTTAATGTACCTTCAATATTTCCAAAGTTACGGCCGAAAATCTGAAGGGTTGCAAAAAAATGGTTAAACTTTCCTAACTTTTATAAAGTCGCCCATTTTTTTCTTAAACCGAGGATATTTTTCAGGAATTATCCTTGCATTTATAGAAAATTTTGTGACGAATCCAATGGTGTATCGCATTTTATCGTAGCTTCAATAATTCAAAAGATATACACAAAAATCCGAAAGGCTGCAAAAAATTCCTTGAATTTTCCATAACTTATTTATTCGCTTTTTTTTTATTGAATCGCTAGGATTTCTCGTGAATTTTACTTACTTATATTTTTAACAAATTTTTGGAGAATTCGGCGGTACATCGCTTTAAGTACCTTCAATATTTCCAAAGTTACAGCCAAAAATCTGAAGGGTTAGAAAAAGATGGTTAAAGTTTCCTAACTTTTATAAAGTCGCCCATTTTTTCTTAAACCGAGGGAATTTTCCAGGAATTATCCTAGCATTTATAGAAAATTTTGTGACGAATCCAATGGTGTATCGCACTTTATCGTAGCTTCAATATTTCAAAAGATATAGACAAAAATCCGAAAGGTTGCCAAACATTTTTTGAATTTTTCGTTACTTTTTTTATTATCAATTTTTTTTATTGAATTGCTAGGATTTTAGTGAATGTTGCTTGTATTTATAGCAATGGTTTATAGCTTTTTAACGTAGCTTCAATATTTCGAAAGTTACAGTCGAAAATCTGAAGGATTGGAAAAAATTTGTCTTCTTGCTTCTTGATTTTTAAAACCAAATGAATGATCTTATACCTGTGCAAAAGGTGAAAGTCAACGTACATTACGTCACTCTATAACATATATATTCAAGCGCCATATTACTAGAACAGATGGTCAAACAAGGAATTAAGAAACACAGAGACTTATAATGTCGTTGTCACTGATGATTTTTATCGACAATCAGAGAAGCACCTCAAAATATATATAGTACATAACGCATGTTGAAAAATTCTTTAAATTCTCAAATCAGTTTAGCATATTTTCTGTCAGGTTCATGTACAATATTTATGTGAACAGAAATATGCTATAAATAAATGCTATTTATACAAAATCGTATAATTTTCAAATGAAATAATGTAGATTACTAGTGCAACATACAGCAAGACTCTAGGCATATGAAATAATAAGTTATTATATGTATATGGCTGTAAATACATGATAATACATGTCACTAACTTTTCTTATTTAAAACAGATTTGTTATCTAATCAGTTTCACACAATTAGAATAGACGGCAATATACTTTTTCTAAATAAAATATTTTTTTAAGCATAATATAAAAAAAAACAACTCACTAGGCATTTTACTAATCTTCATGAACCTTTGTCAACAAAAATATTAAAGCGACTACCTACATTTCTTTCGATATCTACTTTATTTTGTTGTGTCTCCCAACAATTTCACGATAAAGCTCCTATCTATCTACCTTATCAGCAAAATATAAAATGAGATAAAAATAACCGTATTATGCAAGTCATAAAAAAATATGAGATTATTTTTGTGGTTACTAAGCGCATTGTCATTTTTGTTACAAGCTTTTATTTAACTTCACCTGTTACTATGTATGTATGTAAATGTAAGATGTAAGTATGTGTGGGTCGAATCTTGCAAGCTGAATTAGAACCACTTCCTGATAACCGATTGAGCTGAAATTTTGCATACACCTTTGGTTCCGGTGTCAATACAATATGCAATACTCAATATTGTAATACTTTCAAAATGGCCGCCGCTCCAAGATGGCGGATGATGTATTTTTTGTCAACCCCCCATTCATTAAATGAAAGGGCTTGAAAAATAGAAAACGATAAAGTTTGTGACATCACACTAAATTCAATATGGCCGCCGCTCCAAGATGGCGGATTACCTATTTGATACCCAACATGGGTATCAAATGAAAGGGCTCGACGGGTAGAAAACAAGAAGGTGAATGACTTCATACGAAACCCAATATGGCGGCCGCCCCAAGATGGCGGACTAAATTTCTTTACCACCCTCCTGACATGGGAATCAAATAGGTACTAAAAAGCTCAAAATAAAATTGATAATTAAAAAAAACCTTTTTAAAAACAAGCCTTTATTTAAGCCATGTACTAAAACGAATAAAATAAGTTTAGGTTTTCGTTAAGATGTTTCAATTCCAAATTGCGACAAGTTTTTGCAAATTGAAAAGCTTGTCGCGCGAATTGTAAAGAAAAAATGCATACTTTGGCAAATAGGTACTTGCTTATCAACCAATCACTGTCCAATAAAATTAATTGGTACCTACCTACTTTCATCAACATTTCGCGCGACAAGCTTTTCAATTTGCAAAAACTTGTAGCAATTTGGAATTGAATTATCTTAACGAAAACCTAAACTTACTTTATTCATTTTAGTACATGGCTTAAATAAAAGCTTGTTTTTAAAAAGGTTTTTTTTTTGTTTTCGGGTAAGAAGATCGTAGAAAGCCGTTTCCAGGACTACTACGACCAAAGTGAATAATAACCTCAACATTTGTTAAAACACGATAAGTACAAAATTTATAAACTTACGTAGGGACCGAGGGTATTTTTGAGACTACATCTGGGCTATGCCAAAACTATTGCAAATCAAAATATATTCAAGGTTCCTGTTTCATAGTACCGTCATGTATGTTGGAAAAACATTGTTTTGGATGAGAAATAACAAACATCCTCGAAAATAAGCAAACATATGAATATTACTCACCGATACAAATTATATAAATCCAACACGATGGAAAATTATTTGTAGAAAATTTTTGTAGTAAAAATGCCCAACCTATGAACTGTAAAAATACTGAATACAGTTAAAAATACCTTTTATTTCGCGAAAATCTGGCAGAAATTTCGCTTAAATCACCCGAAAAAACTGTGGGCGTATTTTCTAAACACACATCCTTGAACTTAGAACAATTTTTGGATAATTTTAGGCAACGTGTCCCACGTAAAACATTTCAGCAAAACTAATATCAATTTTGAAGGCATTCATCTAAAAAATTGGAACAGTAACAACTATAATATGAAATGGGCCAAAAAAACATACATTTTTAATACACAAAACGGAATTTTTATTTATTTTATTACGCTGCCTATCTGTTAAAAAAAAACACATGGAATTCCTATGAAATCTCATTAAATTCTTAAGAAATATGTGTTTTTGTAGAATTCCAAAGAATTCTTAGAAAATTTCATAAAACTCGCAAGTAATTTTATGGAATTTGCAAGACATCTTAGAAAATCTCATGGAATTCCCAAGAAATATTAGCAAATATCATATAATTAATAAGAAATTTTAGTAAATCTAATGGAATTTCCAGGAAATCTTAGTAAATATCGCGAAATTTCCAAGGAACTTCAAAAATCTTTAAAAAATCCTAACAAATCTTAGAAAACGTCATGGGATTATCAAAAAATTTTAAAAAATCTTTCTCATACAATTAGCAAGAAATGTTCAAGAAATTCTAAGAAGATCTAAGAAATATACGAATATCTCATGATTACTTCTACGGATATCTCATGATTACTAAACAAATCTTAAATCTTTGTCTCATACAATTATTATCAAGAAAGTTTTTAAGAAGATCTCATGAAATTCTAAGAAGAAGATCTAAGAAATCTACGGATATCTCATGAAATTACTAAACAAATCTTAGAAAATTTTATGGAATTGGCAATAAATTAATTATATTTTAAATACGAAATCTTTAGGAAATCTCACGACATTACCAGGAAATCTTAGTAAATTTTATGGAATTGACAAGAAATCGTAGTAAATCGCATGAAATTTACAAAAAAAATCTGAAGAAATCTTAGGAAACCTCATGGAAATAACAAGAAATTTCAAAAAAAATTGTCTTATACAATTATCAAGAAAGTTTCTAAGAAAAAGATCTCATGAAATTCTAAGAAGAAGATCTAAGAAATCTACGGATATCTCATGAAATTACTAAACAAATTGTAGTAAATGTTATGGAACTGGTAATAAATTAAATACTATATTTTAAATAATAACTTAACGAATCCTCACGAAATATTTAGGAAATCTCAAGAAATTACCAAGAAACCTTAGCGAATTTCATGGAATTCACAAGAAATCTTTAAAAATCTCATGGGATTCACAAGAAATTTGAACAAATCTCATGGACTTCCTAAGAAATCTTCGAAAATCTTATGGAATTCGCAATAAATTTTAGCAAATTTCAAATTTGCACATTTCATGGAATTCCCAAAAAGTAGGTAATGAAATAATGTACACCTTTTTGGCTGCAGTTTACGCACGCAAAGAAAAACAAATAATATTAGTTAATATTCAAGGGCGAAATGATGTAATTTAAACAAAACTATGAGGAAACGCAAACCCGAACTTCGTTGCGGTAACGAAAAACGAAAATTTCATAAATCGCGTTTATTTCGAGCGTAATTTACACAACAGGTGAAAAAAAGGTTATAACCAGCACCTAGTGCCAACGCCAACAATAACAACGTAATTATTCGCCACTACACAATATTTGCCGAAACTCGAAAAAAGACAAACTTTCTATATTTAATGGTAAGCGACCTTTGAGGCGGCGAAAATATTTTTTGCACGCGGGTTACTCTGTACGTTCCGGGGGCGCTGCATCGATTGCCGCAAGGCGGACGGTCGTAGCTTAAGCCGATTTAGCACAAATCAAAAATCAAATTTCGTAACAGCGTAGGTTTGCAGACATTCTGGACGTTTGGTCGGTTATTTATTCCAACCTCAAGAGTTATTTGTGCTGGTATATTTACCGCGAAAATGAAGCTATATTTATTTATTTGATAGGCGCCGTTAAACCGGTTTATCGCCTACTATGCAGTCTCGGATAGATAAAAGTCCGGATTTAATGACGAAAGACATAAACATCATTGTGGAATTGACTGTCTTATTGGATGCGAATCAAACGGACAATGTAAATTTACCTTCAGGTATTTTTCAAAAAAAATGCCGACAAGTTTGTAGCTTGTACCTGTTGGCGATTTTTAAAGTTAGCTGACGCCTAAATCTTCAAGAAAATTTCACTGCCTCCGGAAAAAAATTGCTACGACCGTAAGGAAATTTTCCCACTTCTGATTTTTACTTTTTTTGTACATTTTGAGTCGCTCTTTCGATTGACGCAAGGTAGAAGTTCGTAGCGCTAGCCGTTTCGGCGCTAGCGATTTTTAAAGTTGGCTGACGCCAAAATCTTCGAGAAATTTTCACTGCCTTTGGAAAAAAATTGCCACCACCGTAAGGAATTTTCCACAGTTTTAATCTTTACTGTTTTTTGTACATTTTGAGTCGCTCTTTCGATTGTCGTACGGTAGAAGTTCGTAGCACTAACGGTTTCGGCGCTAGCGACTTTTAAAGTTAGCTGACGCCTAAATCTTCGAGAAAATTTCACTGCTTCCGGAAAAAACTTTCCACCACCGTAAGGAATTTTCCAGTTTTAATTTTTATTTTTTTTTTTGTACATTTTGAGTCGCTCTTTCGATTGACGCAAGGTAGAAGTTCGTAGCGCTAGCCGTTTCGGCGCTAGCGATTTTTAAAGTTTGCTGACGCCAAAATCTTCGAGAAATTTTCACTGACCGTAAGGAATTTTTTCCGGTTTTGATTTTTACTTTTTTTGTAGATTTTGAGTCGCTCTTTCGATTGCCGCAAAGTAAAAGTTCGTAGCACTAACCGTTTCGGCGCTAGCGAATTTTAAAGTTAGCGACGCCAAAATCTTCGAGAAATGTTCACTGCCCCCGTAAAAAAATTGCTACGACCGTAAGGAATTTTTTCCGGTTTTGATTTTTACTTTTGTTTGTACATTTTGAGTCGCTCTTTCGATTGCCGCAAGGTAGGAGTTTGTAGCACTAATCGTTTCGACGCTAGCGATTTTTAAAGTTAGCTGACGCCTAAATCTTCAAGAAGATTTCACTGCCTCCGGAAAAAAATTGCTACGACCGTAAGGAAATTTTCCCACTTCTGATTTTTTACTTTTTTTGTACATTTTGAGTCGCTCTTTCGAATGCCGCAAGGTAGAAGTTCGTAGCACTAACCGTTTCGGGGCTAGTGATTTTTAAAGTTGGCTGACGCTAAAATCTTCGAGACATTTTCACTGCCTCCGGAAAAAATTGCTACGACCGCTGAGGAAATTTTCCCACTTCTGATTTTTACTCTTTTTGTACATTTGGAGCCGCTTTTTCGATTGCCACACGGTAGAAGTTCGTAGCACTAACCGTTTCGGCGCTTGCGACTTTTAAAGTTAGCTGACGCCTAAATCTCCAAGAAAATTTCACTGTCTCCGGAAAAAAATTGGGTGGAAAGTCGTGGCTTAAACCGAAAAAAATATATACTGTTGCTTTTTAAATGTTGACATTACATAAACCACATGAAATCCTTAACCTTAACACAGACGAAAGCGAAATAATATGCCCAGTAAATCTGTCAGTATCCAAGAATTATACGAAATTATTTTTGGATTAAAAAAATAGTATATGAATCAGTCGGCTGCGTCTGCGTGGATATAAGACTATTTTTAGGAGTTTTCTCCCTAACCTTGGATGAAAAAAATCACCTACGCGAGAAAAATTTCCCACGACCTGCGACTGACATTTCTAAATTTTATTAGACCAAGCGCAAAATTTCCACTAACTTGAAGTCAAGAAAAAATTATCGCAGTTAATGTATTTTTGTGTAAGTTCACATTGTTTTGAGTTTATTTCGGCTTTTCCTGTTTAAAATGTTCGCGCTTTGATTCACCAGTGACGTTTTCTAACGTCATTACTAAACAAATGTGTTTTTCGTCAATTTCCTCGCGGAAACTGTTTTAAAAATAGATGGTCAATAAAATAATGTAAGTAATTTAAATATCAAGTATAATCAAGTAAGTAGGTAATATCGAATGGTATAAATATGTATGACCACAACCTTCTCAAGCTTACAAGCCCTGTGCAAACATGTGGCAACGCCGCAGCGGGACGGTTCAACGGGTCTATGCAGTTTAGAGCAGTCTGCACTTTGGCTTAGTTTATCTTTTCTAATAAATGTTCAACCCTCTTTTTAATTATAATCAGATACATTTGTAAACTTTGTTTCAATAATTGGGTAGGTACCTAAGTGAGTAGGTACGTTTGTTTAACAGAAAATAAACGCAGTAACAAGTAACAAAATATACACAGAAGTGTAACCATAACAGACTGCTAATTTGTTGTAAGTCGAATTTTTGTGAGAATTTTTCGCAAAGTGCGCCATCAGGCAAATGATGATTACCTATCTTCCCTTATGGTTAAATTTTCATAAAAATACAAACAACAAGGGAACAGAGAACAGCATGTTGTGAAGGAGAGTAATCTCTTCTGATTGAAATGGCAGTTAGGGTCAATTTCATAATGCATTCAACTAAATTAGCTTTTGATTTTAACATTAGGTAAAGAAACTTTTGCAACAATACTAAACAATGGTTGTATTGTTAGAAAGCTCGTTTAATTTTAAAGGGCACTTTAGTTTGTCTGTGCAATTGGCCCTTAATCATTTTATTCTTAAATTTTCGTCCCTTGGAAAGCCCAAAACGAATACAAGTTGACCGCTTGCAGTCAAGCAAAGAAAACCTAGCTACTTCAAGTTATTATTACGATTTGACTTAACAGACAGGTATATAACTAAGTTCCAGCTTCCCTCGACGGTTCTAGGCATCTTGAGGCTTGAAATTGTAAAGGAACGATTCTTCACTTCGAACTTTTAGGGAAATGTTTCATTTTTTCACAAACAAAACAAAAACAAATTTATAAAAGAGCTGTCGCCAGCCCTTCGGGCTGTCTGTTTCCACCCAGAGACACACTGCCTCGCCGTAGCAATCTGGCGACGATAGCACTACCCGCACTTCACAAATTAATTCTGGTAAATTTCTTGTAAAATCAACTGACAGGGAGTGACAGGCCACGGCGCGCAGACCCGCAATCCATGTTGCCAGCTTTCTCAACTTCGGGGCTTTCCTAGAGTCGGCCGTGGAATGACTGTATGTAGGTCAGATGAGTTTTGTCTGGGGTCCGATTAGTTTTTTTTTTTTCGTGAATACATACAATGGCATTCAAGATGACACCGTAATCCGAAATCTAATAATAACAATAATATTGTGCGTATACGGGACATGCAGTTGTAGTTATAATTATCAATCTATCAATAATAATAGACCCATTATAAGCGCTGCATAATCTATCAAGTGCAGATGTTATACCACGTACACGCAACACATTTTTTATACACCTCATAATCCTGTTTATGAGAGCCTTGCCAAGATGGCTGCTATACCGAAATACAAAAAAATATAAAGTGAGATTTGGATATTTCATTTTTTTTCTGGCACGGACACTACGTTGCCCAACCTTGAAATAATATGTACCGTCCCATTTCTAAATTATGAATAGAAGAAACCCATTTTTTTTTCATGTCAGGAGTTTATATTTACCGCGGAACAAACCACCATTCAGGGCAAAGGTGACATAACCTCGAACCAATTGGAAGACGCCTGGCGATTGACGTTGAAAACAAATGAATCGTAACTAAGTTATAGAGCGTCCTTAGTACGAAAATAGTACATAACCTACCTCAATAAATTAAAGATCTTAAATCGGTGACTAAGGGAATCATCTACTAAGCGTATGGCTTGGCGCCAAAAGAAGTTGGTCAACAGAAAACCGCGCGATAAGGCGCAAACGTTCGCCCTGTATACAAAAAATAGACCTAGACCTGTCGAAAGATGTGGCGCGTCCTCGGGCTCCTAATCGTTTGTTTTGCACAAACTAGAAGTATAAATGTGTCCGGAGTTGAAAATATTTTGGACCTAATGACTTTTCGAACCGGCCGTTCGGATCATTAAAATTTTTCAAGTGAATGAAGATGTTAGTACGACTTTGATTTCCGTATGCCAAAAATCAACACGGCATCTGCCAGAAAAACTAATAGGCCGAAACTTGTCGGACTCTCGTGACGTCACCAACCGTGGCCAAGATTTAGAATTGGGGGCTGGACGGGGTTGGCGAAGGTACGTGTTTATAAATATATGCGGTGCATATGCGGAATTAACGACGAAAAACTCCGTTTTTATGGGATTTTACTCATAGCGGACGTTTGCCAACACGGCGGTGTGTTGGCAGAAAGTTTACTAAGCAAATTGGCTTGTTATACTAAAAATATTGTCGATGTACAGAAAAATATGCCGCTTCTGGAGCATACGGTGTAAAAAAGAAGTCTAGGATTTCTCGAGAATTCCATGAAAAAAAAAATAGAATTCTTGGGAATCCCATAAGATTTCTTGTGGATTGAATCAGATTTCCTAAGATTTATGGAGATTTCTTAGGAATAGCATGAGATTTTTCTAAAATTTCTTGGTACTTGCACGAGATTTCTAAAGATTCTTGAGATTTCCATTCTTTTGATTTATTGGGAATTCCACGATATTTCCTAAGATTTCTTGTGAATTTCATGAGATTTTACTAAGATTTCTTGTGAATTGAATGAGATTTCCGAAGATTTATGGAGAATTCCATAGAATTTCTTAGGAATACCGTGAGATTTTCTAAAATTCTTGAGATTTTCATTCTTATGATTTATTGGGAATTTCATGATATTTCCTAAGATTTCTTGGGAATTCCATGGGATTTCTTAAGATTCCTTATGAATTCCATGAAATTTACTAAGATTACTTGGGAATTCCATGAGGTTTTCTAACATTTCTTGGGGATCCCATATTTCTTAAAATTTCTTGGGAATTCAATAAGATTTCTTGGAAGTTTTATAAGATTTCCATAGAATGTTTGTTAATCCCAGGAAGTTGCTAAGATTACTAGAAATTTATTAGTAATTCCATGAGATTTATTGTGAATTCCCTAATATTTATAAAGATTTCTTGTGAATTTCATGAGATTTACTAAGATTTCTTGTGAACTGAATGAAATTTTCTAAGATTCCTTGCAACTTGCATGAGATTTCTAAAGATTTGAGATTTTCATTCTTATGATTTATTGTGAATTCCATTGGATTTCTTAAGATTCCTTGCGAATTCCATGAAATTTGCTAAGATTACTTAGGAACTCCATGAGGTTTTCTAACATTTCTTAAGAATTCCACGATATTCCTAAAGATTTCTTGTGAATTTCACGAGATTTACTAAGATTTATTGTGAATTGAATGATATTTCTTAAGATTTATGGAGAATTCCATAGAATTTCTTAGAAATACCGTGAGATTTTTTAAGATTCCATGATATTTCCTAAGATTACTAGGAAATTCCATGAGATTTCTTGTGAATTCCATGGGATTTATTGTGAATTCCCTAATATTTATAAAGATTTCTTGTGCATTTCATGAGATTTACTAAGATTTATTGTGAACTGAATGAGATTTTCTAAGATTTCTTGACACTTGAATGAGATTTCTAAAGATTCTTGAGATTTTCATTCTTATGATTTATTGGGAATTCCATTGGATTTCTTAAGATTCCTTGTGAATTCCATTGGATTTCTTAAAATTCCTTGTGAATTCCATGAAATTTACTAAGATTACTTAGGAACTCCATGAGGTTTTCTAACATTTCTTGGGAATTCCGCGATATTTCTAAAGATCTCTTGTGAATTTCACGAGATTTACTAAGATTTATTGTGAATTCCATGAAATTTGCTAAGATTTTTTTAGAAATTTCATAAGATATTCTAAGATTTCTTGGCAATTTCATACGATTTTTTGAAAATTCCGTCAGATTTTTTAAATTTCTTGTGAATTCGATAAGATTTACGAAGATGTCTTAGAAAATAGGAGCATTCTGTGTATAAAGTAAGTTTGGGAACTTTTTGTTCTTTTTTATTCTTGCAATTTATTTTTTAACTTGTGGCTACAACCAAAGTCTAGAGAATAGTATTCTCTAGACTTTGCTACAACTGTATTCTCAGTTGGTCATTTTTTGTCAACGCCTGCCCAGTTTTTACGATCGTTTACATACCTCACAGTCCAACTGCATATTCACATTTTATTGCTTTTCATGCACGTTTTGGCAGTGGAATTAGTTGCATGTTTAGGAAATTATAAATAATTTAACACAGTTTTCCAATTGCAGAATTTTCCGCATTTTGCACGTGTGGGAGCGCTGCGCCGATTGTCACAAGCTATAAGGCCGTAGCTCAAGCCATTTTGGTTGAAACTTCGCGAATATCGATTTTTGGTAACGAAAAAACAATTGACTCATTTTGTATGGTGGATTCATACGGCATACGTGGTGTGCTTGGCAAGTTGACAAGAATCTCGAACAAGTACGTCACCAATTACTCAAGCATACTTATTAATTGTGCTGTAAATTTGTGCAAATATAAACACTCCCATCCGGTGAACAGACTGCATGGTTCTTTTATGATATCGTGCTCACAGGCTAAACAAAAACATATGCAGCAATAATTTGCACATCACTTTTATTTCTATATTTTACACATTCTAAAACAGCCTTGTCCAGGACCAATGAAATTTTCTTGAAAATTTTTGCGTCAGCTAACTTTAAAAATCGCTAGCGCTGAAACGGTTAGTGCTACGAACTTCTACCTCGCAGCAATCGAAAGAGCGACTCAAAATGTACAAAAAAATAAAAATCAAAACTATGGAAAATTCCTTACGGTAGTGGCATTTTTTTTCCGGGGGCAGTGAAAATTTCTTGAATATTTTGGCGTCAGCTAACTTTAAAAATCGCTAGCGCCGAAACGGTTAGTGCTACGAACTTTTACCTTGCGGCAATCGAAAGAGCGACTCAAAATGTACAAAAAAAATAAAAATCAAAACTGTGGAATATTCCTTACGGTTGTGGCATTTTTTTTCCCGGAGCAGTGAAAATTTCTTGAATATTTTGGTGTCAGCTAACTTTAAAAGTCGCTAGCGCCGAAACGGTTAGTGCTACGAACTTCTACCTTGCGGCAATCGAAAGAGCGACTCAAAATGTACAGAAAAAGAAAAAATCAAAACTGTGGAATATCCCTTGCGGTCGTGGCAATTTTTTTCCGGAAGCAGTGAAATGTTCTCGAAGATTTCGATGACAGCTGAATATAAAAATATACAGAGCTCAAACGGCTTAATCTATGACCTTCTAACTTATGCCAGTCGAAGGAACGACACAAAATATATAAAATAAGAGAAATATCAAAGACGATAAAGTTCTTTGCGCCAGGAGCAATTTTTTTTTCGGAATCGCTTCAAATTTTTTCCGTCGTTCTTTGGATTTGAACCCAATATTAGCTGCTCGAAGTAAACTAGGTTAGTTAATGATTCAGAAATACTGAATAAAGTTTATTTTAAAGTTTTAAGTACCTCTTAAAATCGATCATTGAGAATTTATTGATTGTGTAGGAATTATAAAATCAACTTTAAATGTTACGTTACTGGAGATCCAGCTATGTATATCTAACCATAGAATCATCTGTGTTACATTGAACTAACAAAACAGAGCAAGCTAGACTATGTGTGCCATCTTATTATTAGACTAGTCCAAGATATAAACAGTAGCATTGTAGGCATCAGAGGCAGTTCTATAAAGACACTTCGAATTTCACAAGTTCTAATTGCTGCTCCAATGAAAATAAAGCAAAACACCCTAAGTTCAGCACCAACACAGTGTGGAAAATGTATTAGGCAACTCCTAAAAACATAGTACAGAAACCATTAACAATTAATTTTATGAACAAAATCATTTAGAACATACAGTTCAAAAATAAATAGGTAGGCATCCAGTAGTAGTTATAGCCAAAAGTTAGAATAGAACTGCTATGCAAAGTACTATAAATTAAATACCTAAAATATCTAAACGTTATACTGTATGTTATACACTTTTATTTTCTAAAGACAAAGTCAAAATATGTCGGTCCCTCCCTACATTCATACTGCTCAGGAAAATATTATAAATAGTACTGAACATGTGACCCAGTTACAGCTACACCTTATATACCAGTTAAAAATAAGACAGGAAGACCGCAGGCTCGCTTATAACAATCGATTTTAGCCTATGGCGGGTTGTCTATTATCATTATTATTATCAGACGTTTTCTGCGATCAAAATAAGGTTCCGCAAAAAAACAGAAGTCTCTATCTATAACCGTCTTCCAGATATTGACGTTTAAAAATCGCCAACCATTATGGCCTTACCTTGGCAAAACTTGCACCTCTTGGCGCGTGGTTCTCCGTAAGCTGAGCCAGTGCTGACGGGCATTTCTACCTTATCATCCCTCTAGCGGCGTCTCTTGGTAGCAGAGATGATTCTGATAACGGTTGCGGCGGTTTCTGATACTCTCGAGGCGAGCCTGATACCTCAAAAGTTTATCCGACGCTCAGAGTGTCTCAGATGCGCCGAAGGAGAGTCTGATACTTCCAAGCCAATATTACGGTAGATGGTTTTTGTCAAAAAGATGAGAGATGAACCTGTTAGAAGCTGCGGCAAGTTTGCCCGATGTAGAGTGGTTTACAAGTCTTCAATGTTCTCTAATAATGTTCCCAAATTAATCTGATAGAGACGCTTTTGCGGCGACTCTGATACTCCACGACGTCGTACGTTCTGTACGACGGCTGTAGGCGAGTCTGATAGCGGTAATAAGGCGACTCCGATGGTCGTAGTATCTTCGAAGGCGAGTCTGATAATGTTCCCGATCCTGATAGGGCGACTCTGATAATACACCCCTACACTGTACCGGCGAACTCTGATAATCGCAGGGCCATGTCCCACGCCTACATGGGGCCCGCACAAGTACCGACAGGTGTCGCGGCGTCGGTCGACGTCGGTCTCCGACGCGGTACTGAGGCGTCGCGACGCCTGGCGTCGGCGTCGGCCACGAGCCGAGCCGAACCTGCCCGAGGGCGGCGCCTAACGGTGTGGGTGAGCACGGCATACTTTAGGTATGTACGGGGTGAGCTTGAGAAGTAGTTATTCGTTTTTTTTTCCCGTTTATTTCGGGTTTTCAACGCATTTTGGAGTGTTTTGCGTAGAAAAAATTGGATTTACGATGATCTTGAAGGTGATGGAAGTTTCTAAATGGGATTTGACGGGCCCGAGGCGGATTTATGAGCGGAAATTTATGGATTGTCCGCATATATTTCGGGTGGGTAGAAAAATCGGCGTGTAGAACGTGTTTTTGGCAAGCGCCTTGACAGCGTGTTAGCTAATAGTGATTATTTGGTTCTAGACGAAAATAACTAGAGAATAATGCGAGGGTGTGTGTGTATTTTTCTTCGGGCAAAAAACTGACATTTTGAACAAAAAAATCGTGGTAGGCCAAAACAGCTGACCGGAGCATTGTTTTGACCTTCCAAGGCACACTCTCTACCAAGATATTAGCAAATGCCTGACATTTTGCCCTTAAAAATCGTAGCAGGCTAAAACAGCTGACGGGAGCATTGTTTCGACCTTCCAAGGCACACTGTCTACGGAGATACCATTAGCAAGCGCAGGCCTTTTTAGAGACGATAATATAAATTGCGAAAACTACAAAAAGGCAGTCAAACCTGCTTATTTAAAATTCTGCCAGCATCTGCGGCCAGTGCATCGACTCGTTCTTACGACATGCCCACCTTTGTTCTTAAAAAAAAAGTAGCTGCAGCGTAATTCTGTATACAGAGGGTCTCGTTTTTCAGCAAGTGACAAATTCGTTTGTTTACTTTTAGGTTTGAAAACTACAAATTTTTGTTTTGTTGACACAATTTCGTCAAAAAAATCATTTTACGTTCGAAATGTTAAAAATAAGTAACAAAAAATACCTTTTGCAAAATAGCTGCAGCGTAATTCTGTATACAGAGTGTCTCGTTTTTCAGCAAGTGACAAATTCGTTTGTTTACTTTTAGGTTAGAAAACTACAAATTTTTGTTTTGTTCACACAATTTCGTCAAAAAAAATCATTTTACGTTCGAAATAATGTTCAAAATAAGTAACAAAAAATACCTTTTGCAAAATAGCTGCAGCGTAATTCTGTATACAGAGTGTCTCGTTTTTAAGCAACTGACAAATTCATTTGTTTAGTTTTAGGTTAAAACTACAAATATTTGTTTTGTTGACACAATTTCGTCAAAAATATTAATTTTACGTTCCAAATCATGTTCAAAGTATGTAACAAAAAATACCTTTTGTAAATAAAAATGGAAGAAACTATAGTCAAATCTATTTCTGAGAAACTATAGTCAAATCTAAAACTTAAAAAAATTGTATGTACCTATATCCTAGCTAGGTATTTACAATATGACACCTTCAATTGACCAATGAATTATTAAGATACACTTACCATATCACAAAAAAATGGTGCCCAGATGAAGTGTTTAAATTATTTGGACACCCTGTATTGCATCTTCTTGAACAGGATTAAAATAAAGAAAAGGAGAAAAATGCCATTCCTAATAAGAAACTGGACGTACTCTTTGTGAGTAAACTTTAGAGACACGTGTAAAATTAATAAATACAAACTGAACTAAAAATAAACATATCCTCATAAAATCTTTGATACTGCTTGAATTAACTGGTAATTTTATGCAAAACACTGCGTGGGAAGTTTTGTTTAAATAAAAAAACAATTAATAGCATTGCAACACCAGTTTTAAGAAAATAATTTTATACCGTATGCTATCGATTTTTCTACAAAACCTACTTTACGTTTTCCTTTCAAAATCGAGGGTGCTACGTACCTATTTAAAAAAACAACACAAAACAAACGAGTCCACACGTCAAAATAAAACGTCAATTGCTTGTCAACTTATTACAACGATAACGTTAAACGTACATTTACGTTAAAAACCAAGCAAACTCAACACATATTCCTTAAAATAATCTCAAAAAACAACGATAAAACCTTCATGTGGTCGCATAGGAAAATTTTCCAGCCAGCCTTGTGGGTGTGATGTGGGGCTACCACGAAATGGCGACTTACCTTGGCGAAATCAAAAGTGCGACCTGTCAAACATGACGTTTGGAGTATTTTTGCACTAAATTCTCACTAAATTGGCGAAATTTCGGTTTATTTGTACACAAAAACGTCCGTGAACTGTTCATATGTCAACTCGCTCGCGGAGTACGGCGGCCATGATGGTATGCGCGGCGGTGCCAATTTCATTTTGGGGGAGAACGAAAGTCACTAGATTTGAATGTTGTTTGTCAAAATTAGTGAGAATTTTTAGATATTTGTGATTAGGTCATTTTGTTGTAATAAATTGGACATAAAAGCCGTTTCCGTGCTTGTAGTTTTGTTGACAGACAGAATTTTGTCGAAAATTTGCAAAATAAAAAAAAATATGGAAGGAACTGTAAAATTTGCCAAAAAATGCACCTCGGCTTTTGTTTGTTGACGTTTGTGACGTATTAGCAAGGGTGATTCTTATTGGTCGCTGTATGTTTAAATGAGCCATTCAGATACTAACCCTTGATTGGGAGCATGGAATCATGGCCTACTATTTTGTAGGAGCAAAAAGCGCGGTAAATTCGAATTTTAAATTTTGAAAACAAGGAAAACGACGATTCTGAACGATACTTCTTATATTTCCGAAAAAATTAAAGCTAGAGTAGAGGTAATATTGAACAATTTGTAATAAATATACTATAAATAGACTAAACTATGGCAATAATTTAACACGAAGGGGGGAAATAAATAAATACGACTACATAGAATTTTTTCGCTAGGATATCGGTTCTTTTGTCATTGATCGGGGTGATAAAATTCTTTTACTTCGTCTATGGCCTTGCACCAATCCAAGGCGTAACCTTCGGGGTCCTCGAGATAATATCTTCTGTTCGGCTAAAGAAAAGATACTTAATTAAAAGATTTGTATTTTTCTTTGCTATTTACCGTGTGAACGAAAAAAGTTTTGAAATTTTTAGCCTCCGTTTTCATTTCTTTGCTAAACGGGATTTCTCCTTTTAAAGTCATCGTAACTGGATCTACGTAATATAAATGTGGACCTAGAGTTAGTAAAAACATTCTTCTACGGGGAAATAGGCCTTTTTTCTTATCTACAAGTCCTAAAAATTAAAAAAAAAATAAAAAAATTATATATTTTTATTTTTTATTTTTTTTACCTTGTTTTAATATTAAATTTCCTTCAACAAACTCATTATAAATGTCTCCCTTTTGCGCTTCAAGTCTTTGCTCTATTTCTTCACTACTTAAATCAGTAATTTTTCTAAAAAAATAAAAATATAAAATATATAAAAAATATATTTTCTTTACCTAGGAGGTTGCGATTTTTTTCTTGTGGGCATTTCAGGTTGCAACAATTCAAAATGCAATTTCGTGGCTTTCTCCTCATCTAACCCCGGTTCTAAATGATCAGGAATAATGTGACAACTATCGGAATCATCGGAAAATTTCGGGGGTGGGCCCATATCGTCCCAGTCCATCCCTACAATTTACAAAAAAAAAAATTAAATACCACCCCGTACATATTTTTAACTCACCGTTGAAAAGTTCGTGGATTCTTATACTCGTGTACTTTCGTTCATCAGCTGTACCCAGTCGACTCGAAGGGCACAAAACTAAAAGTTTCTCGACCAGGTCCTTGGCAGTCTTGTTGAAATGTTCGGGGAATTCGTAGTCCAGTTTCAGGATTTTTTTGAAGATCAAATATTCGCTACCGCCTAAAAAATATAGTGTCTACTCTAGATACTGTGCTGTTACTTTAGAAAGTAACAGTTACAGTTACAAAGTCCTGAAAAGTAACAGTTACTTCTTACAGAAAAAGACACACACAAAAATAATTGTTAGTTTTTGGATTATCATCTGTACTTGACAGGTAACCGTTACTTTTTACAGTATATTTTCTCCAAGTGAAACTACAGTTACCAGGTAGTTCACAAGCAACTGTTACTTTTTAGAGGCCTATACACACACAGTTACAGATACTTTACAGAAACTACAAAAAAATGCTAATAGTCAAATCCACAAAAAGAATTGTTACTTTTTAAAGTGTCTGTACTCCGAGGACAACTGTAATTTTTTACAGCATCTTTTCTCTAACATAAACTACAGTTACTTTAAAAAATTACTTGGGTAAAGCACAAGCAACTGTTATTTTGTAGTGTATCTGTAATTCACAGGTAACAGTTACTGAAAAATACTAAATAATTGTTACTTTTAGAGTACCTATCTTTTCTCTAAGAAGACTACACTTTCTGTTACAAATTATCAGTTATAAATGACAGTGATACATTTTACAACTTTTATCAAAAAGGAACTAAAGTTACTCTATAAAATTACTAAGTAGTCTATGAGTAACTGTTACTTATTAGTGTAGCTATAATTTACATGTAATAGTTACTTCTTATGGAGAGATGAAGAGAAACTACAGTACTATCAAAAATTTACTTGTTAAATCCACAAATAATTGTTACTTTTTAGAGTATTTGTCTCTGTAAGAAGACACAGTTACTTTTTTTACAGTATCTTTACTCCAAAAACAACTATTACACTTTACAATAATTTTTGAGAAACTACAGTTACACAAGTAACTGTTACTGCTTAGAGTCCTGTACTTCAAAAGTAATAGTTACTTCTTACAGAGACAAATACACAAATAATTGTTACTACTTAGATTATCACCTGTACTTCACTGGTAACCGTTACTTTTTACAGAGGAACCAAGGGGAACTACAGTTACTATGAAAAAATTACTTGTTAAATCCACAAATAATTGTTACTTTTTGGAGTATCGGGGTATCTGTATTTCGCAAGTAACAGTTAATTTTTTAAAGTATCTTTACCCCAAAAGTAACTGTTATTTTTAAAGAGCAGAAGTAACGAAAGCACATAGTTACTCCAAAAGTAACATCACTAAAAATGGCACAACTCTGTTGTTTATCGACCGATTTTAATGATTTTCGGGTTGCTTATATAACAAATCGAGCCCATCGCTCCTATGCAATAAATTCTTACATATTTATTAAGGTGCTTCCGGAATTCATACAAATGTCAACTCACCTACGAACGGCATTTTTCCCGAAACCATCTGGTATATTATACAACCAAACGCCCACAAATCGGAAGAATACGACGACAAATTTTCCTTAAGCATTTCGGGACTCACATATTGGGCAGTACCGACAAAACTGTTGCGTCTCGTTCTGAAATTTTCGTCCCCTAAAAAATTGCCGATTTAAATTTTATAATCCGCCTTTAAGAATTGCGCATATTACCGTCATTGTCTTTTTTTTCAGTCTCATCATCGACTTTGACAATTTTGGCGCTACCAAAGTCAGTTAGGCGAATGTGCCAATTGTCGTCGAACAAAATATTTTCCGGTTTCAAATCCCTGTGGATGATGTTTTTTGAGTGCAGGAATTCTAACGCCAGGAGTATTTCCGACGAGTAATATCTATAAATGGGAGGCAAAAAAATATTATATCGAACAATATTTTTTAATTTTTAAACTCACCTAGTGCAGTCTATATTAAAGTGGCTAATATGTTTCAATAATTCGCCATTTTTGCAATAAGTTAGGACAAAATAGAGCCTTTCGGGGTCTTGGAAAGTTTGTGACAAATGCACGAAGAACTGACAACAATTACTGATTATTCGTAGAACTTCCTTTTCTCTCATTACATATTCCGTCTTTTTTTCTCTTATAATGTGTGCTTTCTCCAATACTTTAACTAAAAATATATAAAATGTTCTTGTAAAGGGCAAACGTTAGCCTTAAAACAGAAATTCATTCACCAAATCATATTCTAACTGGTTTTTTAAAGGTTCGACCCTTGTCTATCCATTTTAGACAAGGGTTCGACTAAATATAAAAGAAAAACTTACTCGCATATTCCTTTCCGATGTGGATATCTTTTGCAAGGTATACAGTTGAAAAACTGCCCTCCCCTATAACTTTACCAAATATATAATCACTAGAAGATCTTTTTCTAGGCACATCTTCAACAGGGGGTGTCATTTTTAAACCTTTCACCTGAAAATTTCACAGCATGTAGACGCGAAAGAAAAACAGTTATTAAATACGGGAAATCCTGGTAACATACGTCACAAAACGTCGTATTTACGTCACACATAACAATTAAAAACCAACAAAATAAAACCTTGTGACGTACGTGGATACACCTTTTGTTATTTTTATTACCTTTCAAAGACCTTTCCAAAGCAATATATTAAATTCTATTCAATCCTTTATCAGCGACGTTGTTTGTGTGATCGAGCATCTTTTTATCTCTCCTTACAAACAAATATAACGATAAACAACTTGGACTTTCGTTAAAAACCACTGAAAACAGTTAAAAAATAACTTCTTTCTGACGTTTCACGTCAGAGCCCTGACGTGTGCTCCGGAACTACCCGACGTCGCCCGAACGCCCCCCAGCCGCCATTGATTTTGACGCTCGTGTGGGCAAATGCTCAGGGCCGCATCCAGGAATTTTTCACGCAACCTTTAAGGCCCCATATCTTTTTTACCTTCGACTTTATAAAAAAATTACAAATAGAAAATACCGTTTAAATTTAACAGGCTTTCGGAAAGTGCGGCGAAAGAAATTTTATCGTCGAAGAATAATTTTGGGAGCCCACTTCAGCTCTGCAAGGGCGGTTTTTCAGGCGGCCCGAGCGGATTTCAGGCCTTTCAGGCGTCGGGGAACGCTCGGACGCGGGTGGCGTTCATCAAGTAGCAGGGGGGAAAGGCAGCACGTGAGTTTAGGAAAGTGGCGAATGGAAGTTTGGGAAATGTGAGCGTAAAATTGGGGTGTATGGTGGGGAAAACGGCGCGGAAAGTTGTGGGAACAAAGGGGAAGGTGTTTTAAAGGGGGGGTGTGTGGCGCTTTGTTTGAAAATGTGATTACTTTAAAAGGGTGAGTAAAGTTGAAAAGGTTTTTAAAGTCGCGTTTTTTCTTTGTTAATTCGCACAATTTTTCGAACGAATTTGCCTTTTAATGTAGCTTAAACATTTTGAAAGTTATACTCGAAATATTTTTTTTAGTAAAAGCTTCAAATAATGTTAGAAAAAAAACCGTATATTTCTACAATGAACTTTGGCTCGTGCACAAGCTGGTTGTGCACAAAATCCGACGAGAAAAACGAGAAAACTCCGTCGCCAGGAGACATACAGGGTGTTACAAACGTAACGGCGCCTACTGGGCCGGTTTCCACCAGCTCAAACAGTTGCGATGACGTCATACCGCCACCGAAGAACTGTTACAGGCTTGTCATGCTTGGTAGTTTGCCTAAAATTATTTTTTTAAAACACTTTATTATCTTTATCCGTCGTAGGATCTGCCAGGGTCGGTAAAACTTGCCTTGTATCCAGATTTTTGGGTGGAAAATTTCACGAAAGCTACACCCCAACTATAGAGGATTTCCACAGGAAATTATACAGGATACGAGGTGAAATATATCAGCTGGATATCTTGGATACGTCCGGAAATCATCCGTTCCCAGCAATGAGGAGACTTTCATTTTTGACAGGTAATAACATATTTGATTCCAAATTTTTAGAACACCCTGTATACCTACTAGATCATTGGGTCTACATTTCCGTGCGAAGCTGTTAAGCTTCGCACAGAAATGTATAGACATCGCGTGCTTAAATCATATAACTAGCTTTTGTAATTTCAGCAATAATATTTAAGATAAAACTTTTATTACAAGAAAAATTGAACTATTTCAATTACAATTCAATGTGTTTTGCGGTTTAAGGCATTTAAAAAAGCAGTTGGCGCCAGAAAATCGAAATAAATGTGATTTTTTTATTTAAATAAGTGCTTATTTAAAACAAAAAAGTTAATTTTGGCGTGAAACCATTACACTTATCTAAAAAAATCAAGAGGTAGTTTTTGTTTGGGATGAAAAGGCGAGTAAGAAAGTGGCAGCAAATTTGATTTTCCGCAGGCCCGTACTGGGTTATTTATAAAATTAAAAGTGTATTTTTGTTCCGAAAGGTGTTTTTCCGGCATGAAGTCGCCAATTTACTAATTAAGCTGACGGTATGAAAAGGGAGAAAACGTGGAAATTAATTACAACGAAATTAGTGGGCGAAGGAAAGCTCTCGTCGCAGCATTTCCAGACCTAATTTTAGAAAGACGGGACAACGGCAAAGTAATAAAAAGAAAAAGCAGTTTTTAGAACATCGCGAGCCAAGCGGAAAAGTTTCAAAGCAATCATACAAATTTATTTAGAAGCTCGACATTTTTTTAACTACTGAAAACTAAAGTGTTTTGTTGTTTTATTTATCTACGAATAGCGCTATAAAATTCCGTCCATTGTAAAAGTTTAATGCGTTTACATGGAAGGGAAACGAATATGTTGCATTGTACATAAAATATGCATGCATAGCTTGGGTCGGTTTATGACATGTAGGTAGGTTGGGTTTCAAACCGCTGACCGCTAGGAAATGTTAACCCCTGCTCTCGTCTACTTGCTACACGTATAATCGACATAATCCATACCTACATATAGTTTGATACTCCAAAGTTTGGTACCGCACAAAATTTTATTGCGTTTCGAACGACTCTAACGCGGTACGGACCTGGGCAAAATTAAATTTTAAAACATTTCCCGACTCGTCGTTTCATTTTAAACAGAAACCGTCTCTTGAGTTTTTTCAACATCTTACGCGGTTTGGCAGCAAAATTAACTTTTTTGTTTTAAATACGCGCTTATTTAAATCGAGAAAGTAGTATTTATTTCGATGTACTTGCGACAAATACGTGGATTTTATTTAGTAACATAAAATTAATTTGTAAAATGAAGCTTCAAAGGTTTTACTTTTAGTGTGAAACGAAAAGTAAACGAATGTAGAAATTTTGGAGACCCAATACTTTTGAATCTAAAACAACCTACCTATTCGGTAATTACGTTTTGTGCAGCAGGTGCCTGTGCGTGTGTGAGCGTATGCAACGCGTCCAGGGCAGGACCCAGGGTATTTTTTTTGGGGGGCCGGAATAACATCATTTGCATATTTTCAATTAGAAAAGAACCTTTTGACATGCCGGTGCCCTTTGTAGAATGATGGAATAACAAAATTTTGCCTAAAGGAGTGGCGCATATTTTAAATATATTTTGACAAGGATATAAGGGGTTCTACGGAAAAATGTAGGAAACAATACAATGAAAAATACAAAAATTTTGTTTAGTAATCGATAATTATTTGTAACTGTGTGGATGTCTTGTCCAAAGAAAATACAATAGGAGATACGCTGAGGCCATCAACGTAGGCGCTTGAGAATGTAATTCTCTACTTGACCCTCTCTGGAAACTCTGAAATACACGCTTGAAAAACCACTGAAACTGAAAACATAAAAGGAACCCCTGAAAAACCCTGTTAAGACAGAATACACTTCCTTTGTTACTTTCTTTGGGCAAACTTACAATAAACTTCGAGTCAACACTATTAGATATTTATAAAGATCTTATTCTCTCGTTTAATATTCAATTCGGAATTTAACCTCCATATAAAAGGGTCGAACTACGTCGGAAAAAAACGTTTTCGAGGCAGGTTAATAGTTCTGGTGCAGATGCCGAGAAATCGATTTCTGATAATTGAAAATAAACATAATTCCAAGTCCAGACCTGACTTCGTCCACCTGCATTTTATGGCCGCATGTCCTTATGACGTGCAAACAGATTGAAAAGGGTCTAGCTATACTGCCGTTCGAAATTGGTCCCAGTGAACTGAAAAATCATTACTTCACGGTATTTAGACGCGAACAGAATTCCGCTCTTTGAAGTATATACAGCAAAAAGCAAGGGACAGATAATTCCGTCGCCCAAGGAGAATATTTCCTTTTTTCGAGGATATACTACAAGATTTCTCTCTGCTACAGGGCCATCCCGCGTTACGACTAAAAATGTTCGAATATGCAAAAATCGAACGTGTTTTATTTCGCTTTTCAGGTGACATTTTCGTGATAGTCTTCAGTATGGATAGCAGAGAGACTTTTGAAGAAGCTGTAAGGCTGAGAGAACAAATAATCGAGACGAAAATAAATGCTGGCGGTGGCTCAACCACTGGTGGACTGGCTAGGAAGAAAATTCAGCTGAGAGTGCCCATGGTGTTGGCAGGAAATAAATGCGACAAAGAAATGAAGTTAGTATATTTCTCTTGCATAATATTTATAGCAGAATCGTCTTTGATAGTAGCTATAAATACAAGGCAATAATTGTATTATATTAGGTATTCTATGAGTGTTGTAAATTGGACATTTTCCCATGTTATTTATTAAAGGATATTCCCAAAATTATAGACTATTTGGTGGGTATCTAAAACGTGCTGGTACTTCCGTGGCAGGGTTTACAGAACTTTTTTTCTTATAGAGAACTTTTCTCGAAGTTTGAATGTATACTTCGATATTATTTGCCAAACTTTGTCGATATATAAACCGCTTAGGGCCTTCTATTCAGTATTCAGCTCAAGTTACTAAACAGTATAACGGGTAAATTTCCAACTTTGAACTTCTATAAGTGGTATTAGGGATACTTGTAATCATATTATATATAGCCATGATTCTGTTTCATCAAGTAATAAGTTTCGATTTTCTGAACTCTTTCTTTCAGAACTGTAAATCCGGAGGAAGTTCAAACGTATATTACGGCTCAAGATCCACTCTGTGCTTTCGTAGAAACGTCTGCAAAAAAGAATCTCCAGGTAAAAAAAATGAAATAAAAATCTAAGCACTCGATTTTTACAATATTTTTTAGGTTGATGAAGCCTTTCACAGACTGTTCGCAATAGCAGGGTTGCCACCCGAAATGGCACCAAACCACCACAAAAGGATGAGCGCGGCTTTTGGAGCTCCGTGTCCGCTACCCCCCTCTTCTGGTGGCAGCGGAAATCAACATACCAAGAGATATCACTTATCGGTTAAGAGGTGAGTAATTTTTTTATTTCCCATGTCATTTTCTTCACCTTTCTGCATGAAACTCTTCAATTGGAAAGCAAAAAAAAAGATAATATACGCAATTTTTGCTTTCTAATATATTTTTGTACAACATACTCATTGTACATGCGTCATACCTACTCATCGGACACTGCACACTGATTGTACATGCCAAATATTACTCATTGTACAATTTACGAACGTACCTATCTGGCAATATTTTAAACTCATTTACATATTTTTTACTCACCTTACTCCACTGCTATCGTTTTCTTATTACCTACAAATATACAATTTCAAAATTACACATTCTTATTTCGGATACTCATTGCATAACGACTTAAGGAATTTGCATTTTTTTCTATAATGAAATCATTTTACTCATTGTACAAACTCCTAACTCAATCTATATTGAATCTGTTCATGGTAACATTGAGTCAATGCATTGTAAGCATTTTTAGGAAGTTTTAGAGACTTTTTTTACAATTAATTCATTGTACAACCATTCTACTCATTGTATAATAAAATTACTCATTACTCATTGTAGCCATTTTTAGGAAGTTTTGAGACATTTTTACAATACACTTATTGTACAACCATCCTACTCATTGTATAATGAAATTACTCAGCTAAATTAAATTAACCACATTTAACTCAATCTACACTGAAACTTTTCATAGTGGAATTGCAGTTGAGTCAATGCGTTGTAATTTTTAGGAACTTTTGGAAGCATCTTTGACAATTTTCACTTATTATTCAACCATTCTACTCATTGTATAATGAAATTACTCACAGCAAAATTGAATCAATTACGTTGCAACCATCATCTGCAGGCAATTTTATTGATATTTTAGTCAGTTTCACAATTTCGCTCATTGTACAAACACCTAACTCAATCTATACTGAAACTGATCATAGTGGAATTGCAATTGAGTCAAGGCGTTGAAATTTTTAGGAACTTTTGGAGCCATCTTTGACAATTTTCACTTATTGTACAACCATTCTACTCGTTGTACATAGAAATTACTCATAGCAAAATCGAATCAATTACTTTGAAACCATCATCTACAGACAATTTTGTTGATATTTTAGTCAGTTTCACAATTTCACTCATTGTACAAAGACCTAACTCGATCTATACTGAAACTGTTCATAGTGGAATTGCAATTGAGCCAAGGCGTTGTAATTTTTAGGAACTTTTGGAGCCATCTTTGACAATTTTCACTTATTGTACAACCATTCTACTCATTGTACATAGAAATTACTCATAGCAAAATTGAATCAATTACGTTGCAACCATCATCTACAGACAATTTTGTTGATATTTTAGTGAGTTTCACTCATTGTACAAACACCTAACTCGATCTATATACTGAAACTGTTCATAGTGGAATTGCAATTGAGTCAGCAATTTTCACTTATTGTACAACCATTCTACTCATTCTATAAGTAACGAAATTACTGATAGCAAAATCGAACCAATTACGTTGCAACCATCATCTACAGACAATTTGGTTGATATTTTAGTTACAATTTGACTCATTGCACAAACATCTATACTGAAACTGTTCACAGTGCAATTGAGCCATTAGGTTGTAACCAATTTTGGGAACTTTCGTACATTTTTGACAATTTTCACTTATTATACAACCATCCTGATCCTACTCATTGTATATTGAAACTACTCATAGTAGGTACAATTATTGAATAAATCGTATTGCAACATGGCATTTCTGATAATATTTTAGTCCGTTTTTAAAATTTGACTCAATGTATAAACACCTATTATAACTTGATCTATATTGAAACTGTTCATAGTACAATCGAGTCAATGTCTTGCAACTATTTTTAGAAACTTGTTGAAATAATTTTTGCTCAGTGTACAACCCTTACTCATTGTATATTTAAATTACTCATAGTACAATTGAATCAATCACGTGCAATTATACATATATACACTTCTGATGTTATTTTCAGTAGTTTCTCAATTTCACTCATTGTACAAACAAACACCTAACTCAATCTATTTTGAAACTGCTCATATTACATTGAAACCATTTCTTGTGCCTACTCATTGTACAAGTATCACACACGCTGTTTATTGTAACTTTTCAGTGTACAATTGAGTTGTGCTACCATATCTAGGCGCCTCAGGTACCTACTTCATTTTTACTCATTGTACATTCTTGCCACTCATTGTACAATCGAACTACTACAGTTTCTAGTGGTGTCCCCACCACTTTTCGATACTATAACCTTCCCAACACTCGAATGCCAGCATACGCGCCATTCTCTCTCTCTGTGTGTGTAAAACCTCCTTCTCTTCTCTCCTTACTACTCTCGGTGTGTAAGTGTCACGTATAACCCCCCGAGAAATCATCCGACTTTACCCGCCCCCGGCCCCCGCCCACCCCCTCAAGTCGGTTTTGGGAGGCAGGCGGTTGAGCGACGCTTGCGGCGTCGTCGCCCCGAACGCCAGACGCCCCTCGATACGCGCCGACCTGATGATAGTGCGGACGAGGCAGGAGCCGTCCGGAGGAGGCGGGGCGGCGAACGGGACGCCGGCCGGCGGCTGCGCGCTGCAGTGAGGGGGGCCCGGCGCGCGTCCGAACTACTCGCCGTGCGTCCGAACTACTCGCCGTTGCGGGCCGGGACGTTCGAACTACTCGACGTCTCCCGAGGGTTGAAAGCAGAGAAACAAGGAAGGAGTAAGAATTTAAACGCAAGGGGGCGGAGCTAGCCCGCGCATCTGGGCGGCGCGGCCTATGTCGGCCATGTCTTCAGTTTAGACAGAGGCGTCACTTTCAGTTTACCGTTCCGAGCGAACAGATCTTCAGTGGCGGCGTTAATTTGAAGTTTTCTTTATTGCGAGTGTGTTGTTTTGTTCAGTGGTTTGTCTTATGATCATGAGTAAGACAAAAGCGGGGGCGTTGTCTGCGCAGCGAAAGGCTGCGTGCGTGAACAAAAGTTACAACTGCGGGTTATCGTTCTTCTCCTTTCCAAAAGAGCATTGGTAGATGAAATCTCTGGGAATTAGTTGCTGTTCAGGTGCAATTTACTCTATTATCATAACCTTACACCTAAGTATCTAAAGGCAGACTTAATTTAAGGATTTAGTTTAAAAATCGTAAGTTAAAACACTGAAAATGCATGGTGTAGTTCACGAGATTTCACTTAAGAATAAGTTAATATCTTAAGTCATTCGTAAATAAAATTATCAAACTTACATATAATTTAAGACAAAAACGCACAAAAACAACAAAAAACCTTTCAAATCAAAAATATGTTTGTTTGGGCTAAAGTTTACATGAAGCAAATGTGGATAAATAGAATACATAATAAGGGTGAAATTAAATCATAAATCCTGTCCTTAAATTAAGTCTGCATAAACAGGAAACAGGCCATACGTTATTGTTACCAGTGTGGGTTTACTCCGTTTACCTGTGTTCATACCTATGTACCTATGAATACTAATTGCGCTTAGTTTTTTTTATCGAGAAGTTAGGCACCCTACATAATAACGACAAAGACCCCTGTAATATTGTACGTAGTACGAAATAGCATTAAAAATTATAGACAGAAATTGAAAATGTACAAACAAAAATAAGCTTATTATATGGAAACATCAATAAAGTTTATTTTATGGAAAAAAAAAATATTTTTTTACTAAGTATATCTATTCGCACTATTCGCATACAAATGTCAAAGTTTTTGCGCATAGTCGTAGGTACCTACTGATTTTAATGAAGGAGACAAAAACGAAACTGTTTTGAACTTGGTAGGTATATTTAATTAATCCGATCAAGACAATATTCTAATGCATACAATACCTATGTTTTGTTTTTCATTTGTATTCTACAAAATGATTGCTTAAAAAATATTGCTCGGGCAGTCATCAAATTTTAAGGTCAATAAAATATTAAATTTTTGGAATAAGATAAGAAAAATCGCCTTTCCATACCTACTAAATATTTCAGTTATCTAACTACCTTAAACTAAAAATATTCCTTCAAAATTCAATTAACATTTTTGCCTGTTCCAATCATCATTTCAGTATGTATGATTTGTTTTGTGTTTATAAATGAATGATTTAAAGTATCTGAGTACAGACCTGCACTATCCCTTCACTAAATTCTAAATACGGCCCTGTTTTCTAAACAGACAACATGGCGACCACCGGCTGCCAAAGATCAAAGGCGCCGCCGTCGAGTTTATATTCTCCCCTTCCTTGATCTCTGGTTGAAAGGGTCCGAGGGTGTTTTAAAGATGGGCGCGTTTAAACTGATTTGTAAGGAACGCGCACAGGTCCCCCGAAAAGTTATCCCTGGACAATTTTTTGAGTGTACTCAATTAAATGTGCAATAAATGTTTTGTAGGATTTTTTTATAGTTTAAACGTTGAGATTATTCCTTTACTCAATGGTTAAACGTTGAGTGAGGGAATTTTACTCAATGGTTTAAACAAGTTGTGGAGATGTTTTCTTAGACATATCGGCAATACACGTAACGCAGTAATAAATGTTACAAGACTAATTCAAAAGGGGTTTGAAAAGACTAAAAAAAAACTTTAAATTTCATTTTTGTCAAACACCCCTGTATGTTGTACGCATATGACCAATATATTATTGTGAAAACTTTAGTTTCATAATTTTTACAAAAGAAATGACGTAAGGAATATTATCATAGTATTAATTATACAGAGTGTACACAAAAATTAAAAATGGAATAACACATTTTTGAATAAGTGGAAAACTCTGTATAAGTATATAAGAAACTGAAAGAATTTATTATATCATGTAAAACATAAATGTGAGGCACATATAGTGTGAACTGAGTCACACTATACAATGTGTCCCGGATAAGAATGAACAGCATATGGGGATCTTGCAAACGGTGAGAGATAGAACAAGGGTTAAATGGGGAAAAAGTTGCGCAATTTTAAGGCCAATAACATGGTATAAGCAGATTTCTAATATCTTTTTCGTTTTTGAGTTATTTTGAAAAAAATAAAATTTTGCGTTTTCGATTTTATTTTTGTTGTTATCACAG